>JALRML010000005.1:89499-689499 GCA_026120125.1 Pseudocercospora vitis
GGCCGGCCCCCCCCCCCCCCCCGCCGCCGCCCCCCCCCCCCCCCCCCCCCCCCCCCCCCCCCCCCCCCCCCCCCCCCCCCCCCCCCCCCCCCCCCCCATTGTGCGATCGTCGCAGCGTGCGCGTTTGGGAGAACCAGATGCACGAGTACATGTATGTACTTGGTCGGATGTCCTTAGCGTAAGATCTCGACTTAAGCTTAAAGCTGGCTTCGGGCGAACGCACTGCTGATCTTCTTGTGAGGATTTGGAAGAAAGTTCACAAAAACAGCATTCTATACATGCCTGTATAGAGAGTGCGTATGAGCCGCTTCGGCAGCTTTCTATGTACGTATCCTAGCTACGAACTTCGTACACTGTGCTACTACACATCGTTTGCAGACTTCTCTATAAGCCTTAATAAAGTTCGACCAGGAGCCGCAATGAACCCAATCCGGTATTGACGACCATAAGCTCGACACTAGAAGCCAGCAGGAAAGCTCCGTGAAGAACCACGCCTTCTGGAAACCTCGGCTCATTGCCGAAACGAACATGTTCTGGACACCTATTTCTCCAAACATACATCTGGCATACTTTGGACCAAACTATCCCCGCGGAAAGCTATGGACTAATATCCTCCTAGCGTTGGGGAAACAACCCTCCGCTATCGAAAGCATGGTCGGACTTTTGATCGAAAACCCCTCTGCCTAATGCAGCCACACGGACAGAAGTGCCATATACACTCGAGGCTATGGTAGAGCGACATGGCAGATTCCGTGAGTCTGCTGCTGCGTTCAGAGACACATAAGAGCATGAAGAAACATCGATAATTCAGCCCCAACACAACCACCAACCTCCTCATCCACAGATCCATCCAGCACCCAGTCCCAAAAGAAACATCTCCACCATGCAATTCACCCTCCTCTTCCTCAGCAGCCTGCTCACAGCAGCCTTCGCTGCCCCCGAACCACTCACCACCGCTGTGTCCGATGTAAGCCCTCCCATCCCTTCCCTTCTCATTCCACCTCCGCTCAACCACAAATCACTCACTAACCCTCGATCCTCCCCCAGCTCCTCGAACGCCAAGAAATCGGCGGCGGAGCAGCAGGCACCCTGGGCCCCGCCGACGGGACCCTCGGCGGCGCCATCAACGGACCCACGGGTGCCGTGCAAGGCTGCATCGGAGGCGCCGTGGCTGGGGTTACTGGTACCACGGTCTGTGCCCCGGTCGCGACGGCGCCGGCGCCGACGGATGTGAGTTTCTTTCAATTCGTTCATTCGTTCATTTCCCTTTTGATTAAAGAGGATGGGAGTTTTTTTTGGTGATTGATCGAATTTTTTACTGACGGGAAATTTTTTAGACGGCTTCGCACTCGGCGGCAGGGAATGCGGCGGGCACAGTGGGATCAATCTCCGGATTTGTGGACTCGAACGGGCTCTGTGCAGGCGGTGCCGTGGGCAATGATGGGTTCACGACTTGTTTGGTGCCGACGCAGACTTCTTAGGTTGGGAAATGGAAGGAGGAGTGACGATGTCGGGGTGGTGCGTTGTTCATACATCCTTGTCGTAGCGCTGTATGGACCCCGGGCATGGGGGATGTGTAGTTGAGTATGTAGGGTTGCGATCAAAAATGGCGAAATGTGGAGTCTTCGAATCCTTCGACAGGGCATGTTTGCTTCGCTAGGTCTTGGCGTTGGAATATTGTTGCCTGGTGGGCTGAGATATATGAGGGACGCCGGACTAGACGAGAAGAATTAGTCCGAATGATAGTCGCACTCCGATACTTGAAACCTGAATAAATCACAAGCAGAACAATCGACTGTCCCCAGCTGCACCATGTCCGAAGAACCGCTGAGCGCTGAACAGCAAGAACTCAGCCGGATCCTCAAAGCTTTCAAAATGGCATCAGACGGCATAATCCACACAGGTCAAGACGGCGTGCTCCGATCCCTCACAGGCGATCGTAAAGTCATCGATGCTGCACGACTGAACCCCGGCCTTCTGAAAGCGATGCTGGACCGGACCCCATTTCGGCAGGAGATCGAAGACCTGTTCCGAGGCGTCGATGGAACGGGAGTCTCAGACGAGCAAATGTGGCACCCGGACCCACGTCAGCTGCCACCGCCTTTGACAGACGAGGAACGCGAGGCGTCGGCAGAGTGGGTGAGGAAGTATCAAGAGGAACATAAGGAGGAAATCGAGGCGAGGGAAGAGGCGAAGAGGAATGGGACGTGGAAGTCTTGTTGCCCTACGGTCAGGGCGGATTATAATTTGAGTCCGAAGCAAGCGGAGCAAATTTGATCATTGCAGCGAGATGGAAATGCCTCCGTCGACTAGGATCTGCGCACCCGTGACGAATTTGCTCAGATCGCTTGCGAGGAAGACGGCCGGTCCCGCCATGTCTTCGGGATCAGCTACACGACCCAGAGGTGTTCTCTTTTCCAGGTATCTCAGCTTCTCCTCGTTCGCGAGATCGCTGGCTGCAAGTTGCGTTCTCGTTGTGCCGGGAAGTAGTGCGTTGCATCGAATGCCGTATTGGCCGAGGGCGCAGGCTTGGGACTGCATCATGGACAGCACGGCAGCTTTGGTAGGGGTGTAGTGGACTTGTTGTGCGCCGCCGAGGTGGGCACTGATGGAGGAGATACCGATGATACTGCCTCCTCGATTCTGTTTGATGAGTTGCTTTGCTGCAGCTTGCGTGCTCCAGAATGTGCCTCGAATGTTGGTGTGTAGGTGAGAATCGAATGTCGCTTCGTCCAATCTGTATTCATTTTAGATTATTGCAATGCGACCCGAGAAGCGGAAGTTTGACTTACGTGATGAAGTCGCGGAATTGACTGACTCCTGCATTTGCCACGAAGACATCAAGTCCACCAAAAGATGTTACTGCAGCGTCAACGAGCTCTTGACCCGTGCTTATTTTCCCAATGTCTCCCCCTACACCTTTAAGCTTCGAATTGTCAGGAGCTTCTTTCCGAAGACGGTCGAAATGTTCTCTCGATGAGGCATCGTCGAGATGATTGACGGTGACACTCGCGCCCTGCCGTAGGAACTCCAGAGCAATGGCCTTTCCAATCCCCGTCACTCCGCCTGTGATTGCCGCAGACTTCCCAACGAGGAGTCCAGCCATTGACGATTGGAACTGTTTACTGGAGTGAGACTCGTGCCTGGCAACATGACGAGGTGCTGTAGCGAAGTATAAGCCCTGCAGCTACCCTTGTCACGTCTCCTGGTCATCAAAGGCCGATATGCATGAGGTGGACTCTCCTCCGCCCCCCCCCCAACATCTCGCTTACAGCTGGCAGTGGTTGCCGCTTTGCATGTGAGCTACGAGTATGGGGGTGCCTTCATATGCGTTGGAGCTGTGAGCAGGCCTATGACCTACCATTCCACATAAGCTTGCCTGCTCTGCATGATTCGCAGACGGGGTCCAATCTCCTGCCTAGGCGGTGCGTCTGCATCTACAGCTATTGTGGCCGCTCCGATCGCGCAGTCGACTTGGTCTTGCGATAATGTCTGTGAAAGGTTGACAAATGTAACAGGCGTTCCGTGAAAGTGTCCAAGCCACACGTTGATCAAGCAACTATGTGGTCCAAGGCTTTGAAGACGCTTCATCTGTCATCGCTGAAAGATCCTTCCTCTCTTCCAATAGCTCGGCGCTTGTATAGTCCACCGCACCGTTCTTTGAAGACGTTCACGTTGAACACTGGCGCGAAGATTCCAGCTATCGGCCTGGGGACTTTTCAGGATCCAGATGAACAGGAAGATGCGGTTGCGACGGCGCTCAGGCTTGGGTATCGCCACATCGACACAGCTAGAGTCTATGACACAGAGAAGCAAGTTGGACGAGGGATACGAAAGAGTGAGGTCGCCAGAGAAGACATATTTCTGACGACAAAGCTTTGGTCCAACAGCCACCACCCTGACGACGTTGAGCCCGCAGTGAATGAATCCCTCGCGGATTTGCAGACAGATTACGTGGACCTCCTTCTCATGCATTATCCATGCAGCTTCAAGAGAGGACCTGTTCGGTTTCCAAGGGAGGATGCAAGCGGCGAGATCATCCTTGCCGAAGGTTATGACTACATCGACTGTTGGAAGGCCATGGAGGTCCTGCTGGGCACCGGTAAAGTCAAAGCGATCGGGATGTCGAATTTCAGTAAGAGCGAAATGGAGAGCGTTCTCGCGAGATGCAGCGTGGTAGGTAGCTGAAGGTAATTTCTGAAATATCCTGGACTGACCCGAGCAGGTTCCTGCCGTGCATCAAATGGAATTGCATCCGTATCTGGCACAACACACATTCACCACCTGGCATCGTGAACACGGCATCCAGCTGATCCAATTCTCACCGTTCGCGAACCAGAACACATTCTACAAATATGGTCAGTCTATGCCAAAGCTCTTAGAAGAACCTGCGCTTCGCGAGATCGGTCACAAGTACTCCAAGTCAGCTGCGCAGGTTGCATTGGCTTGGGGTATTGGGAAAGGGCGATGCGTGATTCCCAAGAGCACGATCCCGTGGCAGCTGGAGCAGAATTTGGAGAGTGACTTTGAACTCGCGGCAGAAGATGTCGCTCGGATCGATGCGATGGATAAGAAGCTGCGGTTCAACCTGAAAGGGCTAAACTACGGCTGGAAGCTCTACAGCGATCTGGAGGGTATTGGTCGTGCGCCGAGTGTTGAGTTATCGCCGTTCTGATCTGAAGATAGAGTTCGAGATCTGATTACTCTCCAGCAAAAGTAGGTTTCAGGCCTTTCTGACCCGTTCACGCAGATCTATAGTAGCCATGCGCGTAGAACCAGGAAGCTCATTGCAGGAACATTTCTGTCCTGTCGCAGGGCTTCAGTCTCAATTACGCCTTTCGTCTCTTGCTGAGACCCGGATCCAGTTCGCGATCGTACTAGATGCAGCTCTACCACATTCTGGCTCATGCATCATCTCTTGCAGCGGAGTGTAAATGCTTCGTTGATGTATCGTTGCGTTCTCATGCATGCCAGAATCAGCATCTTATCGAAACCCGTTGGAGAAATGCAATCCATGACAATGGGATGTCGATGCCTGGAGTGAATGAAGGAGGTGGAGTTCGGTCCTGGTCAGGAGAGAGAACAGAGTTCCACATTGGTCTTGGCGTCCTTCTCGACTCCAAGCTTCCTGGCACATCCCCCACTGTCACACATCTGGTCCCTGCCAACAGACAAGAATAGATGTCGCTCTCACCTGCCGTGAGCGTAGCCGGCTCCCTTCTTCGTTGGCCGTGTTGTCAATTGCAGTACGTGGCCCGGGAGTGCCGAAGTCCCTCGGTTGGACAGAAGCAGCAAAATATTGCCCATGGATTCTTGTGCTATCCTTTCCATCGGCCACCAGGTTGCGGCGTTCGGAGATTTGAGCGCTTGTAAACATCTAGACAAGAGCCATTTAACTAAGCGGTGCCCATACTCTCTTGTCATCACAGCAGAGGTTGTCCCAATTATCGGCATTGAGGCTTAGAATCCAACAAAAGTGCAAGACGAACCGCGCCGTATTTGTATCCGGACCGGGATACACTGTCGTATCTCAGCGAGGGCCCTATTCGTAACAACCGGACAGAGATAGATGAGCATCGTCGGCCACGACCTTACTGCTCTTCTGGTGAAGATACTAGCAGATCTCGAAGAGGAACATTGGGGCAAGGTTCGAATATCAGAGGAGTGGACTGCGTTGCTTCGAGTACGAGAAACTACGTCCTCGAGTATTGCAGTAAAGAGCTTTATCTTAACATCACATCGGTTTTCGGCTACCACAGACATCGATAAGGTTTTGTTGCATCTTTCAAAATAATGTTGCTGGACAGGCGGTACGGACGTCGACAGGTATTGGAGATTGCGAGCCACGTAGTTCAGGAATCGAGCTCTGCGATACGGCACGGCCTGATCCCTGGCGAAAGTCAAATGCAGGTGCCAGGCCGGCCGAAAGGTCGATATAACCAAAAGCGCTTACTTATATCCCTAGCACACAAACCGTGCCGTCGATCCTCTCCAGCCTGATCGCTGTAAGGATTGCGTCTACGCTGGCCATGTTTCCAGTAGCATCCCAGATCGTCACAGGCATGACCGACTGGTTGGTGCAAAACCCCCAACCCACCGCACTTGGCAATTGCTGACGAACAGTGTGGATCTGAAATATAACTTCTCGTCTAACGCGACATCGATTCGACCAAGCTACTGTTTAGCCGCTTGGCGTCCATTCATTGAGCAAAATGCCGTCCTACAGACTCACTCCTGCGCCCTTCCAGACTGTTCACGAGTACGGTTCAACGTCTACCGGTTTCAGTACTGTTGCGAACTCGCAGACCGAACTCGTCAAGCCAGACCATGACGCCACAGACGATATCGAGGAGGCCAAGTCCACGCTGGACCCTGTGTTTCTCGAGAGCGAAACGAAGAAGATCATCCGCCGCATCGACTTGAGAGTCGTGGTCCTCCTGGGTTCCATGTACGCTTTATCAATGATCGATCGAACCACCACTGCATTGGCTCTCATCACCGGCATGGAAACAGACCTGGAACTGGTTGGCGAGCGTTACAACATGTTGAATGCCATGTTTTTTATTCCTTACATTCTCTTTCAGCTACCATCGACCGTCATCATGCGAAAGGTCGGCCCTCGCACATTTCTTACTGCTACGACACTCCTATGGGGTGCTACGACTGTCGCTTCTGGGTTCGTCAGGACTTGGACACAAATGCTCGGGATGAGAATCCTTCTGGGTGCTTGGGAAGCTGGGTGAGCAAGGTCCCTTGACGTTCGGTCACGAATGCTGATTTGTACATACCACAGCTTCTTCCCCGGCTGTATGTATCTGCTTCAATGCTGGTACCCACGCTACGACTTGGCGAGGCGAAACGCTCTTTTCTTCCTCATCGGTCTCATCCCCGCGGCTTTTGGCGGCATCATATCCTATGGCATGTCTCGAATGGAAGGCATGGGATCAGGCCCTGAATGGTGGGGTGCTCATGAGGTCGCGCTTCCTGCCGGCAGTGCTTCGCCCTCTGGGGCCCATTCGTCCAACCCGCCGGCCACATACGGGCCAGGTATTGCTGGTTGGAGGTACGGACATCCTCCCGACCAGCCTTCCGGTCACAGCTGATGATCAACAGATGGATCTTCTTTCTCTACGGCACCATCACCTGTGTCATCGGCCTAATTGGCTGGGCATTCGTCGTCGACTTTCCCGAAAAGCTCCTCCAAGACTCGCAAAAGCCAACCTGGTCAGCAAGATTCTTGACCAAAGCCGAAGCCACATGGGTCATCGAGCGCATCAACCAAGATCGACAAGATGTCACACCACCCCAGTATACCTCCCGCCATGCGACTCCTCTCCAGCATTCCGCTAACCATCTGCACTCCAGATTCAAGCTCCGCGAATACGTCCGACACGCCGGGGACTTCAAAATTTGGGCCTTCGCGATCCTCTACGGCCTCAGCTCCCTCGTGGGCTACGCCATCGGCTTCTCCCTGCCCATCATCCTCATGAACAACATGGGCTTCAGTGTGGTGAAGGCACAGTGTCTCATCGCGCCGCCCTTCCTGGCCGGCGCAGGCGCGACGTGGGTCTGCGCCCACTATTCCGACAAGCTGAGATTACGATCCCCATTCTTGCTCGTGAACAACTGCCTGGTCATCATCGGTCTCTGCCTCATGGCTTTCGTCGACAACACAGCCGTACAATACTTTGGCGTCTTTTTCGCCACGCTGCCCGGCTGTGCCAATGGTCCGGCCATCATGACTTGGCAGGCGAACAATGTCCGGGGACAATGGAAACGCGCGCTGGTTTCCGCATTCGGGGTCGGAGCCGGCGCCATTGGGGGTCTGGCTGGTTCGTTTGCTTTCACGATGAAGGACCAGCCGCATTTCTATACTGGTTATGGAACGTGTATTGGGACTACGGTCGTCAGCATCATTGTCACCCTGATGCTGGATGCCTATTTTATTCGGGCAAACAAGAGGGCCGCCGAGGGTAAGGTTCTCATTGAAGAATTGGTTGGGTTTCGCTATACTCTTTGAAAGAGTATGTCCGAGAGACAGATAGATGATCTTTGGTGAAAGGCCTGGCGTTGGTAAGGAATGGCAGCGTGAAGCTTGTTCGAGTACAAGATCGATGACGATAGCCACGAAACAGCCTCCAGGCGCATGCGACGACAAATAACATCAGATGATTTGTTCACGCTCTCCCTCGCGAGATGTTCTTGACGACATCGACATCTTCCGCAACAAAATCTTCTCCTTCCGCGACCTCAATCTCATGACTCTCCTGCAGCTCCGACAGCACGATCCACGTGGGCACAATACAGAGCACCGTCAGGCCAAAGTTCAGCCCAATACTGACGAAGTGGTTGGCATTGCCCTCGGACTGCATCGCCCACGCCACAGTCTGTCCGAGCGCCTCCGTCCCTCTCAAGATTCCCGTATGATGGCTGAGATCGCCCAGGTCGGTCGCATACTGTCCCACGAGCCAGTATAGAAATTGCTGAAAGGCTTGACCACCGAATTGCCAGAAGAATACCAGGGCATAGCTTTTTCCGAAACCTCCCTGGAACCAATCGAAGACGGGTGCCTCGCTCGCGTCGTAGAATTGTTTTTGGAGAATGGTGGCCCAGATCCAGGTCCCGATCAGGATTGTGACGATGGAGACGAAGGCGATTTTGGCTCGCTTGTTCATGGAGATTTTCTGGTTGTCGAGCAGAGCTGCAATGAGAAAAGAGCTGAAGATGCCGGCAAAGTTGGTGAAGAAGCTGGAGAAAGCTCTCGAGCGAACGGTGAAGTATGTTGTGAGCCATGTGCTGGTGAAGCCGTTGTAGAAATAACTGATGAAGAACGCTGGGAGGAGAAGGAGGATGCGGCGGCTGACGAAGAGCCTGCCGACTGCTTTGAATTCCGCTCCCCAGGTCGTGGCCGTGAGAATGACGATCCTGGTGCCGTCGCGACGCCAGACTTTGTGGGCGGGCGAAAGACACAAGGCGACGGGGAGTCCGAGACACATGATAGCGATGAAGACGATATATGTTGTAGACGAGACCGAGCCTGCGGTCTCTCGGTTCGCGTTCAAGCCAAGATTGATCGCCCCTCCGACAATTGGGCCTGCTGCTTTCGCTGTCTGCCAAATGGCGAGATAGAATGCTCGATCTCCAGGAGAAGGATATCCGATGATGATGGCGGCTTCTGCTGCCCAGAAGAAACCTGCTGAGATTCCGCAGAGAGCACTACCGAAAAGCATGAACCAGGTATTTGCGTTGACGTTGTTCGTGTATAACCCAGCTCCGTACAGAGGGTAGCCAACAGCGCCCAAAGCCAGTCCGTACTTAAGCCCAATGCGATTGTTGATCGCCCCCGCCGCAACACATACGACAGCGAAGAGACCGTAGACCAGCGCGTTGGCGGCGGAAACGGCATATGGCTCAGCAGCGCCTCCGGCTCCGAGCCCTCCCAGAGCATCCCACATGCCGGGAGCTGTGAACGAGACACCGCATGCTACCAGGATTTGGAAGGGCACAGAGCGAAAGATGGAATGTTTGGGTCGAGCAGACTCGGTGGCGTCGGACAGAGAACTCATGCTGGAATGATGGAGCAATGGACACAGGAGAGAAGACAGATCCAGGATATACAAGGACGACTAACCTGTGAAAAGTTGTACCGGTGTTATGCGCCGTCAGTATTTGCTGATGACTTAGCTGCGATGAAAAATTGCCGTATTGGGTGGGTCGCGTCAAGCACGCCATCGGCATGCTTTGCGACGTGGTGCAGAGCTGAGTGCGAGAGCAGACTTCACTTCTACGCAGGGAGGGGATCTTCAATCACATGCTTATGCTCTTCGTTCTCTATGCTGGCTGAGTGGTAGTCGAGATCAAGAATTGTTGAAAATAGCTTCAAGCAGGTCAGTGCCCAGCCACAGCTTGTGGCGAATGACAGTGGCGCTGAACAATGGCAGGTATCCCAAATATCGCCAACTGTGAGTGAATAACAGACAATCATGTGTAGTCATACCTTACACTGTTTTCCAACCCTCCCGAAGTCCCTAGAAGCGTCCCCAACCCCTAAGCCGCGAAACAGGAAAGCGAACAGGATTTGCAGAGTAATCTATCGCACTTACTGTCCTTTCATCCCTGAGAACCATGCAAGGAAAGAGCAGAGTGGGCTACACCAGGCCTAATCACTCACAGGTGGCCGCGAAGTCCACACCTATCTTCTTCACCAAGTCATTCCACAGTACACAATGCTATAGCACCTCAACGGCAAAAAGTGATACTTGCTAATCCCCAGCTTGCGAAGTTCTCACAAACCGGTAGGGGTGTGACCATCGAATGATATTCCTTCCAGCCGAGCAAAACGGTTGGACAAGCGTCAAGACCATAAGGATCCGTTAGACTTGGTCAGCTTGAGCCTATCAAATTGTTGCTAGAGCAGCTCACCTGCAGCGACACACATGGAACGACAAGGCAGACTGATCATTACTGATGCGCAGGATAGCACTCGCACTATTTCATTGACGATGCGGTTGTGAGAAATCCCAGTGCTCTGCAAAGTTGGCGCCAGTAAATGTAAATTGTGTGCCGTTACCCATATTCCCGCTGAGACCAACAAGCGGCGCTTGGGAATGATTTAGCTCATGATTGAAGCCCAGGACAGTACCTTGGCAGTCCTCAAACGGCATGAAGGAAGAGGCCTGGAAAAGGAAATGATGAAATGTGTCGGACGCCAACCTCTGCGGCCTGTCTTGCAGCGAGTGGGAGCGGTTGCCGACGACTGGTTCTATGCATGAGACGCATGTCCAACTGACGTCGGCAAAGCTCGATTCGTAGATGGGTGTGCATGTTAGACAGGCGTTTGCTTCATGGAGGCGACATTCGGCCTCTATCACTTGCTGTAAACAACGCTGTGACTAACACAGCTTTTAGAAGGATGCGATTGTACGCGTGGTTGGTACCTGCATACTTCGAGGTGTTAGAAACATCCTGCGCAAATCCAGTGAAAGCCTCGCAACTATGACCAGCTTCGGGTTGAGATGGAACAAACTCCTAGAACGGCGCAGTGTCGGCTAGTGTACATCTTGCAGCGTGTTTTGGAGCAACAGCGTTCCATGCGAGCGACTTGGCAGTCGGCACCACAAGAGCTTGTACTCTTGCTTTGGTACAGAGCATTGGGGTTGGCTATTTCGCCTGGCGTCTGTGACAGACGCAGCTGAAGGGTAGATTACCTTCGTTAATCAAGTAGGGAGCGTGGTGTCGGCGAGACACGACTAGACGTTCCTACCGCATGGCTACAGCGAACGATCGATCAACGACCGAAACGAGGCTTGCCTCCATGGGCTTCGAGACAATGCTCCGTCAATATCAGCTTGTCCGATTTTCCTGGCTGCCTCGAAGTCTTTCGAATAGTGCTTTGATTTGCAGCAGGCAAGAGAGGACCTTCAGGGCGGCGTGCAAAGCTGTGGCCTTCTAGCAATGGTATCTGATCGACGTTGCTCGGTCCTGATGCCATCTGGAGCTGAACCGCTGGTTGGTGCAGCTCTACACCTTCCGGAGCGACCTGTATCGCGACGCAACGCTTCAACTGAGCCTAACCGCATCAAGCATATGTTGCCAAAGAGATCGTAAATGCCCTAAGCGGTTCATGCTCTCTGCGGTACCAAGTGCCTTTCGGACTTCACTCAGGGAAGCCGGATGAAGCTCCGGGACACTGCTATTGACCTCGCTGTAGTGAGCCGTACCTCCGGAGTACATCAACGTGCGGAGACATCGTTCCTGGTGTATGGATGTAGAGGGACATTGTCATGGTATTTGGCACTCGTCAGATCTAGCGAAGGTCGTTGTAAGTCGTGCCGAGCTCGTAGGGCCGCCAGAGCCTATTCTGACCTCATGTCTGGGCCGGTACACTCTTACAGTCGTATCCTGTGAGCCGGTTAGTCAGAGACAGATTAAGGTGAGGTCAAATTAGACTATGTCATAGGTAACGACACCGTTGCCCACTTTCCGACTGGAGTGCCGTGGATTATGTTGTCGACGCTTAAAGCTGGGCGTCGTATGGGCTATCAGCAAGGGGAAGCTACACAGGGTATGTCTAGAAAGTCACTAGCGCCACAAGCCTTTGGAGCTATCTGAATACCTTTGAGAAACAACCAACTTGCGATACATCGAGCCCACTCCGCAGATCGATGAGCCTCCCTCGTGCCATGATCTTCCACTCTGATTCCTCTACTTACACACTTGCCTGTAGCATACTACATTCCCGCCGCTTTTGCGATATTCGCATATCTCTTTGAGATAGCTGGAATTCAAAAATCGCACGAGCAGCGTCTGCGATGCGTGCATACAAACAGACAGATAGACAGACAGATAGGAACGCAAGGGGACAGCCCGGTACCGTAGAAGAGCGGGGCCAAGTCCTCACCCTGACACCAGAGGAAGGGGTGAAGGGAGGAGTGTTGCAAAGCGAAGCAGAAAATGAATGGAACGAACCAGGCGCGGTGGGACAAGGTGGTAGGACGTGTTCACACTGACCATCACCAACTGAGCAGAAGACGGACACATCCGCGCCAGTTCACAGTCAGCGCTTCGAAACTTCCATCCTTCTATTCATCCCACAATCTACAAAGTGTCCCCAAATCTCGATCGCCCCAAAGCCACTCCCAATCATAATCAATTCGCCACAGCCTGCCCGATCGCTTTCGCCAAGCGCCGATACTCCAACAACAATTCCTCCACCTCGCCCAACCTCAACTGGCTCGCGCTCTCGACATTCAAAAACCGGGTCTTGGGCGGTTTGATTTTCCTCAGTTCCGCCAAAGCCTCGCGGGCATTCAGATCGTCGCTCTCGCCGATGCCGTGAGCGGGAGTCGTGGCAGAATCTTTGCTCCGTGTGCGTTCGAGCTGGAGAGGCGTCACGAGAGACTGGTCGGAGCCTTTGCGAATGGATGAGGGAGATTCAACGATGTCGCCGAGACGGCCTGCAGGGATGTTGCCGCCGGCCGGAACGGTGTTGGCTTTAGAGTCGGTGGATGGGGGAGAGGGTTGCGAGGAACTGTTGACGCTGCCGGCGCGACCGAAGCGTGGAACGAAGGAGGGAACATTGAATTTGTTTAGATTGTTGAGAGGGTTGATAGCATTGAATAAACCCGATGGGGTAGGTGGTTGGTTGTTTGGCTTGTCCTTGGAAGCTGCGTTGCCGGCTGCGGTCTTGGAGTCGAAGGTGACAGCACGTCTCCCACTGCCGCCGGAACGAGTGCTGTCTGCACTTCGCTCACGAATCTGCTTTCTGCCGCCGAGAAGTTCGAGCATTTTGTTATCGGTGGATCTGCCTCCAGCAGACAGTGGATCATCAAGGCCAGGGCTGCTACGGCCAGATATCGATAGCGAGTCTGCATCGTCTTCAGCACCGCTAACGGCGGAGACGAGCTTTCTCGCATCCTCGAGTGTCTTTGGCAGAGGTGCATTGGTTTCAGCGACCTGCTCCTTGAACCTGCCGAGCAGGAACTGCAGACTGTTATCCAGAGTGCCGTTAACGGAGTCGTAAAATTTGTCTGCTGCGTTCAAAAAGTTGTCGCGGCCGGCTTCGATACGTTCCGCCTGCTGAGCCATGAGCGCTGATATTCTCCGCTGGTGCATTTGCGGTCGGGAAGGCGCACTTGGCTTGCCTGAAGAGGAGAGCGCCTTGCTCGCAGGGGTTGAGCTAGTGCTCTGGTCTGAAGGAGTGGCTACAGCTGTATTGACGCTAGGTGTTGGCGTCTCAGCGCTTGCCAGTTGAGGTCCTGAAGGTGGTGTCTCAGTCTTAGGCGTTGACGGCTGGCTCAAAACCCTGGCGTCCGGCCCTTGGGGAAGCTCGTCGGATCGTAGCGAAGATAGATCGACAGTTTCCAAGAACGAGATGGCAGCCTCGAGGTTGACCAAACAGTACGCAGCCTCGCCATCCATCTTGCTCGATGTTCGGAATCGCTGGATGAAGGCTAGATTGCTGACCGCGTTCACGCCTTGAGCTGGGCAGGTGATGAGGGTGTAGATCAGGGTGGGCAGGATCTCATCTGCTGATGAAGAAGACGGGAATAATTGCGACAACGTCTCCACGATGGCTTTATGGGCTGCGGTCAGGTGCTGAAGTTTCCCAAGAGGGTAATGCTCGTCGTCCATTTTCAGCAACGCATCTCTCGCAGCGGACAAGGCCTGGTTGATCTCGTCCTCCTTCTCTTCGGCAGTGCGACGAATGTCAGCATTCGCAGGATCGTTATCCATGTGCAACTCTTTCAAGCCAATACCCACTAAAGCCAAAGACTGCGTCCGGGAACGTAGCTTCTCATCACGCGCCTCGTCTTCGGTGCTCCGGTGTTGCCAGATCTTATCGTAGACCTTCTCGCACACGCCGCGCTCCACCGCCTCTTCCAACGCCAGTCTCTTCTGCTCCAACACCCTCCTCGCCCGTTTCCTGTCCGCCACCTCATCTGCTGTCAGCATTTCTGCGTGACTGAACAGGCTGTCAGTGGAGACCTTCTTCGCTCCCGACCCTGCTCTTGCTCCTCCTTTGCTCTTGGACTGTGCCGGCGAGGTCTGTCGTCCAATCTTGGATGCCAACGTCGCGATGTGAGTTGCCACATGATTTGCAGCTCGCTCATAGAACTCCTGGAACAGTTCCGAGACCTGTTCCGCGGTCAATGGCTTGTCGTGCACCTTGGCCGAAAGGCGTTCCAGAAAGCGCTCGCAGAGACTTCTAATCTCAATGGGCAGCTCGTCAAATGTGCTGGGAACATTGATGCCCGGCGTTGCAGCTCCACTGTTGGCCTCGCTGTGCTCCTCCTCTTCGTTGTTTTCAAACACATCCGTCATGGCTCGCTGTCCGCCCATTTCCGCGGAGGTGGGAATATGTCTCGCTTCTGGAATGGACGGAATGCCGGCTTCCTGCAGAGTACTCGCTCTCTTCCTCGGAGATGATGATTGCGGCGACGGGGGTTGTTCTGCCATTCGTGTGAAGGATCGAGAGAGGTGGAGAGGCTTGGGCCTGTTGCTGGCGGACATGACTGGCGATGTCTGAGTGTCTGCCATGCTGACAGCGGTGATGGAGAGATGGCTCAGGAGACTTCGGTCAGAGGAGGCTTTCAATATATGGCAAATGAGCGTGGAAGATCTAAGCAGACATGATCCCGGGCGAACCGGTGTGATCCGAGCGAGGCGTCAGTTCGGTTGGGTGATTGAGTTTGCGGTTGGAGGTGGGAGGAGGTGTTGGAGCTTGGAGCGAGGGTGAGGCAGTGGAACGAGTAGCAACACAGTCAGAACCAAGGCATCCGTCTCAGCAAGCAGGGCGAAATGGCAGACGAACACGCATCCGCACCGCCATCCGCGTCTCCCTCCAGCAGATCACCACCGCGATGCGTTAGATCCACTGTGCACGTGAAGATGGCGCTAGCGGGAGCTGCCGACGATCGCAGCGTCGATGTGCGTCATGCCAGGTCCGAGCGCGGCGGGCACCTCGTCTCGTGATTCCTTCTGGTGTCTGAGGTGGTGGTGTTGACAGTCGATGATCAGTGGTGCACCTGAGCGGCGTGTGAGGCAACAAGATTATTGTCAGATGCCATGTCTTCTGCCTGCCAAATCCTCTCCCGGCCGTCCAGCGACCATCCTTGCCATGCTGTGCGATGCTAGCCTTCTGCTTGCGTGTCTGCTATTGTTCGCCTCCCAACACGTCCAGGCTGCCAGACCAGCCGCGCAACGGCGACCAGTCAACCCGGACATCATACTCCCGCCGAGCACACCCAGCATCGACCGCGATGGACACGCCGTGACAGATGTCAGAGAGCGGGTGTTCAAGCTCCGCCATATCTATCACCATGGGGTGCAAAAGTTCCCCAGACTCCATCGATATGTCGACGTGCCTCCCAACGCGAAGCTGCAGGTCCACACTCTGGATGGGGCGATTGAAGATGCACCGACAGAGCTGCGCGCCAAGGCGAGGAGCTTGCACATACAGCGGATGGCGGACAGGAACAAGTCGGCCGTCGACGATCTGTTAGCACATTCCGAGTACTTTGGAAGAGCAGCGGATCTACCAGCTGATGCGTGGACGGTGGATGAGATTGCAGGGCCCAATGTCAGCGACAAGAGCACCGTGTTGACCTTTGCCAAGATGGCTGCAAATGCATATGTCCAGTCGCGTTTGGACGGCGAGTGGCAGCCTGTAAAAGGCGGCTTCAACTACACCGATGACTTTGGCTGGGAAACAGATGGCCTCCGCGGACATATCTTCGCTGATGAGACCAATGCGACGGTCGTCATTGGTTTGAAAGGTACGTCAATCTGGCTGGATGACTTGCCATGTGTGATGCTATCCTGGTGCGGGAGCAGGACTGACGGATCCCAAGGAACTTCTCCAGCTGTCTTCGATGGCGCTGATACCACAGGCAACGATAAACTCAACGACAATCTTTTCGGCTCCTGCTGCTGTGGCCAGGGCGGCCAATACCTGTGGAAACAGGTGTGCGACTGCATGACTTCGACGTACACCTGCAACTCCACTTGTTTGGTCAAGTCACTGCGAGAGAAGAGTCATTACTATTGGGCGGTCCGCGACCTCTATCATAATGTGACCGAACGCTATCCGAACTCATCTATCTGGTTGTCAGGACACTCGTTGGGTGGAGTGGTCAGCTCCATGCTCGGTCTGACCTACGGCTTGCCTACCATGACCTTCGAGGCCTTCCCAGACGCCATGGCTGCTTCACGTCTGGGACTCCCAACGCCACCTGGCTACAAGATTGGTTCTCACCAAGCACGAGTCTCTACGGGTGTCTATCACTACGGGCATACCGCGGATCCTATCTTCATGGGTACCTGCAATACAGCCTCGGCATTCTGTACGCTCGCCGGCTACGCATTCCAAGGGGTGTGCCATACGGGACGGACTTGTATCTACGACACCGTGGGCGATCTTGGCTGGAGGGTTGGTATTGGCACCCACAAGATCGTTAATGTGATCAAGGATGTGCTTGAGAAGTATGATACCGTTCCTTCCTGCGAGGAAGACACTGAATGTGTGGACTGTTACAATTGGAAGTTCTACGAAAGCAACGGGACAGAAACCACGACGAGCAGCAAGACTTCATCAACAGCAACTCGCACCCGCACGGAAACGTGTAAGACACCTGGCTGGTGGGGCTGTTTGGATGAAACGACCACGACCGGCACCTCGACAAGCACAAGCTCTACTTCTACATCCACTTGCAAGACTCCTGGCTGGTTCGGCTGCAAAGATCCGGTCACAACTACAGACACAAACACCATCACGACTACCAGCGCAAAGCCTGGGCACACCATCACTACGATTACAACGACATCTACTTCCACCTCAGCCTGCGAGACACCTGGCTGGTTCGGCTGTAACGATCCTACAACGACTGCCTCCCCGAAGAGCTCATCCTCCATCCCCACAGCCACAAGCACAACCGTGGCAGACGACTGCACGAGCCGAGACTGGTTCGGGCTGATCTGTGTGGACCCTTCACCGACGACGGACTCTGCATCGAAACCAAGCTCGACAAACCTCCCTACAACACGACGGAAACTTTGCGCCGGTCGGCACTGGTACGGAGCTTGCAAAGAATGGAGGCACGAGGACCTGTAGTGATGAACGATATGCGTATATGACCTATGAGAATGGCGTTTTGGATTGTATCATGGTAGACACGCTGAGCATGTAGCGCTTCGTCTTGTTGACTGGCAGTGGCTTGACTAAGACATCATATTTGAGAACCATTGAACCTAGTGCTCAAGGATCCGTCTCGCTCGGTGGACTGCTCCAGGTGCGTCGTGATCTATCTATTGAGGAGAATACGAACGGACGACCATACATGGGCTCCTGGTATCACACGGTACCATCGTCCTCACGTTGCAGAATCTTGGAGGCCGTCATCATGGTAGGACTAATCCAATTCCCATCATGCAGCTCATTCGGCAATGATGCTTCAGCTTGGAAACAAGTACAATTGCAGCAATGAATGATTATTGCCAAAAGCGAAGAGCAGCACGGCGAGCACAGCAAACCGTTCCTGCCGTGCATGCTATAAGGTACGATCAGTCTATATCACTATGTCCTCCGATGCTGGGGAATCAAAGTGCGCCCCCCTTGCAAAGAGAGCCACGCCCGTTGACCTGCATGCTCGCGATCGTGACACAATCCAACACATTTTTTATCACGAGCAACCTCTTCACAGTCCCTACATCCACACCTCTCGCTCAAAGCCGCTACAAGCTCTCCATAGGTCAGTCTTCTCCTCGAAAGTGCCTCTCTCAACCCACCCTCCATCAACACAGTCCATCCATCCATCCTTTCATTGGACTGAGCTATGTGCTCTTAGCTATGCGTGCATCAGCACCTGACGAGCGGTGCGTTCCCCCATCTTCTTGTTCTCTTTTTCTTCCTCCTCTTCTCCGCCCGCGTGTAACTGCCACGTGAACAGCAATTGCTTGAGATCAAACAATACAGAATGCAAACCCCTAACTTTTTCTGGAATTCCACTTGAGGTTGTTTGTCGTCGGTCGGAAGGGGGAAGAAGAAGAAGAAGAAGAAGAAGAAGAAAGAGCGAGCGCGAACGAGACGGCAGTTTGTGTTTGTGACGAGAACAAAAGGGGGTACTTCAGATTGCTCAAGTTTCAGCAACGGAATCCTCACAAAACAACTTGCAATTTATATGCCTTCCTCAGCCCCATCTCTTCGCTGTCCAGACAGGTAGGCCCTCTCACCGAACCCACTTCAGCCATGGCAACCTGGTGGCACAATGCGCCCTTAGCCGAAGACTACCAAAACGCAGCCTTCAACGGCTTCCCATTCCTTCCAGAATTCGGCTCTCGCCGCAGCGCGCCTCGCGAAGAACCCTTCGTGCACTGGCGATCCGGCGGCCTCAACGGTCGGGGGTGGTACCAAGGTGGGCGCAAACTGCAAAATTTCCAGAGCAAGAAGTACTGGGCGCGACCGGTGGACGGAGCTCGACACGGAACGCTGGGCCGCATCAAAGACGCCTTGAGCGGCGAAGGCGCAGACATATTCGTCGTCGCGAACGGAGACCGCAGGACGTTGCATCGTGAGCTGCCGAGCAGGAATCATTGGGGGAACTGGGATAGTACCGGGCTCGGGTGGTTGGACCCGAATTGGAGAGGAGCAGCGGAGGATATGGATTGGTATCCGCCAGGCGATTTGGGTGATGCGCGTTGGGCGAAGAGGGAGAGGGATGAAGTGTACAATCATCGGACGAGGAAGTACAGTCATATCAACGGGCGGAATCGCTGGAATTTCTGGAGTGATGCGCATTGGCCGCATGGGGAGCGGAAGAAGTGGGGAGTCCCGACTTCGTGGAGGGAATGGGATGGGCATTGGCATTCTCGGGTAGATGGCTCGGCGGGGAGGTGGCCTGGTGGGAGGCCGTTGAGGGCGTAGATGTGGCGAAGATGGTCGTTGGATGGTCCAGAATATTGCAAGTAATATGCCTCGAAAGATCGACGTAGATTGGTATGGTTGCGCGGAAGCTGTATCGCGGCGAGACAGCTTCAGTCCTGTGGAGCCCAGCCATAGCGTGGAACGGTTCGTGCCTTGCTGAGGTCGCCATCGTTCTCGAAACTATCTTTCGTGTGCGTCAAAATTTCCTGCGTTTGCTCAGAGTTCCACGTGGTCCGAAGCTGCTGTACATTGTTGACTGCCTGTACTGCTGCATTCTTGGTTTGCACAAACAGCTGTGCTTTGTCACGGGTTTGTCTCTGGATAGGTGCCACAATGGATGGTATATCAGACTTCATGCTATCGATCTGTGAATTGTTAGTGTATACTTTCTTGCTCCGTGGGTCATGGCTGCCATACCAGTTCCTGTAGCTTCTCCAGATGCGCCAGCGACTCCGCGTAGCGTGCTGCGTCCCAGGCCGGCTGGTCCACGTTGCCGTCTTGTGTAGGCTCGTCCATTTTGACGACTGTGCTGCGTCGATTTCCCAGTAGATGCCAGTGCTTCTGCGATATAGCGGTATATGGTTGTACTGGAGATGGTAGAGTAAATGTTGAGCTGCTCTTAGAGAGGCTGGGCAAAGGGGATCTGGCGCGGGCCGCGCCGATGTTCCGATTAGCTCATCATTTTGAGGTCGACGTCGACCTGTTTGCCTTGAGCATAGGTAACTTCGACATGTTCCATCGCCACTCGAACAACTCCTACCACTCTACGCCGTGTCCTGGTAGACACATCTGCAAGCATCGAAATGTCTCAAAGCCTCGTGGACCGCATTCGGGAAAATGTCCAAGCAACAACAAATGATCCGACAGTGGCTCTGGATCAACGGCTCTTCGACGAGGCTGAACTGGTGTTGGCAGAGACGCTGCCGGCCGATCAGAAGACGTCTCTAGTACTTGCGCTATCGAACCTTCTCCCAACACTTCGACAAGATCCGACACCAGCAGTGAACCTGCTATTACGTCTGATCAAGGATTACAGCTATGGCGACATCCTCCAGCTAGGCAGTATCCCGTTCACAAATGGGCTATTGGTAGGCGAGCATATGGCAGCTTACAATCGCCTGATCATCGCAATTCTTCAAAAAGCCACATCCAATGCAGCCGACACTGCTTCTGTGGCAGGGATGCTGGACACTGTCAAAGCACTTGTGCGGCTATGGCTATGCACAAACGATACTGGAGTAGCCACACAGTGTTCTCAACTACTGCTCGATCTGTTGAAGATAGACCAAGAGGTGCAAACAGATCCAGACGCCCATCTACCTTCGGGAGGACAAGGTCTATTCTGGAAGCGCATTTTCGGTGATCGAGATGTCTATCTCACATTTTTCTGGGCATGTTCTATGGCCGGCTCTGATCCGGTGAAGCTCGGCAAGGGCATGCGCACTGTAGCCCAGGCGAGACTTATGGAGTGGCTTCCGAAGGTGGCTGCAATGGATTGGAACATGGTGTCGCGCAGCCATCATGAAGATGTCGAAGAAGAGTACAAGGTCAAAGGCGGTCTCCTCGACTTCGCTGTTTCCCACATGGTCGACACTAGCGATGACATACTCATGTACCGCTGCTTGATCGACTTCTACTCGGACCTGCTCGACTCGACCAAGCCGAACGCGCGGGTGTCGGGATCAACCACGGATTCGCCCAGCCTGAGATACCTGGTCACCCAAGGCGTGCACACGAAGACAGCTGCAATCTATTTGCAGCTTCCAGGAACAGAAGTCGACCCTCTGGAGTCAATGTTCCTGTACGGTCCAGCGGCCAACTACATCGCCACATATGCCTCGAACTACCCGGAGCACTTCCTCGCGAGCCAAATGCCGCAGCAGGTGACTGCTCGACTTGGCGAAGCCTTCGACCTAACACCTGGAAAGTGGGCTCACCAGGAGTCACCGAAGCATGACCTGCATCTTCTCGCCAGCCTCCCACGCAAGGCATTACTCGCATCTTCCGGCGGTGGTCGACCAAGTCCCCTCCTACAGCTACCGTCACGAGCGACCAACTCAGATGTACTCAACACCTTAGCGACAATTTTCCACGGCCCAAACCGAGACATCATTCTCAGACCTGACGCTCTATCCCAAGAAGATCCTTCAAAACGCCAAGAAGCCGCCGAAGCTCGCGCCCTATATTTCAGCTACCTGGCCAACAACCAGAACTTCTGGCGTGACATCGCCTCTCACGCCGACACCGTAGCGCTGAAAGACCTTGCCTTGTCGGCGTTGAACGTGCTAGCATCCGTCATCACAGCGGACTGGTCTACAGACGCGGACATCTCGCTGCCGTCCACCATCGCAACGCCCGAAAGTGGCCATCTTGCCCTGTTATCGCCGCCGGCACTGGAGCATGCTTTGCCGTATCTGATGGCGCCGCCGAAGACGTTTGGCAACTTGGTGGGAGGCAGAGGAGATGCGGAGAGCTCTGCGTATAAGATCGCGTCAGCCAAATTCGATGCCCTGCGAGCCTTTCACAGTCGACTCGTGGGTCAGGTGGAGCGAACGCCAGGAGAAGGCTATGAAGACATTTTGAGGACGATCGAGAAGCGGCTCGCGGAGGGACCACTTTCGCGCGAGGGAGAAGTCGGTGGTCGCATTGGCACTCTGGAGATGTGAAGGACTGTATACATTGTGGGGCTCGCTATGCGACATGATCTATTTGTGATACCTGGCAATACTTAAAAAGTCTGCAGCCCGGAGTCTTCAACGAACGTTGTTTACCCTCTTCTACCTCGAAGTCTATATCCACCACCTCAAGAAATCAAGCCAACCTCTGCGCACGGCGTGCCATTTGCTTCCTCTTTCATCGGACAGTGCTGAATAGCGAGGTGGGGGCCTGTCCTCATCGTACCTGGGGAGAGATTCCAACCTGGGAGCGATCGCCGCCTTGATCGCCTCAGTCAATGCCTTGTGCGATTTCTTGGACTTGCGTCGTTCAGATCCATCGTTGGGCTCTGGCATGAAGAATTGTCGCGCAAGTCTCGAGGTCAATTCGTCCACAGTTCCTTGATAGCTTTCCAAGCATTGTATGGGCAGCAAGAGGAGACGGTCAATTTCCTCTGCCCCTTGGTTAAATGTCGCGGATGATCCGCGATGTGGAGATCGAGTGAGGATTCTGTGCTCGTACCAGACCGAGGATGGATATGGACTATGGACCCATCGATGCTCTTGGCAGATGCCAAACTTGACCTTGCATATCGACGCGGCAGAAGCATGTCCGGCGAAGGTGTAGAACTGCCCTTCACGAATGGGGACTGTCTCCTAGATTTGGACGCCTTTCTTTAGATGCACAAGTCGTCCTTTGACCCAGACGGCGTGTGTATTCCGATCATCTCCAGTACACACCCACTTGTGCACCATATCATCCCATGCCTCGTTCCCAAAGAGCTCGGCTGGTCCATTGATCTGGTCGAGCCCATGGTCGAGCACACGCCCGTTTACGCCGTTCACGTCAGGTTGTTCACGCACGGTGTCCAGGTGAACAAATTGTGCATCCCAATCCTTGCCGACCTCGAAGCCGCCAATGCGATCTTCGAGACCAACTACTCTGGCTCCTCCACGAGTCGCGAGATACAACGATTCCTCGACGCTGATGGCTGCCTTATCTCCATCAGTCATAGCACGGAAGCGCGATACGAACAATGCCTCACGGCATTGTGCCAAAATGCTGGGTGTGTAGCCGCCAGACACATCCGTGCCCAGACCAATGGTCAAGCCTTCGTCGAGGAGTTGTCGGATAGGTGCGCAACCTGATTTCAGTGCAGTATTTGACGCGGGACAGTGGCTTATCTTCGCATCCCGCTGTTTGACGAGTTCACGTTCTTCTGGACTGAGCCAGACACAGTGCGCCAAGATAGTCTTCGACGTCAGAAGCCCTGCAGAATCGTAGACTCCGGCATAGTGAGGAGCCTCTGGAAACATCTCTTTCACCAAATTTATCTCTGGCTTGTTTTCGCAGATGTGGGTCTGGACAGGGATTCCAGTCTCCTTGTGGAGCTTTCCAAGACCACGCATGGACTCCATGGAACAGCTTGGGGCAAAACGTGGAGTAATGATTGGCGATATGAGACTGAAGTCTTCATCGAATTTTCTCACATGCTCGATGCATTCTCTGGTACTGTTCACACTGGCTTCCGCTGATGCGTCTCGGTAGAAATCTGGGTTGTCATGGTCCACACTTTGATCCATACACACACGGCCGACGAATGCTCGCTGGCCTTTGTTGTAGCAGATATCGGCTAGAAGATTTGTCGCTTCCACGTGTATGGTAGCATAGTAGCAAGCCGTTGTTGTGCCGTGCGAGAGGGTCCTGGACACAATTTGGTTGTATATTCGTGACGCCTTTTTGGCATCTGAGAACGAGTTCTCCAGCGGGAATGTGTACTTTTTGAGCCAGTCCAGCAGAGTAGTCTTGCCGAAGATGCCAGCATTTGGATACTGAGGAGCATGGATGTGAGTGTCTATAAAACCTGGAAAGAAGAAGCCTGACTCTATTGTAACGATATTGGCGTCTTCCCAGCCCTCTTCGTAGGGAACCGTTGTGCCTAGTTAATGTGACATGAGCAAACGATTCCTGGATTGACATATCGATGCTGGAATGAGGCGGCAGTACCATTCGCGATGCTAAAGCCTCGGGTTCGCGACGTTGACTTACCCTGAGGATTTCGAGCGATCCTGTGAATCTTGCCATTCTCGTCGACCCAGATAAAAGCCTTCTCCACGAACTCTAGCTCTGTCAGCGACTGACAATGGATGAATGCTCCGCAGTAGATAGTCTTTTCGAGAGCCATGGCGCGGATCTTGCGGTAAGAATGAAGCGTCTGCCGATGGCGGATTTATCGTTGAGGGAAGAAGAGGAATATATGGAAGTAGTTTACGCTTTCCTATGTCTATGTCCCTCGGAAGGAGAAGGCACTTCTACTATCTCTTGGCGACTGGATGTTGGAGAAGGAGCCGACCAGGATGCGGCGGCGAGCTCCGTCAGCCGGCCGGCAGCGTCAACCACGATATAACCGTGGCATTGGCAGCGGAGTGTGAAGTAGTTCACCACTGAGAAGGCGACACCAAACATAGTAACATGTTTTATGCCAACTTCGAGGGACAAGACAAAGAAGTGGTGGTGCTCAGAGCGCCATTCCAACCTTTGGGCGATATGTCTTGGCATCGCGACTCGAAAGAACTTCACCTGCATAACAAATGGTGATGGGTTTAGCGCAGCTTTTTCTGCACTGGTCGAGGACTGACGAAGACTTCAGCCGCCGACGAGGCCCGCTCGACTCTCTTGCGCAGGAATGCGCCATCAGAATGCGATGATTCATCGTTATCCGTTATTGCTGAAGAGGTGAACAGTAATGCCTTCTTGATGAGAATCCACGGCTTTACGTGCTACCACTCCAGGGACATGACGAAACGAGGTCAGCCATAAGTCACGTAAGCAATCGATGCAGTGGGAAGGATAACGTGCTCCCTAGCAACAACACCATTGATAGGCAGGACTGAGAGCCTGTTCACTCGCCCAAAGAAGCGAAGATGGGCATGACTCGCCACACTTCACTTGCCCGCCAGCAACAACGTCTCCAAATGTCATCACATAGCAAAAACGGGAAATCCCGAACTCTGCCTCTTTGCGCACAGGATATCATCACAACCTCAGCAAGTCACTTGGACAATGGAGGTGATAGCCGTGGGATGACCTTTATTCTCACGCATTCACTTTGCCGTGCTCCATAGCTCTCATATGTGTTCAGACATCATTTACCTTGGAGCTGGGGTACCCAACCTGCATGTGGAATTTGTATTACAGCACATCTGCAGCTCACCCCAACTCTTCCGTCACCCAGAATTGTCTGGCTTAGGAAGCAATATGCGGCTGCCCCTGTATGCGAGAAAGATGGATGAAGTCTGAGATGCCAGCCTCAAGACAGTACCCACATCACACAAGCTGACACCCAGCCAGAAAAATTGCCCTAGACATGGCTTGCCCTCAGCCCTCAGCCCGTAGCCGATCGTTATGTTAGGACTGGGGACTGCTTCATCCTGAGCGTCTATTCGCCTGCCAAGCCTGGTGCTAGCCATCTACTATCGATCTTCTTCTGGATTCATGAGATGGAATGGACGTAGGTAGGGAATTTTGAACATAACAGAAACCTCTTAGGTGAATGACAACGGGTGCATGAGCGTTTCCATCCAGCACCGTCTTGGAGCTCCATGATTTCTAGCCCGCCACGGAGCCATCGCTTCGGAGATGTCAATGCTGGTCTGCTGGATCAGCAGCATGCAATGCAGTGGTGTAGGACCACATACATATTTTCAGCGTTGGTTTTTAGCGAGCCGCCATTGCTGGCCAGAGTTCACGCGCCGGCGTAGCCTTACATCGCGCTGTGTCGGATAGTGGCCAGCCAGGCGCAAAGCTATTTACAAATGCTATCGCCGTCACTCCGGATATTCTTATTGTGTATAGCTACAATAATTGGCAGCCAATACAAGCTTACTTCTCTCTAGATTGAGGGCCGGATGCTTTTGAGGACGTGATTGTGGGAACAGGAGTGATAGTACGTTCAGCTATGTAAGGAATGCCCCGAGCGAAGTGTTATGAAATGCAACTGCGACTGTTGGTGTATCTGGTAATTTGTGACGACTGAAGCTCTCTACCTATCATCCACGCGGTCGTACTTGGGGCGATCTCACCGTCCACGATGATCCATCTGAGGAGCAAGAATGACCATCTTCGAGAGCAAGGACAGACGAACTCTGGCCGATGCTGAATCTCAAGAAAGCTGGTAGTATCCCGTATACCTCTCAGGTAGTCACAAGGAGGCCAAATGCCACCCAGTATTAGGAGCCTGGGCTGGAGAATCATTGTCGAGTGGCCGATGCTTATATCCGGTCGGATAGGAGTGGTAACAGATGTGACTTGCCGAGGCGTGTCGAACAGCGAGCGCCTTGCTGAGAAGATCTGAACGATGAGTGAAGTGCAACACCCGCGAAGATACCCTTCAGCACTCTTCCGACAACTGACAATCGTCATCACAACACCGACATAAGTGTTAGATTACCACTAAAGAGATCTCGACCATGTCGTTGCCACGAGGTTCCTGGCCTAGAATACATGTACATTTCAAAGCTCATTCGTCGTTCGCATATTGCTCTGAACCTGGCATCCCGCCCAACGCCATTTCTATTCATAATCTCATCCAATCAAGCCGATCTCAGTCACCAACACATCTGCTCTCAGCTCGCATTCCCACGCTCACCATTACCCGGGGCAGCGTGTTCATGTTGCAACCGTACCCACAACGAACTTCGGGCCCGCGACATTCCTCCATGCAACAAAGACGACGCGAGCAGTTTCCGCCTCTCAACAAGAACATACAGTGCCCTTCGGACTCCGAATGTTTGAGAGGGTAATAGAAAAGCAACATCCTTTTGCCAAAATCCCACCAATGACAGTCCCGTAGTGACACACTCACACATCCGAAATAGCTGATAATGGTAGTTCCCGGCATGCCATGTTGCATCCTTAGCTGCAAGGCAGCCCGCGGCCTTTCACCGTTCTTCGATATGTCCATTGCATGCAGATGGCAAGCCGCAAATGCGACTCACAAATGTTTTCTAGATTCTGATGATAACAATTGACCACAAGCAGCGAAAAAAAAAAAGAATAAAATAAAACACGGAGCAATTATCTTTCTCCTTTCCCACCCACCCAGTACTTTCCGCAGCAGCAGCGTCAATCCGAGTCCCCACGTCGCAGGATTTCTTGTGTGTGCCAACAAATCTGCTACACCTTCCCAGTTCTCCTATTATGTTGATAATAAACTTCATCGACAGCAAGGAGATTTGAGGAAATGGGGCCGGTCCCCGCAACAAACGTGCAGCGCAGCTCATCATGTGTGTCATCAGCAAGAACTTCTGCAAACGGCTAGGTGGTGAATGTGATGATGATGATGATGATGATGATGATATTTGTTGTGGTGGTACTGGAGAGAAAAATTGCAAATAGCATCAAACTCTGATGATGATGCTGATAGGTAATGCGGGAAGGATCGCAAAAAGTCAAACGAAGCTCTGACCATGAGAGTGGGAAGGAGTGTGCAGCAGGTCCATCAAATGGGGATGATCATTATTGAATGTGGAGCTGGATGGCTGGGTCTAGACTCGAGGTTGGCAGGAGTAGCTCTTTCCTTCACCGCGGCTTTTTGGTTTTGTGGATAGCACAGGCTCGGTGAGCGCACCGAGTGGCTTAGTCATGTGCGTGTGGAGAGGATGGAAGCTCTGAAGAGGAATGATTGCCTATGTGTAATTGCAGCAGGATCGCTTCTGCTGGTTTTATTCTGGTGCTGCATGCAACTTCGTATCGGAAGTGGCCTCGAGAAGGCATCTGATAAAGTCTATTCTATTGCCGTCAGTCCTGTAGCGTGGGATGACAATCTTGTTGTTGGAAAAGTCTGCGAACGTCGAAGCAGCTTGCTCCTGCCTGGTTGAGCCATTTCTCCGCCAGGATCTTCACGTGGTCATGTTCCAAGTGATTCAGGAGATTGCTTTGAGCACAGGATAGGTGGAAGGGCACAAGAGCTGTGTGATGGGGCTCTTCGTTGATACCACTGGCCTGTGTCGTATCGCACGCCGCTTGCCGTTCTCCAGGAGAAGATCGGTTCGGACTCACGCCGCTCACGGCGTTTCAGCATGCTTGGGTCACGGTGCCGTGGCGTCGGGCTAGCGGTTTATGCTTTAGGCAAGCACAGAAAGAAGCGTAGTCCACCTGGACGCTTCCGTTCCGAAGCATAGATCGATGAGAGGGAGGATCATATCTGGGCATAGCCTGAGAAGCAACAGGACGAGGTGGTGGATTTCCGGGGCGCCTTGGGATGTTCCAGAACGAAGACTCATGACCATCGGGAGCTTGCGGAAGCGAAGGATGGTCCTGATGGCTTTGGGACTGCTCTCTCCTATCCAAATAGGAATCTGCTCACGCTTCAATGGCAAAACAGAATCATGTAATAAGAGGAACGTCAGGCTATGGTTATGATGCCTCGGCTGCATTGAACGGCTCCACACCTCTCTGTAACGGGTGCTGTTCCAAGAAACCGTGCACTGGAAGCTGTCGGCAGGTCTCAGTAGGTAAACATGTATGGGTCAAATTCCGCATCGTAGATTCAGCTCCAAATGCTCTGGCAGAAGATGCATCATTGTGGTTCCACAGGTCGTATAGATGCGGCACCTGAGGCCTTGCAGGGGTCGTGTCCTTCCCCGTTTGCGGCATACCTCATCTTGATGCGCCCTCGAGATCTCGGAGACGCCTCCTTTCTCACAATGCGGAAGGAGAGAGAGTCAAGCGAGACCTCCTCCTGCTTCGGAACAGGGGAACTACAAGACAGTAGTGATGCTGGGGCCGCAGGACACATCTCTCTCTCAACTGCCGAGCAGATTTGAGGCACTTTGGTGTTTGTGGTATTCCGGGAGACATTCGCTGCTGTACCAAACTTTGGTGAACCTTCTGGGCTTCATGTGCTCTTCGTGGAAACAGACCACGAGTCGCGGCGCATCGATTATGGCGGCAATGCGGCGTCGCGCCTAGGCTGCTAGAACTGCAAGCTTTTCATAGAAACGAGACAAGAGCAGCTCGAGCCGGAGGTCATCGACGGATACTACGATCGACAGGAATCTCAAATCCACTACTCGAAGCGCAGCGGTCTCATTCGTGGATGTGCTTATTTCCTGCTTATAGGAGAGCAAGGGCCACATTGATCACTAGCGGTCTCAGCAGAACCATCTTGGAGATGCAACGACTCCCAGTGGCCTGGATCCTCGAACGTACCGAGCTGCGCTACAGCATGGCATGGGGCCGTAGCGTCGCAGCTCAGGCCCTGGTTGGCCATGACCGGTGATGTTCCTTGTGTGCAAATTGCGCGGAATAGCCACAGCACTGTGAACAGCACTGTTGTTGATGAAGAGACGTTTTCATGCATGTGCGCGCTCCCGCGCGGCCTGGATGTTGATAAGCCTCGAAGACGCGTTCTCCGCCCGATGCCTCAGCCCAACCAGAACCAGAGCAAGCAGGTGTGATGATCGAAGATGTGGCAGTTCTCCATACAAGAACTCGGAAATACCGAATTACTACAGCAAGGCATGCGAAGGCGGGAAGCTAGAAAGCACGTCCCCGCGGTTCCATGCTGGAGGATGTGCTGAGGGAGACTCCAGTCCTGGAGAGTCAGCGGCCTTCGGAAGACTGTCGCCTGTGCCCTAAGCAGCTGTTCCGCTGTCCATCGCCAACCCACCGGGCGCGGCAGATACGGCATTAGCCGTGTGGCTGTTCATACGATGCAGTGGAAGGATTGCCAATGAAACGTCGTGGAAGCTCTCAGGAGGGTGAGTGGCTCTGGACGAGCATGCACAGATGCAAACCGCTGTGCATACGTCTCCACTGACGCAGCTCCACGGAGCTTGCCACACCTCTGATTTGAGGTCGGCGAGGATGTCAAGAATCGCTACAATCACAGCAGCAAAACTCTGGCTTGCATACGTGGCTCGTCCAATGGATAACGTGGACAGCAGCGCGAGGATGCTCGGTAGAGTGCAGTCCTGCTAATGTCGGCTTTGGTGATGGTGCTTCTCGAGAACTAGCCGAGAGGGGGGAAATCTCAGGCACAGACGCCGCAGTCGCCCTCCGTGCATGCATTGACCCACCGCATGCACAATGTCGTAGTCTTATACGATCACGCCCATGAGTACGCAGCGGGACCAGGGAAAGATGCAGGAGTGGGTGTGATGGAATGTGCTTAATGCCCAGCACGCATATCGCATGGCATAATGCTTGTTGCTCGTGTCGGCGCGCGTGCTGTCTCAGACACATTGCTCGCCAGCAACCAGCGTCCGCATATCGATCCTCCCTCTCACGAGCTGCCCTGGGGCAGCTCGGCTGATCGCTAGTCGTGGAGAACGATACAGGACCCCACTGAAGACACGACGTCGACATAAGAAAGATGGCCGATCTACCGCCATGCGACGCTACGTGTACGGCGGTGCTGCAGCAGGGTCTCGAAGCAGCAAGAGACGGGCACCCAACTGGTCGTAGTTCTACCACGTTTGTGAGATTTCGTGTTAGCACCTCGGGAACCAGTGGTAGTAAACAACCAAAGCTCGCCATACCAGAAATGGACGGTACAAGCGCGTAAGCATGGCTCCCTTGGACAGGTTGACAATAACAGAGTTTGCAGCACGCAGAGTGGTATCAGACTCGTACCCCTCGGGCGAGGCGTGTCGCAAAGGTTCCTGTGCTCGACGCCACATGTAAGCGACAGATGTGTCATGGCGACCTGTCACCGTCGTCGGTGTAGGGAAAAGAATCCCAGCCTGCGGCGTTTGTCGGCCATGGCCATGTGGAGGGGTTCTGCGCTTGGCGACTTCCATGTTCTTGCGCAAACAAGCCTGAAGGGTGCAGGACGAATAGGCTGCGTCGGGCCCACCGGTAAGCGGTGTTTTGCCATCGCAATGGCGACAGCTGACACTTCCTCGTGTCTCACACCGCGCGCCGAGTGAGACCGGGACAATCTCGATCATTTCATGGACAGCAGCATACAGAGGATCGATCGGGTCATGCGCCGGGCCAGGTGGCCAGGTATCTCTGGCCGACACTCTCATACGATGCGCAGAGCCTGAGTGTGGAGGCGACCGGGGCCAATGAAACGAGTCACCCCGAGCGCAACAGAGGCTGCCATTACGTAGAGCCATCCACCGATGGCATTTCGGCTGATTTGCTTCGCTGTCCGGCCGTCGGGCCAGATGCCCGCTTTGTCCATTGGGAAGAGGGACAAGGCGAGTCGCAATATTGTTATTGGATGTACCACATCAAGCCGAGCTCACGGGCGGTCGAGGGTGGACTCGCGTCGAGAAAACAATGCAGATGTGCAGCGAACATCCCTGGCGTGCGGTGTGGCATGGGAGGAGGGTGACCGCCTATCATGTGTCGCCTCGCAGCCATCGTCCGGCAGGACGCAAAGGACAGGACACACGGGGCGCGGGTGTTATTCGCGGTTGCCAGCCATGCGCGGACGCCGCTGGACCGAGGATGGGAGCAGAGCAGAGCAGAGCAGAGCAGAGCGATGTCAGGTACATACATGGAACGGGGACATACGTATGCAGCAAGCATGGTGCAGCCGCGATACAGAGAGGCCCCTTCTGCGCGGTGTTGCTGCGGGCTGGACATACAGTACAGTACGTACTGTACTGTACCATCCCGTCCGGTGCAGGCAGTCGGCCTCGGGGGTAAAGCGCATCGCATCATTGGCGTGGTGAAATGTGACGGGAATCCTCTTCGCCCACACGTCTGTGCGCGGGAGCTTATTACTCTCTCTTCAGCTAGCTCGCTTCGGCCTGGTCTCTTTCCTCACTCGCACCTTACCATTCCCAACACTAGCGCACGATCGCCTCAGCCTCATCTCTCCAGACAGCTCCGTGGTGCTTTCCAGCGCTGGTGTTGTGCAGCGTGTGAAGGTCGCGGACACGGCTGTACACACGATCCGCCACGACCTCTGCTCTGCCCCGGTTGCGTCCCGGGTGGTCGAATTGTCGTGCGTGCGGTGACAACGCGCCGCGGCAAAACAGCGCGGTGGGCACGGGAGAGGTACATCGCCAGCCCGCCTCCCCTTCCTGCTGCCCATTCGCACGCACGCACGCACGCAGACAGCTTTGCTGCAAAAGAACTGCCGTCTGCATTCACTCTGCTCTAGCGCTCCCGCACCCGAGGCACCGTCGACCAGCTTCATCACGTCTTCCCACGACACGAGCGCAGTAGTAGCAGTAGCAAGCAGCAGCAGCAGTAGCAGCAGCGGCGGCGGCGGCGGCGTCGATTACCTTTAGCTTCGACCCCACCGGAGCATTGCACGGCCGGAGGCACACACAAAGGGACGGGAGGGAGTGCTTCGGCGACTGTTCCCGTGCACACCACATCACCCTCTCCTCTCATCAGCTGCTGGTGATTCACGGAGTTCAGCCGGCCATTCACCGCTGCGCCCGCTGAGCGTCATCGATTGGCCACGGCGCGCACGGCAGATTACTCGTCCACCCATCGCCAAGCCGCTTTGGTGTCCGTGCGCGGTGGCCAGCACCCACGCACCTCTTGGAAGTGCTGCGAAAGTCTAATCTCAGCGCGCGCGTGTGCAGTTCAGCATCAGAAACAGAGCCCCCGACGCTGCAACCGAGACACGTCTGCACTGCAAAGAGGCAACCGTCCGTCCGAAGTTGCTCTGCTTCCCGCGGAACCACCGCTGCCCTCGGGCCTGCTGTCGCCGTCATCGTCGCCCGCCTGACCCTGGCTGCCCTCGTCATCCCCCAGCCGAGCCCAGCTCCCACCTTCGTCTTCTCCTCACTTCGAACTGCACACTTCCCACAGCTCTCTCGTGCGAACCCACTTTTCCCGCCGCTCGCACCCTGCAGGCTCGTGAAGTAACCAAGACGCTTGCCTCAACAGCGGCTCCCGCCCCCGGCAGCTAAAGGACGATCGTCGAGCCCGGCACAATTACCTCACTCTGTGCTTGTGCCAGCCATATCTGGCGCCGGTACACCAACGCTATTTTCAGGGCACTCGCCACGATACGCTGCCACCCAAACACACTATCCTTTTCCTCACTAGCACGCTCCCTGCTGCAACACAGCGAGCGCCCACCTTTCCCGTCCTCGTCTAGGCGGATTCTTGTCGACCTCTGCGCCGGAAATTCGGTTCGGCTGAAGTTCGAAAGCTTCGAGGCACCGTCTGCTGGTTCCTGCCTGCCCGCCCGCGTCCCACCGCCGTGATTTGGACGGCTCGCGCTAGAAGCGTCTGGTCGAGCTTGCTGCGAAGGGCACCATCTGCAAGACATTCGTCTCTCACAGTACCGAGGGAGCGCGCTACCACTTTCTGCACCACCGCAGCGCTTCTCCGGCTCCCTCTCAGCGGGCACTTGTACTCGACGGCACGCTGCCAGCGTGCTTTTTGTTTCGGCCCATCGGTGTCGCAAACAGTCCTTCCACTCTGTCGGACGTAGCATGTCCAGAGCCTATAACCCGCCATCCACTCAGCCCACTCAGACGAACGACGCCTCTCTAAGCGCGATCCTTGCATCGCACCTGCAACGAGATCGCCCCCAGTCAATGGATGGTAGACAGCCGGATTATCCGCAGTCAGGTTTGAGCTCACCATACGCGCCATACAACGGGCATCAGTCTGAAGGATCTTCGACAGATCAAGCGTCTGCTGTGCAATACCAGCCCGGCCAAGACTACAAGTCCTCCAACTACCACTCCGCCTCCGCAACTCCCGATTCAAGTTACGGACTGCCTCAGTCAGCGCGCTCAGGAAGCTTCCCTGAGTACGTCCAACGCTCCTACGCAGACGGCCAGCAGCAGTCCCGATACCCTGCAGGCGCGCAGAGCGGTATGGCGCAAACATCAAGTCCGTCTCTCAACATGTCCGATGGCAATCAAAACAACGGCCACGCCTCAAACAACGCAAAGTCTGACAACGATGTACCAATAGATCCCTCCATCGCTCAATCGAGCCCAACCTACCCCCCTCAGCACAACTACTCGCCCTACGCCCAACAACAAGAAATGCCCGCGCAGTACGCGGGTCAGCCGATGACATCGTACGGCCGACCAGAGTGGGCCGGCCACTACCAGCAGCCCATGGGATACGGTCATTCGCCGGCCACGACCGGCGGTGCAGCTCCCAACATGGTCGCGCATTCGATTCCAAGACCCCCAGCGGTGGGTACATACGGAGGTGCGCATCCGGGTATGATGTATCCTAACGTGACGCAGGGCGGACATCCGCTTTCGACTGTGTACTCGTTCGTGCCAATCCCCGGCGCGCAGCAACACAAGCGCCCCAGACGGCGCTATGAGGAAATCGAGCGCATGTATAAATGCGGCTGGAATGGTTGCGAAAAGGCATACGGCACGCTGAACCATTTGAATGCGCATGTGACGATGCAATCTCATGGAACCAAGCGAACTCCCGAAGGTACGTCCCGGATGGTCCATTTCGTACACTCTGTAGACTCGCGCGGTGGTTTTAAGCTTGTTTGCAAACTAAAAACGCGTCTGTTGTTGCGATTTCGCTGGTGTGATGGCCCGTTGTTTGTTTGACGCTCGTCGCGTGTGGGCGCTAAACATCAGGCTTATCCATGTCCACCACTTTAGCGCGAGCTAGCCTTACCATCATCTTGGATTCGCCCTGCATACATGCTGACTAGCCATATAGAGTTCAAAGAGATCCGGAAAGAATGGAAAGCCAAGAAGAAGGAGGAAGAGAACAATCGCAAGGCCGAAGAGGAGCGACAACGCCAAGAGGCGCAACGCTCGGGTCAAGACTCCACGCAAGCCCAAGGTCAGCCAGGCCATTACGGACAGCCTAACATGATGCAACCGCAGATGGGCGGGCCTCAACTACCGCCCATAGGCTATCAACCGGCCACCGGGCAAGCACCGGGCCAATACGCCCAACCGCAACAAGTGGATGGCGCGCAGCAGTATGGCGGAAACAGCCAGATGTACGGTGCTCAGGGTTACCCACAGAGCCCATACGGACAGGGTGGGCTTCAATATCAGCAGCGTGTGTAAATCCCTTGCACCGTTCGCGATCGGGGTATTGACCAGCGTCTAGCGCACGAGCAAGGCCCAAGCCAAGCTTACCAGCAACAATAGAGTGCTGCTGTCGAGTTGGCCCAAGAGACCGCAGCTCTGATCGAACGTACTGAAGTCTACGAGTTCGAATTCGAGCCGGAATGAGGCAGAGCCGTGGAAGGAGTTCTCTGGCGCTAGCCTTTTGCATTTACACGCGTCCCCTGTGGCCGAGCGGATAGCGATCCATTACGGTGACAGGAGAGTGGCGTTCCCAGGTGTACATTTCGGATGCGGCTTGTTGTGCGTGCGCACAAGGATGTCTTTCGACGTGCTCCCTTCTTAACGGCCGGTGATACCAACATGACCTTCGATTGACCAGGGAGGCATACATTGAAAGCTCTCGAAGCATATTTTTTGCTCATTCCAAAGGCGTTGTGTGCGATTGGGGGAAGACCAGTACTAGAGTCACTTTCGAGCATATGCATTGTGGATGTTCTTAGCGGACGGATCGCTGGAGGTCATGCGAGGAGGGCTCAGGATCGTGCGACACCTGCTTGTATTTGTAGTAACAGGCTCGAGGACATCAGTAGCAGGACATAGGCAGCGTACACCGCATCCATTCTCCAAGTCAGCAACATGCAATGATTCCCAAATCATGCCACGCACCGGTGTCACCGATTGTTTGGACTTATTTATGACACCAGCATCATGTTGCCTGAAACGCTGGTTCGGCATGGGAATCGCACAAGCGCTCCCCACTCATTGGTACGCAGGTGGTCTGCTTGCCGACCCGGTAACCAAGGTCCGTATCTCAGGCCGTTGTACGCCGAACACACGCGGTGCAGAAGCCATGGAATTGCTTAGCGGGATCTGACGACTGCGAGGTGCTAGCGGCAGCTAAAGCACACTACACACGAACTGCCGGATGTGAGACAAAGTATAGTGCTTACAGTCTGGCTAGCGAAGGTTGCACGACAGGCTTGACGCAAGCTCGTGGCACGAACAAGGCTTGACGAGCGGACGACGTAGCGCTAATATGTTAGTCCCTTCGAGATGGTTACCGCCATCCAGATGCCTTTAGCCGCCGCCGCCGCCGCCGAGATCTACTTATTCATCAAGACCGAATGGACTTACTTGACTGGCGAACGTTCGCTCTCTCCCGCACTTTTCTGCACCCTCATTCCCCGTGAAGAAACCGTCCCCAGAAGGAGCACATGGCATGGCCGAACCGCCACGGCAGCCAACGGGAGAGCACGAGGTGAAGTCTTCGGTCGGCCTCAATTTCTGCCGGTCTGCATACCACGGAGATTCATCAGCCGCCGGCAGCGAAGTTACTTGCGCCTTGGGACGAGGTCGGCATGCCGGCCGACAGAACGTCCCGAGACGAACGCTCTCCCACACACGCGGGCGATACACCAACTGAAAGCTACCGCGACGCCGGTCCTGGTTCGCGCGCGGCACCGACAAGTTCCCTCATGCGAGTCACTGTTTAGCTAGTGTGGTCAATTACAGGGTAGGACCCTCGTGGGATGCTTCCTCAAGCCACACTCGCCTCAGCGCGCTTGTGAAGTATAATGTCTACAAGGCTGCATCCATAACCATGCCCATATAGTCTGCGTCTATCGGTCCAGCCGTCCCGAATGAACGGTCCTGGGGAACATCAACTAGCAGGCTTTCCTGCACACTCGCGAAGCCTACCTACCATATCTGGAAACATGACCTTCGCATCATTCGTGCTGCAACGTCGATGTGAGATCGAGCCCGGGGACACTATGCTTCGTCGCTCCCCGAACGGGTCTCGCATATGCCAGGTCGGTGACCGCACCATCGTCGACGCATCACCGTCTTGGAAATTTCCAATTGGTTGGACGTCAACAGCCAAGCAGGCGTTTGCTGCCGCGTGGTGGTGGCTTTCCTTGCAAAGCTACACGGCGAGGCAGGCTGCTTATTGCCACGTGCAAAGCCAAGCTGTCGTCTTACACCAGACCGATGGACCGCACCCACTAATCATCATCATCACATCGCACCCCTTTCGCCAATCAGTGCGATATCCTAATTGAGGAGCCATCACTAATCACAGGGACATGGCTCCGATCTTTCGCTCTGCTGACTTCCTCGAGGGAATGGTATACGGTGCCGTCCTCGGACCCTTACCACCAGCGATACCACCGACTTCGACCCGCACCGAGCAGAAGGAACATGACAGCAGAGACGACTCGACTCCCGATGTGGCAATCGATGTCTCAACGATCGCGGTAGCTTCCGAACAGAAACCTCGCCTCTGCCTATCGTGCTCAATCAGTATGCAAGCACGATCGTGGACCCGTACCCACTGCGCACGATACCACGGAGTCAAGTCTGCCACACATGCGCAATAAGTCGTGGCGTGGGATCACAGTGCGATTATCTCTGACGGACGTCTCGGTGGACACCCTCTGCTGTTGTTGACACCTGGCTCGGATCGCTGCAGGGATTATGCTTATGCTGTTCTCGATTGTTCTGGCGGACTTGACTCCTGCATCGACACCAGCATCGACTGGCTCTGCTCTCGAGCACGACGAAATAAACCCGTCATGGTGAAATGGACACTACTACTTGTTGAGAAAGTACGGCGTACTGTCGCGCTGTGATGGTCTGTCCTGTCAGCGACAAGCCTTCAGGCCTCAGAACTCGCTTTGTGCGCAGCAAGAGCGATCGATCGCGCGAAGTGGTTCGTGTCAAGTGACACGAACATCCGCCAAGAAAGCATTCTATGGTCAAGAAACCCGTGCTTGCGATACTCGTCATAAAACGCCCAGATACGACACAGGCGGCAGCTGCGGGAATGCATGTTTCACTACTACCAAGATCTTCGCCTACGAGCCAGAGTGCTAATGGAGCCAGAATGGAGACTGAATTTACAGCACAGCAGAAGCCGTTCACGCGTCGAGGCCCACCACTGGCCTTTGCCATCTCCTGGCCGATGAAGCGCAGTGCGGAGTTGTCCAGGCTTGACCAGACAATCACTGACCCGGAAGATGACGACTCTGACCTCATACTTCAATGCCGCTCCCTTTGCCGAATCTGTACCGCTGCGACCCGATGCGTCCCCCGTCTTTCAATATACTTCTCCAGCCCTAAGCGCTCTCCAGCGCCGGAGCGAGCGCTTGACCTTCGCGATGAAATTGACCGCTGCAGAAAGAGGCGAAGCTCATGATGATCAGTGCAGCGCCAGAGCGAAATAAGTGATGGCCCCAGATATGTGGAAGAGTCACTGCGCACACAGAACAGCGAGGGTTCTGCAGCACATTGGCGTGGTCGTAGCAAGACACGCTCCTCGTGCTTTTGTGACGTAGAGTTTCGTCTCAGCGTTTGCGTAAAATATCTCACAGCGCAACGTCAATGATGGGTCGGAGTGAGAGAACGGAGGTCGACAAAAATATGCACATGGAGCAGAACGTGCTCGATTTATCGACGACCCAGTCTGGAGAAGGCGTAATCCTAGGCTCTTGAGCACTTCCCAAGGCAATGAGGTAGGCAGATTTTCGCGTCCTTATGAAGTTTTCATTATTCGTTATTGCTTGAGCGGAAGATGGAACTTTGGTTGAATATGTGGATTGATGCACGTCTGAAGCCTACGAGAAGATATGCAGATCCAGCTTTGACGAAGTTGTATTCGAGGACTGAGAAGAGCTCAGGAAGCAGTCCATCATTGAGCACAATTATATGGACTTCGCCTCACCACCATCTCTATTTCATCCAGAAATTACCCATGACCCCATACCCTCCAACGAACTTCCCCCTCTCAGTCCATCAAGACCCTACAGAACCAATCCATTCAACTTCCTCCCCGCCTTGACAAACATCGTACACAACATCCCCAACCCACTCATATACACCAGACTCCTCGCCCTCGCCAACCCCTCACTCTCCCCCATCACATACAACCAATTATACACCATCCGACTCACCAAATACCCCGACGTCAAACCATTCAACACCCCCGCCTCCAATCCCGCCAGACTCCCCGCCGTCACCGCCGCCGCGAAGGGTCCGAAATTCTCGAATCCATTCGCACTCGCCGCTTCTGCGCGCCGCAATTTCCCTCGCGCCCCTTCCGAGAGGCTGAGGTGCGAGGCGATTTGCGTTTGGAAGTCCCGAGGCGCGCGGGCGTCCATTTTTTCTCGTGTTAGAGAAGAGAAGGTCGTGGCGGAGTAGATGCGGGGGGAGATGGAGATAGCCTGGGAGGAAGAAAGGGGGGTTTGGGTTAGTTTTTCGGGGGGCGTGTATGGGGGTGGGAAAGGAGGGGGGGGAGGGTTACGCACCCAGAAGACGGGAATGGTGTAGAGGGCGATGTTGTCTCGCCGGAGGTTGGGGATGTAGGAGGCCATGGTATTGGTTTTCTGGGAGGCTTCGAGATTCGGATGCTGGAGAGAGAGATGGTATGTGCTTTTGAGATTTTCTGGACTGGTTGATGCTGTGTATTACTGCTGGGTAAAGAATAATGTACTGCCGTTGTGGGATGAAACTGTGGTCAAGATGTTACAGCGTGCGAAGGGAGACGATACAATGATAACCTAAAGATAGCGTGTTCAGCTCTGATGCTCCTTATCGGTGCATCGTCATGTTCTAAAACAGAGTGCGTCCGTGACTGCATGACATGTGAAGTGGACATTGACACCCCCTCTCTGTCGGCACGCCCTCCGGACCCGAATCCTAAACCGCGTCGCCAAAAAGTTCCAGCCGCGTCGCGTCACCTATACGCCCCTCACTACCAACGTACATCCCCCACCACAGCCTCTCCCCAATGCCCCTCATCATGGACGACGACGACGACGACACCATCATCTACGGCCCCCGCCAACGCGCCTTCCTGCAAGCCTTCCTCTCCCACCAAACCCTCACCTACTCCGCCTCCAAACCCATCATCGCACGCATCCAAACCGCCTCCACCCCGGACCGGCCCACGCTCGACCACGACGTCAGCCAGGAAGATTTCGAATCCTACATCGCCTCCGTCTCCGACGCCCTCAGCCCCTTCGACTACGAAATCCGCTCCTCCACCCACCAGACCTCGCGCGAGCGCATCTACGCTCTCGTCAACACCACCAGCGACGCCTTGACCCAGCTCGCCACCGTCCACAGTGCCGACGAACTTGCGTTCGTCAAGCGTCTGCTCGACGCTATGTTCGATACCAACAATTCGCTGACGAAAGAGGTCATGGCGATTCGCAGGAACGAGGCGTGTCGATTGCACCGAGCGCCGCGCGAGGAGCGTAGGGAAAGTGGTGGCGGTGCTGCAGCTGCAGCACAGGAGAAGAATGCGGGGGGTCTGACGTACTCGCAAGCGGAGAGGGTGCTGGATAGTTTGGTGCATGAGGGTTGGTTCGAGTATCACGACGACACGCAGTATTATTCGCTCTCGCCGCGGGCGCTGATGGAGTTGCGGAATTGGCTGGTGGATGCGTATAATGAGCCGGACGAAGGGCGTGAGGAGGATGAGGAGGAGGAGGAGATATTACATCCTCATCATCAGAAGATCAAGTTCTGTGCCGCGTGCAAGGATATCGTGACCGTGGGGCAGAGATGTCCGGATTTGAGGTGCGGGACGAGATTGCATGAGCATTGTATGAGGAATTACTTTCGTGCTATGGGACAGAATCGAGAGCAGTGTGCGGTTTGTCAGAGGGAGTGGAAGGATGCGCCGTTTGTTGGGGAGAGGGCTGTGATGCAGCAGCAGCAGCAGGGAGGTGGTGGGAATAGGAGGAGCCGTGGTGGTGGAAGCCAAGGTGTGAGTGCTACTTCGACTTCGAGAAGTAGTGCTGGACCATCGAGGATGAATGGGCCTCGGCGTGAAGTTGAGAGTGATGCTGATGGAGATGCTGACGAAGGAGCGGATGACATGGATGAGTAATGAGATGGCGAAAGAATTTGTGCTGTGACCTTTTTTGAGCGAGGCGTTCATGAAAATGGGGGCTTGCCATGTAGATATTTCTGGATGGAAAGGTTCGTCGTTCGGCCCGGCTCGATCACAGGAGCCTGGTGCACATGTAACTACTACACTACTGCCAGCTCAACCTCCACACAAGCCATGAAGGCAGCAGGAATGCAAGTGCTCCATATGCGCCTTGCAGCAGTACCGGCACCCCATTCCCATGCAGCACAATGCTTTTTCGCCCCATTCCAATGAATCGTAGAAGACGACCGCTTAACGGTAAGACTTCTGGTAACGGGCACGAGCACCTGGACCACCAAACTTCTTTGGCTCACACCGTCTGTTGTCGGCGACGAGGAGAGTACGGTCGTAAGCGACCAGAGCCTGCTTCAGCTGGTTCTTGGAGTGCTCGTCGATGTACTTCTGGTAGTATGCGATCTAGGACGAGATCGAAAAGTCAGTATGTGATTTTGTGCCCGTTGCAGTGGGACTTTAACGCTCGCGCATGCTACGATATACGGTGTAGTATGCTGCAGCTGCAACTCGAGGTCTCAGACCGTTCTGTGTGTGGTACGTACGATGCTCTTGGCGATGGCTTGACGGATGGCGTAAACTTGGGAGGTGTGTCCACCACCGCGCACGCGCACGCGGATGTCGACATCGGCTGTGGTCAGAACATGTTAGCATGTGTCCTTCTTGTCCCATTGACTCTCTCATATCCGTGGCGTATGCATAACCGCAAGTCGCGTGGTCCTTTCTTCCATTTCCTGCGAATTGTATATCGACGTACCGAACTTGTCGAGACCGAGCAGGAGAATTGGCTCGTAGACCTTGAATCGCAAGATCTGAGGCTCGACGAGCGAAAGCGGCTTGCCGTTGACCTTGATCAAGCCCTTGCCCTGCTTGCAGTGTGCGACCGCGGTGGCAGTCTTCTTCTTGCCGAAGCACTGGACACTCTGAACGGCAGCCATAGTTGCGGTATGGGTGTCGTTCGTGGAGGAGAGGTTGTGCGCTGGGTGATGATCGATGTTCTTCGTGGAAGAAGATTTCGTGGTGTGCGGCTTCGCGCTTCCTCGATTTCGCCAGGTGGGCGGGAAGAGCCGAGTTGGTGGTGCGAGCCAAGAGTTTCGAGTGCCTCAGGTTCAGATGACTACGCTTTTGACCTCCGAGTCCTGCTAGATACGGACTGGCTGGTCTAACAACTTCTAAATTTTGGGTCATGATGATCAGAGTGGTGCGAGTGCGGTGAGCAATCCATGCAGAGGAAAGCTGAAATGGCATCTGGCGTCCGAATCTGTACAACTCCAAGAAATACTCCTTTCAACGACCTGCACAGACAGGATGAACGCCGGGCAACGCCATCGCCAACGACTCTTCGCGTTTGGGTCCAATGGCTCAGGGCAACTAGGTATCGGTCACGAAGATGACGTTTCAGCGCCGCAAGAGACTGTATGGAACGTTGATCCTGGTATCGGAACCATCAAGCAAATTGCAGCAGGTGGCAATCATACTTTGATTCTCTACGACGATGGCAAGCTCTTTTCTACAGGTAACAACAGTGATGGCAGATGCTGGGCAACGGGCGATGAGCATATGAAGCATTTCAACACCATAGTTGTCTCACCATCGACAACGGGTTGCGATGGATTCACCGGACATGTTGCAGCTACGTGGTCTGCTTCATTCGCAATATGCACAGACAGACTATCCACGATCGTGGCTACTGGAACGGGGAACTCTGGAGAACTGGGGCTAGGAACCGATGTGCTTGCTGCGTGTGAGCCACGACCAATCGTCGAGATTAGACTTGAAGGCACAAAGGCTGTGAAGATGGCATCATGCATGGGCCATGTTGTGGTTGTGCTTTCGAATGGCGAGGTGTGGGGCTGGGGCAAAGGGCGCAAAGGACAATTAGGCGAGCCATACGAGAATTCTTGGTCTCCACGGAAAGTCGAGGGCATTTCATTCTTCGCAGTCGATGCAGTCTGCGGTAAAGACTTCACGTGCATCTTTGGTCAGCCGGACACGGGAGACTTTGTTCTCCTCGGACCAAGGGGCAATGATCGATTTGGTATCACAGCCAATGCTCCAGCGTCAATACCAGGGTGGAAACAAGTGGCAGCGAGCTGGGGTAGCATCTATGTCCTCATGCCGTCCGGAGGGGTCGTGGCTTGGGGCAGGAATGACCATGGGCAGCTGCCCCCACCGGAACTACCGCCCCTGGAAGTCATTGCGGCAGGTAGTGAGCACTGTCTCGGAATGACAGCCGCTGGAAAGGTGTTAGCATGGGGATGGGGTGAACATGGCAATTGTGGTATACCAACCGACGAATCAGGGGACGTCAAAGGTCGGTGGAACGAAATACCCGTGTCTCACCCTATCACCACAGTCTTCGCAGGATGTGCAACCAGCTTTTTCGTGGCACAAATGGATCGCGAATAGGTTGCCGATTCAGTGGTGTACCGAAGTCAAGGGTGCCAGCCTCTACCAATCGTCAACATTTGCCTGTTCAGTCAAACATGCCATGCAACTACAGCTCGATTAGCGTTCCGAAGATTAATCTGGATGATGACGTCCGCCATCGGCATCACCATGCTCACCTGGGAGAGCCGCTGGGTCGGTTCGAGCCCCGAAGCCGTGTTTTGTGTCTGGGGTCCAGACTCCCGGCTTGGCATAAGTCTGTCTCGGCCCACATTCGGCCTGTTCTGGCTACTCAAATCCCGAATTGTCGGTCGGTTACTGGCAGAGAAATTGTCATTGCTCGCATCCCAGCCAAGCATTTCGTCCTCATTCTGTTCGTAATTTGGAGGATCCCAAGTTCGGTCGTCGTCGCCACTCGCAGTTGGCACGAATAGGCTTTCTGGATCTGGATCATCATCTTCCACTATTATGGCTGTCGGCTGGGCTCTGTCTCGCATGGTCGATCGTTGACTCTGATTCGGAAGCGGCCGAACGGCACCCGGGCGACCGGGAGGTGGCATTTCCGGATTGAATTGTCGGCTGCGCTGCGGAGGAGCGGCAGAAGTCTGCCGAGACGAAGTACCGTTCGGACGCGTTGAGACAAACTTGGGTGCTGAATTAGTAGATGCCGAAGCTCCACGATCTCCAGTGGTCATGAGGGTGAATTGGCAATGAACGCCAAGATTGTGATAGCTGAACTGCAGAGGTCGGGTAGGATACGAGAAGTACGCGTGTATAGGACCACGCAATGTCTCTGCATGGGTGACAATGGCGCGGAAGTCTTTCACGCTGATCACAATGTGCATTCCCTCTTGCATGTGAAAGTCTTCGAAGTCTTCGGTATGAATCGCGATGGCAGTTTCGAGCGGTTGTTTGAGCACTTCTGGGGCAGACGTCAGTAACGCTCTCGTCATGAGGTCGGGGGATTCAGTACCTTTGCCGTCTTGGACCTTCTCCGTGAAGCTCGTGAGAACTACTTTGCCATCTTGAGCAAGAAAGTCAAGCTGCTCGGTTTTTGGTCCAAAGTATTCTACGTACTCTCGTAAAACGCGAGAAGAGATACGAAAACCTTGCGTTGCTGATGTCTTGTCAAATAGAGCATGCATGACCTCTGACGACTCGTAGGTCAGGCGAAATGTTTTCGTCATGCCTATCTTTGTTCAGTATGGATCTGAGGCACAAGAGCACTCAGCAAAGCCATACCATGCTTCGCCAACATTTTTACAATGAGACGACACTCCGTCTTATCTTCTTGATCTTGTATGCTTACATCACACCGCTCAATACCAGGTTCTCGGCCGCGAGGATCGGGTACTCTGCCTTTAAACACTGATTGCAGCGCCCTGTTGAAAAGCTGGCAGGTGAATCGGTCGCCGTTGGTCGCCTGGGAATTCGACTCGAAATCGTAGTCAATGAAGAAGGCATTAGCATCCAAAGCGAAAGAAGCGTATGCCGTTCGCGATGAGTTCAGGGCCGTGAGCGTTAGCTGTCCAAGATCAGCAAAGATTCATAGCATTGTGGTGGCAAAGACCTGCCTTTTCGCTTCTTGCTTCCAGTGAAACCGTATCGCCAAACTTTGCGAGGCAAGTCAACAATTCGTACACGCGCCCGGTAGCTTCCGGTGAGAGCGAAAAGCTCAGTATCGCCATGATTCTTGATGCGTTATACCATCTGGCGATGGGATGTTGGTGTCGTGAAGCTTGGCGCGTCGCGAAGGAACAGACGCGACTGCATCACGAACTCACGTCATCACGTCTTCCACCATCGTCAGAACATCAACACCAACACCGTCAGATCAAAATTGTATTGGAATAACAATCAAATTATCCCAAGGCAATTGATCGAATCCTTTCTAGCCGAGTCTAGGCGCGACATCCAACTCCACACCTCCGCTGCCACATTGTCTAAGCCGAGGAGAAGTGAGACCTCGCCATTTCTCGCCATGGCTACAGCTGGTCCACAGGCACTCCCAGCAGACTTATTCCATCTTCTTTCGGCAGAGCTGTCTGAACGATTGGATTTCCCAACTTTGTACAATTGTGCTGTCAGTAGCAAGCATCTCGCAAATGCTGGCGCAGTCAATGCCCTCTATCGGTAACCAGCCCCCATGCTTGAACACTTCGTACCGAGATCCCTTCCACAAAGCGACATTGCTGACTCTCTCCAGGATAAGTGCTCAAGCTCCAGTGGCTGGTGGAGGAGAAGGTTTACCTCTGGCCGAGCAAGAACTCGTTGTGCAACGATGGTCAATCCTATGGCGAACGATAACACTGTCGGCTTTTGGCAAGACCGTCTTTCCCTACTGCCGCCACCTTCGGTATCTGGATCTCAGGAATCTTGGTCAATTGCTGGACGATGATAAGTTCAGGGGTAAAATCGCAAAGCACTTCTTCTCGGGAGAGTTGGCACAATTTCATCACGTGCTGCAGACACCTGTCGGCAAAGGACGCGCTGCACGCCTGGACGTGAAGAATATCATCACGGGAATTGGCAATGTTATTACACAGAATGCGCCACTACTCGAAGCTCTTTCGGAACCAGCAGATTCGAACATCTTCTCGACTGCGTTGCTGGAATGGGCGCCGCGCTTGTCCAAGCTCAAGTCATTGGACTTCTGGGACGGAAAAGCTCTCGCTGATGGGACTTTGCGAAATCTCCTGCATGTCCATTGCCCAAACCTGGGTAGCTTGAGGATATATCTTTCTTTGAATGAGGATGCTGATCAGGCATTGGCCACCTTCATCAGTGGCATGCAAGAGAATCAGCTGACCTATTTCGAGAACATCGGCAACTGTCGCATAGGGAACGAGACGTGTCTGGCGCTCAACCATCATGGCAAGAGCTTGCAGTCGTTGAAGTTGTGCTTAGCTAACGATTGCCTTCCCGCTCTTGCCTTGCTCCAAGGCTGCACTTCTCTTCAGAACTTAGCTGTGGCTTCTGCGGAGCGCAACAATCCCGTGGACCTCAAGGCCACTCAGAACGACGTCTATCTCGAGATCATCGACTGGCTCTCGAAGTGCAATTCTCTGCAGGAGATTGGCTTCACCGACTTCGTCTCTGCCCCGGACCTACTACTTCCTGTCCTGCTGAACAAAGAGGTCACTCTGCACAAGCTTCAGATCAATGCCAACGAGAACACCATGTACACGGTCAAAGACCATCATGGCTTCCACCAGGCTCTGAGTCAGCAGCCAGGTCTTCGGCGACTACTACTCAGAGCAGACCCCGAACCCGTCGGCAGCGCAGATGACATTAGTACCTTGATGGACGCCTTCTGCTCACTGAAGGAGCTACGCGAGTTAAACTTGATACGTATCTCAGACTTCTTCTCTGATGGTCACATCATCCGGATTGCGAGCGAGCTTCCGAAGCTAGAAGACCTGTTCATCGGAGGCATGGGAGTCTCCGATGCAGTCTTCCCAAAGCTAGCCGAGCTACAGAACTTGCGTGCCGTGACATTCAGTGGCATCACTTCGTTCACAGCAGCAGGAATCCTGGACTTCATCGACAAACTTGGAGATGGCAACAAGGGCTTGCTGCTGTCTGTCGACAATGCGGACCCAGATTCTGCCATACCGCAAGAGACCCAAGACATGATTCGAGAGGTCAGTGCAGCGCTTCATCGCGGCTGGACACTTGGTCCCGCAACACTTTAAATCGATGAAGGCCATCAACGCAATTGCTGACATTTCATTTCAGGTTATTTCCGAGAAGCTCGACGGCAGATTCGACTACACACTGCTCAGAGACCCCAACGTGCCAGACTTTGAGACAGACGATTCAGACTGAACACGACCGGCCCCTGTGAAGCTTGGAAACCAAGGCAAAAGGCTCTGTGTGACATGAGGATGCGACTAGCTTCGAGCTTTCCAAACCAAAGCGAGTTGTCTTTGTGAAGGAATTCATTGAGAGGCTTCCGAACTACCACAGCCAGTTGCACTTTCCACGGGCGAAAATTCTATCATGCTTCGTAGAGCCATGGGGATACTTTGTAATGGGCCATAGCAGGTCACACAATAGATGTCGCACAGCAGCAGCGGCTGGCAAATGACGTGTACCGAGCCCCGCCGTGGAGCCTGCATCTGCATCGCCAATCAACTGCATTTTTGCATCCACAACAAACATCATGGCTCGAAAATATCAATGAAGCGGATACTACTGGTTGGAGGGTCGGACAGCTCCGGCGGAGCGTAAGTCGACTCTGCTAGCAATGAAGATTGATCGAACTGATACAAAACTTCCAGCGGTGTCGAAGCGGACCAGAAAGTGGTAGCTTCACATGCCTGTTATGCCATGACTGCCACTGCCGCTTTGACGGCACAGAATACTCAAGGCGTAGTTGACATCCATGAGACGCCGTCGGACTTTGTACGGAAGCAAATCAAGGCTTGCGTTGAAGATATTGGTGTAGATGTCCTCAAAACAGGTGTGCCTCAATGCCACGCAGCGGTGTCTTTCGTGACGAGTGATTTTGCCGAACAGGGAAGTACTGATGCGCTTCAGGCATGCTGGCTTCGGCCCACACCGTGTCTGTCGTTGCCTCTGCCATTCGAGAACATGACATTGCTACCACAGTGATAGATCCTGTGAGATGATCTTGGTTGATGTCTCCCCTAACTTTGCTGACAATTGGTAGGTGATGGTTGCTACGAGTGGCGCACAGCTTCTCCCGGAGTCCGCAGTAAATACACTATGCTCGGAATTGCTACCGGTGACGACAGTCCTCACTCCCAATATACCCGAGGCCAATCTTATGCTCAAGAAAGCAGGCAAGGATCCAATTGACATTCAGAATCTGGATGGCCTGAAAGCATTGGCAGCTGCAGTTCATGGGCTAGGCCCAAAGTATGTGCTGCTTAAGGGCGGTCATGTCCCATTGACTTCAGGATACCGGACCGCGGAGACAGACGAGGAGAAGGAACTGGTTTGCAACGTGCTGATCGGCGGCGACGCAGTCGAAGTCATCGAGTTCCCCTACCAAAAATCCGAGAATACCCACGGTACTGGATGCTCATTGGCTTCCGCTCTGGCATGCAATCTGGCACTCGGCTTCGATGTGGCTCAGGCTGTGATAGCTGCGAGCCGATATGTGGATGCTGGAATCAAGTCAGCTGTGAAACTTGGCAAAGGCTCAGGGCCCATCAACCACTTCCACTCTCTTCAAGTGCTGCCCTTTCCGCCTGGCGGCTTTGTCGACTACCTACTAGACAGACACGATGTGCAACCTGCCTGGCATGACTTTACACATCATGAGTTTGTCGAGCGGATGGGGAACGGTACGCTGGACGCAGAGGCTTTCAAGTACTACATGATCCAAGACTACCTCTACCTCATTCACTTCGCCCGAGCCAACGCCTTAGCTGGATACAAGGCAAAAAACATGGACGATATAGCTGGCGCAGCCACCATCGTCAAGCATATTCAGCACGAGACTGCTCTACACATCAGTGAGTGCAAGGAATTTGGTCTCACACAAGAGATGATGGAAAAATACGAAGAGTCGCAAGCTTGCACAGCTTACACAAGATATGTACTTGACATAGGACAGTCGGAAGATTGGCTCGCGTTGCAAATCAGTCTTCTACCATGCCTGCTTGGCTATGGCATGATCGCGCGAAGGCTGAAGAGCTTGCAGCAGACCAACCCGCCCACGACTCCAAATCGGTATCTGACGTGGATTAACAATTATGTTGCAGAGGACTATACGGCGGCGGTGAAGACGGGTTGTGGTAAGTTGACTTTGCATTATGATGAAGCAGGACGCTAATTGCTGCAGAATTGATTGAGAAGCACGCTTGCAAACAGTCGCCGTATCGAGTCGAGGAGCTCGTCAAAATCTTTATCCATGCTACGAAGATGGAGACTGGATTCTGGGAGATGGCTTCGGCGCCAGCACCTGAGACCCAGCAGAACAGGAAGCTGGAGTTCAGAACAAAGCATCATGCTTACAATCGGTTTTGATCAAATAAAGCCCGGGCCACACACGATGCTATCGCAGAGCTGCGGAGTCATGCCTCTCTGCCCTGTGTAGTCGCGTATATCAGCCAAAGTGCTGATGCTCCTACCCGCTATTTCTCCCCGCCATCTTCTCTTTCCTTCAAGCTCGCTGTACGCGCATCAAATACGTCTCCAGCTAGAGATGATTCCTCTGATGTTTGCCCAAGGACCGTCCCGACATGAGGACATGAATGACATGCTGAACCAGTTCTCCAAGCGTTCTAGTTTTCGTCACCCCCTTGGGAAGCCAATAGCATTCGACGTCGTCGACATCGTCGCTAGCCTCGACCATCATAAAAACACGTACAGTCTTATGCGTCGGAAGTAGGAACAAGATTTCTTGCCAACATCCCTCGTACGTATAGATAGGACAGCCGCGTAGGTGTATCTCCCTATCCCCTAATTCGTCGTACTGAGGATAGTTGACGAAGGCCGAGTCAATAGCGAACTCGAGCAGCATGACACCTTCGGTACTGCCCTTAATTGTCTTGATAGAGAAGGGATACATGGCCTCCCTTACTTGCAAACAGCCTACGATGTCGATCACATCATCCATGGTCATCGCGCCGCTTGGCTCGAGTAGCATCGCTTGCTGAATGGTCTTCGAGTCCGCTATGATCCTGAAAGGTCGAGTCGACCTGTCGTAAGGCAAAGAGCTGGATCGGGTCGGTATGGATGAGGATGTTTCGAGAAACTCTGGAATGGGGAGGGTGCGTTGGGCCGCGGTCGGACCAGTCGGTGTGGTCATGTGTACTGGCCATCATCAGCTTCGATATGTGGTGCTAAACAGTGCATGTTGTACTTGCCGAGGGATCGGGAGGGAGCGCGATCACGGTATGAAGTGCAATGTTTTGGAAGCAAGTAGCGGCAGAAACGGCCGCGCATGAAAGTCTTGGCGTGCATGTGATGGGCGAAGCAACAACCTCCCGCTTTCAAAGAAAAGTTCTAACCTCAGCACATATTCACTGCCAGAGCAGTCGCGTGGCAACATGAATAGCGGCGGGATCATCGATATCGATCCGGGCGGTGATGTCGTCCTTAGTGTAGGCGGCGGAAACGAGGAGCAACCGATCAAGCGCCTTCGAGTCAACTCCGCCATCCTGCGTCTGGCATCACCGGTTCTCCTCGCGTTGGTCAGACCGAATTTCAAGGAAGGCCGACAGCTTCAGACGACGTCGACGGTTGAGGTCCCACTTCCAGAAGATGATCCAGGAGCCATGCAAGCCCTCTGCGAAATGCTGCACCTGAAGAAGCCCACCACTCCGCTTACGCCATCCGAACTGATCGAGATTGCCTCGCTGAGTGACAAGTATGATTGTACTGCGGCCGTCGAACCGATGGCAGACTCGCTCCTTAGCGTCCTCAGAAACTCTTGCCGCAACGGCCAGTTGGGGCTCTTCATCAGACGCGAGCTTTTTGTAGCGGCATTTCTCTTCCGACGGCCAGATCATTTTGCGCAACTGGGTCAGGAGATTCTTTTAGATGCTATATCAGACCGAGACATTCGTGTGCCAGGCAATCTCAAAGACGGGGTGCTGGAGATGGTCAAGGACGTGTTCGGTGAGTTGAGTCCGAGGCGCTCATTGATGCTGGATTTCGTGTAGTGAACTGACTATGCGCAGGTGTTCTCTGCTCGGAACGTAGTGCAATGGTGAAAGGGCTCGCCACATTCGTCGACAACCAATTCTGTCAGGCCACCAGTCTTCGCCACTGCAAGGCGCCTTGTGGAAAGGATTGCAGCGCGCGATCCCGCTATGGCATGTCATTCATCGACACGCTTCAAGAGAATGACCTGTGGCCAACCAGCAAGCTTTCGAACGTGGATTTGGAGTCTCTGTTGCGCAAACTGACAGGCCTGACATGGGACCTCAACAAGGCCCGGTTTGATCCATCGACCGTCTGCAGTCCCTTCTGCTTCCTCCTCAGTCACCGGGTGCCTAGCAATGAAGATGTACAGTCACGCTTTCGCAACCATGCGAAGCAAATTGCCCACAGTCTGCCAGATCTATGCTTGGGATGTGCTCTGGAGGGCGTGGGTATCAAGCAAAAGGACTGCCAGCACTGATCTTTGCTCATCGCGCGTGCTATGCGCCACAGGAAGGCGTTACGTTTGCAGCAGCTAGCTGTGCCAAGATGTTGGGAGAATCTGGGAGGTCAAAAGAGCGGAGAGTCTGAAACAGCGATGGAGATCAAAGCTGCCGAGGGTAATTGCAGGAAATAGTGCCAGAGTTTCTGTAAGACGCTGATGTTTTGTGATATCAGGGCTTCAGGCGCTTCATTCCACATTTCGCGAATGGCTCTCCCGTATGCTCTCGATCTTTCTTCCACCTGTCCGTTCTCTGCGCTCATACATATCTGCCAATGGGTGTGGTGCTCGACAGACCTCATCGTGGAGCGCAAGAGAACGATCTTAGTCTAGTAGATCCCAGAGCTCCATTCCATGATCTTGCCAGTTCTTGCGATTCTGCTTGATTGCCGCTCGTTCAGCCAAAGTTGCTTCAGTGTGTTAGCATCCTACGCGCAACGCGCAAAGTGGTATGTCTCACCGAGACTTTTGGCTGGAACATGGGCGCACCATGGCTGATGAATCATGTTGCTCAAGAGATGAACTCCATTGATGAATTTCTGCGTGGCTAATTTGAACGCTGTTTCCTGTCTCAAGAGGCAGGATGCAGCTACGAGGTTCCCGGAGCCCTCAGTCCACGAATAGTCATACGCGGCTTGCCGAGCATGCCAGGTGAGAACAATTGCCTGGGAATGGATTCTGAGCAAGTCGACCATGTCGTACTTGTCCACGGCAATTGTATAAGCGAGGATATGTGCACTGTCGATTGCGATGGTAGCTTCGGGCACAACGATGCCGTGGGAGAAGACACAAATCAGGTGAATTGCTTCCGGGTCGTCGTCCGGGAGAGGTATCTCGACTGGGTGTTCGGAACTACGTTCTTTGCTCTCTTCGCTGAAATTGGATCCAAGAAGCGCTTTGAAGACTGGCGAGGCGTTAGACAGCAGGCTGGAAGAGACTTGTAGCTTCTTTTCTGTTCCGGCCGTGCCCACGACCAGAAAGATGTCGCCCTTGGAGTCCATGACTTCGATATCGCTCGCCATGATCAAACGACCTCGGGCCTGCCGGTTTGCAACTGTAGTGTCGGATGTCAAAGTATCTTGGTAGTCAATGATAAGCTGAAGGAAGAACAAGAAGCTCAGCGTTTGGCAAACGCCGTGGGGAAAGGCGGGCGCAGGCAACAAACGGGTTTGTGGAGCGCAGCATGGCCCTGTGTTTATGCATTGCACATGTGAAAGATCTTGATGGCAAGCTTGAGCAGGACCTCGAACAGAGGGGATAGGTGTCAGACTAGAGAACTACTTTAGGCGTCATCAGTCGGCCATTTCTAAGCGAAGGGATGGTAAAATCGTAGATCAGATCGTAGAAGGTCAGGCAAAATCTGCAGTTGATTGCCCTCTGGGCTGGGTGGCCCTGTTCTAAAGCTGGCATCCAGGCATTGTGTGCAGGACGGACACTGGCACTGTTGCAACACATTACTTGGGACTTCGGCCGATGCATCACCAGTCCAACTGACCACTGCAACAACGGGATTGCTAGCCTTACTTCCGCTTCGCTTGGTTCTCCATATTTACAGCCGTTTGCAAGTCGAGATGTCTCATGCCCGTTCCAGCTCAAGGCAACAGAGCGCCGAGGAGATGGCCGCAGTGAGTGTGTCTGAACCCAAGGCGTGGCCATAGTGCTGGAACGAAGCGATGCTCCAATGTTTTCTAGAACCCAATCCTGGTATATTTCTTTCGGTATGCTTGTGGCAAGATGGGAGTTGGGTTCGGAGCGTAATTGGAAGAGATATCACATCACTCCGAGTACAAGGCGATAGTGCTGGAGAGAACACAACAGAGGCTCAGGAATGGTATCTCGTAGACAGAACTAGCAAGTAAGGAACGACATAAGTTATCTCTGGGAATGAACTACTACCCTCGTTGGTGATCCTGGTCCGTGCGCGAGCTTAGGGAACCACGAATCCACCACGTTCACAGATCGCAATGTGCAAGTGACAGACACGATGCCGTCCGCGCTCACGACTCTGCCTTGAACAACATGCCATAGGAGCAGTTTCGATGTACCAATACCCACAATGCCTCACTTTACAGTACCGATCGAGTCACAATCCGGGCGCAACTCTCCCAAACCACCACCAACGACCATCTACAACATCAGCGATCCACCTTACCATGGGCAGCTCGAAGCTGATGCCGCATACTACCGCCGAACTTCCCCAGACACCGCGATCGTAATCGATAATGGCAGCTCATCAGTCCGTGCGGGCTGGCAGACAGATGCTACTCCACGCCTGCAGTTCCCACCGCTTATGGCGCGTTATATGGATCGCAAATTAAATCGCAAGCTGACCTTCATCGGCTCTGAGATCTACTTTGACGGGACGGCGCGTGGTCAGGCGAAGAATATCTACGAACCCGGCAGCAATATCATCAACAATTGGGATTGTGTGGAAGGTGTGCTGGACTACATCTTCCTCAAATTTGGACTAGATACTTCGCAGACAGGAGTCATTGACAGACCGATTGTCATGACCGAGCCACTGGCAAATTTGGGCTATACCAGACGTGTCATGAATGAAATCCTGTTTGAGCTGTACAGTGTGCCCAGCGTTGCATATGGGGTGGACAGCTTGTTCAGCTACAACTACAATGGCGGGAATACAGGCTTGGTGGTCAGCAGCGCGCATATGAGCACGCATCTCATACCAGTGGTTGACAAGCAGCCGCTGATATCGCATGCAACGAGGCTGGATTGGGGCAGAGCACAGTGCGCTGAGTACTTGACCAGATTACTGAAGATCAAGTACCCAGGCCTGCTTACCACTGGCAAGGTGAACGAAACTCAGATAGAGGATCTGGTGCGAAATCACTGCTACATAAGCCAAGACTACGATAGAGAAGCGGCGAAGATGCTGGAGTGGAGCGGCTTGGAAGATCGGGATTGCATAGTCCAGCTGCCATTTCAAGAAAAGGAAGTCGTGCAGAAGACAGAAGAGGAGATCAAGCGAGCAGAAGAAAAGAGGCGCGAGGGTGGACGGCGATTGCAAGAGCAAGCAGCGAAAATGCGTCTGGAAAAGCTGATCAGGAAGGAGCAGGAGTTGGAGTACTTCAAGCAATTGCAGGAACAAGTGCAGGAGGCGACGACTAAGAAGGAGATCAGAGCGCTACTGGAGGAAGATGAGTTCAGGGACGAGGCGGCACTTGATAGGAAGATCAAGGAGATGGAGAAGAGCATCCGAAAGCAGAGGAACAAGGATGTGGGTGATCTAGAAGAAGAGCCGGTTGAGCCTCCCACATATCCGCTACTCGACATACCAGATGAGGAGCTGGACGAAGATGGCATCAAAGCCAAACGCCAGCAAAGGCTGCTCAAGAGCAATCACGAAGCTCGCGCCAGAGCCAAAGCAGAGAAGGAGGCCGAAAAGGCACGACAGGCTGAGCTACAGCGACTTGACGATGAGCGAAGAGAAGCGGACCTTGATGGCTGGGTGGAAGAGCGACGAGCTGCACGACAGGCCACGATACAGAAGATGAAGGAGCGAGAACGACTGAAAGCAGATCTTGGCAACAGGAAATCCCAAGCCTCGCAAATGCGCATGAAGCAGATCGCCAATCTCGCTTCTGACAACCCAACAGGCCGCAAGCGCAGACGTGGTCAAGGCGACGACGACGGGTTCGGTGCTGATGACGCAGACTGGATGGTCTACCGCGACATCCAAGCTGGTCGCAACGACGATGATGATGACGATGACGAAGAAGACCTCGATGGCCAGCTCAAGGCCATTGAATCACAGCTTCTGAAGTACGACCCAGACTTCACAGAGCAGAGCACGCAAGAAGCACAGAAAGACTGGACGAAGAGTCTCGTACACGCTTTCGTCCGAGGTCCATACCCATTCGACCCGGAGTCAGCCCGCGAGTCGAACCGATTTCACCTCAATGTCGAACGAATACGAGTACCAGAAGTGTTATTCCAACCTTCCATCGCTGGTGTCGACCAAGCCGGCATCGTCGAAATCGCGGAAGATATTCTCATGCAGAGGCTGTCTGGTCACGCGGCGCACGCCGATATCCTCAAAGACGTGTACCTGACCGGCGGCTACACACTGTTCAAGGGCTACGAAGAACGACTTCAGAACGAACTCCGAGCAGTCTTGCCCGCTGACGTCCAGCTCGGCGTGAGACGTGCGAAGGACCCGATCCTCGATGCGTGGAAAGGTGCGGCCAGGTGGGCATCGAGCGCTGAGAGCAGGCATGCTTTCGTGTCAAAGGAGGAGTGGCACGAGAAAGGAGGCGACTACATCCGAGAACACAATCTTGGCAATGTCTTCTCATAGATTCGCGAATGCTGTACGATAACCCAGTCGTGAACATGTAATGCAGGCATGCTGGCGTTCACGGTTGCATCAGAACATTTTGAACGGGTTTGCGACCTAGCTATTCAGTACCTGCTGGGAGGCGAAGAGCAAATGAGCTACCAGCTTATATCGCGAGCAATTCGCAAGGTGTCTTTCGACATGCCTCGATTCTCTGGTCATCAGGCATTCTTGCCGTTGTAACGCTTTGCGCACGTTTTCGTTCTGCAGCACGCACTCTTGCTCGCATTGCACATTAGGCTGAGGAAAGAGCCTCAAGAGTCTGTGCCATGTTTGAACTTTACTGAGTAACGAGATATGGCTGCTTTCTCTACCACCCGCAACGCCATGTCAAGGGATGCTGTACTCTCAAGAGCTTGCCCAACTCGGCCTTCCTGGCCGTCGGATATCCGACCGTGCCAACCATATTATGTCAACGCTCTTGAACGAGCCTCTTAGTGATCTGGTTGCTCTCAGCACTCCTCATCGACCGCCCCGCCCCTCCCATCAAGTAGTCATTGCCAAGAGGATCTTCCAGCTACAAGCGCCGCATTTCAGCTGTCCTCTATTCCATACGACTTGAGCCCCTCTTCATCTTTGAGTGGGCAAATGGTATTAAACAAGAGCACTTCGCCCTGCCATATCTTGAAACCTTCTGCATCTCCCGGCTCCTTGCATTTCAGGTATTCTCTGATGCTTAAATCCCTCTTGCTGACTTCTCGAGTGTTACTGTACCAGCCCTCGCACTCCTCTGCGTCCTTGACCCAGATACTGCCATTCCCGAACACCACCATTTGCTGGTTGAGATAGTGATCAAGCATGCCAAGAGTGATCCCATTGTCGTCTTTGACCTCAATACATACACCATCATCGGGAAAATGCCAGGGGCTAGGGTGCAAGTACAGACATACTGTAGCACTCTTGCAAGGTGGGTCGCAGATGAACATGCTCCGCCATGATTCCAGTCCAGGTGAATTTTCCTGATTCATTGCTTTGTTAAAAGCCGAACAGAAATAGCGAAGGCCCACGTCATCTCCGTCTCGGAGCTGGAGGCCACGCAGTCCGTTCGACGGAATCTCTGCTTCAGTCGTCGCGTCTCGAAACAATCTCCAGAGTTTGAGGAGGGGATTGAGCTTAGCGGACGTGTAGCGCTTCCTGTCTGCCTCTTGACCTATGGCCCTGTAAAGTTTTCCTGGAAATCGATCCTCCTGTCTGGCTGGTGTCAGCTCCCATACTTGTCGCTGCTCGTAGGAGCGCTTGAAGAGCTTCTGCTGGATCATGGTTGACTGCTGAATCACGCCATTGAAATTTTTCGAGACTCGCTGGAAGATGAGGATGTCGCGCATTGGCAAGTGCACAAGGATGTTCTCCAGTAACTCGGTGGTCTGCAGCACTGCTTGTCGAGGACCATCGGTCGTCATACTTCTTGTGACGCGCTGGGGTGCGGCGAACTCCCGCTTGCGCTGTGGTTTCAGATTCAGCATGATATTGAGAGAGGTCGCTCATTCCTTCTTACCTTGGTCGCGCCAGTGGCGCTGGCCTGCTTCTTCCTCTTTGTTCCCACCATGATGGATGTGGTGCGGTGAGGAGTGGAAGACGATGTTGTGTGGTTGGTCGAAGTTGATGAAGTTGGTGCGGGCAAGTAAATTTGGAAGAGGAAGTCGAAGGCCGCTCCTGCCTGACACATGCAAAACCGTTTGCAATGAGCGGCCAGGCTTCACTTCAGATCCGACATCCTCCATCAACACACCTTCCGAACTCAGTCTCGATGATCCTTTCACCAAACCCACCCACGAGTTCCTCAACCCTCACCTAAGTTCGACCACAACACAGGCACAATCCTTTGCATACATGCTCGATATGTGTAACAAAGTCGTCAGCCTGATCGAACTCCATTGAACGACCTCCACAGCCGATTCCAGACCCACATACGGCACGATCAGCCTCGAGGGTTTGATACACAAAGCCATGAGCCGAGCAATCCGCGCGGAGTACACCAAGCTGTAACCATCAGTCAGAAGCTCCAAACCGTTCTTGGTCACTCGCCACCAATCCTGCGACCGGCTCGGGCTCAAATACCTTTCGAGAACTCCGAGTAAAGCATAAAGTATCCTCAATGCTGACAGAAGATCAGAAGCTCCCTTCGATGCGCTCTTGGAGCAAACCTTCTAGACTTACACAACTTACCTAACCACCTAGACCCCGCCTCTATATACACAGCTCCGAAATTGCTCATCAAAGTCTGCGGCCACAAACATATTGAGAGCAAGCTCTATCCAGCCCCAGAATCCCCGAGAAAGGCGATATACCTAGCTTAAACGCCGAGCCTATCGGTGCAAACAGCGCGTGTGTGGGCAGATGGATACGTCGATATCTACAACATGACTTTGGTATCTTCCTTGCGTAGCGGACACATTGGCCATTTCTCAGATGTCCGTCGTTGCGTGAAGATCATCGCCTGGTACCCGGATCGTTTGGAGACTAATGGGGCTTCGTTCAGCTTGAGCTTCAATGGATATGGATGGATCATGGCAGCATTGTGGAGAAGACATAGAAAAGCTGGATCCGGACGAATGGGAGAGTGCTGATTTCAAGGACTAAGTCGCCACTTTGAACGAATCTGAGAATTGGGTTCTAGTCTGCAGCGGCCATGATGTAGAGCTTGTGAGGTCGAAGGGAATGATTGTATCGAGATCGAACGCAAGGCCGTCTCTCTCGTGTACGACACACCCAACCACAAGCCCACGTTCACACAAGTTCTCGTATATAACGCTCGACCAAAGAGACTTGTTCAGGACAGCTGGAATGGACCCAGCCACAGCAAACCAAAAAAAGAACCACCCAAGCCATGCCTGTTTCGCCCGCCATCCCGTCATCTTTCTGGCGATTTCACTATAAGATAATCTATTGCTATGGATGCTTGTTCATCATCACATAGTCGTGCGTGTTCACGTCTAGGTAGGTACCTGCCCCAAAACACCCATCAACAAGAGAGAAAAGTTCTATCCGGGTATAATCATGGCGCTTTCCTGGTCCGGCCTGTCCCTATATCAACAGAAGAGAATGGAAACCTGTCCCTCGTCACCCCCAAAGGCCTTCCAAATTGTTTTGTTTGCTGCGCGGCAGCGTTGTGAATCGTAGTAAAGTGTATGTCCAGAAGAGTCGATCCGTGAGTCCTCATGTGGCGTTATGCGATGGACCCAGCATCAAGTTCTTTCTCGCCTGGAGTTCGTGGGAGGGGGAAATCATCTTCGTTTTCGTCAACCTGCTCCACAGTGTCGCGTTGCTGAAGAGCCGGTCTAGCGGCCTTCTCATGCGCAAGCATGCTCGCCGCCTCTTCCGGCATAGGTGCGGGTGCTGACACTTTTCTCGCCTTTTCCAGTAGCATTTGACCAGCTTCACTCGCAGCTCGTGAATGTGCCACGACATTGACCGCGTCCTCGGGCATGGGCGCAGCTGAAGATACAGAACCCGTCACCGACTTGGCGAATGACAGCTGACTAGCCATACTTGCGGCTCTGGAATGTGCGATGATGCTCGCGGCATCGTCTGGCATTGGTTCTGCGCTCGCGTCCTCCATGACTGCCACGGAGCTCTTGCGGTTCTTCGTCAGTTCCACAACGCGCGGTCGAAGGGGCTGCGCGGCTATCTTGCTGTTTGCGGCGCACTGTACCCTAGTTCGTGCTCTGGAAACGCTGACTTGCCTTGCAACGGACACCTGCACAATGTGGCGTTCAAGGTCTTCCGGAGATAGGACACGAGGATATGGATCTGTCTTAGCGATGTGATGCGAGGGCAAGGCGGCAGAGGCGACGGCGGGAGTTTTGGACGTGATCATATCCCAAAGTGGTTCGCGGTCCTCCAGAACTCGCTTGATGGAAGACGTGTCCGTACACGTCGTGATCGTTGTCGGTGTGGGTGGAAGGGAGGCCTCGCTGAACATAATTGAGTGAGGTGATTCCGGCGAGCTCTCAATTTGCGCTTCCTTCTGTCGCATGAATGCAGCGGCGATGGGAGAGATGGCGCCAGGTGGAGCTGTCTTACTCCTCTGGATAAGCCGCGGCCGATGAATGGCGGTGTCGGGTGCTTCGGTGATATGTTTGCCCTCAACTCTGATGCTGAGCTTTCTCGTCAGATGAGGTGATGTAAGAGCGCGCTTGACTCCAGTGCCATCGGTCTTTACGTGCAGGTGGGTATTCCCAGAGTCGCCATCTCTCACTTTCTGCGACTTAGTTCTATGCAGCTTACTTTGCCTCCGCTCTAGCAGTGAGGGTTTCGAGTCGCTCGTGAGTAGCTTTTCAAACATAATACTATATCTAGGAAACTCTGGCGGCGGTAGATCGAGGTCCAACCTGGGTGTTCTGGGCATGGGAATTGCCTCCAGATTCCGATTTGATAGAGGCGAGTCGTGCTTCTCATCGCAACCCCTAAATATATCTTCCGATGCTGTCCATGGGTTAGGCGACTTCGAGCTGTCGCGATTTTTTGGCGATCGCAGCATCTTCGACTTTGCTGCAGGCATGAAAGAGGTTCTGTTCTCATTGCGCTCCTCAAGTCGTGTGTTGCTCCGTTGGTATGATGGTGTTCGGCAGTGCGAAAACACGCCAGGCCGTGGACTCGGCGCTCGCAAACAGGACAGTGGAGTTTCTGGCCTTGCGTGTGACTCGAGGTCTGGCGATTCGTACTGCATACCAATACCCTGTGGTTGGGTCTGCGCTTTGACTTTGTAGAATGGTTCGTCTGTGTTGCGCTTTGATGATTTGCGAAACATGCTGCCAAATGCCTTCCAGCTAGACTTCTTCTTGCGAGTTTCAGGAGTCTGTGTCTTTGGCTCGTCATATTCCGGCGCTGGCGTTGCCTCAGGCGTCGGGCGCTGCGGCTGTTGCATCTTGTTCGATAATTGATCTGATGTGTATGATCTTCCCCAGCTTGGAGGTGCATGTGAGGGTGATCCGATGGCACGGCCAATATGTGGTGATTCCTCAACTGCGAGAGGCGACGACATATGTTGAAAAGTAGCGCTGCGTGGAGGCATTCCTGGAAATATCGCGCCATGTTGAAGCGTCGCACTGCGAGGGGGCAAACGGGGCGACGGTGTTGGAAATCTAAATGTGTCCAGGCCTGCAGTGTATTCTATCGTCTGACCGACCTTTTGCAAGTCGTCTCCACACCTCGGATCCTGAACGACTCCCTTCGACTCCTCCGTGTCTACCTCTGCCCTCTTCTTCGACGCGCTGCGTTTACGTTTGTCGACACCGGCTGACTTTGGGCGGCCCGCCATACTTTTCCTGTGTTCCTCGACCGCTTCGTCAATGCTGTCAAATATAGCCAGATGAGCCGCAGTTGTCGTATTTAGGGTCGCATTTGCAGTGCGATCCGTCTGCATGCGACCTTTTACGGTGGCATTCTTTTTTAAACGATGGGAGTGGGAATGTTGGAGAAAAGGCATGGCGACTGCGAATCTCTGACAGCCTCATGAAACAGTTGTCGTTCGCAGCACCAACATGCAGGGTTGTGGTCACGACTCAGTTTAGCAATAGAGTTGGCATAGGCCTGTCGAAATGGCCAGATCGTTGTCTTCGGGGTCTTTGGTGTTTCGTGGTCACGGCTGGATTCGTTCGAAGCGCAATAACCAGCTCAGCGGTGGACAGGATGGGCAATGCTCTTCCAGAGAGCGGAACGTTCGCTATGTAATCTTTCGGCGAAGGGAGTGACAATGAAACGGCAAACGAAGGGGATCATGAAGAAAACGGGATGGACGACGGCAAAGAAACACCGTGGCACGAGGTGAGACGCAGAGCGCCAGAGGGGTAGAATTCGAAGCAAAGAGAACAGGCCGGCGAGTGGGTATTGACGAGGTGTAGGCTCCCAATGCGAGACTCGGGACGCGCTTGGCCAGGCAGGTTAGGAGTGGATTGGCAGTGAATGAAAGGACTTGCCCCATGCCGCACAGCAGGTCGCCGCCCACCTGGCCCCGCGGTTCGCGAGTGCTGTGTTCTAGTTTGAGATTGAAATCGCATCCATGTCGCCGCCAGAGCCGTAGGGCTGTTGCAGCAGCGCCATGAAAATCGCGCGAGAATGCGTGCGCTGTGTTATCCGACGCGCAGAGGCCGGGCGCCTCGAATCCGCCGGCTGCATAGCGAGATTGCCATGGGCAGGCTGTGATAGCGACGGGGTTGATGTGTTGGCGGAGGCTTCAAGATTGGAGATGATGACTCTGCCAATGAGGACGTGTGAAGAGTGTTTCGCAGAGATGAAACTATAGGGAGGGCACGGAGCCCCGATCCTGGCAAAGTCTGCTCTCCGGCTAAAATAGCCGTGGTGGTCGAGCTCAGTCACGTGCACGACCGGCAACGCCGCTCACATCATTCGCTTGGACGTGTTGGTATATTCATCATGTAGGATGCTGACGAGTGGCTCTGTTCCCTCTATTCGTTCACGATCTGACTGTTGCCCTGCCTGAGCGTGATGCTCGCTGTGGTACTACGGGTGGCCCTCGCTGACGTGCTACCTCCGACCTAATGCCGCCGCTCTGGAGGGCGGGGGTCCGTCTCACACTCGACCAGCCCTCGATTGCCGTCGCGATGGAGCGAGAAGTGCTCCCTGTGCTGCATGAGTGCTCCATCACTGCCGATCAGATGAGTGTTGATACCACTAGCTCTGATCCGATGGAATGCCTTGGCATCCCAATCGATGCTCTCGTCCGCATCCTCCAGATCTCGCAGACGCACGCAGTCGTTGCGCTCATGTGTACGAAGATCTCTAGCCAAATCGTATAGGCAGACTTGGCGGACCCTGTGGAATCTTGGACTCTCTACAAGTTCAGCAACAGCCCGAAGAACCTCGCCACGGCTGAAACGAGGTACTGTTCCGCGTGTTGGACCAGTATACAGTAACTCCAGCTTCTCGATAGAATGAGGAAGGTTCCGAATGAGTCCATTCTCATGGACTTGATTCAGAGCTTGGTCTGTCGGAGGTGTGTTGAGATCGCTCGGAATGGTCGGAGTGAGTCTTTTCTGGCCAGTTCCGGGTGCTGCTTCTAGGCTGATGTTTCCCAACGACATCAGCTCATCGGTCCTCGCATGGCCAAGCATCTTGAGGTTGGGAAGGAGTCGAGCCGGACCTTCGTTGATTTGGTTGAAGGAGTCGTGGTCGTATTGGTCCAGCGAGAGTTCTTCCAGATATTCGCCTTGGTTCTGGTGCAGGACTCGGAGAATCTCCCCTCCTTGGCCGCGGATGTTGGACGCCGTCGTCATGTATTTGCGAAGACGCTTTGGCGCCATGATGAGCTTTACAAGACTTTGGAAGTTGATGTCGCAAGATGAGAGAGCCAGATCCTCCACTGTTGAACTTCTAGGTGGCAGGTCAAATCCCGTGTTTGGGTCATCGGCGTAGCCAAGCAGAGTCAGGTTGAGCACTTTGATGCTCGGAAGCCTAAAGAGCGGCGCAATCTCAGATGGTGGTACGTAGTATGCATCATGAGGGTGCCTCAATTCCGTAGATGTGCACACCGAAACCATGCGCAGCGCTTGAAGACCAGGCGGCCATGACCGGATCGACCCAACGCTAGAAGTTGAATCGTAAAGGCACTTTATCGCATCGTTCAGAAACTTTAGAGGATGATCAATGTGGTGTGTGTTTCCCTGCCAAGAATCAAATCTTCAATGGTCAGCGGGATTGGTTATAGATTGCCTTCGTGATGTACCCACGCTATGAAATTGAGCCGATCTAGCCTTGGTAGTAAAGCAAACAGCATGCCTTTGAGTGGTTCGTCCCAGCCGTGCCGGATCTTGTCCATCCAGAAGTTCACAGTTCCATCATCCATGTGCAGAGTTTCTGAGAGAACATGTCGAAAGCAGGCGTATTGCGCTTGTGAGAAGAAGTTCTCCGAGAGATCGGAGTAGCTGAGATCCTCGTCCAGCCAGTCTGCATCTTCAATCTCTGTATTGGTGTAAAGGTCCCTCCAGATGCTGTATTTATGCCATCCGGGCCTCAGGCCCCAAGATTCAAATGCACGGAGATGCCAAACTGGATCCGGGTCGTTCAATGCGAGATCGAGCAGATGCGGTACACTCATTGGTAGCCGGTCATGCTGTATGTTGTATTGCCTGGCATAATTTTGATTCTGCTTGAGTCGACCATCTACCAGCCGGTGAATTTTCTTACATGTCAAGGCGAACGGGAGGATACTCTCAGTCGGTGCAAATGTGGAAATGTTCAATACCAGTTCCTCTGGAAGACGAAGCAGTGGCGAGTCGAGCATATCTGAGTGACGGAGCAGAGCTAGACTGTAGGTCTTGTTATGACCTACCTGATATACCCTAAGTTATCACTCTGCTGCTACTAAAGATTAAGCAGCCGTAGGCAGCCGTGCGGTGGCATTGGACTGGTTGGAGGCAGCAGCTGTGCATGGTGGAGTCAAAGGAAGTGGGTCCTTGATGCCAAGTCTCCCAACCCAGCGTTCTTGTTTCACTCTGCCACTGCTTCTCGTTACATGGTCTTCAACAAATGACAAGCCCACATGTACTGCATTCCACAGCCTCCCTGGAACTGGTGTCTGCATCCGACGAGCTAATGTTGTGATGAACCTCCGGAGTCTTGGTCAGCCTCCGGGTGTGCCACCGATGCTGAAGGAAGAGCTGTGCTGCCGCGAATGGCGCCGCTTACATGCTGCGGTGTTCAGACGAATGTATCGACTACGGCTCCAGCGTTAGTCTGATGCGCTCACGTGGGCGCACAGCGTCGCAAAACAATGCACTCCTCTCCGACGATCTCCTGCAAGCTGGACATTATTGTACCGAAGACGCCAGGCTAGAACATATTCTACTGGGAAGCGGCGGCACCCTGCATGCAGCCTCGGGCTCCTTCTGCTGAACCCTCGGCGTGCACGAACAGGCGAGCAAATGGTGCAACGCTCATTTCGCCCCATACGGCGTAGAGAGGAAGACCGGGGCTTTCGCGGTACGGTACAGGTAGGTCACGCCTGTCATCTGGTACACGAGCAGGCTGAAGAAGGCTCGGCACTTGGCTCTGAAGACTTGCGCTTCTTCCAATCCTCTCTCACGTTCTTCCCATGAATTCAGCGGAATTGGGAAAGACAAGTCACCAGCATCAAGACTACCCACATCTACAGCGCGTCGAGTGATCGAACCATGGCTTCAGTCGAAGTGCTGGGGTGCATGTCGGCAATTATTTCAGCGTTACAGGGCGGCGCAGATCTGGTACGATCTATGCAAGAGCGGAAGCAAAAGAAGAAGCGGCGAAAGGAGTCGGACATGGAGCAGGTATATGCAGAGAGGATGCTGCACAGGGCGCTTCTCGAAGCAGCGGAAAAGGCTCAAGCAGAGTGCGTGGAGCGGCGGGATCGCTTTGGACAATCATTCGTACAAGGAGACAGCCTGGCTACGTCGGAGCTGAAGGATATCATGATCAGCCTGCAAATGGAGGTAATACAGCCTTTGCAACTCTCACGGACGAGTGAAACTCCAGTATGGGACACGGCGGCACTGCACGAGGCTGTCATCACGTACAAGGCTGCTACCATTCGCAGTTTGGACCATTTATGCTATCGCATCTCAATCTCGCATGCCAGACAAAGCCAATACAGCGGCAATGAGTTCGTGTCCCTACTTTCGTCGCCCGGTCTACCACAACGAATGTCCTTGAACTTTGGTGCGATGTCTCTCCAAACCCCGTCGGCCAGTAGAGCCGGGAGATCCGCATATCATCGACAAGCAGCGAGCATAGCCTCGACGATCGCTTCTGATGGCCAGGGCTCCAACTCAGCGAAGACGAGCCCCGGTAATACACTCTCAACCGACAGCGACACTCCTGGTGATCAGTCGATGTCTGCCTGGTCCAAGACCACTGCTGGCAGTCAGCTTAGCGCATCTGGGTCTATATGCTCCACAGGATCAGGCTCGACTTGTGATGGGTCACTGTCGCCTCCACCAGAAGTCTTCGAGACCGAGGAAGATGTGTATCGTGCAAATTCTGCACCAGAAGTAGTCACCGACGAATACGAATCAATGCTTGGCGAACAAACTCTCAAATCTGCATCTCTCCGAGGCCCACCAACAGTAGATCTGAAAAGTGTGCACCCAGCCTATCGAGATCACTACATGGAAGCGCCAATGACCATGTTTGAGGAGCCCGACCATCCCTGGTCGCCACTTGCACGACCTGCCAAACACAACAGTGAGAGACCTCTCAACTCCTGCATAACATAAAGCTGACACACTCCCAGACTACCACGGCTTCTGCAAGGGTTCCTGGAAATCCCGGCAAAAACTCGAAGAAGGCCTCAGCATCTCCATGCGCGCCAACTCAAGTGGCATCACGGTCCCTTACTGGCAATGCAAACAGTGCGAATTCAGCTCCAAAGCCACCTCCACTGGCATCGCCAACGCCCTCCCGGACTCCATCTACTTCGACCCACGCGGCATCCGCTACCGATGGGTCTTTCTCGTCAAATCGCACGTCCCCGCTCCCAAAGCCGAAGAACTCCACGACTCTTATGCCTACGGCTGTATTTTCTGTGCCGCGCAGGGAACTGAAACAGCAACGTATAAGAATCTGAAGACACTCTTGGGACATATTGTGGGTAGGCACAAGACGCATATGATGACACCCGAGGTGAGGGAGAGGACGAGGTGTATTGTGGGCGGCGCGCCGGATAAGAGTTTGGTGTGGGATATCAATCTGCCCGAGACGCAGGTGAGGAAGTTGGGTGGGGCGGTGGGCAAATTCGTGATTTCTGCGGTGACGGGGTTGGGCTGACGAAAGAGGAAAGACACATGTTGGAGATAGAACACACTGCGTGTTTGGAGTTGGCTTTGGTTTCACTGATACCCATCGCTTAGCGTGACATTGGTTTCTGGATCTAAAGTTTCTGTCGCTCTCTACTCTGAATGGAGGACTATTTGATCTTCGACACCATCCAAACCATACTTCCTCTCCTCATCATCCCGATCTCGGCCGAGTCACTGCGTGATCGCATGATCGTCCAAACTATCAATCTTGCCAGTCCAGTAATTGATCCAATTGTAGATCTCACGATGCCAGAACAAAGAGTTCTCCCGATTCAAAACCCAATGGTTCTCATCGGGGAAACTCAAGAATCTCGAAGGCACACCCAGAGTCTGCAAGACATTGAACATGGCCAGCCCCTCGCTCACAGGCAAACGATAGTCCAGCTCGTTGTGCACGATGAATTGTGGCGTGGAGAAATTCCTGGCGTGTTTCAGCGGATCCCAGGCCTCGTAGAGAGAGCGACTGGGTTGGTCCCAGAGCGTGCCGTTGAACTCGTGCAGCGTGAACCAGAGTTCTTCGGTGCTCCAGTCGGCATACGTGGTGGCGACGCCGTCGTGGCAGACGAGCGCTTTGAATTCTCGGCCGAGGTCGTGGCCTTGGATCCAGTTGGTCATGTAGCCACCGTACGAAGCGCCGGCTTCCACGGCGTTGCTGCAGTTGATGTAGGGAAGGGTGTCGCACGCGGTCTTGTGGGCATTGACCAGATCTTCGTATGGCCAGCCTCCCCACTTGCCTTGGATGCGATCTGTCAACAGCTGACCGTAAGACGTGGAGCCGGTCGGATTGGGTCCCACGAGCACATATCCTTGGTCGGCCCAGGTCTTCAGGTTCCATCTCGTGGACCAGGTGTTGCCCGTGTAGCCTTGAGGTCCGCCATGGACGTAGAAGATGAAGTCGTATACTTTGGTGGGATCGAAGTCATCGGGGTAGACAACGATAGCTTGTTGCAAGTCTCCCAGAGTGCCGTTGTACCACATGTACCCGATGTCCTCGGGACCGAGACCAGCGAGCTCAGCGTCTTGCTCATTCGACTTGTAGAAGTACTTGGTTTCGGCCTCTGGAGTGACGGTGTAGAGCAGGAAAGAAGCCCACACAGCGTTAGAGGAGACCAGAGCTTGGCCGCTGGGAAGTACATAGAAGGCAGACACGGTTGTGATGTCTGTGATGTTAGTAGGCTGGTAGTCGGCAGGAGCGTCGGCGGGAATGATGAACAGTCGGGTGCTACCGATATAATCGGCTCCAACGTAGAGATCCTCACAACTTGGACTCCACTTTACGGAGGTAGCTGAATAGTCCCAATCACCAGCTACAAGCGTGATTTCTTTGGACTCAGCGTCTGCCCAATAAATCTTACTCCGATCAGACTCATAGGAGACGCCGTCTTGCTGAAAGTAAGAGATTTTGGTCCCATCAGGAGACCACAATGGCGCTCCTGATGCTCCTTGGGCTGCTTCGGGTGCCTTACTCCCGGGTCCATTGAGCTTCTCGGGTGCTGCAGACCCATCATGAGGTACAAGGTAAAGGTAGCTTGCGGTAATGTTCACTTTGGGCAACTCCGGAGCTTTGGTAAGGAAAACCACAGTAGATCCATCAGGGCTTAAATCATAATCTCCAGCATCTCCATAAGGCTGAACCGGCGTCTCCGGCTTGGTCGCGGTGTAATTGAGCTTGCTGAGAAGATTTGTCATAGTTCCATCGAAGTTGTAGGATGAGGAGTTGCTTCGAAGAGATCCTGAGAAGACGGCGAATCGTTGTTCGGTGAGCCAGGTATCCCAATGACGGACATAGATCGAGTCATATAGCCTTCCAGTGTGGTATGGCTTGGTGGCAAGCTCTTCATTGTAAGCAGAACCATTGTTGGCATATGCCAAACAGTTCAGCAGAAAGTTGATGTCACCCGTGGAGGTTTTCACAGCCTTCAATCCAGAATACGGTGCCGGCAGAGAAGCCACTAACGTAGGCTCGATGGGGGAATCTGCAAGATCTGCTGTGTAGAGGGTCACTCCACCAGGCACTTCGTCGTTCGTTCCATTCACGTAAAGTACGCTGGTGTTGGTCGGGCCAACCCATACCGCCTCCGAAACATCACTGGTCCAGGGCAAATCACTGATTTCTCCTGTGGGGATGTGCAACAGCTTCCATGAAGTGGATGATTCGTGGTCCTCGAAGGAGTAGTTCGTACTGGTGTACACTGCCCATTCGCCACTCGGATCAGGACTTGCACCACTGTATCTCGGAGCTGAGATCATCTGCCTTGCACCGAGTAGTCAGTACTTGAGCTGGATTCGTAGGCCGCGCGAGCATACTCGGGAGTGATGCATAGTGCCAACGGCAAGAATGACGCTGCCGCTGCCGCGACAGCGACCTTGATACCCTTCATTGTGAATTTGCCTTTGCCAGCACTTCACACGCAAGAACAGAGCCGTCTCCGAACCACGAGGTAGCCATGCGAACGCCCACCTACCACCTTGCCTTATAGCTGAAAACTACAGTCGCACAAAGGCCATGCGGTTACATCGGTCACGAATCCGTCTCCCATCCTGCTCGGCCCTGAACCGGCTTAAGAGGTACCGCAGGCCTGCAGCGAATGTGCATCGCGCGCTCCCGGCATGGGTAAACCGTATGCTTGCGTTACCACCTTCTCGATTGTGCAATGCCAAGGTCCTAGTTCGAAGGCTGATCCAAACACCGCGGGAAGGCTACGGTAGCCAAGCCGGAATTGATAAGCAATGCAATATCCATCGCTTCCATCAGCCAGGTGCCAATTCAGCTTTCTGTCGAGCCTGTCGTCTCAGCAGCTCATGCAGACACAGCCTGCTATGTTCTATCTGCCGCTATACCAAGGCGAGTCTTGGCGAACCCTTGGATCGAACGGTAGGCCATGTGTCGGTGGTGTATATGGACACGAACTCCGAACGCCGGCATAACTCTATCCACATATGTAGCGAGGTCTTCTCGGCATTCCCCAGAATCTTGAGCTTTCGGCGACAGTCCATGCGGAGGGAGGTCATCATAGGTGTACGACGTGATATTCCGGGCAAAAACACATGACTACCCTTTGCGGCGCCGGAAAAGGTCAGCTAGTCACAGAGGCAGCAATTCTCTTATCGAGTTGCTGGGATATGATGGCGTGATGGAGTTTCGCGGCCGCAAGAAATTGCATCAGAACCCTCGGTTCTGATGCAGAGGTCGGATACATGTTTCGACACTGTTCAGGATATCTTAACGCCCCAATTGGAAGAGATGAAGTCAGGAAAGAGAAAGAACGTGGATGGTTCTACCTTGCTCCCCGGATGGCTGGGATGGCATGGTCAGAACTAAAACTAGAGTTCCACGAATCCCGGAAAGATGCTGCTCAAGACGCAGAATAAATGTATTATGAACCGTGGCGCAAGCATCAGATAAAGTCCTTCGAAGTCCTTCTTGTCGGTCATTAATCATCATTACGAAAGAATCTCTACCCATTCCGGACATTTTGACCTGGATATCATACCAAACGCCATCGCTATGCTTCGTTCACCGCTGCGCAATACAATCGTAACACCCTGCTTTTACTCTGTCGATATCGCACTGCCACTCAACGGGATCGAGGACCTGGGTCGGGCACTCCACTTGTGAGGCACGCCACGCTCCTTCCTCCATATGGTCTCCGTGCGTCGGAGGCGGTGCCGTATGGCAAAGGAGCTCGTTTCGCTAGCGAGCTGAAATTCGTCGCGTCCGTGACCTGGCTTTGTTCGTCCACACTCCCACAATCTGCAGGACTACTCCTCAGGTCACGATATTGCAGTTGCATTTGCGGCGCATACCTATGTCGCGGTTGGACTGTTCTCGGCCGCCGGAGCATCTGCTGCCCCATCCCTACCAAGACCGTGATGAGCAGGCTCAGGTTGCGCAAACGAATTATTCTTTTCTTTTTCGACGTCGCTAGAGCTTCCAGCCTCGACGCTTGCGCCATCGCGCTCTCGTGCATGTGTGGACTTGGGGCCTGGTCCTTTCTCGGTGTGGTCAATCGACATGAACAGAAGAATGCAACTGCGCACGGTTAGCGGTTGAATTAGCTGGGCTATCATCGGTGCTTGACCGACCTTCCGATCACGCTAAGCAGAGCAGGCCACTGGAAGACGACGGCGGCAACCGCTCGACCATTGTGTCTGTAGCAAAGTGGCGTGCCTCCATCTTTTGTGAATTGCGAGAGCAGCGATTGCCCGTATTGGCGGTCTGCTCCTCGGAAGTATCCACAATGCCTCGCAGTGATGACAGTCAACGTGAAGCATGAAGCTGCCCAAAAGAGGACAGATAAGATGCCACACACTTTCCAAGCCAGACGTACGCCCTTGTTCTCCTTTCGTTCCGGCCAGAAGAGATCGAAAAAGAATGCTGCACCAAAGATAAAGGCAACAAACACTCCCGCAAAGATATTGTAGGAAGCTGCGCCGATGTAGTCGTTGTTGTAGACATATACCCTGCGATCCAGTCCCCTGACGTATCGTTGGCTGTCAACATAATCTATCGCGTGTTAGGAGAGATCGTGCGATTCTTGAGATGGTGGTGGGACATACCGCTGAGCGCTGCTGTACCAAGTGATTCCGATACAACGCAGAAGATCAGAGCGAGTTGGTACACCACAAACTTGGTCTTTCGCAGATGATACTCATTGTTCCACATGTAGCTGCTCTTGAACTTGCCCCATTGCATCTCCTTGAGGTCGAGACCCCATATCACCGGCGCCATTACTATCGATGTGGTCTAGTGTCTTCCGAGAAATAGTGTCGACCCAGTCCAATAATTTCGTGTGTTGTGCAAGTTGGTGTATATCTGATATGGCGCCGCCGAGCAGAGAGTTATACTAGCGCAAGCAAGAGAGGTGCGCAGAATAAGCAAAGGCGACACAAAAGAAAGGGCTTTTGTGATAAGATGACACTTGCCTGCTTACCATACCAAGCACATTCGGCTCATGCAGAAAGCACGACTGTCACGATGAGGTGGTCACGTTGGAGGGCACGTAAGCGACCATGATGCTGCTGATGTTCATCTCAGCATAACGGCACAACGACCGGGTTGCTGGTAGGCAGATCAAATGCTTAGCAGCAGGCACGAACGACTGCAATTCGTCTGTTGAAGCCGCTCGTGCCGCCCGAGAGTGTGAGTTCCACCCGGAGTTGTACGGCAGAACTCGAGCGTCGAGACATACAACGACGAGGTCGCGAAAGAAGCTCTCCTAAGCGCAAAGCTTGTGAGAGAGCCGCATCTTGTCAGAGGTGGAACACACGGAACCAAAGCAAGATCTTCGCCGTGACGTCGCGCGATCGACGAAGAGCGCAAGGATTTCGGCTTTGACGCGGCCGCGAGCAGTGCTCGGCAGGGATTTGGGGTGCAAAAAAGTAAGCAATTCTCTGCATAGTCACCACATCCTTAGTGCTGGTGCGGAAGGGAGAAATCCGGATCTTCGTGCACCGTCAGCGAAGAGTTGTGCACTATGAGCCAGACGTGTTTCCAAGGCATGTGAATACTGCGAAAGGACTGCTCTCGTGCACGTTGGCGTGTCATGAAACGCGAAAGAGGTGGTAGAAGTCAAGAGAAGATTGGAAGGCGTAAGGTCGGGAGGCGTTCGTTATGCAGGAATCTACATGGTTGATGCTATGTGCGTCTGCCAGGAAACGCCAGTTAAGATGATCAGGAACCAGATCGTACTCGTCTCCTGCATACAACCAGTTGCCATGGGTTTCATCTGAGCACAGATAGAGCCCATATCTTGGTTGTTACTACGTGTGCATCTCGCCACCCAGCAGAGGCGCCTCGACACGCCCTATAGCGCTATCATCACGTTGTCCACCCTTTCCCACACAACTTGCCGCTTTGTCAAGATCGGAGAACCGCTCTATCAGCTTCGCCTTCGACCAGCTCTCGTCCCTTGCCCGTCGCCCGAGAGCAATGGTTCTTCCCAGAATTTGTGCTTTGTCCTTGTCGATACCTGGGTGGAACACTTTCGTACCGCTTGCGATGCTGCGTGCCTTCACATCGTGATGGACTCCATCACCGGGTATAAATCTGCGGTTTGGTTCGAAGCCGTTCTCGTGGATCAGCTTGATGAGGGGATATACGTCTGGGAGCAATTCTGTCACCGGTACATTGTAATCAAGCCAAACTTCGAACTCTTGGAAGGGACGAGTTCCGCAATATGCGACAATGCAGCGCCATTGAGTGCCGCGCAGCTCAAGGAGTCGTCCATGGTCCATATCCTAAGCTGAGGGCATTGTTGCCACAGTATATCCGTGAAGCTTCAGTCCGAATGTTCCTGCTGTGTTCAACAAGGCAGGCTCTCTTGGACTCTCCTCTGGACTTAGGGACGGCCAAATCCATTTGTGCTCGGTTGGTATAACGAGCCCATAGGGAAGATCTCGAGTGCCTGGCTTTGGTGGATTTGGTTTCCACGTGGGCGAGCAGAATTGGCTAGCCAATGTCAGTATTGGCCAAACATCTCTCGTAGCATGCTGCTTGACTCATAGGGGCGTCGTGCCGCAGCCGAGAATTTGGGTTTGGTCTATGGCTCATGATTATGTTAACTATTGCTCTGGAGTATATGGTATGCCTATTGGAAGGAATCTCAAGGAGGTGCAAGCTCGTCCCTGCTCTTGCTACCGCTGCCTTCCAACGGCTTGGAACTCTCAACGCGGCTCTGGCAAGAGCGCACAACTTCAACCACACGCGACATGGCTCACAGCGTGAGACTGAGCAAAGTCCCTTGGTACCGGTTCGGTCGTACTCCTCGGCTTTACACCTCTACCGACTAGTGGACATGGCTGTGGTTGCTCTAGCGAAGGCGAATTTGCTGGCGGAATTGGAGCATCGTCCACGGTGAGCTGACTGAGTTGCGCGCAGACCGGAGACAGCAACACTGCTTGCCGCGCTCCCAGATGTGGGCTGCTCGTCTCGCTCTTGGACACCGTCCTGTGCATATCCAGCTGATTCTGCGTATAGGCATGAAGTGTCTTCTGGTATCCGGGCAGAGTCTTTCCTTCCATCTGCCATTGAGTATGGTATAACATGAGCCTGCTGTAGCTGTTGACTCCTGCTGCCGCGACAGCTTTTGGCTGCTGACGCTGCGCGCCATTGTGTCCTCCACCATCATCGTCGTCCAGGATGCCAGGCTCAACATTGGCAGAGATCTGTCGGAGCCGTCCAGAGGCCCTATTATGCGACGACACAACCAGCTGAAAAGATCCCATCGAGCTTTTCTTCGATTCCTCGGAGGCGGGAGAAGAGTTGTTAGATTGCGGTTCATGCATGATCGATCCCGAATGGCTAGCCCTGTGTTGTGGTAACGACGAACTCTTTGCAAGGTTGAGCGGCAAATGCGAAAGATGGAAATGTGAGCTGTTCACCGGACTGTTGAGCGACTCTTGCGATTACTCGGCATGGCTTTACATCACGCATCACTAACTCTGGCCTCCATAGCTTTGTCCTTCGGTATCTTGTCGCTGGTTCGGGCCGCATCATATCTGACGAGAAGCCGAGAACTACTGCAAGCGTACAGCGGTGCCGCGAACAAAGACGGGGACCCGACACAATGGAGCGCCTTTCTCACAGCTTAGAGAATCCGGATGGTGAGGCCACTGGCCACATTCCAGCTTGGTTGCGGCAGCAACATTCCGCCAGGTAACATGCCGGTCTGCGAACATACCCTATATGGCTACCAGTCATATGTACCAAGATGATCAAATCGCTCGCAGACTGCCCGCAGAGCCCCATGCCAGTACTGGAATGTGTGAAAGCGGTAGCCTATGATGTCGACGAAGTCGATCGACTATAGAATCTTGGGTAAGTCTGTATTTCAGAACTCCTGACGTGACTTGAGCGCAACCTTCACAGTCATTACGGACACATCTAGTTCTGAACTACAACGTACCTTCAACAGCCACAAATCATCACAATGGCTTCACTTCAGTTCTTCGCAGCTTTGCTCATCCCAGCACTCGCTGCTGCACTTCCACAAGCCAGCACCAGCGACATCCCAACTTGCGCCTATGGAGCCGTGCTCTCTGGGCTCCAAAGCAGTGGCTGCGACTTGGCCGATGCGGCCTGCGTCTGCGCTCAACAAGACATCGTCACATCGCTCACTAGCTCTGTTGTCGCCGCCTGTAATGGGGAAGTCAGCGAGGGGGACGTCACATCCTTCATCTCAGAATACTGTGGCAGCAATGCACCTTCTGCTTCTGCTGCTTCTTCCGCTGCACCATCAGCTGCTACCACTGAGGCTGCAGCTATCACTCCTGATCTTGCTCCAACCATGACACCAATGATGACTGGAAATGGTACCATGACCAACGGCACGAACACCACTACTTCCTGGACTTCGTCTGTGCCATCGGCGACTGACTCACCGGCTCCATCCGAGGGTGGCGCATCGATAAGCAGCACGAGTACGATAGCTTTCGCCATTGCTCTCGGGGGTATGACTTGGATCTTTGCTGAGCTTTAGGTTTTAATGTCATCAATGATATGATGGATCCATAAGAAAGCATTAATGTTAATGTCTAATGTTTAATTCGATTACCTATGTACTCCATTTTGTGTAATCGGCTCGTCAATATGAAGTATTCGGATTCACATCGGTCCATCTCAAACATTCAGACAGACTCGTCGCTGTTCAGATCTCGTCTCCCAGTTCTCCAGGGGTAGTGCGTCAGAATCCTGGTCATCTCTGCTCTGCCTGCCAATGATCAGTCTGCGGAGCTCAATCCGTCAGACTTTCGGCTCCTCTCCACCTCCCCAGACAAGAGCTGTCACTCTTGGAAACATGCCGGGCTTCATCCACACCATTCGCCATCACGAGACTTCACAACATCCCAGAAGGTGTGTCTTCCCACCGCGAGCATTTCCCCCAAAAAACACACACCAAATCCTACAGTAGGACAAAAAGCACATGTAGGCTAATTATGGTAATGATGAACACGAAGAAGCAACGGCTACTAGCGCTGCTCTGCATATACCCTACGTCACTAGACGATCACCTCAGCCCAGGCACATGAGCTCTCACATTCCACTGTACCTCTTCTCATCATCGATAAGACTTATACCACTCTTAGACTTTCCCGCCCACAGCTCCACCACTTTAGACCCTTCGACCCCGTTCCAGAAACCGACGCACCACCATGTTCTTCTTACGTACAACCACGCGAGCAGCTGCAGTAACTCGAGCAGCAATCCGCCCTAGTTTCGCCTCAGCACCACCACGTCGTCTCTCCCATACAGACTACGGTTCCGGTTCCCAAAACCAAGAGCCCAATCCCGCCATCGACCAAGAACACCCTGGTCCCGCTGCACCCAAGACCTCCGACAAAGGCAGCAGCAGCCCCTCGTCCTCCTCCTCGTCCTCCTCCTCTTCCGGCCAGACTTCCAAGAACTCTCAGCCCAAAATCTATTCCGAATCGCCCCCGCCCGAGTCGGAACAGAGCGAGGACGTGCGCAAACACAACGAGGATGTCGCGAAGCGCGCGGATCGTCCGCAGGAGAAGGTGAATCCTGAGGACGTCGAGAAGGATAAGGTGCCCAAGGGATTTTGGCAAGGTGAGTAGTTGTGATGCAGTTGTCACGCGGATTGGGAAGGGTGTGAGAGCTGACCGTTTCGTGCGATTAGGGCATGGAGGGGTTGACAAGGATCCTTGAAGGGAGATTCATGGCTTGATGATGGGATGAGTTGGTGAGCAGTGAGTGTATTTGAGGTGCTTTCCGGGTGACGGTGAACTGATATCAGAAAAGGACTTTCTTTTCGGAATCGGAGATGGGCGTTGAACCAACGCTCTCGGACCCATAACAGCATGTGGAAAATGACGAGCATGCTCGAATATCGACAGATAGGTCATAAGCAACAAGCATTGTACGATACGGAAGACTTTTGAACTTTGAGATTGTGGGAAAGCATACCCAAGATGTAGCATCGTATCAGCGTTGTTGAGGAGTACTTCATTATGGCTGAATAATCATGTATCGGGGTCTCATAAATGCAACATAATCATTGCAAGAGCAAATTCATATCCAACGACCCACATCCCTAAAATTTGACGCGCTGCCTCATTCAGGTGATATTCAAGATCCTATCCAAGACAAACATCAGTTCCACGAAGTGAGCCAACCAAGTCCTTCCACACATCTCCAGTTTACTTCGGCAGCCTCATCTGCATGCTTTGTCCCTCACCACGCACCAACCTCCCTCACTCACAAACATAACCATCCATTCTCCTCCCTTTCCCTCCCCTTCTGACCCAACCTTGCAAATCGCCAATCTCACCACCAATGACAACCTCGCACAACGCTCTCCTCCTCACCCGCCACTTCCACGGGCAAACGCTCGACGACATCGACATACAATGCAAAGTCGAGCATGCCATCTACCAAATCGACTGCGCACAGAAGGATTTCAAAACGGGAAGACACGGAGAATGTCGGACCGCTTGCGAAGAAATCGTAGGACTTTCCGAACCGGGGAGGAGTAAAGCGGTCCGCGCTAAAGCGTATATGCTCTTGTCGAGAGCGGATGTGGAAGGGTCGTGGCAGAGGAGACTGTGAGTTGGGTCCATCTCGACATCATGAGGGAGATACCAGATAGTTGATTTGCGAGACTGATGTGGTGTCGCAGGGAAAATGCGCAGAGGGCACTGGAGTGCTGGGATCTGGTTGTCGAGCGGGATTCTACTGCACATACTCGGTTCCCGCTGGGTCAGGCTTATGCGGCTAGGTATGAGGCGGAAAATATGTTGAGTGAGGCGAGGAGGGTAGGGGTGGAGAGTGGTGCTGCGACCAGGTCGAAGCATTTCCAGGCTAATTCGAGTCAGACTCAGGAGGGCAGGTTTCGGTTGCGGATTAAGGCGACGCCGAGGTTCATGGCGAAGCAGACGCTCAAGTCTGATGAGGCCACGGCGCAGGTGACGAGGGTTCCTATGTGGGATATCACGAACCACAAGCCCAAGCTGCGAAAGTCTATGGAGGAAAGGCCGGACATGTTGGATGGTGAACTTACCAGGGCCTGAGATTTTGCTGTTGAGAAGGCATAACAGGTGGACGGCCATGATGAGCAGGATCCTTAGAGCTTGAATTCAAACGTGGTTCGCTCCCAGCCGCCGCTGTCTGGTACTGGCTTACGGTTGGCTATTTGCACGGCCAGGGATGTTTTCCGCTCTGTTGCTCGCTCTGTACATAATTCGTAGACTGTGGCCAAATTGAACAGCAAGGTCGGGAACATGGGCATTTCTTCAGCCAGATCTTCCAGGGCGTCCCGAGCGGATGCGATGTGACCAGTGTACAGCAGGGAGACCGCTGCGTTCAGTGCGAACATTTCGTGCCCGGGATACTCGTCGGTAAGAGATTGCCAGCTTTGTACCGCGTCAGCATAATCGCCGTCTGCAACTTGGAGAAGGGCATTGAATCCTTTCTGCTTCTTCTCGTCGACTAGCTTGCCAGCGCTTCTTTTCGCACCCTCCACATCACCAACCCTCATCCTGAGTAATGCTTTCCGATATGCCAACTCGTCAGGATTGACATTGACTAGCGTGTCTAAGTGTCTCGTCGCGGTTTCCAACTCTCCCATTTCGACCAATGCGTCACATACCCTAAGCCCAATGTCTTTGAGCCGCTCGCTCCATAGCTGGGTCTCGGAATCGTCCTGAGCACTCTGCGCTGCTCTGAGTCGGGCGCGGACCTCGCCAGCCAGGGCATAAAGCGCCATGATTCCCCGCCGGCCTCCGTCAGCTGCTCCAATAGACTGTAGCCTGACCAGAAAAAGTCGCAGATCCCATGGAATCAGTGCTACCAGTTCTTGAGCCGCAGCTGTGTTTCTCGCCAGGAGATCAGTAAGTGGCACTGCTTCCGCGGCTGCCAGATCTGGACGAGATATCAGGACCAGACATGCCAGGCGAGTGTACAACAGACTTAGTATCCTTTCAGCTGCGTCAGGTCGGCTCTGATAAATGGCTTTGACCGATGCATCAGCAGCTCGACGGAAGTGGCCTCCTTTTATCAGATCAGATAGTGATGCATCCAGAGCTGGTCTCTGGCTGGAGTTCAAGAAAGCACTTGGTATGTCTTCCGTCGTGAGGGTATGGTATATCTCGCGATTCTGCAAAAAGCGAAGGTCCACTACAGGTTTACGTCTTTCTGCCAACGCAGGCTCCAAGGGCTGTGCTGCCGGTACTGGTGTATGTGCCGCTGAACGTGATGTTTCTACCACCTCAGGCGTGGGCGCTACGGGAGGGCTCGTCGTAACCGCGGATGCAGCTAATGGACTGCAGCAGCTTCAGCCGGCCATCCGTATCCTGAGAACAGTCTGGCACACCTACTCGTCTACAGCAGCTTCTAGTGGTTGTGCTTCGGGTCGGGATATGTTCCTCGAGTGCCTGCTACGCACGCTGCCAGGAGGCGATCGTGCTGATGCCATGTCTGCTTGTGATATGGTAGTATGCTGTACCGGAAATGGTTCTATATGTATTCCATGAGACAGGTTTGAAGCTAGGAAGGTCTACCGCGTGAAGGGATGTTCAAGAGTGTGGCGATCGCTGCCGAGATCGCAGCTTTTGCTTTCTGCTCCGCCCGTAGAAGCCAATCATATGGCGTGTAGAATAAAGTGGTCTGGGCTACCACTTCCACCATCGCGTGCCGCAAGAAAGACTCACATTGTGACTCTTTCACGCCCCTCTTCCACCACATACAACCACAGCCGCGGCCGGTGAACTTGTTTGCAGCATTCGCCACCATGTTGCAATCCAAAGCGGCCAGCAAGGCCTTCCAATGCCTGCCAAGAGCGCAAGCCCGTCGATTTTCGACCAGTTCTTCCTCGGCTGCGATTTCGCCCTTCTCGCCAAACCGAAGCACCACGCCGCAGAAGCAGACACAACAATCTCACCAAACACCTGCGAAACGAAATGCCTCAGCGACAGCAAGGAATAACGCACAAGCAGCTGCGCAGCCTGCGACAAAACAGCGAGCGGTGCCGAGTCCAGCGTTCAACCGCGAGTCGAACCTGCAAGATGTGCAGCCTTTACAACCATTCCGCCAGCCGGAGATGGACCACAGCTTCGTGGGCATGAACGGTGGTCAGATCTTTCATGAAATGATGCTCAGGCATGGCGTGAAGCATATCTGTGAGTAGTTTTGCCGCTGGGCACTTTTCGCCCCTGCGCTCTGAGTCACGAGGGTTAACGGAGTACTAGTTGGCTATCCTGGCGGAGCTATCCTGCCGGTCTTCGATGCCATTTACAACAGCGAACATTTCAACTTCATCCTTCCCAGACATGAGCAGGGCGCGGGGCACATGGCCGAGGGCTATGCTCGAGCTTCAGGCAAGCCAGGTGTTGTTCTGGTCACCTCGGGCCCAGGTGCAACCAACACTGTAACTCCAATGCAAGATGCTCTCATGGACGGCACTCCAATGGTTGTTTTCTGCGGTCAGGTCGTCACCTCTGCTATCGGTTCAGATGCATTCCAGGAGGCCGACACCATTGGCATTTCAAGAGCATGCACAAAGTGGAACGTCATGGTGAAGAACGTGGCCGAGCTCCCCAGACGTATCAATGAGGCTTTTGAGATCGCGACTTCTGGCAGACCCGGCCCAGTCTTGGTCGATCTTCCCAAGGACGTCACTGCGGGTACGCTGAAAAGGCCAATCCCCATGACCTCTACGCTACCGACACACCCATCGGCAGCCACTCTTGCTGCGCGTGAGCTCTCAGTGAAGCAGCTCGATGGCAGCATTAGACGATCCGCGGACTTGATCAACATCGCGAAGAAGCCAGTAATCTACGCCGGACAAGGTATCATGGGCCACCCAGACGGACCTAAACTGTTGAAGGAGCTGTCAGACAAGGCGCAGATACCAGTGACCACCACCCTCCAAGGCCTTGGTGGATTTGACGAACTTGACCCCAAGTCTCTGCACATGCTCGGAATGCACGGGTCGGCGTACGCAAACATGGCTATCCAAGAAGCCGACCTGCTGATTGCTCTGGGTGCTCGTTTCGACGATCGTATCACTGGTCACGTCCCACGCTTTGCGCCAGCCGCACGAAAGGCAGCTGAGGAAGGCCGTGGTGGTATCATCCACTTCGATATCATGCCAAAGAACATCAACAAAGTCGTCCAAGCGAATGAAGCTGCGGAAGGTGATGTGACGGCGAACCTTGCGCTCCTCCTGCCACACGTCGAGCAACGAACGGCGGAAGATCGAAAGCCATGGTTTGATCAGATCTCTGCATGGAAGGAGCGTTTCCCGTGGGCGTACGAGAAGGAAGCTACACCAGATTCACCGATCAAGCCCCAAACCGTCATCAACGCTCTGTCAAACCTCACCGCTGACAAGAAGCACGAGACTATCATCGCAACGGGCGTTGGACAGCATCAGATGTGGACTGCACAGCACTACAGATGGCGAGCGCCACGCACTATGATCACATCTGGTGGTCTCGGTACTATGGGCTACGGTCTTCCAGCAGCCATTGGCGCCAAGGCTGCCGCACCTGAAAAGCTCGTCATCGACATCGACGGCGACGCTTCCTTCCTGATGACACAGACTGAGCTCGGAACGGCATCAGAGTTCGGCATTGGTGTGAAGGTCATCGTGTTGAACAACGAGGAACAGGGAATGGTCACACAATGGCAATCCTTGTTCTACAACGACCGATTCGCACACACGCATCAACGCAACCCCGACTTTCCCAAGCTCGCCGAGGCCATGCACGTCCCAGCGCGGAGAACCAGCAAACTGGCTACGCTGCAGGAGGACCTGGAATGGCTGTGTTACGGCTCCGGCGAAGGTCCGGCTTTCCTCGAGGTCGTCGTCGACCAGAAGGTCCCCGTGCTGCCCATGGTGCCCGCAGGATCGGCTCTGCACGAGTTCTTGGTGTACGACGAGAAGAAGGAGAAGGAGCGAAGACAGAGGACCCGGGATCGTTCTGGACGGTAGTATCGGGCGCAGTCTCCCGATCAAAACGTCTTTGATACCCTCTCCGTTCCTGTTTCTCGGACCACTCTACTGTAGATGCACGGCGCTCGGAGTTTCTGGTCTCCCTTCGAGCGTGCGCTTTGGGTCTGGACGGCCATTTGTTTCCGCATCGGTGGCTAGTTCAATGCGATGCGATGTATTATGCAATCAATGCATGCGGATGTTTTTTCGAAAAGCGATCGCTGTGAGAATTGTGGCCCGGCACAATTTATGCAGGCCCGAGGGGGAAAAAGTTGGCTACTATTTCAAAATGAATTCGGAGGATGGATGGATGGATGGATGGACGGATGATATGTAGGTCGAGGTCAATTCATCATACAGCGCCCGGAGGAGCTTTGCGTGCTCTTCCTGGTCTGGTATCGAAAACGCCTTTTTCACATTCACGGCTTCGGCAGTTTTGTGATGTGATTATGCGGGAAGTTGAAGCTATCGGTTACGCTGCTACTGTGAAATACGCTCTAGCAATAATTAGTGCTGTTTCCGCATAGCACGCTTCGGAGCTCAGACGAAGTGGTGCTCGGTGGTTGAATTATTGAGACCAAGGGTGCGTGTGTGATCTCGCCACGAAGTCCGTTCGTGTGAGAGTCGTTCGGAGCATTGTTCGCAAGAGGCGAAAGTGAATAATACTAAGCGCTCAAAGCAGTATGCAACGCGCGTTCATCATTGGGGTTCACGGGATTAATGCAGCAGTTTCCTCCAAAAAAAGGTTGAGTGCAGGGCCGCCCGAGGCTCTTCTCTTCGGCTTGCCTGCGCTCATGTGTGGAGCTGTTCTTGGTCGTTCTTCACATGCGCAGCGGTCGGCAGATGGAGAAGAGGGGGGTTTTTACTGCGCTGAGGAACTACTGGGGAAAGAAAAAGCACCGTGATGGTGTGTACTTTCGTCGTTGTTAGGTCTACGGGTTGTGATTTGTTCGTGCGAGGTCTCGATCTGGCAATGTTCCTCCGTGGGAGATTTGTGCGAATACAGATGCTGCTGCATGATGAGTTGCGGGTTGTGTGAGAGGATGGCACGGCACGGTTGCGTTGAGAGGTGCGGATCCTAGCGCTCATCACGAAGGAAAAAGCTACAGTAGTGTTCGGGGCTCCTGGGCACCTCGTCGCTAGTGTTGACTGCAAGGCAGCTGTTCTAGACTCCATGTCATCATGGGGAAACGGCATGGGAATCCCCCTCCCCCTACCCTACCATACCCTACCCTACCCTACCATCCTGTCAAGGTACCGGATGGTGAACTGTGACTTAAAGGGTGCGGCTGCTACGGCAACCTAGACAGTGTGGACGAAGTATCGAAGTATAAAGCGTACGGCCCTGGTCCGGAGCCGTCGTCTGGACGTGGCCGCACTACAGTATGTGCTCGTCGCAAGCGATGTTCTGCCTGATCGACGACCAAGCGCCTGTGCCTGACGACCCTGACCGCGGTTTGGAAAGCAGAAAATGTTGGTTGGTAATTTTAAGCTGTAGTCCATCGAACTTCTTCCTCGCGCGGCTTGAGATCGGCAGGTGGCAGGCTACCACCAGAGGACAAAAAGTCGGTGACGGCGAGCATACCGTGTCTTCTGGTCGGATCGGTCACAATGTTGTTGTGATGGTAATGTGCCCGGTTCATCAGACGACTGATTTCGAACCGCACCGTCTGCCATGTGCTGTGACCCCTTGTAAAGCATGCAGCAAAGCAATGACCGCCCATTTGAGGCCTCGCCAAAGTACGAAGAAATGACCACAATGTTTGCTGTACATGCGTACACTATGCGACGAAATGAATTTGGAGATGCGAAACTGCTGCGTCGCCGATCTCCACACGGGCTAGACAGGCCAGCAGCACTTCGGCTCGTAGTGTGGTAAGTGTGCTCAGTGTCTCGGATGCGAAAGGGGGGACGGGCAGCACGGTGACGATGAATATAATGAACGAATGGATGAATGGATGAATGAATGTGGTACGCACGTCGGCTTGGCGGTTGGTTTGGTCGTCGATGGTCTTGTACCACCGCGCACGCCCGCACAACAACAACCGCCGCCCATCGTCCTGCTGCCCACGTGCGACAGGTCCAGCCGACTCGTCACTCTGCCAAGGGAGACTAGGAGCCGGCAGGATGGCTCCACAGGCTGCTCCTGTGTGTACGCATGCCCCAGTACCGACAAGGCTCCGGCAGGAATGCCACCCCGGCGCACCCAGAAACGCCTCTGCCAGATCTCGCACCGTCCGGCTTCCCTCGGGACCCGTCCTAGCGTCTGAGAGCTGCACGGGTGCGCGGTGGTGGCAGCGCATACAGTGCAGTGCAGTGCAGTGCAGTCCGGTCGAGTCGAGGGAAGAAAGGAGGCGGAGGATCACTTGGATCATATATACCTTTACCGATGGAAGGGTGCGCCATCGCTGCCTGATAACAAAGCGAGGTGACACCAGACGCTTTCTGCGCAACGTGGCCGATCAGATTTCGACAGGCAGCCTACAGGCGACAGTACAGTACAGGCGACCGTCCAGTACGACCGCGCAACGGCCACTATCTGATCATCGTCGAAAAAAAGACACCTCGGTGGCCGTCCGTTGCTGTTCCCCTTTTATCATCATCATCATTATCATCATAACCCACCACACAAGTCTCATCGACCGCATCGCCTTCACGGTGCAGTCGGAATCTACCACCGGTCATCACATCGAAGCGCATTCCACTCCAGCCAAAGTCTCGCTCAGCTTATGGACGGATAGAGTTCACTCGTCTGAGCTGAGCCACATGAAAAGGCTTCCGCATAAACTGGCATGCATACCAGCGATCGCTGATTCCAACTTTCCTCCGCAAACTGTTCGCCGGGTACGATCGCGACGTGAAACCGTGTTCCGTATATCGCCCACGAAACCACCAGCCTGCCAGCATCATCGCTGCTGACCTCTGCCCACTTCGTTGACCTCATATCGCGGCCTGCCTACACGGCACGCGACCGGACCGCTTTTATACACGTCGTTCTGGGGCCCACGACATCCACCGACAGAGAAGAAACGAACGCTCTTGACCTCCGACGATCAACCGCATAGCATGTGCGTCGCAGGCTTGAACGTCTCGACGCAGTCGTGCTCGCATCGCTGGTACGAACTCATTCGACCCTGCAATCCTGCCAACAATCTCCAGAACTGCCCGGAACGCGTGCAACTGCAAGGCTGGGAGAAACGCAATGAACACTGCCCATTCTGCGACGGCGGTCATCACCACCAATCGACACATCGGCTCTTTGGAAGCACATCGTCCGCCAGCTCGGTCGCATCGTCACCCACAGCCTCGGACATGCCCTTCTCCCGAACCAGTCGTCGGGGCAGCGGCGCGACCCTCTCTGGAACTCTCAGCCCGCTGTCGAGGACGAGCAGCAACAACAGCTTCGATGCCGTCGAGTTGGAACGCGCGACACGAGCTAGAGACATGAACGACCGATTGCACGTCTACTTGTCATGCGACCCGCATGAGGTGCTGCCCTCTGCGAAGAAGAACTACCCTACCTACTCCTCCGCGATACAACGAGCAGAAGAGGCGTCCGCCAACTCATCCGACGGACCATCGAGCAGGAAAGCATCCTTGATCCGGCGACAGGCCTTCCAACGGGGCTGGAAACGCATGTCGAACCGCTTCAGCATCAGCACCCCTTCCGACATCCTCAGGATCCTCGAATGACTCCCAGGATGAGGATCAACATTATGATTATTCCACGTGATTACCAAGAGGATCGTCACATTTCACCTTGGCAATTCCCCCTCGTGGCGTGTGGCATACAACCGCTACTTTGGCACGCTGCCAAGCCAACAGCACGTACGAGCGGCTTTCCGACCGCTTCTGGCCAAGCGCGACCTCCCGCTTATCTACAACACTTCTCCAATCGCTGCAGGACGACTTACTCCCAGATCTGATTGGGAAGGAGCGCATTGCTGTGATGAGAATGGCGATGATCAGACAATAAACTCTGGCCACGAGGACTCCCCACACATATGCTGTGCCCGCTCGCGTGGCTTGCACGCATCAGGCGCGCCGAGACCATTCCTCGCGCGCCAAGCTGGCGGTGTAATACTTGGCGAGTCTTGGAAGCGTGTTGGGCCGAGACACGCTCACACGTTGGTGTGGATGCAACGGATGCCATGGTCTCTCCCCGAGGTGCATTGGATCAAAGAAAGAAGGACTCGGGTGTTTTGTGGCATGGTTGTCCCAGGGAAGGTGAAATGATCGTCTTCACTGGCTGACTGGGGTTATCACACTCCTCACTTCTTCCCGACGATCTTGTACAGCTATGGCAGCTTCGTCACATGCTACTGTCTGTAGGTTGGCTGGCGTCAACCGGTTCTTTATCGTGGGACATTTCCACACGGCTACCATGACTGAGTTCCAACATCAATCCACACCCTCATGTGACCATTGCCACTCGTCCACTAAACCGACGGCTGGTCATCTCTTCAACCTGTGTTCCCAAACTCTCCAGAACCGGGAATTGAAGAAAGATCTTCTCTGGCGTCGACTACCGCTCGTACTCTTCCTCCCGTCATACAATCGTCACATGACTTGCCTCCCCGAAGTGGCATTATACCAGGGTCCGTAGTCACGCTACTCCGCCGTTGTAGTATCTCACATCATCTTTATCATCGTCTTCATCATCAACCCCCATCTCGACCACTCACCGTCACCATTCCTCAGCTCACTTTCCCTCCACTCCATATATCCCACGAGCACCACACTCTCATCCCGGACAGTTCTCGCAAAACGTTACTCTTATGCTACAGTCCCACAATCCTTCCCCAAAGCACCAATGCCCGCCGCCCTCGCCACGAATCAATCCAACATTCACCACGTCCTGAGTCCTGCACATCGACTCCATCCTTTGGTCCGTTCTCGCACATCATCTTATTGCTACCTCTCCCCCACCACCAGGACGCCGTGATACCTTTCCGCCACCACAGCCTCGGAGCAGAATGCGGCACGAGCTTTGCCAAACACTCCATTCTAGCCATATCTTCTGTGAAGTTTGCGGAGAAATCGGGGAGCAGGGGTTCATGTGAAAGTCTGTATGTCCCGCGATCATGCTGCCCGGGACAGATACGCATGATATGAGGGGAGTTTTGCGGATGAGACGTGGCGATATTCGTGGGTCAATCACCCAGTCACTCAATCAGTAGGCAAGAACAGTGTATGATTGCACCTTTCCCTGTCCCCATTTCTTGAGTTCTTAGAAGGACCTCCAAGCCAATCAGAGAGAGAGAGGGGGAGAGAGTAGACCCATCCAACGGTCTTCTCCCCGACCACCACCACCACCAGAAAAGTCTAGCTCTACGTGATCGAAACCCGACAATTCTTGGCATAAACCTCGCACTTCCCACTTTCCCCCCTCCGCCCCAGCATGCCAAGCTGTGGGTCCTGCGGAGGGGGGCTATTACATACAGTACAGGCGTGATGTGGTGAAAGTGGAGATTTCATCGTAGACACGCGGGTATCACGGGTTCTCCGGGAAACGCTTGAACGGAGGAGGGGGGAGGAATGGGTTCTGGAGATTCGTTGGAGATGCGAAAAGTGAGGACGGAGGGTCGATGAGATCAGCATCATGGTGCTGTATTGCCTGTCGTGTCATGCCACATCACATCGAGGGAATTCTAGGATGCGTCGTTTGAGGCGGACCGGCTTTGGTCGAGGGGAAGCTGGGGACGCATGATGTGGAGTTGTCCAGCAGTGATCAGGATGGGGAGGTGCTGGAGGGGAGATTCGATTGCTGTGAGGCATTTGCGGCTGGGATGCTCTGGGAGTGGGTTACGACTAGTGGTCCGGAGGCAAGAATTGAGCGGAAGGGACAGCCTGGAACGGCGGCTTGGCTTGAGTGTTGGCGTGTTGGGCGATCATATGATAGGACGGATGCGGACAAGCATTAGAGGGATGGATTGACGGTCAGGGTGGAGGTACGAAGCATTGTGACGAGAACTAGGCCGTCGAGCTTACGTCGTCTCTATACGAGGGCCAAGAGCGGGAGGAGCAGTAGGAATTTCATTTATGCTTACCTGTACTTCGCCTCGGGCCGGGTACGGACCCAGCTCGTGGTCTTGACGAGCGAAGCAACGGGGAAATATCGTAGACGAGGTAGCAGGTGTTGTTCCTCGTATGAAGGACGTCTCGAGCGTGGTGCGCCTCGGGAGAGGAGACATAGCATTAGCCGCGGGTGGAACCGAAGCATTCGGGATCATGGTGGAAGCTCCACCAATGAGCACGATTCACCTGGAGGGCTCATGCGGTCGATCGATGGGGTTTACGCAATGGAGTTTAATTGTTCATGCTGTTCGACTGTACTGCTGTGCTGTCATATCGAAATAATCTGCTGGGTATCGTGGGTAAAAAGTGATCTGCTCTTGTCTTATCGATGATCCAAAGACACAGTCATAACTATTTCTTTCTTGTCGTGGTCGTAGTGACTTTCTTGGTGGATGTTTCCAAAGTGGTCTTGGGTGTTGATGTTGTCTTAGGCTTCGCAGTCGTTGTTGAGGTTTTCTTCGTTGTGGTCGTAACCTGTGCCACTGCTGCTTTCACTGTGGCCTTCGTGGTCGTAGTGCTCTTCTTGCTTGTCGTTGATGATGTTTTTGATGTCGTGGTCGCCTTCGACGTAGTGGTGGGCTTCGATGTCGTCGTCGTCTTGAGAGTAGTGCTGGTGGTTGTTGGTTTAGACGTGGTGGTGGACTTGGATGAGGTGGTACTCGACTTTACGGTGCTCGACGAGGTGGTAGCCCAGCAGATACCGCCCGAAGGATCACAGCCGGCCGCGCAGTAGTCTGAGGTCGAGCCACAGTACCCATATTTGCTGCAGCAATTTCCTGGACTGCAAATGTATCCAGTAGAACCTCCACAAGAGCCGTCCGGTGAAGTAGTTGGTGGAGTGGTGCTGTTCTTGCATGAGCTTGTGTTGGTATCGACCGGGTGGCCTGATGCAGCTCCAAGTAATATATCCTTCATCCAGGTTGAGTAGTCCTTCTGGCAAATGACATTATTCCTGGCGTATGTAGTTTCCCACAACATGATCCCTCCGAATAGGCTCTCATTCGGGTAAAAGCGCTGCACAGTCTGCTGAGCCTCACCGACCGTCAAATAATAGCTGTCGTCGATCGCGGCTGGCTTGTCCGCAGGCAAACCAATGTAATACCTGATGTTCGGGTTTACCGACTTGGATAAGGCCCAATTGTGGAAGCTAATGTCATTGGTGCCTTTCCCATTGCTGTAGTTGATGCCAGCGCGAGCGCTACACTGAGCCGTGTTGTAGAATTGGATGAACATGAAATCGAACCAGGCAGAGTTCATGACATTGGTGAAGTGGGAGTCTGGCAAGACGCATTGGGGTGCACCAGAGATGTAGTAGCTCTTGGAGGTGTCCGTCGGGTATAGGTCATAGTGCAGGTGGTTGATCATGGCTGCGTAACCGCTCGTCTGGTAGTTGGCATTGCCACTTGGCGCAGGACTGATGTAGCTCTCAATATCGAAGTCGAAGCCGTCCACGACAGCATTACCCCAAGGGCGAGGGCCCGTGTATCCACTTTGCACAGGACCCCATGTCTGCCAGACAAAGTCTGCAAAGCTGCGTCCTGAAGTATCGTTCTTGAGGTAGTAGTTGGTAGGATATCCTCCGCCAATGGAGAGGAAGATCTTCTTGCCATAAGTCTGCTGGCAAGTGATCACATCCGGGCCAATGTTCGGACAGGTCTTCAATAGACTGCTGTTCTGACCATTAGGAAGTTGGTATACGTCGCCATAGCATGCGTTTCCGAAGTTGTCTCCTGGGTAGGCGTTTCCGGTCTGATCTGGAAATTGATTTACGAAGCCGATCATGACAACGTCCACAGCTGCGCAACATTAACAAAATCACCGCAACAGGCCGCTGTCGACGTACCAGGGCTCTTGCATGTCTCCACGAGTCTGGCCTGGTTAGGTCCTTGACCCCAGTAGGTGACAACATTCGTCTTGGCAGCCGGATCGAAAGCGACAGAACCTGAAGCAACAAGGGCGGCAGCTAAAATCGAAGAAAGTGTGAATGAATGCATTTTGGGCAACGAATGGACGCCACGAGCTTGTGGGCTTGCGATTGAAACGAGTGAAAACGACCCAGAGGTCAAATGGTGGAAGCAAGAGGCTCCGCAAAGAAAGTGGGCAACGGCATTCGACAGGAAAATACTGTGTATGTAACAACTTCCAGAAGCGCGAGAAGAAAGGTAGTCAGAAATCGGGCTCGCGACATCATACCTCCCCACGCGTGCGACGCTTGGTAGGAAGACCCCGAGTCTGGTTCATTTCCACATACCACGGAGCCGATCAGTTTGCTGAAGCACTCCACGTGTGGTGCCCTGGTAGCGCCATTGCCAGAAGGCGAAAGACGATCCAGCAGAAAGAAAGGGAAAGGTTTCCTGAATAAGCGAGCGGGATCACCAATGACCAGTCCATATTCGTGAATCTCGAGAATCCTGCTGCCTCCTTTGGCGCAACTACGATTGCGCTTGAGTATTATTTTGGTGGATGTGGCGTGGAGGGATTCAACTCCTTAACGGTGCGGGACGGCCTAGATTGCGGCGGATCTGCCCAATACTCGATCGACTGACCAAAATCATCTTTCTTAGCATGTCGCTGTGGAGCATCAACATGACAACGTATTGGGGATCGTGCGAAGCGTGGGACGCTTGCAAGCTGACCACGTTGTTGAAAGAGGATACATGGGGAAGTTGAAAGGTCATCAGGATCAGGAACATGGAAGCACAGAAGTCAAGCGGACCTTCCCGCTCGGAGATTTGATTAGCTGATCTTTGAAAGTTTGTTGGCCGGACTGCCAGGCCAAGTGGAAACTGTCACGACTTCTTGAAGATGGGAAAATGTCGCTGTGACATCTGCATCTGCATTGCTCGTGATGAATTTGCGTATCTTGCGTGCCGGTCTCCAGGGAAGCTGGAAAGACGAGCCACAGGAATATGCATTTGGTTTTTGGGATGATACTGGCCATGAAAAGCAGAAAACCGGTAGGCAATACCGGGCTCCTATCACTTCACCTAGACACAAATGCCGCACTACTTGATCAGAGGCGGCACGCGCGTCCATACTCCTTCGCCGGGTTGCTCGGACTCCATACCATGCCGAGCGACACATTCTACTCACTCTTCGTTGCAAGCGCCACGATCGAGAACTCCAAATTTCCCTCGGCCATCTTCACAAACCTCTTCACCCCCAGCTCCAACGCCTTCTCACTCAACATATCGTCCTCCTCGCCGATGGGACCCCGATCAAGCGGATTCCAGCTCCCTTCCAACTCCCACAGATGCCCATCCTTGCCTTTCGTAAAAGTGATGAAGTGATACCCGACAGGCTCCTCTGCGCTCGGGGCCTTCGAATCGCCCTTCGCCGCACAAGCCATATGAGCCGCCTCCAGCTCCTGGGAATCGTAGAGAACTCTCGCCCGAGGATCTCGTTCGAGCGGTTCAGCTTCCTTCAATAGCCGATCGATCAACGAGTCTTTGATGATGAAGTCCTTCGTGGATCCATTCCCGACCGCGTGAACGAGAGAGTAGAGACCACAGGCGTGGCCGATGGTTTGACGGAACCAGATGATGGGCTCCTCTGGGCCATGGCCGTTGTAGTTCACGTTCTTGGGATATCCGCCATCGTACTTTTCTCGCACGGCGGTCACGACTGGCGCCGGCGCAATGAAGATCAGGGCGTGGACTGGGCGAGGGACCATGCTGAGTAGCAAAGGGTCGTCAATGCTGTAGACATCATAGAAGCCGATATCTGATGACACGCCGAGGCGCTGGATGAGGTCGGTGAAGACCGTTGGATTGTTTTCCAGAGGCACGAATGTCTTTTTACCGCTGGGCCTGATGTACACGCCGGGTGTACTTGATTGTGCCATGTTGTTAGCTTGTCTTCTTACTTCCTGAGGTCGATCTGATGATTATATCGAATGCTCAATCGAAGCTCAAGTGAAGCTCATCTTGTCTGTCTGTCTGTCTGCACGCCCTCTCATCAAGGCAACCGCGGGGTACGCGTTGACCAGCGCGTCGCAGGTTCTGATCTTGCCCGCCTTCATCTTCACCTCGAATACTACAACTCCATGAAAGAGGCCGTCAAACCATCGCGAGAATGCCCTGTAGAGCTGGTATATAGGCCAAATGGTGACATGCTTGGAGCGAGTAATTGAAGAGCTCGTCAAAAGAGCCGAGGTCAATATGCCCCTCTCACACGACTTTCATGTACAATCTCTCACTTCTTGCTAACCACAAAGCCTCGAGTCTAACTCCTATACCAAAATAAGGATTAATCTCAGCACAATGGCATCTCCGGTATACACGCTCACGGAGGCCACGGCCAACCCTCCACGAAACAGCACAGTCCTGATCACTGGTGGACGCAGCGGGATTGGTCTGGCAACTGGTCTTTACCTGCACAAACCCGAGTACAACAACAATATTGTGGCCGTAGACATCAACTCGAAGCCGCCGGATGTGCTCGAGCTCGCAGATTCGCCACGCTTCCTCTACGTGCAATGCGATGTGCTTTCCTGGAAGTCTCAACGGGATGCTTTCGCAGCCGCGGCAGAAAGGTTCGGAGGCATTGAACACGTCTTCGTGAACGCTGGACTGGCCGAAATTGGTGAGCAGATCTGGACCGATGTCTACGACAAAGATGGTCAATTAGAGGAGCCAGTGCGGGCTACAATTGATGTCGATATCCGTGCTGTCGGCGATAGCCTTAAGCTGGCCATGTATCATCTTCGCAATGATGGAAAAGGTTCCAAGAAGGGCAAAGGTGGCAGCATCGTGATGACCGCATCTCTGGCAGGTTATCTGGCATCTGCTGGAGCACCGCTGTATTCTGCCGCAAAGCACGGTGTTGTTGGTTATCTTCGAGCGCTGAAAGGTGACTGCGCCAAGACTGGCATCGCCATCTCAGTCATTGCGCCTGGTATCACCCTGACACCTATCATCCTCGGACGCCGCGAGGGCCAGAGTTTGGCAGACTGGGGCAAAGACATGTCTGGGAGAGGAGTGCCCATCAACGATGCCGAGACTATCGGACTCACAGTCGCAAATCTTATGGGCCAAGGCATGAAGGCAAATGGGTCCGGTGTTCTAATCCAAGCAAACAAGATGCAAGAGTTGGAAGGCGGTATAGCGAGGAGTCGTCAGCAGTGGATGGGCAAGGAAATGCTTGATCTGTTCAGAGGAGGCAGAAACGCACCACTATTCCCCAATAAGCTATGAAAACTTTTGAGGCCACACTATGTCCGACCACTAAGACCGTCAGACGATGTTTATGCACGACTTACAAATAAGTGTGGTAGCCCCAATCACCTACGCAGCGGAGACCTGGACTCAAAGACTAGCTCACTGTATATGAGAGCTATACAAGAGCTCTGTCAAGGTGTGCTGGTGTGCCTTCTGCTGAGAGGGCCACGAAGTTCTGTTGCAACCACACGCATGCAGGTTGCAACAAGTAGAAGTTGACCTATCGGCACATGAGACACTCGGCCTGTGATCAATGCATTCCTGGGAACGAGCCCGAGTCTGTTCGATAGATGCTCAGAGCGATGCTGATTGCCAAAAACGCTGCGTAATAGTAGACTCAACTGATCTAAGTGATCTGTGAGTCCTCGTCTCCAACGTGAAAGTGGAAGCAGGCGAAGTAGAGTCTCGGGTAAAGCTCAATCACCTTCCTTGCCAATCTCTGAATTCCTATAGCACGAGCAGAACTTCTCGATCCACTGCAAGGCTGTTCCCAAGGTGGATTTCCAGCTTGTCCGTTGTGAATTATCGTGATGTTCTTCAAGCTTTGATATCATGCCTCGAGATCTCAGGTAGGGAGGACGACTTGATCGAGACGGGATGGTCATACACGCTAAGGATAAAGCGGTCAAGCACGGACATTGGACTGACGCGGACCAGACATAACAAAGCAGTTTTGGTGATGAGAGGATTCTGGTAGTAAAACATCACCGCCGCGTTCGAATCAGCCGATTGGAGTCTTTGGGTGAAGTGATGTGCATAGATTGCTTCTTGTCAGAGGTATCAGATCGGGCCTCGTCTGGATGTTCGAGGAAGTCGGCAACAGATGTCAGCCTGTCTATCGTGAAGTCATAGTATGGAATTTCGCGAGCTCAAATCAGCGTTATGAGGCGCCGTGCAAAGACAACAAGCTCATGCACCCAAGACTAGACTCAGCGAAGCTTCCGCCTCTCAAGCTTCCCAGCAAGTCACTCCATCGCGAGCTGAAACGACTTCCATAATTCATGTCATTAAGTCCATATCCAACATCTACAAGCATATGAGATCGTTCAAATTCAAACCAACTAGTCATCCTCCTTCCCCTTCCTCCCATGAATCCCCCGATCCCGTTTCGGCACGTCATAAGGATCGTCATCCACATCTTTCATAAACATATCCTTCACTGGGCCCTCGTGTCTTCGACTCACGTCGCCAGCCTCTGGGATAGACCCCAAGGGCGCTGTCGAAGCACTCTCGCTCCTCCCCACGGCATGACTCGACCGTCTCGTCGCAGGCGGCGTCGTCGGACTCTCAATGGCGATACTCGTGCTCCGACTATCCTTTGGCTCGGGTAAAATGCCCGTCTCCTGAGGATCAGAAGGACTGAAAAACTGGTCGACGGGTGAGAAAGATGACATTTCGCCGATGGTGGGCACGCGAGGGATGCCGGGACGAGGGTCGGAGTCGGACGTATAAGCCAATTTTTCGGATTCGAGCTGGCGACCGAAGGATTTGCGTTTGGGTCCGTCGCCGTGGTTCGCGCCGGGCGTGTTGAGAATGATGAAGTCCTCGTCTCCGATGGAAGGGTTGCGCATGGCGCGTTGCGGGTGGCGGAGGAAGAACCACCAGCCTTCAAGCATGGAGCGGCGGCACATGAGGCTGAAGGCGAAAATGCCGACGAACTGGACACGGGATTCATGTTAGCACAAGTTCAAATCACCAAGCCGCCCAAAAGTGATAAAGAAAAAAAAAGAGAGAATACTCACGCTGGCCATATAATAAGTCGCGACGATAGCACCTTCACTCAGCCCTAACGCTTTCGCCGCCGGCCCACAATTCCTCTTGTCACCCTGATTCAGCACCAAACAAATCGCCCAACTCTGCAACTTTTTGGCCTGGCCCGGCTGCGCATCCTGGAATGCGCTCACCGTCTGATCCACGAACACCACACCGTAATATATCAAGAGGATAACCAGCACGGTGACCAGAACCATGCTCCGCCACTGGGTCCTGAGAATCTTCCTCACACGACTCCACGCCAACATCTTCTGATCGGAGGGATCGATCACGAAGCGCGACATCATATTCGGCTCGACGCCCTCCTCGTCCGCGCGGGCCAGCGACGTCCCCGCTGTGTCGGTGTGGCTCGGCTTGAACGTCTCCTTCAGATACACGACCACACAGAAGCCCGTGGTGATGAACTGCACCAGCGCCCCGATGGCGCCGAAAGCGATCAACCACCCGAACCACGTCACGAACGCGTCCTTCTGGTTCGGCAGACATCCCGGTCCGATGCGATAGCTGACGCCGGTGAGGGGCAACTCGACCGCCAAGAAGAGGCCTGGCAGGCCCCAGCCCACGAGGTGCGCGAGCCAGAACCAGAGGCGCGAGTCCTGCACCCGGATGTTCCAGCATATCCGCAGATGGATCCAGATGGAGCGGAGCATGACCCAGACGGCGATGGCCATGGCTCCCGCGACGAGCAAGGCGCCCGTCCACGCGCAGCTCATGGAAGAGTGCATGTCCTTGGGCGTGATTGCGTTGTAGCATTGTTCGGGTTTGGTGCCCAAGGGGATGGTGAAGGACAGCTGGAGCATGATCATGGCGATGACGAGGTTGATGGAGAGATAGTGGGTGTGGCTGACGTCGGCGGAGAGGAGGAGGAAGGTGAAGAGGAGGATGATCTCGAGCGCGAGGGACGGGACATTGAACCAGTACGCGATGGAGAGGTTGTAGTCGAAGGAGCGGGAGTAGACCCAGTCGGTAACGGGGCAAGGGAGGCAGCAGGTGACGTTGCCGTAGACGGAGGAGCAGGAGCGGCCGGCGGTGTCTGTTCACAAATGTTCATTAGTTGCTGACTCGGACATCGAGCTTAGGCGAAGGGGAAGACTGACATCCACCTGTAGCTGGAAATGCCGACTCCGCCAAGAACGGCGTTGGACACGATGAGAGTGCGCTCATGGTTTTCGAATCATCAGCGGTGCGCTGGATGCTGCTCTCAATGTCCAAGGCAACAGAAGTCTGCGACAGCGAATATCTTCCAGGTTTAATGAAAATGTTCTCAATGTCGCTGTCGCGAGCGTCTTCTTCCAGTAAGTCGACTGCCAATCCGGGGGTCCGTTGCTGCGAGCGTGGAGGACTGGAATGCATTCTGATCTCCTTTGTTCGAGGGCCGGAAGCCGTCCCATTGGCATGCTGAGATCGGCTGCTTCTGACAATGAGCCCTGCCCTACCGGAAACGTGAACAGATCCTGGGAATGTGCCCTCGCTGCAATACTCAGAATGCCGTAGCCCACTTCACCTCTTGTCACCACAACCAGCGCTGCATGTTCTTTGTTTTGCTCTGAACAGATTCACCGTCTTCCCAACCACCAATCGTCTCGCTTCCGTGAAGAGTCCTAGAACATGTTAAAACACAGCCGTGCCATTCATATTCCTCCTTAAAAATATCAATAGTCCCGTAGATCATTCGACACCCACCTGACCCATCACACTGTTGGAAAAAAAGAGGCGGCTTCCGTTATTCGGGCGTTTCGATTTCCATTTCCATCCCGCTCTCCTCTCATCCGGATTCCGTGGAGTCTGATTCACTGTTGCCATACACTTCATGCTTTCCATCCAAAGATATCTCCATCCTCACCGAACCCTCCCCGCGAAAGCACAAAAATTTCCATCAGACCCAGTAATCCCACACGTAAGCCATACCTAGCTTGACTTGCCACTGCTGCTACTGCTGCTGCCGCTGCCGCTGCCGCCACTGCCGATCGAGCCCATCATCCCCCTCGATCGCAGCACAGCGAGCGAACATGCGTCATCCAAGCCCTCAACGCCTCATTCGCCGTACGCCCGAATAACATCAAACAGGATACCCACTAAAGCCAATTTTCAAAGTCCCTCTCCGTCCACTCTGGGTTTCGGTGCCCCAGCGCTGCTTCCACTGCAGCTCCGTGGCGCGAGCGGCCTCGAAGGCGCGACGACAGTCCTCGGGGAGCTCGTCCAAAAGGTCCTGGCTGACGCTCTGCAGGCCGTTCGGACCCGAAGTCGGATCTTCCACGTGGCCGTCAGGGCCAGGATAGCCGGCATTGCTGATGGGGGGAGCGTCGTAGACGGTATCGACGACGGTGAAGTTGCGCGAGATGACTGCTGGGACGGGAGCGAAGATGGAGTTAGGGTTGTCGTCTTCGTCGTGGTGACCGTTTGATAGATCGCCGTTGGCCATGCCGTTGGTGAGTCTTCGCTTCGTGGGTCGTTCCTCATCAGGAGGGATATATTCCCATTTTGCGTGCGTGGGTTGCATGATCTTAGGGTAGAACATCATGTTCGTGTTGGCGTCGTAGACGCCACTGTTGTTCGCTTGTCGTAAGGCGGTCAAGGAAGCGTTGAATCGGCTCGCCTCCCTCGCGTGCATGAATTGCCAGTTGTGCAAAGTAATGTTATTCCTTCGCTTGCCAACGGGTCCTTGCTTGTTCGGTACTGTGCTGCCTTGCTGGCGGTAGACTTCGCTTGCGCCAAACCAAGCGACGTAGCGATTGCGATTGTACTCGGAAACATTATCTGGCACGTAGTCATCAGGATCTGCAAGCTCACCTTCCACTGCGCCTTCCTCGCGTGCTTTCGTAACTTTGTAGTCGTCGATGACCCTTTTTCCGCCAACGATAATTTTGGCACCAAACTCGCGGAACACAGATCGCGCCGTGACGACTCCGATGTTGCGACCTTTGTAACTGTTGGGCAAAATGTCTCTATCGATGAGATCCTTCTTCTCCTCTTCGCCGACCACGACTTTGTAAAGTTTGGGGTGTTTTGTGAAGAAGAGATAGCTGTCTCTGAAACCACAACATCTAGCAGGCTCAGTGGAAAGCATGTAGAGCCGCTCGCCCTTGCCCATGATGGTGAAGGTGCGAACCCGATACTCGCGTCCGCCCAGCAGGTTTCCAAGTTCATCCACCTTTTTGTCGCCTTCGTCATCCTGATCGACCAGCGCTTCGTCCTCGTACACATCGTACACCGATCCATCCTTGTCGACGACTGTCTTCGGACCTTCGTCTTTGGCGCCTTTGCGACGCCCTCGGAAACCACCACGCGTTCGACCGGTTCCCGTACCCGGCGGTCTGCCCCTCCGTCTCCGCATCGGTGTTCCGTTGTCGCTGCCATCGTCGCCAGGCTCCGGCGTATCCTCCGCGCCGCGCCGACTGGTCCGCGCGCGGACACCACCTCGCGCTCGCCGTCGCGGAATGGTGGTGATAGTCGGCTCGTCATCATCTTCGTCATCTTCGTCGGCGGCGGGCGTCGCAGCTTCCTCGGCTTCTTCGTCCTCCGGTTGCGCATCATCTGGAAGCTCCATGACAATTTCCTCTTCGCCGTCTACCATGGTCTGATCCTGATCCTGGTCTTGGTCTTCCTCGTCCTCTTCAGGGTCTTGTCGCGGTGTGGGAGTCCCTACCGAGGCGCAATGTCAGGAGCAGACTCGGCGCGTTTCCTTGCTTCCGGGCATCACATAACTGTGTTTCACTTCACTTACGTGTGGCATTTGGAAGGCTGATTCTCGTGCTCTTGCGGCCTTTATGATGGCCGCCTCCCTTTTTGAATGGCATCGCGCCTGCGTCACCTTGCTCAGTGTCACGTAGTCGTAAACCGAAGTGAGTGTGAGCGTGAAAGTTAGCTCTTTGTGCCTCGCCTGGCTGGCCTGATCGCAGTGCTTGGCTTGCGGTGGGAGACGCGAAGGCTGCACAGACGCGCTTCTCCTTCTGATCATCACTGTCAAAGCTTATGTCACAAGCGGCCTCAGGCATCAACAGTCACGTGTCGCCCATAATCCCTCCATCAACGCAATGCCGACCACCACTGACATCTCGGCATCCGTACCGGTGCTCAGAAGCATTACCTTGACATTACTTCACCGATTGAACGAAATGGAAATGTGGAGAATGTGGTGGTTACATCCAACCCGAGCCATCACGAGCCCAACAAAGCCCGGCGAAGCGTAGTCGATCCCATTCATTAAAAAGCACACCAATCCTCTAGTTTCATGGGCAGAAGCTAACAAACATCTCTTCTTTCCCAGAGCAGTAATTTCGAACGACCGTGGATATCGCTACGATTTTCAGTCCCCGCTTCCCTCGCACTCCCATTGTGCAAATCATGCGAAGTGGTATCTAAAACGCAGCAGAAAAGGTTTTTGAATAAGAAAAATGCAAAAAGCAAAACCAAACCATCGAAAGCCGCGAGCAAAAGGCAGACGGGTTCCTGTATCGCTGTGCATCCTGCGCCTGGTTTGGGCCGTGTGTGAGAAGTGTAAAGCCTCCTCTCCCATTGCAGGAAACCCAGGTCGATGCTCTCACGATCCACAGGCCATCCCATCCCTCCCGCTGAGCCATCGCAACTCATGTGCATGAACAGAAGGCTCCCGAGACCCTCAAATCGCTTTCCCGGCGTATTCCCATTTTAGCAAGAATCAAAGTCCTTTCCCCTCCCCTCCCCAAATCCCATTTTCAACGCCATGCTGTGGTTGATCGAGTGATAGTGTGACAGTGCAGTGAAAAAGCAGATCCCCTAGTAGACCATACCGTATCCGTGATGCCGCGCGTGCGTAACAAAAAAGGTGTAAAAACATGTGAAAGCAATGCCACCCCGGAGCTCAAAAACGCAATGATTCGTGACTGTGCAGACACAAATGTGAAGTGCAGATGTCCGCAATGAATGTGAAGCTTCTGTAATGGGCAAGCATTACAGATATTCACATGTCGACGGAATAATGTCCAGTCGTATTGTCCAAGTGTCGAGGCAAAGCCGGACCAGAAAGATTAGGAAGCTTTGTGCATGGATCAATTTTTGAAGTCGAGTGAGGTAATATCGCTTCCAGTCTAGGTCCGAAGCCTCAAGGAAAACTTTTTGAGGTGGCGAGAACGCTGCAAGTGACGCGGTCTAGTAATCGACGCTCCATCGCGCCGACAATGCTGAATTTGAACAAAGGAGGTCTGTGATAGCCACTCGTTGGTGTACATCGCAACCTACCCCATGACGGTCTGAGCGGTGTAGCCAGATGCGAGTGTGTATGTCCGATAGTGATGCGAGTATGCACAGGTAGAGCAGTTGCAATCGTATCGGTGAGCGCTGTTCCAAGCACTCTGTTCCCATCCGGTACTGTAGGTGGGCGTTTGATAGTAAGTCGCTTGGTTGCTGTTACCGTACTGATAAGCAGTCTGGCGAGCACGCTCCTCGGAAGCACGTCGGTTGGCTTCCTCCATCTCGGTATACGTGTCGTATCGAGCTGGCCGCTTGTAGTAGTCATCCACCTGACGAGTGCTGGTCGCCCATGGATCAGAAGCCGTGAACGGTGTGGAGAACTGCGATGATCGAGCCGAGAATGGCTGATCATAGGCACGTGTCGACGTGGCAGTGTGCGGTGTCGGGTATGGTGAGAAGCGATCACGGCTGGTGGCCGTGTGGCGGTGCACGTTAGTGTCAAGTGGTGACAGCCTAGCAGGCAACTGATGGGCTTGCTGTGCGAGACGCTCTGCCTGCTGCTTAGCACACAACTCGGCATCATACTTCTTCCACGACTCAATCCACGCCTGCAGTCCATTGGATGCAAGAGGATCGACATGGAGCCTCCAGTCGAAGAGAGCGAGCCAGGTCATTTCCAACTTGTTGAGCTCGGTCACCTTGATTGCGGTCACATCTGACCACGATCGGTTGACGAACGTGTTGTCATCAAGGAACTTGCTGCCGAGAATGAGGGCGACTGCGAGGAGTCGGTAGATCTGGTTCTCACCAGCGACGACCGAGTCGGGGTAGTTGCTCAATCTGTCATTCAGATAGTGCAAGCTGAGCAAGATGGTGGCGGATGGCAGGCGCGTCGCGGAGAGGACTTGGTGCACCCATTTGCGGAAAGACGGCTGGCTGTGCATTTGGTGTTGAAAGCTTCGAGTCATGTCAATATCAGCAAGGCTGATGGGGGAGGTGAGGAAACCATACATGGATGCCGTTGCGTCAGTGACGAAATCCGTCATGCGCTCCATATCATAGTCGAGCTTGGCGGACACACCGCCAGTGGCTTTCTCCTCCTTGGAAGCTTGACGTTGCTGCTCGCGCACGGCAGCGTTCTGCTGTTCTTGCTGAAGTCGTCGTTGATAGTCGTCGGTGAAGGACAGGCGGTCGTTGATCCTCAACGGGGGCAGGATCGGTGCACCGATGGGTTCGAAGAAGTTCTGGATCGGTGGCAGGCTAGTCGTCGGCTGGAATCCACCCTGCTGATATTGGTATGTCGGTGGTGCAGGTGCGACTGCTGGCTGCATATATCCTTGCTGGTACTCATAGGCGCTGTCGTGGCGGGCTTGACTCACGGGCGGCTGGTACGGATCTTGCGAGTAGTTCATGCTGCTGTAGTATCCGGAACCAGAGTCTGGTGGAGTCAGTGGGAGTTGAGTCGCCAACGGGCGTTGCTGATGGTAGTAGCCGGGCATATCTGCAATCAAGCAGCAGAAACGAAGAAACGGGCGTGTGGACACGACCTGTGATGGTAAGTCAGATTGCTGCCTTGGCCAGATATTGTGTGGAGAATGGAAGGGATTTGTTGCGCACCGTTTCTTGTTCTTCACACGCACACCGACAAAGACCAAGCACCTTTTGCAGTCGGTGCGAGATTTAGTGCTTGCTAACCATGCGTTGAGATCCGATGTCAGATATTGCGGGGCGGTGTGTGAGGTGGTGTGCGACGGCGGTTGACGTGAAATCTCTCAGGTATCGCGCGCAGCAAGATTTTGGGTGAGATATGAAATGAGGTTGATCTTGGCAAATTCTTGCTGCGGCTCGCGCGGAGAATGAAATGCTGACCGGCCGAAATGATGCGCAAGCGGCGGAGATGGGGTGATGATTGTTACGCGCGCGAGACTAGTCCGCGGACGGTGCTCAGTGAAGAGGTCGTCCAAGTCGTGAATGAATGTCGGTGTCGGTGACGGTGGTTGTGTCGGGGCCGGGTGAGACAAGAAACAGAGGTCGGACGACGTCTCAGGAACGCTGCAGCTACGCAGGCTCGGTCCTGTCGGCGGGCAGAGAGAGCCAGACCACTGGCACACAGGAGGCGAAAGGCTGGTGTCGAAGCCGTGGCCGCCGCGCGTGCGGTCGATGCGATGACGGGAGAAGTCGAGGTGCGGCTTTGACCGTGGCTGAGCAGCAATCCGACTGTACACAGGAGCACGGGGAGGGAGCTGGCGTGTCCGGGTCGGCTGAGCGCGCGGTGTTCGTTCGACGGTCGTGCGTGCGTGCGTGCTTGCCTGCCTGCTCTTCACGAGCACACTGTTGCCTGCAGCGCGTGCAGTGGAGGAAGAGGGTGGGAGAGGGAGAGGAAGGAGGTGGTCGAGGATATGTGAGAGTGAGGGCGAGGGTGTGGGTGCGGGTGCGGGTGCGTGTGCGTGTGTCAGGGAAAAGGCCACAGGCAAAAGGAACGCATCGACCGGCGCTGGGCTGCTGCTGGCACTGGCCGGAATCGATGGCTGCTGACGACTGACGACCCAAGGCTCCACGGGCTCCGTGTGCCTCTCCGTCGTCCGTGCTGCACCTGTTTTGCCCGAGCGAGATTGCTACGGAAGGAGCCGACACCCAACGCTCGACTGCCCGTCTGCCACAACCTTGCTTGGCCCGACGCTGCTGCTGCTGCCGCCACCAAACAACAGTAATGAATGGGCCCAGCAGATGGCACGTCAACAATAACAACAACACCACCACCACCACCACCGTCCGGTCAGCCGCCTTCGTACACTCACTCGTTGGGTTCGCCACGGGTGGGTGGAATGTGGTGTGACGCCAACCCGCACGCGACACGGCACAGGCACGGAGAAAGGGAGCAGTGCAGCAGTAGGAAAAAAACTCTGCGTCTGCGCCAGGCTTGGGAGCAGGCGTGGATGGCAGAGGGTGACGGCTATGCTTCCCGGCCCAGGCGGGCGAAGAACAGTGTGAGAGGACTGTACTGTACACCTGCACAAACCGGCGTTGCGGCCGTCATACAGCAAATAGGGTGCCGCCCTGAATCAATTGCGCCGACTGGCCCTTCAAAGCGAGCCTGTCATCGTTTCCCCCCCCTCCGCCCGCCGCCAAGCTCTGTGGATGCGCGCGATGCTCGTGAGAAGGGTGAGATGGCGAAAGTGTCCTCGATCTCTACTATCGCCCCATCCCGTCATCGACTTCCCACTCTCCGCGTGTGGTATCATCATGCCTGTGGCTCGTATTTGGCTTTGTCCGCAATTTCTGCAGCATCATCACACGGCGAAAGAATTGCCGGACGGGGAGCACGATTCCTTCGTCGTTTGCGGACATGTCTGTGGTCATGCTTTCATCAAGCCCAAACTCTCCTCACACCTGCCTCCTCCACCAGTGGCTGTTTGCCGTGCTGACTTTCCCGCTCCTCTTTCTTCCAAGCATGCGTCGTGTGGTATGTACAGTACTAGACCGCTACCGACCACAAGCACCACGCATCACCATGACTGCCTGCTGCCTCGGGTCACTCCGGCTCTACTACTGCACTTACAGTACTGTGAGTACGTGTTGCGGCCTGTTCGGAGCTCGTGTTGGCCAAGATCCCGATGCCCTCGCCAATTTTAGACCCTCCATCATCCATCGTGGCTCTCAGGCGGAGACCTGCCTACACACCACTTTCTGCTGCATTCCACACCCATCTTCCAACCGCAGTCGTCCACATCAATCACCACTTCCGCTCACCCCCGAATGTGCCGCCTCGCCCAGCGGCGGGAAAAGCATGTGATGTGTCCCCTCGTGAGCCATCGCATTTCCCAGGCGCTGCATGTTGAGATTTGGCTGTGACACATGGCGAGACCCCTGTTTGGTGTCGATGGCAGCTTCTCTCCTGTCTGTGGAAAAGGTGAGGCGCTCCATCGCCCACGCTCCATATCATGTTTCCGCCCATCATTCGCTCGCCGCACCACCGCCCCGTCTTCTCGCAGACCCGCATTGCTATTCCCGTTCGCTATCTGCAGCCACGGCAGCTTTGGTGGCAGGCGTCCCACGCTGCAGATCTCGAGGCGCAGGTGTCAGCTCTCCCAACAGGACCACACGTCCATTGTTCTGTGACCAAACATTCATCTCGGGATATTGGAGACCCTGAACAACATGGTAGGGTAGTCTAGGATACGCGAGGCTGCTTCGCCTGCATGTGCAAGACAATGGATGTCATTGGAAGTCAGGCTGTTGCTGTCCGCCGTCTCCGAGACAGTCCGCTGTAGAATTAATCTTCAACAAACTCGGCTTGGCAGAACCGATTGGACGCCATGTTCGTACTACTCCGAGTGCTTCGAGCAAGTATAACGTGCGGGTATGTAGTTGTTTTACAACTAGACGTGGTTGACTTTTCCACTTTTCCTACCGACTGGTATCAGCCGCTGCGTATATGCACTTCCCTGAAGCCGGTCTCAAGCGGACCGTCTGTTACTACGGAGGTACTGCTGTCCGCGATCGAGCGCCATGGTTATCTTCTAATGTCCCGGCTGGTATCGCAGCCCGCCGAAACAAGCGTTGGAGAAGGCTTTGGTGATTGGCGAATTGCCTGCCAACCATCAGAAGGCCAGGCTCCTGTGTGGCCTGAAGTCTGGGCCAAGTCATCCACTCCCGGCCATGGTTTCTGAACTTCAGCAGGGCTGCACATCGATCGCCGCGAGCGAGTGGCCGTCACGGCCGGAGCAGACCGCGCTCTGTAGCGTACAATGCTATATACCGCTCGCCTCCGATTTGGACACGCGATGTCGTCACACCCATTCAGTCGCGCCGGAACACAAATGCCACACACTTCAAAACCCGCAAAAGACAGTCGGGGTCCGCCCAAATTTGAGGGACAGCAACGAGTAGGATTGCTCTCCACGAGTGCTTGCCTCCCTGGAACCAACACCCTTGGGGTGTAGACTTCATGGACCGGAACCAAGAATTGAGCAGACTGTGTAGGCTTCGGCGAGGCTCAATCCACCTGCCCGAATTGACAGGGAGCTTCGCTTTTCACACTCAATGCATTGCTGAAGAAGAGTTCACCCCTCGATGGGAGCAATCAGTGCCGTTCTTTCTGTGTCTCTAGCGCCACCCAGAACGAGATGTACCCTCACGGAAGGGTGAATAGTCCGCTCTCGCTTCCGTAGCAAAGAGCCTGTTCTCACGTATCCGTGAAGTCAAACATGAAGAGCCCTGCTACGCCAGCACTGAGAACATTTCTGCTCAACCGCACTCCGCTGGGAAGCGGCTTCTCAGAACGATCTCGACCATTCAATTCATCTTGATTCTGTTCTCGAAGATCTAAAGCAATGGACGGCTGCCCGTGCATTTCAGCAGCCTGGACATTGTCTATAGAACATCTCACGCTATATTCGGAAAGCACAGCCCAGACGCAACACGCCTAGTTGGTATTAGACAATCTGCTGCTCAGCCCCAGTCCTCTTTCTCAAGCGCGCGTCTTCCACCACAGAGGAAAAGATTCCACGCCAGGCTACTACACACGCACATCTAAAACTGAAAATCTTGCCAATCCACATGAAAAGCTAAGCGTAGGCTCGAAAATTGCGGCAGACTTGCGTGCAACAGGAGTATCCTGGACATCCCGCTCCTACAATCATCACGATGGACTCCCACCGATCTGGCATCTGCTGTAAAGAACGCAGTCGTCGACTGCGCAGATCCGGCTGGTCGGAGTAGTCTTGGCATGATTGACGGCGTGGTCGTTCCTGCGCTACATTAGGTGTTGGCGAGGCTGCCGCTTTGGGGGAGTTCCAGAGAAGGGTGATGCTAACTCTTCACAGCATAGTGATGAGACGGAAACCGGCAAGAGAGATTTATGAGCTTCCAAATCTCTGGATGCGTATGGGGTGGGAGGTCAATGGCAGGCTGGTGGTTGGCTATGGCGAATTTGCGTTCAGTATCGATACGGAAATGTAAATATATCTCCACGGCAAGCTGCTGGTTTCTCATCATGAGGGTAGAGACGAGTTGGAAGTGCGTTATGTAGCACGCCCTAGTTCGCTGCAGTCCACTGATACGTGTGCGATGAAATCTGCCTGGAAGGCTTCCAGCTGTCCAGCTAACATTCGTGACATGATGGCGTGATCAAAGGGATGAAGGACTTCGGGCTCCATGGATCTGTTGTCGCAAGAATCTGTGACAGTTTCTAAAGGCCCATTGCTTTAGGCCACCTTCGCAAGGACAGGTGCGAAGTCTAAACAATTGTAATTGCATATACACATCTCAACTTTGAGCCCCAGCTTTCACATTTCTTGCATCGAAGAGCTTTAGTCGAATGTGCATGGTAAAGTATGGTCTATCGCTGCTTGAAGCGACGAATCAAGATCTTGCAGACTCTCCCACACTAATGAGAGGGCCGGCAAAAAGTGGAGAGCCACATTTGAACATGTACGATGCCATATATCCTCAAAAAATCACACCTACGATCCTAGATTCGACACTGATGGGACTCGAACCCACAATCTTTGCCAGACGACTACGCCGGAAAGCAACGCCTTACCATTAGGCCACAATGTCCGAATTGGGCGAATTGGGGTGCTTTAGAGCAGTAGTGTTGGTATTTACGGGTGAAAGAAACACGATATATGAATCTTTGAAAGCAGGGTCTTTCACGAAATATCTGGACAACGATAGGAAGATAGCTAGGCTCGTCTTCAGAGAGAAAACAACAGACTTACGCAGCTGAATAACATCTCTCAATACTTCAGAATGTATTTCCGGACTCAGACGATACAGGAATAGTATTGATCGCTTCATTATCATCGAAATTGGAAGTGTGAAAAGCCCTAGCTCGGAGGGTATCGGCCCGAACCGAAATCTTGGCACTGGCATTGGTAAGCACAGCATCTTCGGTGGTCAATGCTTGCTCCGACAGAAACATCACTCTCTGAAGCATCGTTCCGAATATTGGAGATATTGGCAATTACTATGGTTTATATGGATATATCTTGGGACCACCGCTCCGCTGGCCGATGTGAGAAAACCTCTGACTGACACCTGGAAGACAAGTCCAGCTTGACAAGCGACAGTTTAAGAGTATTTACAAGATGTCAATTTCTATATGCAGTCTGGAACGAAACGACCAGCATCTCACTGACGACAAAACATCTATATCTTGCTGGCTATTTTCTGGAAAGAATTATGCGTTACTAAGCTTCTTGATCATCCAAGGTCTTCTCTATTAGCATGCGTCTCAACCCAAATGTCCATTTTGCGAGACGCAAGGGCAACGTTTTTTCTATTAAAGCGATCGTAACGAGGTTTAGTGACATCGTGTTCGCGACCTCTGCCTTTTCTCTTGGCAGCAGGAATTTGGCAACTATAATGCCATTCCTTCGCATGTCGAACCTCGACAACAGTGCTGCGCTCATTTGGTCACGTCAGATGAGGCCTTACGACACCTACATCATGAGGAAGAGCACTATCATGACAGTGTACTTTGCAAGTGTTTCACTACAATGGCTTCGTACTTCAGCAGGCCTTTATGCTGCTGTCCTGCTTTGTTGCAAAATTTAGAAGGATTTTGCTGCCCGTCGCCATTGAACATAAAGATCAGCGACGATGATGAGCTCTTCGCATATTCTCCCTCTCCGGTTATCAAGACTTCCAAGATTTCACGCAGCCTTCGACAAGAAGTGAGATTATCACCGCAACACATCTGAGATTTACAGAGGACCAATGGATCGAATTAGAGCATTTTCGATCAATATGACGAATATAAATCATCTCTCAGATCTTTTGAGAGGCCTTGATATGTCCAGTTTGCCGGCTCGGGCCAATCATCAATCGCAAACCCCAGCATACCAAATGTCCGGCTCGCGAAATACTTATCCTTGCCGCCTGCCACATCATGAATTGTGGTTCAAGTACCCGGATCTTGATCTGGTGCGAAGTAAAGACGACATCTGGCTGCCAGAACCTGAAGGTCTTGACTTTCGACCCGAGCCTGATACGGCGCAATTCGAGCTGGACCAGTACGACATTGAATTCTTCCACATTCTGCCGCCGAACCTTGTTGAGCACGACTCTAGCCAGCTCATCGATACTCACACTGCTTCGTTGTTCAACACGATCGAGGCTTTGGCGGCTATCAATGGCAGTACGACCGTCTCCGTGGTGCGACATATCGAGAACCGGCACCATCAGTATCGACTTCGACTGGTGACGCGAAATGAGGGCGAGACCAGGACGGCAATGTGGGATCTCAGCATACCTCAGTGGACATCCTTACTCAGCACCAGTCGACCGTGGGTTGGTCTGCTGAACGACCTAGTGAACCGAAGATCGGATCGAGCATACCTCGCAGCACAAACCACGCACATGGGCTGCTGTATGGAATCCGCTAGCGAAGATGCCGAAACCTGGCTGGATCACTAGGAGAGTCGCGAGCCTCGTACCAGCATACAGATCGTCAAACATCTGCTGAACAATGAAAATGGCGTTATTCGTCCTCAGGACTTTGCTGATGGGAGCCGTCTGGTCAAGCTGCCGTGCGGAGACTTCGTTGTGGTGACCAGGGACGAGTTCATGTCAACGAATGAAGATGACTGGAAGATAATGGCCTGCCCTCATTGTGGTAAGCGTGTCTTGAGAGAGGATGATTTCTTCGAGATCAATATGCTTGATAGGCTGATAGAAGCAGAGAACCTGAAAGAGGAGCAAAGAGCCTGGGAAGGACTAGATCATGCGGTCACCGAGACTGATACGCAAACTTTCTGGCCTGAGATTGTCCGAGCAGCACTGATCGCAACCGCACGAAGTTTCGAAGCACCAGAGCTCGCAGTGCCGAAACTCCTGCAACCCGTCAACTTCGAGGAGACGTTAACCGTGCTCGGAGGGTTGACAGACTGGCTCCGGATGCTGGAAAAAGCCATCCTCATCGGTCCTCGAGATTTCCGCCAAGCCATCGAAATGGTGGTGCAGGAAACCCTCAAGAACACATGTATTCCGAAAGATGCCCGCTTCGTGCCGACACCACCAGGCTGGACCAGATTCTTGTATCTATGGCTGAATCGCACCATCAATTTTCTGGTCTATCGACGATGCAGCGAGTTGGGAAGTGATCACGCAGGTGTTCATTGGCATGAGGACGGCTTCGTCTGGTGGTGTGACCCAGCATTTGCGATTCGCTCCGACAGCGTGATGCTGGACTTTGCCAGGTTGGGTCTGAACCCTGCACCGCGGTGTGATCGTGCAGCTGACTCTATGCTTGAGTGAGTCCATTGAGGTATGTATACAGCTGGGGTGCTTATACGGGATAGCAAAACAATAGGGACTCATCTTACAAACTTTTCTGACTTTCTTTTGGCTAGATTGAATGTCTTCGTGATCTCCAATCGGTTACATTACCATCTGCGATCCCGTGATCATGGCTTTCAATGTAGACAGCATTTCTTGCGAGTATCTGATACATTCGATGGTTCAAAAGCCGTAGATTCTATGCTAAGTCCTCCCACCTGCTGGAATACACCTAAACCTTCGAGTATAGCCCACCGACCTCTAGCATGATCCAGGTATCGCGTACGGCTCCGTACTGAGACCCTCACCAGCCTTCGTCCGCGGCCTGCAGAACCATATCCGATACTCGCCTTCTTCTTAACCTCCTTGTGCGGACTCCTCCGTTTCCTCTCCTTCCTCATATTCTTCAACCAATTCTCCATCTCATCTTCCTGTCTCCTCTCCCTAGCCTTCTCCCTCTCGTACCGTTCACCCTTCGCCTGCCTCTCAGCTTCTTCGGCACACTTGTCACAACCGTGTCCAGTACGCACGAATTGATTCTCGTAGGCTCGGCAGTACTCGTGATGGCTGCCGTGCGGAGCCTTGACTGGATGAACCTTGGTGTGATACCAACAGTGGTGTGCTGTTCTAAGTCGTTGGGCATGTTGAGAACCGGGAATGATTGGTTCAAGACGTAAGTAGGGTTACGGAACTGGATGGGATTGATACCTACTGAGCTGTTTGAATGGGTGCTGCTATGGTCTGGCGAACTAATGTTGGTGATCTAGAAGTTTAGACAAGAGGCGGAGGTCAAAAGGACCTGTTTAGTAGAGAGTGCTGCTAATGCAAGATGCAAGGGCTCGCATACCCTATGCTCGTTCACGGCTTCAATAGCACATGAACTTCACTTTGAGAAGCTCAATCAGCTTGGTTTTCTTGGCTTGAGGCGCGTTTTGATTTTCGTGGCCGGACTTGTTGAGCGTGTCTTCGAGCGCTGGTAGTGCCTGTGGCTTCGAAATGATCTTTTGCCTCTGGCAGCGGCGGACGTATGTCTGCACGAGGTTGTGTCTCTGTCTACGTCGCAATATCCCGATTTCGCAGCGAGCACTGCACCATCGGCGATGAGGTGTTCACAATGCTCACCATGCTCGCCTTATCAATTGAGATGCCCCTCCTCAGACTCCCAGCCTCATCTCGAATTACTGCGTTATCACCTGGAGGCCAGATCGAAAGTTGCAAATAGCTCTGGTAAAGTCATAAGTATTGCCTCGTTGCTCCAGCGCCCTTCAGCTCTCAGTTTCGGCGACTAGGTGGCCTGAGACCCTTTCTATCCATTGCAGGCAGTTGCCTCTGCTCAAGTGCTCAATAGGTACCGAATAATGAAGCTATTGAAGCCATGTCCAGCCCTTGCTCATATTGTGGGCACGCAATAAAAGATCCATCCTGTTTGTGCATGTCCACCATTTCCTCCATACCCATGACACCCTCTAGTCTTGACTCCCCTCCTCGTTCAGAAAGACTCTGAATGCTCTTAGATTGGAAGAGGCTCGTAGGGTGGAGGACCACAAAGTCGCGGCTATTCCTGCAAGCGTAATGAGATCCAGATGTCTGCAAGGTTGCAGTTGAGTAAGTTTTCTTCGGACATGTATCGGACATGTAGCAGTGGTGTCTGAGAATTCGCGGCAGTGTAGGCTGGGACTTATCATCCACGTGGAGCTTCGCGTACCTACACAGCATTTACACATTGAGAGTAATTCTCGTATGCTTTTGAGCATGTTCACGCTCTTTGCAGTCCATGATCGGAGCAATACAAGCTCACGATCGTGAGTGACCCAACGGAGCACTTGTTGCCTCACGAGCAGCTCCGAACGCAGGATCGAAAAACCCCAACAAGAGAGGCTCAAACACCGCAACCTGCTTCTGCTGCTTCCAGAGCCATCGAGAGTGCGCGACCGCATCGCCATGCTGAAGATGTACACAGAAATTCATGCTTCGGCGCAGCAAACCGTCGATGCCATGCAGCGCTTTTGTTTCGGAGGCCTGAAAATGCAAGCTTCCATCGACATCTCGTCATCACTCATAAGAAGCCACACCTTATAAAGACTCTCGCCCATCGACCAAGAAGACACTGCTGCCACTACTGGGCTTGCTCACAACAATGGCCTCTTTGAGCTTCTCCTCGGTAATGTCTGGAAACTTCTTCTTGTAATAGTCGTTGATCCATTTCTGCTTGACCTGCTCGACCTTGTCGCCAGGAACCAGGTGTACAGTGCACCCGCCCCATCCAGCACCAGTCAGACGACTACCGTACGCGCCTGCGGACTTGGCAAGCTTACATAGCTCATCGATCTCAGGGCAGCTGTTCTCGTATATCTCTCGGCAAGAGTCTTGGGTGTCATTGAGCAGCTCACCCAGAGATTTCAAGAGCTCGGTATTTTCCTTCTCTGTCTGAGGAGGCGGCGAGTCGAGAAGGTCCATAAATTGTAGCACTCTGCGTGCTTCACTGAAGACATGGAGGGCTCTTTGCCGCAGCTTGAATTTGTCTGCTCGCACAGCAAACTTGGACATATACTTCTGCTCCATCTCAGGGACGCTCATGCCGATAATCTCGGAGATTTGCTGTCTTGTATATCCTTCCTCCTGGGGAAGATACTGGTCTATTTTGTCGACGAGGCTCTGGAGCTGCTCCTGGAATTCTGCCTTGGATACTTTATGATTGTCTTGGATTCCTTCCTTTTCCTGGTAATACGTGTCATGGAATCCTCGCAAGCTGACGCCCAGTGGTCCTGAGTCCGATGGAAGTCCAGAAAGACGGAAGATCTTGGATAACACCAACGCAGCAAGGGTGACTTCCACGACTCTCAAGTTATAGCATACTGGGCCAGTGACAGCTTTGTCCGCAGCAACAAATGATTGAGCGATCACAAATGTCAGCGGTGATTTGAGTTCTGGAAAGGCGACATTCTTCGCAGACAGCTCCGGTACAAAAGACACAAAAAGGGCAGAGCCCTGCACAGGGAATACGGAAGCAGACTGGTCCATGCCACCAGAGTTGACTCCGGCGAACCGCTCTGAGACAATGGCCAGCTCTACCAGTTCCTTCTTGTCGACATCATCCACGCCGTTGGCCTTCATTACTGCGAGGGCACTGGCACATGTGAACGCGGCACTGCTCGAAAGGCCACCTCCTGCTGGGACGTTTCCATCAGCAAGTATATCCATACCTACGCTCGACTTGAACTCTTTCTGCTTCTTCCTCAGAAGCTCGGTGGCTCCCACCAAGCCTGACTTGAAGTAGTTGGTCCACTCCAGCGTGGAAGCATCTATATGCACATCTCCCGTATCTGGTATATCAAATTCTGCCGGCTCAAATTTCTGAGGATGCACATTGCTGAGCCGTACTGTGCTTGGTCCCGACTCTTTCTTGTGCACGCCCACTGCAAGCAGGACGTCGGCCGTCACGGCCATTGGAAGAACTTCATAGAGGGAATAGTCAATGTGCTGCACCAGGATCAGCTATCTGTTGCTGCGTATATGTCGACCACAGGAAAGCTGGGCCATCGAGCATCGGACCGTCGTACCTCTCCAATGATATTGACTCTTCCTGGACTCCTGGCCACGAAGTCCGGCTTTTTGCCATATGTGTTCTGAAAGCTCTTCATCAGGTTGTTCCATCTCGTGGTCTGGCTATTCAGCGCATCTTCCGGATATATGTCCGTGAGGGACTTCGTTGTTGGTACACTCATGGTATCGTAGCTCAGTGGTCGGAAAAGCCGTCCTTTGTGTGGTGGGTGCCTTTGGACGCAGCGCGACTCTGGCGCAAGCACTCTCGGTGGTCAGGACAGGCGACTTCGCAGAAAAGTGTCGCGCGGAGGTTTCCTAAGAGGGATTGACAAATGCCGAATATTTAAACGAGTCTCGCATGGCTTGTTGCCCGCATCTGAAGCTCTGTCCCTCCATCGGCTCCACTTCCTAGCATGATGGCAGATATCGAGGGCGCTTTCGGCTCCACCGGAACTGGCTTCACTTACCATGCTCGAGTGTCACATGAAAGAGTAATCCTGTCAATGTTGGTCCATAAACACTGACATTGTGACATTGAGTACGGTTGGGAAAGAATGATGCTACGTGGTCAGCCACGACTACAGCGGGATGTTAAGGTCACGTCAAAATTTCACCACAGAACCTCTAACATTATGCAAGCAGTGAACCAACAATATTTAGGCCTCGCTCAGCATTAATTATCTGCAAAGCTTTACACAAGGAGCTTCTTGTAGCCAATTTTCGCGAGAGTGCACTTCTATTCTAGGCCTGCGGCACTATCATTGCTAGAACCTCGAGGGGTTTTGGTTTGCATAGCTCTCCACGTCTGCTAGATCGAGTGTCTGGGAAGACCACACTCCAATCTCGGGCTGATTGTGATCTTGACCAGGATGGCTGGACAGAATCGTGGGAATCGCGTTTGCTTGTGAGACACATGGAGGGAATCATCGAGGCTGAAATAACCTACTCTCGAGTGGCACTCTGGAAGAGGCCGCTGTCGTGCTTCTGAATGGGAACGCTTCGGAGGATTCAAACCTGAGAGCTCAAGAGGGGAGAAATGGCAGCTAGGGCCACTTCCACTCCGCTGAACGGTATGACCGATTGAAATGCGTCGCTGAATGCTGAAAGCAAACACTTTCCCATTGAGCTGGCGTCTGGTGTTTTGCTTGCGAGAAAGCTGGGTTGAATCCGGTGCACTGGTCCCTAAACTCAGCTCCCACTCGGATTAAATGATAGCCTGAGCTCGTACTGCATGCCGCCTGAAGGCATGATATTTGCTCTCGAGCTGGGTGAAAGTGGTTTGAGGTGGCTCAGGCTTGTCCAAAATTCCCCTGATCGCCGTCGATTGTCGCCGAAACAGGCTCTTGCTCTCTGTCACCTGGAAGGCGTGACAGCTGGATCGACCTTTCGAAGGCGCTCAGTAAGCCGGCTCCTACTGGCCTCCGCTTCTCTGATCTGAAGATGATGCTGCCCGATGCTGTCGGACTTAGGCGCGTGTCCCCCGAGATCAGGCTGAGTTGTAGCCGGAGGGCCTTCGTCCTCCCCTGGTTCTGGATTTTGTTCAACGTCCTAAACAGTTGGCTGTTCAAAATCTCTCCATTTTGGACCATCTTTTAAAGGATCTTCTCCCGACTTACCCCGATCCGCGGCCCAGTGCTGTGGCATGGTTCGTGTATGCGATCGCTGAGGGCCTTCATCATGAATAGCGCATAGGAAAGCACAGCAACGCTGTTTGCATGGTTCTGAGGGCTAGAGTCAAGCACATGAGAGTCAGTAATCATTCTTGCGTCGGCCGCTGCGATTTACTCACAACGCACATGGACGCAGGATGGAGCTGGAGCAGTCGAAGCCGCCATTGGTCCAGCAGGATGCCTCTCCTGTGCCAACAGTTGATGACACATGGTATAGTGCTTGGGTCGGTGCTGGTGAAGTCTCGGTTTGCCGACTCGCTCCTGCTTGTGAAGTCGTTCAGTCTCTGCGGTCGAACTCATAGGGAAGGTGAGCCTGGTTGCCATATCAGCACACGGCCTGCTGGCAATACAGGAAAGGCTGCATAGAATCATGCATCGTTGGCCAGAGTGACCCAGCGTGGAACAAGGGGCGCAACACCATACACCCCCATTCTTCGGAGGGACGATCACGCGCTGCTGTATCTGTGGCAGCTGCGCCTTCACTTTCGCGGTGAACTGGCTTGAAATTCTGTGCGGACTGCACAACGGCATTGAGCTTCTTCCACCTACGGTCAGACAAGAACTTCCACCGACACACAACACTCTTGCAACCGCCGACACCAACCTGCGTCGTCCATGTTACAATAGCATTGACGCAACACAACCTCTTTGTGCCGTCCAGGCGCGTCCTTTGAAGCTCCCTTTGTCCATCCATCACCTGCACCAAATCCACACCTTGTCGCCGCTGTCCTTCAGCGGCACCCTCGCATACAGCCGCTTGTCTTTCGCACAAAGCTCTTGTGCAGCGCTCGAAGCGCTTGCAAACAAGGCCTTTGTGCAAGAAGACTGACCGACTTGGTGGTATATCAACTGCCCCCTAATCGTGTCTCTGAGCGAGGCTCGGAAACAGACAGACAGTCACATCCACCATCACCACCACCATTCGCAATCTGAGTCGGCATTCATTGCAAACAGTCGCTGCGAACCACATCGCAAGCAACAGCACAGCAACGCCAACTCACACCGCGACAGCAACCGTTACTCCGGTCGAATTTTCCACCAACTTCACCACTGCGCCCTCGATGGAGCGCATCGACAGCGACACGCTGTTCGGCATCGACAGCATGCTGGAAACTAACAACGTTTCCAACGAGTTCATGACCCTCCCAGCGCAGGTCCCCACCATGAGCGCTCCAGAGACCCTTGGTGTCTCTGCAGTCGCCTGGGTGATCATTTTCTTCGCCTTCTTCACCATTCGATACCTTCGCACTGTTGTCGGCATGTTCGCCTACGCCTTGTACAAGCCGAAACCCATGGCGGCCAAGCCGAGATTCAACAGCAGGGACGCAACGGTCATCATTCCGACCACGTTCAAGACTCCGGCAGAACTCGTCCAATGCATCAAGCGGTGCCTGGCCTGCAATCCTTATCGCGTCATGGTGGTTACCTCTAAGGCCGCCGTTGACAACGTCAAGCAGTGCTGTGAGATGCACAAGTTCGACGAAATCAGGGTCAAAGTTCTGGGTGTCCCCCACCTGAACAAGCGAGAGCAGATGCTCAAAGCTCTTCCCAAGGTGAAGACTCCAATCATCGTCTTTGCTGACGACGACGTGTTCTGGCCTGACAACACCTACCTCGACCGACTCTTAGCCATCTTCGAGGACGACAACGTCGGCGCGGGTGGCACTCGTCAGCGCGTTCGTCGCGATGAGAGCCCATCCTTCTGGAACATCCTTGGCATATCATACCTGGAGCGACGTGTGTTCAACAACGTCACTACCAACGCCGTCGATGGCTCCATCTCCACGCTCTCCGGCCGTACCGCTGCCTACCGTGCCTCCATCATCCAGACATCGGAGTTCTTCCATTACTTTCGTAACGACCAGTGGCGTGGGAAGCCGCTGAACTCGGACGACGACAAGTGCCTGACGCGGTACGTCTACGCCCACGGTTGGAAAGTCTGTCTCCAGTTCGATCCGCAGGCTGTTCTCGAGACCACTGTTGAATCCGACCAGAAGTACCTCTACCAGTGCATGCGTTGGGCCCGCGCGCACTGGCGCGGCAATTTCACCGTGATGGAGAACGAGAGCTATTGGTGCTCGCTCACATATTGGTGGGGGTTCTATGTCATCTACTGCGGACAGTTCTTCACTCCAGCCATTGTGGTTGAGGGCATCCTGGCTACCATGCTCTGGTGTGCGGTAGGCGGCACTGACTACGCCAAGGAGTGCTACATGGCCTTTGCGGTTTGGGTCTTCTTCACCAAGAACGTGAAGATGATTCCACACTTCTGCAAGTATCCGCAGGACATGAAGTTCATTCCCGTCCTCGTGGCCTTCAGCTACATCCACGGCTTCATGAACGTCTACGCCTCGTCCAGCCTTCGGCAGACGCAGTGGGGCTCGCAGGACCTGACAACTCTCGAGGTCGCTCATACGACCAAGGAGGACGAACTTGTCCCGCTCCTCGAGGAGACATTGACCGCTACCGTGGAGACTCCTGGACTGCAAGAGCGCATTGAGAAGATCATCCACCCCTCCGAGGACGACGCCGACCCGTATGGCATCGACCCAACGCCAGGTAACGCCATCGTTGGCGGCGATTACTTTGCGGAGAACGTGGACAAAGATCTCCCACCTCAGAACGCCCAGGACGGTGTGCTCGACTAGGGTGATCTCTTATCTCCCTGTACACCAACTCCGGCATTTGGCGACCGGTAGGATGCTACCAATAATGGACGGCGTGCTTCCGGAATGGCTTTCTTTCATGAGCGCATTTCCTCTGGCGCAAGGCATGTGCAGCACTGGATTGTGCTGACGGACGGATGGTCTGGGAGGTTGCATGGCTTTTCTTTTTTGCATTGCATTTGCTGGCGCTGCGTGAGGTCAAAGCAGATGCTTCAGGATGGGTTTCCGGATGGGCCGAGGAATCCTTTGCAGCGCCGGTGGGTGCGTTACGTGACCGCGAATACTACGATACATAAAACATGAAAAATGGCTTTTCTGGGTAGGAGGTCCTCTGCTGGATTCGGAGGGCTTCATGAGCGCATGGACTGCTAGATAAAAACAGGCCCGGCTGGCCGCACATAGCAATTGAATGAATGAACGGCATGCACTTTCTTTCCCCTCCAGATGATCCTGTAGTCGTAGCACATGAAGTTAAGTCCGGGAGGTCAGCGCCAGGCGTCGTGACCCAAGCCGACCTCGGTCAGGGAAAGGAGGGATGGTCCCTGTCGGGATCATCAGCCACACGTCTTGGCACCAGACGACCACGCCTCACACGTGCACGGCGAATCCTGCCGGGCATCGTCTCCGCGCGCGAACAACGGCGCATGCTTCCCTCCACGCTAACGCCCGCCCGGTTCACCGCTCCTGACCGACGATGAATGGTTGTGAGCCCTACGGTACGCGCATTTGCACCTTGCACCACGCACGACGCACCCTTCCCGCCCCCCCCTTGCCTGCCTTGGTGCGACGGTGAGGTGGGTGGGTGAGAAGGTGTCCCCTCCCATGGCCGTCAATCCAGATGACTGGCACCGAGCCTTTGGCACACGCGTCAGGCTCATCGGCCTCCCGCTCGCTCGACAGGCATCGCGGGCGGGCATCAGGTACTTGAGGGAAAGGGTCGTGTGTGGCTAGGAGAGTAGCTGGCTGGCGGTCAGTGTCGCCGGACTGCGGTTCAGCATTCACGAGTGGCGAGACTACTGCGAGCTTTCCAGCCGACCACCATGGATCAGCCGCACAGACGATTCGGGAGGTGAGTACTGCACTGTACATGTGTACAGCATTCTGCTTCCACTTCTCACGATCTCGCCGCCCGCGTCATCATCTCCGGGGCCACAAGTCCAACCCCCACTACTCTCACTCCCATCCCCAGCAGCACTCACACCAATTTCCCCGTGTTTACTGCATGAGTCGCCTACTCCGCCCATCCCAGACCTCCAACAGAGCCCGCTGGAGGCCAGAGTCGTGGAAGGAGAGTGCGGCGTAACTGCCTGCCGGCCTGCCTGCTTGCATTCTACCAATCCACCGCGAGCTGCCGCCTCTTGTCCTCCGTCTGAAGAACGAGACATCGACTCAGCATGGCACAACGCAGCACTACGCGGACAAGATTGAGTGCCTGAGGCTCGGCGAAGCATATTTAAGTTTGGATTTGGGACCTCCTCAAACACAATTCGGAAACACGAACTTTCCACCACCCTGACCCAGACACGGGACTTCAACATCATGCCCCATCCCGGCGGCGGTAGTGGTGACGTGATCACGGCGTTGCACTACGTCGGACCGATCATCACAGGACTGTACTTCATCGCTGCCAAGATCACTGCAGGCTGCCTCCTACAGCAGCCCTCTGCACATGCCGCATCTAAACCTCGGCGTTATGCGGCGATCTTTTTGCAATCGGTCGTGACCGTCACCGTGGCATCAGAGGGCCTTTCGTCCTTTCTTCACCACCTCCAGCAGCCGAGCTGGTATGCCTCGCAAGATTATATCGTCTATCTGATCCTCTTGTTCTCCTTCAATGCCTCGATCCTGCTCGGCCTCCTCGAGACCAAAAAGCCCCTGTGGCATCCATATCTGGGCGCGTGGCTACTTGCTCTCGGCTTTGAGATTCCACTATTCACATTGCAGATCACATCAGGTTTCCCCGAGCCAGCGACTGGTCTGCCGGGCAATGACTACCGAAGAGTTCGCGTGGCAGTCTGCGCTTCGCGAATATCAGCGCTCGTGTTACTTCTCCTGATGACTGGCGTGCTTGCGCTCCACGATCCTCCGCAGAGCATTAAGCTGGACGATGAGAGTGCAACGCTACTGCGTGCACACGAACATACGAATGGCAATAAAGTACAACCAGGAGGTAGTTCTCCGACAAACAGCTTGCTCCTGAACGGCGCATCAGCAGACACTTCGAATGGAGGTGTGAGCGATACGACCACTGTCAAGGCTGACGATGATGACATTGACACCGATAGCGAGGAGCCAGAGCGTGACATGGAGCTCAAGAGACAGCAACGAAAGCGACTCGAGGCATCCGGCAGCTGGATGGGCTACATCAAGGAGTTCCGCATATTCATACCCATGCTCCTGCCATGGAAGGACCGGCTCGTGCAGGCCTGTTTTGCTGTGATTTCGCTCGTCATCGTCGCAGAGCGTGCGTTGAATATCTTGGTTCCGCGACAGCTCGGCATCATTACCACCGAGCTCGCAGAGATCGGAGGCACTGGTCAGGTGCCTTGGAAATCGATCGGACTGTGGATGCTCTACGCATCTCTGGATTCTTCAGCTTGCCTACCCTTGATCAAGCAGGTGGCGCAAATCCCGATCGAGCAATATGGCTACAAGAAGATCGCGACGACGGCCTTCAGTCACATCATGGGCCTTTCGATGGATTTTCACAACGAGAAAGACTGCGGTGAGCTCATCCGGGCTGTCGACCAAGGCACGACTCTGCAAAACCTGGTGGATTTCTTCCTGCTTGAGGTGGCGCCGATGTTCTTCGATCTGGTCGTAGCTGTCGTCTACGTATCCGTCCTCTTCGATGTCTACATGGCGATGATTATGGTCGGCGTTGGCATCGCTTACGTCTGGATCGGAGCCAAAGTCACGGCGTGGAGCATGAAGCATCGACGTGCCTTCAACACTGCGTATCGCAACGAGTCGAAAGTGCAAACGGAAGCCATCGTCAACTGGGGCACAGTCTCGCACTTCAACAGGGGGAAGTATGAGTCAAATCGCTATGCTGATACCGTCAACCGCTTCAACCAGGCGGAGTGGAAGTATTATCTCGCCTTCCATCTGGGCGCTGCCGTGCAGTCATTCATCATGCTGATTGGAAGGCTTACTGCGATCATGCTTGCAGCGACGCGTGTTGCGCAAGGCCGGGCACCCGTGGGTAGCTTCGTCACCCTGGTGACTTACTGGAGATCGATCGAGTACCCGCTCGTGAATGTGTCGTACTCTGTGCGAAAAGTCTCTCAGATGCTCATAGACTCTGAGCGACTGCTCCAGCTCCTCACAACAAAGCCGACAATCGTCGATTCGCCCACTGCAAAGGACATCCACATCACCCAGGGAGAAGTTGTTTTCGACCATGTCGACTTCAGCTACGATCCGCGCAGAACGACATTGAAGGATGTCAACTTCGTTGTCAAGCCAGGACAGACTGTAGCACTGGTTGGCGAGACCGGCGGTGGCAAGTCCACTATCTTGAAGCTGCTCTATCGGTACTATGATGTCGCTGCAGGCGCCATCCGGATCGATGGCCAAGACATCCGAGAAGTTACTCTCGACAGCATGCGCGATTCATTCGGAATGGTGCCGCAAGACCCTTCTCTCTTCAACAGCTCCATCATGGAGAACATCAGGTACGCGCGTCTGGATGCAACGGACGAAGATGTGCACGAGGCCTGCAAAGCCGCCGCGATTCACGACAAGATCTTGACCTTTCCCGATGGATACAAAGCCACTGTTGGTGAGCGGGGTGTCAAGTTATCTGGTGGCGAGCTGCAACGTGTCGCCATTGCTCGTGCCATTCTGCGAAGACCCAAAATCGTGCTCCTCGACGAGGCCACGAGGTAAGCGAGCCAACAATCCTTTGTTCATGATGATATTGCTGACCCCGTCGTTTGTTAGTCAAATCGACGCCGAGACCGAAGCTCTGATTCAAGACGCTTTCAAGCGACTCACAGCAGATCGCACCACCTTCATTGTCGCGCATCGACTGTCCACTATCCAGCACGCTGATCTGATCCTCGTGATCAACGACGGCCAGATCGTCGAACGTGGCACACACGAGGAGCTATTTAGGAAAAAGGGCAAGTATGTGTCGCTTTGGTCGAAGCAATTGAGTAAGGAGGTGAAGGATGTGATCAGCACGCTTGATGTGACGGATGAGGATGAGAATTTGATCACGCTTGATGAGGAACAGGTCGCTACGAGTAGGAGCACTACTTCGTCCTCCAGTGATGAGCAGTCGCCGACCTGAGTGTATTATTGCGCATGGCATGGCGATGGCGTTGAGCTTGGGTGGAGGCAAAGTCTGATGAGCTGCATGATGCTCTATATGCATTCCCGGAGACCACTGTGGTTGCTACGCGGGACGATTTTCTGGGGGCTCTCGACAACATGAATTTTGTGTCGATACGAATGCATGGTGACGGAATGAATGAGTTGCTACTCTTGGAGCTGTTTGAGATCTCGCCAGGAACGAGACAACACATCATAGTCGGTTCTGTGTGAACATATCACCAAAGACCAGAAAATGCACGATCTATAGCAAAGCGTAAGAACCTCTATTATCTAATACGATGCTTGATATTAGTGATACATGCCCTGCAGTGTCGGCATCAGCTTGTCATGTGCCGTAGCTGAAGCCGAGTCAGCCGAGGTTCTGACCATTGCACCACGGCAACCACTTCCAACCAGCTCCAGAGCTCATCACCGTAGAACACATCGTCTTCTTCTTCAGCGTAAGTACAGCAGTGTAAACTCATCTATTTCTACACTTTCCCTCATCTACAACCCCCACCATAATGGCAGAGAAAGGCGCCGGAGCCGGCCACGAGAGCCCACCCGTCGAGGTATCATGGCTGAAGCGTACGTACGAACCCCCCCTCCCACAGCAACATATGCCCACTCAACTAACGCTCCTGACTAGGCGACGTCCTCCTTTTCGCCGCCTCGATAGGCGCCACTGCGGACGAACTGCACTACCTCTACGAACTCGACCCCAACTTCTCCGTCTTCCCCACCTACCCCATCATCCTGCCCTTCAAGCACACGACGCAAGAAGTCGTCGACTTCTACGCCGCCCAGCACCAGTCCCGCCCGCAGATCCCCGGCGTGCCCCAACTCGATTCCAAACGCGTGCTCGACGGCGAACGCAAGATCATCTTCCACAAGCAGCTGCCCACCTCCTCGGAAGGCCGCTCCTTCGAGGCCCGCAACAAGGTCGTCGGCGTGTACGACAAGGGCAAGCCCGGCACGGTGCTGGAGACGCAGGTGGACATCGTCGACAAGGCCACCGGTGAGGTCTACACGACCATCATCGGCTCGGCCTTTTTCGTGGGACAGGGCGGATGGGGTGGACCCAAGGGGCCCAAGACGGAGAACTTCCCCCCGCCGGAGGGCAAGACCCCGGACGCCGTGCACGAGTTCGCGACGACAGAGGAGACGGCCATCCTATACCGTCTGAACGGCGATTACAATCCACTCCATATCGATCCCAAACCCGGCAAGGCGATGGGGTTCGGCGGGGTGATCATTCACGGCTTGTTCAGTTGGAACGCCACGGCGCACGCGTTGGTCAAGTTGCTGGGGGGCGGTGATCCGAAGAGTATCAGGGAGTATGCGGCTCGCTTCGCGAGTCCCGTGAGGCCGGGCGATGTGCTGGTGACGGAGATCTGGAGGACGGGGAAGAAGGATGGCGAGGGCTGGGAGGATGTGCGGTTCACGGTCAAGGTGAAGCAGACGGGGAAGGTGTGTTTGAGCAATGGTCGGGCGAGGATGAAGTGTAAGAGTGGCGAGAGCAAGTTGTGAGGATCAATGGCACGAGGTGTGCTTAGGTTGGGAAGGAGATGTCGTTCGAGAGATGAAGCTCCACCTTCTCAGCGGGTTTCGCATATGAGTGGAACAGCTTTCAGAAGCTCAAGTGATTATTATCGTGTGCCAGCCATTCTCGCTTTTGGCATACAGTAGAAGGGATATTGCACATATACTACTGAAAATGGCAAATCTCGGCGTGGACCAATGGGATGGAAATATTGCCAATGATCTGTTCTTTTAGTCACCGCCTTGGTGGTTCATCTCCGCACGGCGGTTTGTTCTGGAACGCACGTTCGATGCGTTCACGTGCGTCGTTGTCTGTCGCACCCTCACACCGTGGGCTCATCTGGGGACCGATAGGAATGCTAGCATGCAGAACCGTACGTCCTACTGTCGACCGCCGTGTCTGTACCACGACGGGAAACGCTCCCCCCAGGTGGCTCACCATCGTGACTCCTATGCAGGGGCATGACGAAGCATGTGCCCGACTCCGCGAGGCGTGATGATGTGTGAGCACGGCTCCTCGATGCCGCTTGGCGTGGTTGTGTTCGAGGGCGGGTTGGGAGGCGTTTAGCTTAATTGCAATCATGGTTCTCGAAGGTCCAGTACCGTACAGTACATGGCCAGCTTTATCAGGTGCAGATCTGTGCTATGCCGAGACATCCGCTTTGTTGTGTCCTTATCCCTCCCCCCCCCCCATCTACTGTAGGCGTTGACAGCTGCGCCCGCCGCCGATTCGGCGATTCCATGCGTGCTGCAGAGAGCCACTTGGAGCAGTTGTGCAGGCGCCGATAGATGTTTATCTATTGTGATCCCACCCGAACGGTCGGTCAACGGGACCCAAGCCTATCGGCCAGCTATCGCGATGAGATTGATGTTCTGGCTCGCCCGCTTCCTTGCTGGTTGAGACACTTCACACACATGCGACGCTGGCAGTCGTGTTGCATTCAATGTTATCTGGCCCTGAAAGCGTCTTGATACATACACCACGGTCCCATTCCTCGCACTGCGACTATAAGGCTAGCCTTAATTCTCCCATCACCGACTGACTGACTGGCCGGGATCGTTGGCGACGACCACCCGCTCTCCACTCGAACCTTCTGTCCCACGACCAGCCTATTCCCAGTGGCTAGACACACGTGGCTGGTGCTGGTGCAGGTGCACATGCAGTGAACTTTTTGTCCAGCCAAGCCGCGGAGAGGAAGTTTGGCGTTTGACTCGTTCTGTGCGTCCGATGTTGGCCATTTGTGGGCGATCGCGGTGACGCAGTCGGGTCCAGTGTCTCTTTCACTCTACATCAACCACCTGCTGGACTACTTCCTTTCGCGGCGACGGGCATCTCCATTCCATTATTCCCTCGCTCCCACCGAAAAAAAAAAAAGACTCACACGATTCCGACACAGCACCACCCGCTGTCCATCGTCCGGTCATCGGTCCACCGTCGTCATTGTGCGAAAACTTATTAGGACGAACCTCCCCTCCCGAACAACTACCGGCTGGCGCGCTTCTGCATGTGAAGCTGCCTCCCAGCCGACGTGAAAGCCTGCACTGTGGAGGAGGTAAGAGATCCGGACCGTGAGCGTCCGCGCTCTTCTAAAGGCGAGTCAAGAGATTCTTCGCGCGCCCGCCGCCCTCATCCTCACCCTCATCCTCAACCTCATCGTCCGACTCCACGCCGCCCCGGCCACCTCTCGTCCAAGAGCACCAGCGCCGTCCCGACCATCTCCACCGTAGCCGCCTTCCCACCGCGCAGCCCCACTAAACGATCTCACTCGCCCCAGTGCCCTCGGCCTGCGCGCGGCCACCACTCGATCCAGCATGGCCACGCACGATGCATTCGGCGGCCAGCACCACACGGCCGTCGATCTGCTGCGGCAGAGTCTTCTGCATCAACATGGGTAAGTGCAGTCTCCTCATCTCCTGTCCAATGCTCCCGCTTGTCGTCATCGAATTGAGTCCCTGGGCCTGTGTCATCCGCATCCCGGCGCGAGTCCGGAATTCCCATTTCGCCTGTGCCCACGCTGCGCACCGCCACCGCTGCTACAGGTACACCACAACAACCCGTCTGCGACTCTTGCCGCTCGCGAAGTTGGTCCTGGCCCATCAACTCAAACCAACGTTGCCACCGGCCCCGACCTGGAGCACGGCAAAAGTCCTCAATTTCCGACGCCGCCGGCAAAAATTCACACCTCACTGCGTCCGCTGCAGAGCTGTGGGTCGGCCGTTCCGAGCCAACGATTTTGCGCGACAGAGTGGCAGAGGGGCTTTCCTCGGCACCAGCTCACCAGTTTCACCCATACTGAAGTACACTTCGATACATTGCACGCACCGGGACCTGCACTTGTACAATATCGATCATTTTCCTTGAGCATTAATCGTCGATCTTCGCTCTTGATTTTCGCGTGCCGATCGTACAGATGCACATGCAGAGGGGAACATAATCCGAGATTGCTGACCGAGTGTTGCCACATAGCAAGATGGCGCATGACGAAGACGGCCACGATCAGATCGGCTCCGGGGCCTCGACGCCGCCGAATGGCACCGCGACACCACGACCAGACGCGCACCAGGACAAGCGGCTACCGGCGCTGCATAGTTATTTCGCACAGGTTCGTGACTCCTTTATGAAGAGCAACAGCTCTACAGAAGACCCCGCACTTGCCTCTGCCTCTTCGCCGGACGAGAAAGAGCAGAATCTGGACGAGAAGACGGACGTGGCTTCAGTAGTGCCGCAACAGCAGGAGCAGTGCGTCGCAGTGGCCGCACTGGAGCAGGCTCTGGCAGGTGGCACGCCGCTGCAACAGCAGCAGCCGGCGGAGCTACCCACTGCGCCCAGCTCGCCACGGACAGGCCAAAGTTCACCGGTGGAGTCGCCACCACTGCTGCCGCATGAGAAGAAGCACCCGGACCCTCAGACGCAGTCTTCCTACCCTACCCCTCCGCTGTCCAACTCCTCATCTTTCCTGCAGATGGCAGACGTCGAGGCGAGCATCGACGGCATCATTCCAGAGGCTCTCCCGTCTCGCAAGCGCTCCTGGGCGCAGCGGAGGCAGAGTCTGTCGAACGTGCCGTCTTCGCTACGCCGAAATACGCTGTCCACCGCACTCTCGAGCATTGTGACCAAGTCCGAAGCGGCTGCTCACATCTCCAACCCTTCCTCTGCTGCACAGACCGCTCCAGAGAGCCCCTCCAATGCGCGTTCTCCCTCACCACACAGCTCCACGCAGGATGTAGAAAAGGGTAATCAGGCGCTGACGCAGACTGAACCTCAGAACACTCCTCCCCAAACCCCTCGCTCCCTCTCGCACGTCAGCAGAAGAGACGATGACATTCCAGGCGTCACGCACGCGAAGACGAGCAGATCAAGCTCAAACAACTCGCATGGTGCTACTATTGGGCAGCTCAAAGGGCAACTGGAGATCGTGGTAGAAGAGGCGAGGGGGCTGCGTCCGGCGACCGATCCGTACGTGGTCTGCATTTTTCAGTTGAACGAGGATATCTCAGCGGGTCCGAAAGAAGATGAGATGGCTGTGGACGATCAGAAAGATCCGGAGGAGAACCTGGCGAAAGGCATTGCCATGAAGCGGATGGGCAGTGGGCAAGGCACACCAATGGCTATTCCAGGCCTTCGAAGCCGGCAAACGAGTCAGACCAACATTGCGGACTTGCGGAGAGGCTCCCACAATAAGCAGCACGAGACGACGGATCCTGTGTGGCGACACAAGGCCGTATTTGATGTGGTCGGAGACACCAACGAGGTGGACGTCTCCGTCTACGATCGCGCGAACAACGAGCAATTCATCGGCCATGTCCGCCTCCCGCTCAATCTCGACGACTACGAGCATCAGCACGAGGATTGGTACAAGCTGCAGCCACGAGAAGGGATTCACGAAACGGTCACGGGAGAAATCCACTTGACTATTGCATTCCATGCGGCGGGCAAGAGATCGTTTGGCCCGGACGACTTTGAAATTCTCAAGCTTGTCGGCAAGGGCACCTTCGGCCAGGTATTTCAAGTGAGGAAGCGGGATACCAAGCGGATCTACGCGATGAAGGTGTTGTCGAAGAAGGTCATTGTCCAGAAGAAGGAGATTCAACACACGATCGGCGAGCGGAACATCCTGGTGCGGACAGCTACGACGGAATCACCCTTCATTGTAGGTCTGAAGTTCTCGTTCCAGACAGCTGCCGATTTGTACCTGGTCACAGACTACATGTCAGGAGGCGAGCTCTTCTGGCATCTGCAAAAAGAGGGACGCTTCGTCGAAGAACGAGCCAAGTTCTACATTGCCGAGCTTATTCTCGCTCTGCGACACCTGCACCAACACGACATCGTGTACCGAGACCTGAAGCCCGAAAACATCCTGCTCGATGCGAACGGACATATCGCACTCTGCGACTTCGGACTTTCAAAAGCCAATTTGGCCAAGAATGACACCACCAACACTTTCTGCGGCACTACCGAGTACCTCGCTCCCGAGGTCCTTCTTGACGAGCAAGGGTACACCAAAATGGTAGACTTCTGGTCTCTTGGCGTCTTGGTTTTTGAGATGTGCTGCGGCTGGTCACCATTCTACGCCGAGGACACTCAACAGATGTACAAGAACATTGCATTTGGCAAGGTGCGCTTCCCGAGAGATGCACTGTCTGCGGAAGGTCGTAGCTTCGTCAAGGGCTTACTCAACCGCAACCCGGCCCACCGACTCGGCGCCAAAGGTGATGCCGAGGAGTTGATGGCTCATCCATTCTTCCACGACGTGGACTGGAACGCTCTGAGCAAGAAGCTTGTCGCTCCACCTTTTAAGCCCAAATTGAAGAGCGAGTTGGATACCAGCAACTTCGATCCCGAGTTTACCAATGCTCTGACTGCCGGAGACCAAAACTCGCTTAACGCCAGAGCTGCGGCACTTGCGAGTGGCATCACCACCGATAGCACCCCACTCAGCCCGACGATGCAAAACCAGTTCAAGGGCTTTACATTTGTCGACGAAAGCACTCTCGAGCAGCAGATGGGCGATCGTGACGTCAATATGGGCGATGACAATAACCGCCTGTCGAGAACGTTCAGCAACCGAGCTGGCGACAGGATGAGCGGGATGGAACCCACAAGCGCGACCAATGCAGACGGCGACTTCAACCACGGCATGCTGGATGACATTTGAGCGAGCGACCCAAAAAAGCGAGATGAGCACGACGAGTCACGAAATGCATTTCCCAGGCGTCAATAAAAGCAAGTGCTGCGGACGCAGAATGCCTAATGTGATCGGCACGCAGCACACGATGAGCGATGCTTGTTCCTCCTTTCCCTATTACGCAGATACCTCTCCATTGACAAGGTTCAACATTCTGTAAAAGATGTACAGACGCGCAACGATACCCTTCCCACGATTCGGGTCCAACACCTCTGACATCTTATCTCGAACCTATACCATTGTCCCTTCAAGATCAGTCTCTGGTAATGATTTCATTTCTCGCATGGGTGGACTTTTTCGCGATGCACAGCGTAAACGCCGGAGGGTGGGTTTTGACTTGCATTCATTGCGGCATTGCGGGACGGGCGTTGCGGTTAATGCGTAATTGTGTTCAGGGGATGAAGCTTTCTGGTTTTCGTGTTCTGGATGAGAATGGAACAGTCGATACCCAATGCACAGGGGGCGAAGGGGGAAGGGGGAAATATGGATGAGAAGGAGGAGGAGGCGGAGGCGGAGGCGGAGAGGAAGATGAGCGAAGTATAGCGTCAGTGGGCAGGAAGGAAGTGAGGACTTAGGGCACTCGCTTGGACAGTGCATATGTTCATATGGTAATTCTAGCGCCTAGCACGTGGGATTTGATGCGATGTTGATGCGTGGTGTGCGTTTGCGCGTTTTCTGACGAGCATGTGAATGTGGTGAATGGCATTGAATGCTGCTGCATGTGAACGTTCCGGAACGTGCCTAGTCTAACTTCTCTTTCAGTGTCAGCTGCTCCCACCTTTGACTATAAGGCGGAACTTCTCGACACCAAACACACGCTTCCGCTATTACGATCACGCCCATAACCACAGAGACCCCGGCGTCTAGGCAACGCAGTTGATATGCAGGACAAGCCCGAGTCGCGAACGGCCGACTTGAATATCGTTGAGCGCGTTGCGCTGCAGCGCTTAAATACGCCTGATGCGGCCGACATGTGTCTAGAAATCGACGAAGCCGCTCAGCAAGACTCAGATCCATGGCGTGACGACGAGGATCCGCCATTACAGCTCAGTCATGAGGCATTGCAGCACGTCGCGACATGCTTCGTCCCCGGACATCACGGCGAATGCGTCAGCATCAAACCGCAGACTCGTGGCGCTTTCCATGAGATTCGATTGCTCCGCTTCAGAGATGGATTTGAATGCATCGGCCGCTTCACCAGAGATCGTTGCGAGGCTGCTAGCGTTCTTGAAAGCGAAGTCGCTACGGTACGATACGTGCAGGAGCACACTACCATACCTGTTCCTGAAATCTACTTCGTCAATACGGATCCGCATCACGTCGTCGGCTCTGCCTTTGTATTGATGGAGAAGCTGCCGGGTAGACATCTGTGGAGTATGTGGTCGAAGTTGAACCTGCACCAGAAACTGGAAGTCATTGAGCAGGTCGCAGATGTGATCTCTGAACTCATGGAGCTCAAGTTCGACAAGATCGGCTCGCTACGCTTGCAGGGCGAGGTGGGAAGATTACAAAACTTGGCCTACTCCTACCACGAGCCTGGGCGTGGTCCATTCCTGGACATGGCTGAATGGGCTTCCAGCTTCCTCGATCCCTGCGAGAAGCCGTCTGAAGCGATCATAAAGGAGTACCCCAAAATCGAAAGCCTTATCCACGCTTTCTTACAGCGACAGGGCGAGAATCCAATCCTCGGTAGACCTTTCCGCCTCATTCACGGCGACTTCGATGCTCAGAACATCCTCTTCGTTTGGGACGACGATGAGCAAGCTCCGCAGCTCGCTGGGGTCATCGACTGGGACAACAGCTACACAGGACCGCTTTACTACCTGTGCGAGTACCCAATCTTCATTCGAGATCTCGACATGCCGGGTACGAGAGAGCTTTACGACGAGAATATGGTTCTGCGAAAGTACTTTGTTTATCGCCTTTCCCGCCACTATGTAGCGGAGTCGCAGGAGAGACTTGACGTCCTAGAGTGTTTCAGGCAAAAGAGCTACACTCTCAACATTTTCAAGAGTCTCTTTACCGGTAGTGTTATCAACGACCCGAGCATGGCGCTCCGAGCCGCCCGTGGCTACATCAAAGCGCATGAACCTGGCAGTGAGGAGGAGAAATATGCATTCCCATATGGTGGCAAGCTGACTTGGGAACCCGATTCCGAGTTTGAGGGCGATAGTGGAGAGGAGGGGGAGGATGATGACGATGATGATGATACTGATGAGTCCGCGAATGAGCGAGGTGGAACGGACGAAGACTCGAAGGCATGAAACAACGATCACTAAATAATCGATATACCATTGAGCAATCACACTAATGACACAAACTAACACATCCCATGCGAATTATTGAACCTCTGCACAGCCTCATGTCGTCCATAGGCAAATCTGTAGGGGTACATACGAGACCATCAGCAGAATTGACCGTGAGATAGGCGCTACAGATGCCTGGGAGATGCTTCAAGATTTGTGAACTTGCGATTATCGAAATGCATACCACGGAGCACGGGCTGCCACATGACGTTCGCACACTCCTTCACTTAGGAGGTCCGTGCTCAGATTACCACGGCAGCACCGCATCAATGAATGCATTAGAACGTCCTAAGCCTATTATGCCAACAGCCTCTTTAGATAGAGTTGCACACGTACACCAAGATCGAGACCAGAACCTCCATTGATTCAAACCCAAGTAGTATCCGAAGCACATCGACCAGCTAGAACAGATTCTAGAACGTCGGCCGATCCTCCAGCCTTGAACATTCTTACAAGCTGATACTAAAGAGCGAACGACACCGTGCATCATCATGCCGAACATCCAAGATACAGAACACCACTGCATGGGCTGTAAGCAGGAGTCGACGCGTAGGACAACCAAAGGCTTCTGTGCCGAGCACTGCGAGGCCTGTCCAGTCCACCCCGAATGGTACTACAACATCACGCCATTCAAGGAGCGCTGCAAGAAGTGCGAGGACGCCGTGGAGCGCGACGCCGTCCAGCGCAGCCGCGAGCGTTCGGCCGAGCGCGAGAAGCAGAAAAGTGCGTCCAAGGAACTCCACGACTTCCTCAAGCAGAAGAAGGGTCGTAAGGACCAGAGCGATCCCGACGATAAGCAGAAGCAAAAGAAGAAGAAGAAGGAGAAGAAGAAGAAGAGTAGTGGTAAGACGGACTGAGAAGGTTCGTCAACGTATGACTCGCTGTCATGGTGGAGGTACAGAACTGGTTTTGGACACATCGAGTGATTTCATGTGGCTGGGAGGATCAAGGATTCTCTGTAGCTGATGGACTAGCACGGCAGCACTGGGTTCTCCAGGCATGTTGACCTCGACCCCGGCTACAGCGTTCGGCAACGCGTTTGGTAACAATTTGACGAGATACATGATACCCATGGGAGGATTCCGCCAGCGTGTATTGCTTTTCGCGAGGGCAGTTGAGGAGCGCGTAGATCGATTTGGGTTATGCACCACGTAGTAGATCAGAAATTCCAAGTGATATTGCATGGCCAGCTTTGCGTCGCCTCGCGTGGAGTTTGGTTCCTCGATGTTTGAAGACTGGTTTTCTGGCATCGAATTGCTGCGTTGGTCTAAGCAGCGCCTTTTGGGCTGGAAGCTCGATTTCTAGCCGTTGGCGGGGTCTTTGCAAGTTCTGCGGCGGGACTGATTTTTTTGGCAGGTAGAGATCTTTCTTCAAGCCCTTTCAGATCTGTAAGATTATACGTCTTGGAGGACTCGATCATGTTCGAGGTCGGGGTTCTTCGGGTTGCATGCACCAGAAAGCTAGTCCATGATCCGGCATGTGACAGGCTTGGCACTTGCATGAGACACACACACATGATACCATTTGGGTGTCGCGAACGATTTCTGATATGGCACTAGAAGTGCTAGATAGAAACCATAAATTCCGAACAAGCGCTTCATACACGATGGCATCTTGACTCACCTCACTCCTAGATTTACTATGAGTGTCGGCGGCTGGTAGCAACAACACCCGCTGTGCGACTCGGGACCAACCCGGTCTAATATGCGGCGCATCAATTAGCAGAAAGCTACTGGTCACCGATGTGAGAGACCTTCAGTTGGTATCAGAGTAATGCGCCCGTCCTCTAGGTCTTCAATTGTCGATGCGCCAAGTGTATTGCCCAAAGAGCGGGGATGAATCGCGGCGACATCGCCTGCTCCCCATGCCGTCGCCGAGAAGGTCTAGCTGCGGTCCGGTGATCTCGTCAAGACGTCCGCTTGCTGGCGAGTCCTCTCCACCCAAGAGTTCATCACTATGCGCCGTCAGGCTGGCATGCACGCCTCGGCCAGCACTAGTCACTAACGCCAGCATCATCGATGTCCAGGAGATGTGCCGATGACGCTAATCCAGGGGCATTTCCGTGTCGCTGCTCAGTGTCCTGATTATTCACTCGATTCTCTTCGACCTCAGAAGTGAGTGTAGACACCCGCAGACTGTCTTTCCAAACCTTTCCCGAAATCCTCGAGGAAATTCGCCTTCCCGCAGTTTCCTCTCCCATATATCTCATCCACCCTCTATACGCACAACACGGAGTTTACCCTATACTCCCACGAAGAAATCAACACACCCTCGAATTATGACACCAGCATGGAAGAACTCTAAACACACGTCCTCCTCTCCTCCACAAACAGGTATTCGCCAAAAATGCTACCAAATGTTCGCCGTTCTCCTCCGTTGTCGCACAAGCAACCTCACACATTCACTCTCAATACATTCACGTCAACAAGGTCCAAGACGAGTAGCTATGATCTTCCTCGCTGCAAGCCGGCAGAAGCTGCGCCATTTCCTTCCGTCCCGCTGGACGACGTCCTGGTGGAGCCTGATGTTTGTAGGAAGAATATGCGGAGACGAAACGGTGGCTATAGTAGGCAAGGAAGATTTTCATTTCTGGTCTCGATCCTTCTTGCAAGATGGGCGAGGCTGGAGGAGTAGAGCACGGAAAGGTGTCGCTTCGTCATGGTATGATCAATCGTGCGATGTCGAATTATTTGCGAAGTGCTGGGCAGGACTCATGGGTCGGTGCAGATGGATTGAGGTTGGGTGATTGATTAGTTTCGGCAGTCGTGAGAGGCCGAAAGACAAGGCATCTTCGAATGACGGAAGGCTTCCGAATCATGGCAGACTCGTAGATTGAGGACAAGTTCGTTCTGATCCAGGTAGGGGAAAGTCTTATCGTGGAACTCTGCTGTGTCTGAGAATTTTCTAAAGGCTGTGGTGATCCGGCCTGATGTTGGCGGCGATGCTGCTGCTATCGCCATGAGTTTCTGCTCATGTTATTCAGGTATTGTACGTGTCTGTGCCTGTTCAGATTGGCGCTCGAAGCGAACAAAGAACTAACGCTGTGAGTAAAGCTAAAGCTCGACTCGTTTCAGCTACGCAGGCTGTCAGTCAACTGGAGGGACATCTGCATCTTCGAGAAATCTCAGTATTACATAGTCTTTTCACGCCTACCAGATGCTGCCGACAAATGGAGCAATCAAAGGCACTACAAACATATTCCCTTGGCACAGATGATATAAATCGGCAAGGTGACGAATCTTCGATCGTACCTACAACATCCTGATATTCTTGAGCATCCTCAACCCGGAATCGATCTGATCCGGCACATTCTCATCGGTATAATCATACCATGGCCCACAAGTCTCCTGCATCACCCCAGGGATCTGCGTCAACTTCTTCACTTCCTCCGGTTTCTGCATCACGTTCACATAGAGTCCCTGCCCCACGTGCCAAGCAATATGACAGTGGAAGGGCCAAACGCCGGGATTATCGCTCTTGAGGTGCACAACCAGATACCCATTCGGTTTGAGGGAGGCGGTATCTCGACGCTGAGGGTTGGAGGGTCGGACGGCGTTGATGCCGTTGTAAGAGCCCACGCCTTCGTCGACGATGTACATGTTTTGGCCGTGAATGTGCATGGGATGGCCGAAGGGAACGTTATTTTGGAATATGATGCCTAGGTGAAGATGTTAGGGATGGTGAGGGTGGGAATGGGTGGGCACTCACGGATCGTTTCGTTGCTGCCGAAATTGTACACGTTCCATTGCGGGTCATCTGGATAGGAGGTGTTGCCGTTGAAAGTTAGGTTGAGGATGGGATGATTGTAGTTGGCGCGAAAGGTTTGGCCGTTCATGAGATAATGCGTATGGCCAGTCTCGTTTATGGCTTGGGTGATTTGGATCGTTACGGTGGTATCTGGGGGATCGAGTTGGATGGGGTAGTATGGCTCGGTCTTAGTAAGTGACGTGTCGCCGCAATTGATCAGGGTAGGTGTGATGAAGTCCAGCTGAGGTAGTGTTGCGGGTTTCTTGGTAGTGTCCACCCCATCGTAATACACTGCAGCGAGAGCGAAGGGTTGGACTGAGAGGGCACAAAGTGTTGGCTGCCGGACCCGCAGCCAGTAGGCATTCGCTGCTTGGTCTGCAGTGACGAGAACATCCGTCCTCTGGCCTACGAAAAGGGTGATGTAGTTGACGGTGTATGGCTTCACTGCTACAAAGTCGTTGGCCACAACAGTCATCTTGTGGTAATCCAAGCTAATGACCATATATCCTGCTCCAGATGTGTTGATGAAGCGCAGGAGATGTGTTCGACCTTTCTTAAAGTTGAACTTAGCCAACCCGGCCCCGGTAGTACAATTTGAGCCGGCTGGGGCATGAGAACAGTCAGTGTTGCCCTTTCCTTGTATCAAAGTGTTTGTCGAAGTGACGAGCTGGGCCGCTACTGCATTATTGCTCATCGATTGCTGTACCTGGGTGTAGTAGTCGGTCGGATACGCATCGCTGACAATAATAGGTCCGAGGTCGAGAAAGTTCTGGGTAGGGTAGTTGTCGGTGGGTCCATGGATGACCATTGGCCCCAGGATACCTCCAGCATACTGCGCGGAGTAATGCGAGTGCCACCAGCTCGAGCCGTAGATATCAGCCTGGAATCGATAGGTGAAACTTTCTCCCGGTGCAATCGGACACATATGCACAGATGGAACACCATCATACCAAGGCGTCTTCTTTTGCAAGAGACCGTGCCAATGCAATGCTGTGCCCTCAGCTGGGCCGGTGATCGAGTTCTTTACGGTGACCTCTATCATATCTCCCCAGTTTGCTTCGATGAGAGGACCAGGAAACTGCCCATTGACCACAATCATCGGCACAGGATTGCCATCAGGTGCGAAGGTCTGTCGGGTCACTTCAAAGTTGTAGTATCGTGTGACACCAGTATCTGGGGTGACTTCATACACATTCGTGCCACCTGCACTGTTGTTGCCCCATGGCGTTCCTTCTGAGCCGCCCAAAAATGGCGGTAGAATCGGTGTTGGAAGCAGTCCAAGAGGACTATTGCCATTCTGAAGGAGGCCTGGAAGAATCGAGAGAAGCACACCTGTGGAGGAGAGGAAGTTGTTGATGAAGGTCACATTTCCCAGACCTGTCAAGGGCAGTAGGAGCCCAGGTAGTAATCCGGACATGGCATGTGAAATGAGCAAGTTTTAGCAAGAATGGGATAGACCATACCTGTGTAGTATAAGTAGGAAGGTTGACTGCATCTTCAGCAATGGCTAAGCTCAATGGCTGTAGTGTGTCCGATTTCGCGGTCTCCTCGGTCATGTTCCCGAGCAGTACAAGAGCGCAGCGAAAAGGGTGAAGCACAGGCATAGCACTACTGTGTTGTGTTCTTCGAAGATTGCCTTTAAGCTAGTCTGAAAGCCGAGCCAAAGCCAGTTTTCAAGTGGTTACTAGATGGTGAAGCTTTGATCGGCGCCATTCTCCACAATCTTCTGACTTCCGAGACGCGCTATTCGCTGACTCGTGCCCGTATACATTCGCTTTAATCGTGATCGTTTTGGCGCGAGGCTGGATAGAGTAAATGTGCGTGAAACTGGTTGAGCACCAGAGATAGCACAGCCTTGGGTCGACTCGCAGCCTTCGAGTCGACGTTCTCATGAGAGGCCGGCCTTCCAATTGGAATGCACTTGCGATATATTTTGGAGTTGGCGACGCTTTTGGATCAAGACCTTTTCGCTTTCGCTCAAGCAATGCTCTATGCCACACCAATTCGATCCTCCATATCTTGGCGATGATCTCGTGTATCGCCTCGCCATCTATTTCACGATCCTTGGGTGCGCGAAATCTCGCCACCAGACTGCCCTGCGCTATGCTGTGGCGTTTGCAATGCTGATCTTTGAGTAGCTGGGCCTGGACGCAGCTGGGCAGCCTCATTCTCGGGACTTGTTGCGCCTTCTGCGTCTGCTTTAGATGGTTCCTCCCATTCATAAGCAGCCCGGCTCGGCAACCGGGTAGCTTAATTGTGGTCTTGTCACACCGCGAGTCCATGCGTCGTTCCCTTGTAATCATGCCCTCAGGCGCACATCGACTCCATCGCGTCGCGGCTTCGAATATGCTCTTCACGCTTTCATCTCATGATGCCGTGCCATGTCTCCTCGCCTTACACAGGCAGATCTTTATGCGCTCTTTCATCTGCTCCTGCCTTGTCGCCAGCGACACTGAGACCTTTGGCAATATATGGCCCAACGACAGGGATGTTGTACGCAAAGCTGGCGAGAGTCTTGAAGAATTCGCCGAATAGGATGAACATGCCATAAGTTTGGACCTGGAAATCATATGCCAGGTCAGCCTTTGGACCTCAGATACCTCCTGTGGCTGACACTTGGAATACTGACCAAAAACCCGACGAACGGCCATCTCATCAGAATGAGTAGAATGCCTGCCCAGAAAGCCAAGCTTCCTCTCCACTTCTGTTTCCTGGCGAAAAAGGCGAACGTTCGTTGTGGACCGAGGAGCAAGGTGATGCCGATGAGAAAGAGGATGTCGCCCATAGCGAGAAGTGCGCGGTCGAAGAGGAGTATCAGGCCAAAGAGGAGGAAGAAACCGCCTAGCAATTGTCATTAGGAGGGGCGAGAGGTGTGGAAAATGTTGTGGAGATTCACTTACCACCTGTGCAGAATGCAACGCCAAATTCTACAGCAAATATGGGTCAGTCAAGGGTGATTGGAGGTGGAGTGGTTAGGCGTACTTTGGCTGTCAGAAAGCCAGTAGGTCGGCATGATTGCGGTTGCTCGGAGATGGCTGGAATGGCTGCAGAGAAAGTCGAGATGTGCTGGGAAACATTTCGTTAAGAGGGAGACGCGTGCGAAGGGAGACGTGTTCAGGCCGGGAGTGCTTCCGGGAGCCGGAGGTCCCTGCAGCCGCTGCCGATCAAGGGTCCTATACAATAGGCTTAGGACTCTCTTTCACACTTCCCGTCAACATCGCCGCTGTACAACAACACACTGTATCCTCTACCATGGATTTGGAGTGATCGTGTGAACCAAGTAATTTGTCTTACTATAGCACGGTGCCTACATAACACTCCGCTACAGCGATGACGGTGAACAGCAAGCATTGCAGTGGTCTCTCGAGGCTCATCAATCACATCACAGGTCTGGGACCAGATTCCAAGATGTTCTCCATACACTACCTGCACTGTCTTCAGTCACCAAGCGCTATATCATTTGGCGCTATTCGAACCAAACTTCTGATCCACGAGCTCTAGACAAGCCATGAGGACAGAAACTACTCTTGGTAAGGTTGTCCTCAGACCTAGTGACGACTACATGTGATTGCAGGTATATATTCTGCATCAGTATTGTAGTACAACTTGGACAACGCAGCATATACACGATAGCGTTACTTTTGATCGTTCATTTCGAGGCCTACCCTCGCGGCATGATGCAGGAAATCCAAGAATCACTTGTTCTTGAGGAACACCAACATGACTGCGCAGCCGGCTGCATCGAAGTCCAAGGCAAAACACAACGTTGGATTCACGGCACCGTTCAATGCTTCAGGTGCGAACACTGCGCTTGGGAGAGAGATTATACACAATCGATGAAGCCTGAGGACCCCCATTTCGAAGGCTACAAGGCTCGCGTGTTGGAGGAATTTCGCGCCGCGAATTCTGCTTGGCTGGAATCGAACTGCAGAAATCGCCTGATCGAACGACTCTCTAAACTACCTCTGTTTCGACGCCACAGATCCATCACAAAAGCATTTCTCATGGGCATCGGCCAATTGGGCTTCAGCGCCACCGAGAAATCAGAGGCTGGGGGCCGGAACGTTGGAGCATCCCAGCTTGCAGTCTTTCTAGATTTGGTGGCCCTCCTGGCGAGACTCCTTGGCAATACGATCGAGGTCTATGCCCAAGATCCCAAGTTTCGCCCGGTCGATACGATAATCCTCGCGGAGCTCGGGTTCAAAGTCCTTCAGTTTCCAGAGGCGGAAGATCTCTGCGCCCATGACACATTCTACTTCTTACCGTGCTGTCCTTGGCCCATGCCTGGACTTCTGCAACACTCATACAGCGAGGCTCCTGCATTGTTACTTGGGGTTGACAAAAGCTGGACTTTGCGCGTTGCGAATAGCTATGCACCGATTGTTACTCACAAGCAGTTCATACGGCAATGGCAGATGGAACTCCAGATGGCACATTACAGGACCTTAGATATCGAGAAGGACGACACAGCTGGCGATATCTTCGTACTGAGCACGCTTCAAGTCTGGTGCAAAGTGGAAAGGGCGCCCCGGTCCCAGCGGCCAAGCACCGCACAGCGGCAGGGAAAATTACGCCTTATCTACCAGAGGCACTACAGAGCGCTAAGCAGATATTGGGCTCAGTATGGCTGAGAACAGCACCAATCAATTCGCGGGAGCACAGGCTGCGCAATTGACAGAACCACTGCCTCTTAGATATCTGTCCGAATGCTTGCAGCTTCTGCCCTGCTCAATAAACTGGCACCTCGTCATCGATGATGCCAGATGAGCCACATGTTCAATCTTCCATTGGTGCACTGATTCCAGTTACTCGGGCGATCGCCGACGAGACACGCTCAATCGGACCCTCCGTCATCCCGAAGGCAGCGCTTCACCAGCAGTTTTCCCACCATGTAGGAGCAGTCCCGGGCCTGACGTAGCCTGTCCATTCCTCCCCACCCCAGTCGTCTTCGGGGCCCGAAATACCAGTCCTTAACACGCTAAAGCAATCGATGTCAAGATGTGGCCTCCATGATTCAGACGACACTTCGGCAAACTCCCAAGGCTTCGAATGAGGCACGCGGCAATTTGTCGAGCCTTCCTTTGCCTCTTCAACACAGTCTAAGCATACGCCCACGATGAGCTCCCGGATGTTGTTGGCCGCGTTGATGATATCACCCTGTTCCAGGAAGGGTAAAGATTCATGATCAAGACGCGCATGCGGACAAGCCTCGCCATGATGCCAGCCAGCCCGCTCCCGGTTGATGGATTTCCACTGCCAGTCATTCGGTGGTGGTGAGATTGCCCTAGTTGAATTCACTTCCCAGCCAAACTCGTCATAGTCCGGCGACGTATACCCACTTGAAGGATGCGACAGATCTGGAGTGCTGAATTTGGTCCGGGTCAGAGCAGAGCAGTTGCAGTGCATATCCCTCAGGTACACAACTGGGATTCGCACGCTCTCGAGCTCGCGCAGCGACCTACAGAGGGTGCTCGATTCGTCGTTGTAGTCAAGAGGCAGAATATGCGACATCGAGTCGATGAAAGGACTGATCAGATGCTGCTTGTCTTGGGACGAAGCCGTCTTGCAAAACGTCTGCACAAGCACAGTGGTATGGTGAGTGAGCACGTTGCGTGCGGCTTGCAGCTGTGCGCTCAAGGAACTGATCACATTCAGTGGCAGAAAGTCATGGCACTTGGCGCTGAAGGACTGCGGCTTGATCGAGTTCGTGTGAAGAACAAGGGCTTTCGTGATGTCGCGGAAAGCTTCAGGCTGATCGAAGATGTATGCGGCGGCAGCTAGGTCGAAGTGACCAGTATCGCAGACGGCGGTAAAATTGGCGAGGAATCGATTCGTCTTGTCGAAGATGCCCTTGATGGGTAATCGGAGAGCTGCGATACAGTCGTACTTCTATGAGCACAGGAAAGAATTAGCGATTGCTTCTATCAACCACATAATTCGGCGACGACGGCAGCCACAGCATCACTTACATCAGCTAAGATCGCCAACGTCAGCAGATCAACTGGCGGTTGTCCATCTTTCTCCTCCTCAGGCGGCTGGTGATGCAGCAATCGACACAGGACCTTCACAGCTCGCGGATCTTCCTCAAGTCGAATCTCCCTTGGCCCACTATGCCTCGCACCTTGACCTTCTGCGAACCTGTCGCTGAAGAGTGCCTTGAAGACGGGCGAGATCATGGAAAGGATGCAAGACGACACTTGCACTTTACATTCCGGATGGAAGTTGTCGTCCACGATCAGGATGATATCGCCGAAAGGACAGAGCGCGTCGGTGGCTGGGCTAAAGAGAGTTTCGACAACGGTCAAAGTGTCGTCCTCATGGGCGTTGTCGCCGCTGTCGGTGGTGATGGTCGCCATGACCTCGAATGTATCGAGGCCGTCTGGACCCAGTGATGGATTCCAAAGTGTTGTGAAGTAGAAAAAACGATATTGGAGTCGAATCGAAGCTCAGAAGTCATAGTAAATAAGCTCGCCGCACGGACCATAAAAGCTCGCGGAGATGAATATAAAAATGGACCTGGCGACGGCGTAGTCTTTTACAGGCCACGCTTGACACGCAGCATTAATTCGTGCATTAGGCGGAATGGAGATACCTATAGTGAGATCAAATTCGAAGCTGCATTTCGCAATTGCAATAGTGTCGTCGGCCACAAGTCACGGTTCGTATGTACCAGTCTCCCGATGCATCGTCCAGCAAGTGCAAAACATATTCAAGAACCCCAAAATCCGGCCTCGACTCCATAGCTAGCAGTCCTGTGATCCAAAGCCCGTAACTTTACAATCCGGGCATCATCCATCAAAGCATTAAGTCATAACAATCATCATAACCACTCAAACCACTCATACCACCGAAACAACCTCCTCGGAATCGCGGTACATATCAACTCCCTCTCCGTCATCAGCCCATTCCTCAAATAATCACTCTTAGTATCCCAAGAAACGCCATGATCCGTCTCCACACCATCCAACCCAAGGATCCCATGCACCGAAGGGGATGTGGTCGGACTCCTCACGAACGTCCAATACCTGCTCGCCCAGTCCTCACTCTCGCGCCAGAACGCTTTGTCAAAAGCCTGCTGGTCCAGACTCGCGGCGCGCAAGAACCAGAGGTAGCTCTTCAAGGCGCGGCGGATGTCGTTGGTCCTGCAATCGCGCCACTGGTTCTGGCGTGTCCAGGACTTGGTGAAATGCCAAGCGTGCTCGACGTGGCGGAAATTTCCGAGGTCGCCGAGCAGCCAGTGCGCAGGGTCCTGAATGAAGATGTTGTCGGCTTTGATGTCGTCGTGGCAGAAGCCCGCTTGGTGGAGTGGCCCGAGGTGTCGAAGCATGTTGATGAGGGCGGGACGAAAGATCTCGTCGAGCTGCGATGCAGACGAAGGCGTGGCGGCCTCGTTATTGCTTAGAGTGACGAGGGTGCCGTTGTGGAGGAAGGGCGTAACCATGGCCCAAGCATGTCGCCCGTTCTGATGTTGGAGAAGGAAGTAATCGTCCACGGGTACAAAACCTGGTGTCCGAGGATCGTGGCCTAGCATGAGTCCCGCTTCGATCTCCGACGGCCAAGAGGTTTCGGCATACGCGAAGTCTTCAGCTACCGGGGCCGGTAAAGCATTCCTGGCAGTGTTTGTGAAGGTCTTGATGACAACGGTGTCTCCAGACGCTAGGTCGGCATAGAGTGCCGTCGTCCCTTCCTGTCCTTCCCCGAGCTCGTGCAGGAACGTATATTTGTTGTCGATCAAGTGCTCATTGCTATGCCTCATCGGCTGCTGTGGACCGAGAAGGGTGAATCCGTTGTCGATGAGGATATCAAAGTCTGTTGGCTGGCGTTTGACTATCTGATCATGGAGATCGCTGACACCGCGGGCGAGCCCAATGCATGTGCACAAGAGTACAATACTGGCCAGTGGTACAAGAGCCCAGCGCGGCACCTGACGTCGCAGTCGTCTCCAAGACCCTATTTTGGTGCTGTAGCCGCCCGATTCGAAGGTATCGTATCCCATTCAACCGACATGTATTTTGTCACCGTGAACCTGATCGAATGGCAGTCGCAATAAATGATGCACGCTGTTAACCTTGGAAGTGCTCTCCCTGCAACTGAGGAATGCGATTAGCGAACTAAGAACAATGCGACGAAAAGATCTGTCGTCAATGGCGTTTTGGCTGTGGCTGTACTGTGTGCTGCCTACTCTACACCGAATTAGCCGCGGTCTGCTACAGTAGGCTGTCATCTTCTGTCCGCTATTGGGTCTCGCCTGCCCAAGAAAGTATACCTAGTGCCACTTCCAAGGAAACCGAAGGTGATTTCTTGCCGCTCGCATCCTGCTTGCAGTGCTTGGCAGACCGTGCGCGGCTAGTGATTGCCGAATGAGTAAAACTTCGAAGCCACCCAGATAGGTCGATACCACCTGAAGCTTCAAGCAGAATGCATCCCTATAGATCTCGAAGAGCGTTCCAAAGTCCGAAGTCTTTTGTCGTGAGTGGTTTGGGCCAGTACGCGTAGTCCAGCTCAATGTTGATATTGGAGCTTGCGGCCGCGTCTGCCGTGTGGAAACATGAACACCCAGTCGCCGTATATAAGTCACGCTGTAAGCTTAGTCTACTCCTACGTGCGTGCTGCGGAGCATTGCCAGCCTTCCGGTCCGGCCTGATCATGAGCTTGACGTATCTGCGGACCTGTATAACCTCCGAAGCATCGCCAGTCCGGCATTGAACACAGCCACATCTCTGCTTATCGCTTGACACCGTAGCAAAGCACGAAAGGGAACTGAATGGTCTCACCAAGACCGCTGAGCTCGTGGCCAGTCTTCAAACCAGATTCTTTCTCAAACTCCCCATCGTACTTCTCGACTGTCTTGTTCATAGTCCAATGAGCTCTGACATCCACATCCGCGAACCCAACGCTCTCCATGAGGTTTGCCATTTCTTTCGCATTAATGCCATGTCTCGCGACACCATCCATTTTCGAAGCAGGATGAAATCGCCTCGACTCATCGGAGACATTTTCGAAATCCGTGAGCATCACACAGCCGCCAGGCGCCAGACATTTATGCATCGTCTCCAGCACAGACTTCAGGTCCGGGATATGGTGCAAGACCAGATGACTCGTGACGAGGTCGAACTTCTGTCTGCCGTTCCCATCCTCTGCAGCGGGCAATGCCGGATCTTCTGGATCCTCTAACAGGATTGCCAGTGGGAGGATCTTGTGACCTACCTCTTGGTCCTTGGCTACCTTTGTCTTCAGGACATTGATCATGCCGTCCGCGGCATCGACGGCCACGATCCTCTTCACTCTTTCATCCTTCGCAAGCAAGAAGGAGAGAATGCCGGTGCCACAGCCGATTTCGAGGACTTGGTAGCCATCTCGAGGTGTATTCTTCCCATCGAGCCGCGCCTTGATCGCCTTTGCTGCCCCAGCGGATGCCTCGTGGACGAATGGCCGCGAATCCCATGATAGAGCTTCGGCGTTGAAGCGAGCATTGTTGCCGGAATGGAGGTTGGCCACTGCGGAAGCCATATCCCGCGCCTGAAGTGTTAAGGGGAATGGTAACCGTTCCGTGCTAGCTGTGTGCCGAATGGCTGATATCCGACATCGGAGTGCTAGACTTACCTAATCATCCGCAGGCCCAAGTCGCGTTCTTCGCCGGTATGTATTGATACTATCATCCGTCGCGTCCGTTTTCGCCTCTTTACAGATGCAAGCAGATACTAAGAGACGAGATGACAATCTGTTAATGTAATGAGAAGCAGCGACGGTGTCCGGGACCCGAGCCTCGATGTGGTAAAGCATCCTCCGAGGCAGTCCCCCAGCTCTTCTGTCGTAAGGCCAGATTGAATCACCCTATGTACTTCTCTTTGCAGCAGAAATTCTCCACCTTCACTAGCACACGATATACAGCTTCCCCAATCTCTCACCCTGTCTAGCACTTCAACACTCATGTAGGGCTCATGTACACGATCCGCACCAGCACTCCCCAGCCTCAAAGAGTGCCGACATAGCACCGGCTCAGCTCGCATTATCGCGACCTAGAGGCGTTCGAACTTCACTGATCGGGCGCAGATTTGCGGTATCGTACGCTGCATCTGCTACACGCGGCTTGAAGTACATACCCAAGGTCCCACCAGGAAAGCCAAAGACGAGAACCCGACCAGACCCTATTCTTCTTCCATAATATCATATCTCAACAATATCGAGCACCACTTCGATGTCACTGATGAAATCCGTAGAGGGCGACCAAGAGAAGGAAGAAGACACAGTCTGGCTCAGCGTAAGGAGACAAATCCAAAAGTGAGAAGGTGATGAGCTTTCATTGGCGGAAAGAGAAGGGAGAGCGGCGGTGGTAGATGAAGTACTGTGTGGCTGCATCTATGGCCATGATATCTTGAGAACAAACAGCGCGAGATCTGGGTGACAAGCTGTACGTGAGCTGTAGACCCTACACATACTCGAGTAGGGTATGCAGGGCATACACGGCTCGCTTCCACTGGTCGGGCGAGGCATGTAACTGCTGGGCCTTACTGCTTTGACAGCGTTATGTCCCTCGCTTGAAACCGGTCCCAAGTACGGGTCCATTGCCACGTGAAAGCAACTGGAGGGAGCAGTCCTGAAGAACCCGCCTTCATCGAACATGACGGAATCAAGGCAGACATAGCTGCATTCGATGGGCCATTATGACGACCTGGCATGTTTCTGCGCAAAGCAAGAAAGTCAAGACTCCATGGTCTGCTGCTCTGACTGACACTGGATACATTGCCCGAAAATTCACATCAAGGGATTCGCGACTCTGACGGGAGCTTGCATGGAGGCGTTTAGAACGCGTGTAACAATGGAGTCCACACATGTTGCGTTGAACGCTTCGACTCGCAGGTCTGGAGACCGTGCTGTGAGACCCTCCTGCCAGGACTCGCCTTCAGCACAATGGACCCGCACTTCCAACTCGACATCCACAGCGCCTCTAAGACCTGAGTCGACCGAATGCTCTCTTCCACGCATGGAGCCTGTTATGAGCGCAGCTAGGAGCATAGTTCGAATTAGTGGCGTGATGAAGACGAGTATGGATGGAAACCCCTGCGAACGACAAGCAGTTCATGCGCTCAAAGCGAACAAGCCGACAGCTGCGTCGTTGGTGCAGGACTTCTGCATGAACTGTATGCATGTGATAGACTGTGGTTGTTGTGTCTCAAGTGGTCACGCTCAGGGACGGGCACGCGCAGAAGCTCGCTCCAGTCTCCAATGGCCTTCAAACCCTGAGCAGCGGCAAGGTTAGGCACATCCTTGGGCGATGCAACAAGATTTCCAGGAGCCAATGCATCCAGTCGGTCTCAAGACGTGCATAAGGGAAATGCAAGCACGAGTCAGGCCGTGGTTGTTATGCAGATATCTGGTAATCTTGGCAGAACGACTTGCATCAAGCTGGCGATGTTGCGGCACGTCACTGCTGCGTTGCTTGCTTTGCCTGTTGAAGCGTTTATTGCAGAAAGCATTGAACTCTACGTCCGCCGTACCAGGGCGGACAACATCGGACGAAGCAGCCCTTCCTCGTCGTTTCAGATAGCAGTTTCGCCTTTCCCTGTCTCTAGACTCGGGAACCCTCAATCGGGATAAAGTTTGCGGAACGCCGGGATCCTAGAGAAAGAAGACGACCACAACAGCAGCGCATTCCCTTTGCACTTCTTCGACAACATCCCTAACCACTCGAGCAGCCGAAGATGCACCTTTCTCGGGCGGCAGACTCTGGCATTCCACAGCCACCGAGAAATTCCGACCACCGCTGTCGCTACTGATCAAACCAAATGGAGGCTGGCTTACCACGAGTCGTAGACGAAACCGGACCTGACACAGCTTGTGATCCTATCAATTCACGCAGTCAGCCTGGGTTTGGAAATGCATAGAGTTTCACGGATACGCTCAAGTACGAGAGACTAGATCGTCAACCGCTCGCGCGTGCCGATAGATACCCAGTACCTCCCAATGCATAGAACGCCATCTTGCAGGGACTATCTGGTGTGCGCATGCAGGTCGCAAGGCTCGACACTGCTTAGGTACTATAGACCACCATGTCTGGTAAGAACTTAGTATCGGTTCCCACTGACAAAACCTAAACCTCCTGCGCAAGCGATATATTGCGCGTGTCGCAGAACAGGAAACGGTTGCCACCAACTCTCAGCTACATAGGGACACAGTCGTTTCTGAACGTCCCTTTTCTGGAACTTTGGACTCGAGTACTGGCTACTTGACTCCCATCACGATGGCTGCTACGCAGGCAGCGTACAGTGAGGAGGATAGCAAACAGTTGGTCATCATTGTGTCTTCGGTCATGCTCATGGTCATTTCTTTTGTTGGCGTCAGCTTGCGGCTCTACACACGACTTGCGGTCATTGGGAAGGTGTTCACAGAAGACGGTCAGCAGGTGACCTGTTAAATACCACTAGACCGCGGCTAATTTCTCGACAGTCCTCGTTACATTCGGCGCAGTAGGTGGATTGGAGATCAACATTGAGAGAATCGCCCTTGCTGACCCTGCCGAAGCTGACTGCTTTCGGTCTCTCCGCAACATTCGTCACAGGTATGTTGATGTAGTACGAGGTGTGAATACACGCTGACTGGACTTAGCGGCATACAATGGACTGGGGAAGCACAGTGAGCTAAGGCCGAGCCGTATCGAAGAAAGACCACTAACAAGCACAGGCAATCAAATACGACCCGAAGATCTCGAATTACTACGTACCCTCGGCTTCGTAATACTGCTACTCTACGTCGTGACAGCGATCTTGACCAAGACCTCCTTCCTCACTCTGTACCTACGACTGGACCAAAGAAAGCCGATGCGAGTCACCGTCTACTTTCTCATGTGTTGTGTCGCCTCTGTGAAGGTCACGTTCATGGTCGTGCAATCTTTCACATGCTCACATCCCACCCTCTTCTGGTCTCGCCAAGGCGCGCTCGAAGGGCAATGCTGGAGCCCACAATTCGTACAGTACCTCTACAACATTGTCAGCGTCCTCACGATCGTGGTCGCCGCTGCTATCACGTTCGCACCACTTCCCATGCTGCACAACTTGGAATTGCCGAACGTAAGAAACTCCGCCCCCCAGAACAACAAACATGTGAGCGTGGCTAACCTTGACCTACACAGCGCCAAAGATACGCAGTATGCGCATTGTTTGCTCTTGGCTTTCTGCCCATCATCGGTAAGTCTGCACGATCGCAAGATGCACCAACTCAAAACTCGCTAAATTTCTCAGAACTGACTCTCGACCAGCCGGATGTTTCAGATGCTACTATCTCTGGGATCTTATGAAATCCGACGACATCAATTATGATGCTGCGCAAGCAGCTATATGGGCGCAAGTCGAGCTCCACATGGGTACGCAAAAGCACCGGCGACCATCTCCGATCTGCCTGAAAATTACTCTCACCCCAGCCAGCATGCTGATACGGTCCCCCCAATTCTAGTCATCCTCTGCAGCTCGGCATCGACGTTCAAGGTACTCATGAAAGGTTTCTTCCCGTCTTCTTCGCGAGCCGATGATAGTTCCGCCGATCCCTTTCCCGAGCTCTCCCACCGTCGCCTCACCGACCCGTCTCCCACGCCCGGCGGGAGCGACGAGGAGAAATTTGTCGATTCGCCCACGTCGACCGAGGAAATGCGAGACCGGAGCTGGACCGCGTCGACCGTCGAACGTCCCATCGTCGACGAGAACGGCAACATCACGTATGCGAGACCGCCGCGAGTGGTGCTGCATCGAGCGAGCTCCAGCACTTCTTCCACGTCGCCAGCGAGAGTGCTGTTGAAGTTTCCTAGTATCGAGGACAGACTGGTCAGTGGACATGGATATGGTGCTTGGACGGTCGCGCAGGACGAGGTGATACCGCCGGCGAAGAGGAGGGTGGATGGTCAATCCGTACATTATTTCTAGGGCATCTGTGCATGAATGAAACGAACGACAGCATTGGGAAGGGACCACAGGACGGAGATCCGGCGAGTGGGTTAGCATTTTGACGACAGCGACAGCATCACGAGCGTGTAGATTGTTGTAATGGATAATGAGCATTGCGGGCAGGCCATTAGTTTAGATTCAGCTTTTTCCAGCTCATCGCATCTCGGCATCAGGGATACTTGCCCCAGCTGAACGCCTTCCCACCCTTCTCCTTCGATTCTAACGCCTCCTCGAAGTCTCGGAAGAAAAGCCATTTGACCTTCTTGCCGACACCCTGACTGTACCAGTCGTTGAGCGATTCCGGAAAGAAGTCAAACTGGTACGGATCCACCACGGCATCATCATGCGCCATGAGCATAAGGACGTTTTCATGCGCATCAAACTCTCCCAACCCATCAATCGTCCAATCTGCCACCTTCTTGTCATGCGCGAACGATTCGGTGACGTAGTAATACGGTTTATCTGCGACCCCGTGAGGATGCATGTCCTGGAGGAGATGGCCCGGACACACGGGTTGCCTGCGTTTCAGAGGGGACGGGTTCAGTTCTTTCGGCAGCGGAGAATATTCCGTCGGTCGAAACTCGCCGCCGTGATGCGCAGCATCGCCTCCCATGAATACGAACGAGTCTGGGTCGGAAGAAACTCTGGCCAGTCCGCAGATATGACCGATCGAGTGCCCCGGCGTGTCCAGCAGGTAGAAACTGCCATCGCCGAAATAGTCGTAAGCGTAGAAACGACCGATCTTGAGGCCTTTACCTTCGCCTTGTATATCCACTTCTCGCGTATCTCGGCCCTCGAAGTCAGTTTCCAGGAGTGTGGCATCTGGTCGTCGTGGGTAACCGGGCAGATGAGCGTCCTTGAACCCTGGTCCGACGACCAAGTCGGTCGAAGGCGGGAATGTGGCTGGATTGCCCACGTGATCCCAGTGGTGATGCGACCAGACGATCGCGCCAATGGCTCCTCCGTCGACATCGATGCCGTTCTCCTTCAAGATGGTGGCGACGTCCTTTTCGACTTGGATTCCCCACTTCAGTTGCACCCACTTCTCGTAGGAAGGGTATTTCTCCCAGTCAGACCGCACGCCCAGATCGAAGAGGATGGGTTTGGAGGACGGGTGCTCGATCAGGAATGAGAATGATGGTCCGATCAGCTTATCGTGGCCTTGATAGTCGGGTTGTAGGAAAGGTGCCATGGGGATCTTGAAGCGAGAAGTGCTGCCGACGGGATTCAGCTTTGGATATCGTGACCCGAGTGGCATGTTTACCTATCGATGCATGATACTTTGACTGTAGATTGGGATGCTGGTATCTTCAAGTCTGGCGGCGGCTTCGGAGCCACGAGGAATGAATCTGACATTGTGTCGTATGGTTATCGTTTGGTCACTTCACCACGAATTCGAGTATCGGCTTCAGCGATCGAGATTTCGAAAAGCACAGAAATGTTCGAAACGGCGAGCTCGTACGGGTTGTCGCCATCGCAGTGCTGTGATGACGGAAGAAGCGAGCTTCGGGGGAGTCAAACCCCCACTTGCCATACAACCGCAAAGGCCTTCTCCGGTACATCTTGTCACCGATCGAGCGAGAGTCGGCGCTCGAGGCATTGCACGAGAGGATGAATCGGAGTCGAGGTCAGAATCGAGCATCGAGGGGAATATGAAGTCGCAATATGAGTGGATTGCCATCACAGTACTCGCCGGTAGATCACGTGCACGCACAGGCCTCTCGGAGATTTAGAGGTTTTCTCAGCCGAAGCTGCGTCTCTCCTTCAACAACCTTCAATATCACACTCACGCGGCACATGGCCAACCAAAGGAGCTGGTCCCGAAGCCTTCCAGTCTTTGCACGAGTAAATCCAAGTAAGAACGCCATAGCTGGCTATGATATGTAGTCTCCCGCCTCGACAACAGCAGCACAAGATGCCGCTGTAACTGTCCGCTTCTATTTGCTGAGCTCACGGTACCCGTCCCAGGCGCAGAACAACATCGATGGCAAATAAGCCGGAGCACTTCCTCATCCCCGTGGAATGGGCTTGACTGAGATTCATCGCACAGACTTCTGCACTTCCATCCTGATGAGAAAGGAGGGATAGCTAATGCTGGGCTTCAGACGTTGTATCCTTGTGTCAGTGAGAACAACACTCTAGCCCACATCGAACACCCTGCTCCTTTCCTCGCCCGATGCCATAACTCCAGCGTTTCCTCCAGGACCAGTCTGGTACACAGTGCCAGCTCGAGTAGAAATATTGGTGATAGTCAATTCCATTAGTTTACTGTAGGTACTTCTTCCCCGTCAGCTCATCAATTAGCTCGAACATCATCTGACCACCAAACCAGCCTGCCTTGGTAGAACCAGCTATACCTCGTGTGTATTCCGCTTCCTCGTCGGAGATCTTGCTCGTCTCGAGGCCGCGACCGGCAGCTGCTGCATCGGCAAGCAGTTGCACGTGGCAGGCTTTGTCAAGCAGGTAGAACCAATTAACTGCTTCTTCGATAGTTTGGCCGACAGTCAATAACCCGTGATTCCGGAGCATGGCTGCCTTCTTATTGCCGAGCGCCTCGGCGATATCACAGCCTTCCTCCTCAGCTAGTACGACCCCCTTGCCATCGAATATAACGTGGTCCTTCTCGACGTGTCAATCTGCAGTTCGAGAACGGAAATCGCGAGGAGACTTACGTCGTGGAAGATACATGACTCCAAGCAGATATTGTCGAGCTTTCTCCCTTGAGCACACCAGGCACGACCATAGACCGAATGCGTATGTGCTGCGCACTGGACATCGGGCCTCGCAGCATGGATGGCGCCATGGATCAAGAATGCCGCGCGGTTGAGGAGCTTCACCCGTCCGTGGTCGATGATGTTGCCTTTGTGGTCGACACGTAATAAGTCGCTCTTGTTGATCAGATTGAAATCCACACCGAAGGGATTGACCCAGAAGGTCTCTGGCTCGACAGGATCTCTGACCGTGATGTGCCCGGCCGCGCCTTCGTTCAATCCGTAGTGACCGAAGACACGGTATGCACAGGCGAGTCGCCCTTTGATCCAGTCCCGCTCCTCATACTTGTTCTTGAACTCAGGTTTCGAAGGTGATGTGAAACCGATCTCTTCGCCCACTGCCTTCGTCAGATCAGGAGTTTTCTTAGTCTGGCCATTTGAGGCCGGAGCTTGTTGGTCTGCAACTGCTACTGGGGCCATGTTGGTTATACTTTCTACTCGCGAAGCTGGTGACAAAGTGAGAGATTGTGGCAAGTAAATCAGGGTCTGTATGTAAGTAAGAAGGATCTCACTGAATGTTACCTGTCAGCTGCAAGGCAAAAGCTATAACTGAGGAGGCGATTTTCAAAATGACCTGATTGGCTCTAACTCTTACCTGTAGGTTGACAGTCTCTTCTTTTTTCGGGAATACACATGCACATCACCTGTTGGTTGAGGTGTAAGTGCCTCAAGTGCTCACTGATGGCCCGTTGTACCGCAAGTAGCGAGTGAATACCCACGAATCCTTGCTGGCCGACCCCGCTCACGCATGCAATGACAGCTTTTCGGTATGCCGAGGATGTCCTGAGCAGCTTCTTACACAAAGCAGGCATTGAGGAAGCCTTCCCTTCGTGGCTGGAGGCCGTTCATGGTTGCCCTTGTCTGAACACTGATACATACTGATCCGCTGGCGCCGAGCAGCGCGTGTCGCAGCTTAAGAAGCATAAAACGTCGAGGCACACAAGCTCAGCCAAGTGCTTGGTACTAAGGCGGATTATCCGAGGAATGCTGGCTTCCGATCTTCAGATGCTGAGCACTTGTCAGGTGGGCCCCACGGCTGCTAGAATGCTATTGATTTTGCCTGCTGATCACTCGGATCCATCAACGCGCGATGTTTGTCTACCAGACGGGCTGGCGATTGAGTGTACTGAGCCTCGTCTCACGATCCTGTGAAAACCATAACGTCTCGATTGTTATCATGTTGCCCAGCCCGGCGTGGTGTCTCTGAGCCCATGTCACGTGGGAAAGGACGGGCCGAGAGAGGGCCCAGAGTTCGACCTCATCTTTCGTCCATCTGGCCTCAGACCAAACCGCTTCGTCTCTTATCGAGCCTGGAGAGATGCCAGCCAGCCACTTCAAGAGCGAACACTACCGCGCACTTCCTATATATAGAGAGCTCATGTGCAACGGGCCACCATGGACGATGAACGAGATGCCCTGTCATCCGTATTCCGCTTGGCGGTTCGAGACTTCGATTCTACGGCTTAATCGGACTCTGAGGTCACGTCCAGGCTAAGTCGAGGCAAGGCAAGAGTGGCAGATAACTGTGCTGATGGTCGTCCGTGGCATGTTCGCCGCGATAGCAGAGCCACGACAGCTGATAAAGCGCGACTTATGTCTTCGCCGATTTCTTGCTACGCCACATTTTGAGTAGCTGGCACAGTATTGGCACTCGTGTAAGCGCATAACCTCTGCATATCTCCCTGGCATACCCAAGTCTCATACTGGATGCAACGCCACCTGAGCGCCCTTCGATCAGTTCACGTGAAGGTGCTACATTAGGATTTCACCCACGAGCTAGGTCACGAGCACATGGCTGGCGTGGGATCGTGGATGGGCCGATTCATGCTTTGCGATGCTATTGAAGTGGCAGTCGAGGCCCCTGAAAGCGAGGTGGTCGTGGCAGCGATTGACTGAAGCTCAGTATCTGGGATGTTGCATCGAACCCACGTCAGTGTTGCCGTTGTAGACTACTGATATCAGCGGCTGCTATCAAGGAAGACATCTGAGGCCTTTCTAGAGACAGCCGCCGACATCGGGACTCTGATGTGATCGAGGCCCTGATGCAGCCCAATATAGGCCAGATGCAGGCAGGACAATGCCATGAGGAGCCGTGTGCTGCAGTGTTCGCCCTCGAAGCGCGTAACCTATCTGATGACCATTGAGTAGATGGCTGCATGCATTGATCTGCTTATCTTCTTCTAGAACAAAAAAGTCAGGGTGCTGCAGTCTTTCTCGCGATGCTGCTTTCCGTGCATGGTGAGATAAAATCATGAAGCATTGTTGAAACACTCGAGAGACATCGACTTAATTCTACCGGGAGTAGGTCGGCACGAGCGGGACGGCGCAAACGCTATATTTAACTCTAGTCCAGCATTGGGATTTGCACAAGGTACTGTAATAGGCACAGCTGGCATGTGAACTCTCGTGGCGCTTGCGATGAACAAAATGCAGCGCCCAAGCGAGACCCATTTCTTGCGTCCACGCTTTGCTTCGTCTCTGATTCGCCAGGGGTATGGCATTTCCATGCACGACAGCTATCGGCGAATTGCGAGGGTTTCGTACGCTCTGGGTGGCAGTCGTCTTCTCTTTCGCACTCCTTGTGCTGCTGATCAAGCCTTTCCATACAACGCCCATACGACTATTCTCTCCTCTGAACCCTAGCGATCCTTCCGTCTCTCTCGTGGTGGCCAGCCTGAAACATGAAGATACAGCATGGCTGGACAAAGTCCCTGTTGGTTGGCAAAAGTTTGTATACGTGGTGGACGACCCAAATGCTCCTCTGAGGACACCTTACAACAAAGGGCGTGAGGGCACGGTATACTTGACGTCCGTACTCCTCAGCTGTCTGACATGGGCGTTAGCTGAACCATGCCAGGTTTATTATCGACCATTATGAGAACCTCACGGAGACTGTCGTCTTCTCGCATGCAAGCCGCTTCCAGTGGCACAATGATGATCCATTCTACGACGGCCTACAAGTACTCTCGCGACTGCGGACTCCATACGTGAAGTCGGAAGGCTACGTCAATCTCCGCTGTGTCTGGACTCTTGGTTGTCCAGCAGAGATCCACCCTATTTCAGAAGCCGCAGCGCCACCCCCTGCCTCTGATCCATTATCAAAAGATGCTCGAGCGGGTTCGTTCTATGCAGAGGCCTTCAAAACACTGTTTCCTGGAGAACCGGTGCCTGAGACTATCGGTGCAGCTTGTTGTGCGCAAATGGCTGTAAGTGCCGAGCGGATCAGAGCAAGACCGAAGTCAGACTACGAAAGATATCGGGACTGGCTGCATCAGACTCCGCTCGGAGATGGCCTCAGCGGAAGGATCATGGAGTACTCATGGCACAGTGAGGGACTAGAACAATTCCTCCGTCAGATCTGCAGTGACTAATGCTTCAGCAGTGATCTTTGGCAAAGGACCTGTATACTGTCCAAACGCACAGCAGTGCTATTGTAATATGCTAGGCATCTGCGATTTGCCCTGTGAAGAGGAGGGCGTTTGTCGATCTATGTACACACTTCCGAAATACTCTACCCTACCGGAAGGGTGGCCGGATCTTGACTGGGATGGGAATTGGCGCAACGTGTCGCAACTTCGAGCCAAGCTTGAGGCGGAAAATAGCCTGGGAACAATAGGACAATAACTTGGCTGCCTTTGTGTTCTCATCCTTTGCATTAACATAAATATGGTTTGGTCCGTTCTTTGAGAGTGCGCCAAGAGGACACTACGGAACCTGTAACAATATCTGCATTTTATCACAGTTGGTCATAGCATTGCGGTCATCTGTTCCAAAGAACGGCGCACCTCTAGTACCGCGTACGCGTCGCTCTTCTTGGGCCCTCACCTTTCTCGATGATTGTTCCACCTCGATTTGCTCCTTCGCATTCTTCTTGGCTGCAATTTCTTCGAACTTCTCCTTTTGAGTCGATGGACCTCACGTATTCGATCTTGGCGCACGAGATTTTCCTGGGACTCTCAATGATTTCTGCTGGGTCTACTGGTACGGGTTCAAGTTCGGATTGGTGGTCCATATGGCTTGCTTGTCGTACAGCCTCGTCTTGAGCTGCGCAAACTGCTGTGCCTTGGTACCGTATAGCTTCCATTCGGACATTGTGGTGTGGGGATAAAGACACGCCACGCATCTACCGCGTCTTGGATTTCATGGTTCGTAGTGTAGTCGTGATCAGACTGACATGTTTAACAACTTATTATGGTAATTGGCTGAGAAAAGTCAACCACGTATGCGAACAATGTACCCATTCACAGCTGATGGAGGCACCGCTGACGTGGAAGCTGAGCAAAGCCCTCAGAATGCACGCACGAAAGGCCTGAGTTCGACTATGTGTTTCCATGAGAAGCATTGCTTTATGATACGCATCTACTGCCAGGGCGCAGAATACCTGGTATCGAATCTCTGCATGTGAAAATGGGCACCTTCCTTTTGTGGGACTTCCCGCGCAGTAGCGGCCGTTGCAAAGCACAAACGTTGCAGCATTGCCTGAATTTGCTTCTTCCTCTTCTAACCAGCACTTGTCAATTCACCAGGCTGAAGTAGCTTCTCGTCGACTACTTGATCATGGTGGATACCATGGGTGATCAGAGAGAAGGCGGCGCTGCTGATGGAGAGGCCGACATCACAGTCTTGACAAGACCGATGTCCAAATCGATGGACAGGAAGACACGACCAACCACTGTACCTGCACTCACCCGGCTCATCGAAACGAAATGCGATAGCGTCCAGAGCCAAATGGCTCAGCATCGGGATGATATTCAAAATCTCAAGACCGGTTTGCACGAAATCAAGGCCCGCCTAACAGCTCTTGATGCTCAAGCATTACAAGAGTCGGGCGACGCGCCAGTTGACAACAACTCTCCGTCACGCCCAGAGTTCCAGAAGCTAGAGCGAACACTGCGCGACACTACATGTCGCGTGACACGTCTCGAGAACAGCGATGGTTCTCGAAGCACTAGGTCATCAGCCCAGGTAGCCAACCAGCAATTCAATGGCCAGATCACGCGACATGGAGAGAAGCTGGCGCGACTGGATTCTCGGCTCGATTGTGAACTATTCGACGCCCACCGTCAGCGCGAAGCAGACCGAGAGAAGCTGAGCCTACTCGAGGAGAAGGTCAACACGCAATCGCGCGAGATCGATATGTTGAGAGCATCACTCGCGACTCAGGAGGACAATCACTGTTCGCTCGAAGAGAAAGTTGAGAGCGATAGCCTAGTGGTAACTTGGCTGCCACAGACGCTGACTGAAGAGCTGCACAATGACTTGAATGCATCGGAAGCAGATATCAAAGACTGGGTCACAGGCCAGCTGAGCAGACTCAATGAGGAAGTGAGGGCATGGGTTGACCGCAAGTTCCAGCATCTCCGACCAGCTACTTCTGGCAGTCGGAATCAAGCACCAACTCACACCTTGCCACCGGCTCACATTCGTGCTCGAGATGAGATTGCGCCACGACATCGCCACGATGATGACCGTCGCTACAACAGCGACCATCGCTCCAATGATGACCGTCGTTACGACAGTGACCGTCACTACCACGATGGCCGTGGCTACAACAGTAGTGAACATCGCTACGACGATGGAAACCATTCTCACTCCCGGCATGGAGCGTATCGTTGAGCGAGGACCATCTCGTCGCTAACACAATCAGGATTCACAACTTTCCGTGAACTTCATGCTAGTGAGCACTGACCAAAGCAGATTGTGCTTTGGCGGCAACCGCAATCATAGTGTTGGTTGCTGTTGCAAAGAACACTAACATTCATTAGACATGGTCGTGCATCCATTGACGAAGATGTTGTAGGCCCTTGGCTACCTGAAGGTGTGTTCTCTGACGCGCCGCCGGTTGTATTGTTGGTTGCCTCGTGGCAGAGATCGCTAGATCACCACGTCGGTTGTCTCGTGCAAAGAACATTAGTCGTAAGATACGGTCGCCATTTTGGCGAAGATGTCCCAGAATCGGTCGTGACTGCCATGAGTAGAGATGATCACTTTCCGATCTGGTCGTCTTTTGACGAAGAGGTTGCTGTTCCAAGAATTGACATGGTCACTATTTGATGAAGATGCCATAGGTTACAGAGGATATATCGCTGGAAGAAATGGACGGGGCGCTGGCTACGACTGCTGTCATCACAGAAGAAGAGAGCATCTCATGGAATGCATGGGTGTGGGGTGAGCGAGATTCCAAGGAGTCTCGCGATGGAGGTTGTACTGAAGATTGTCGTGGCGAGTACTTCACTCTCGAGAGCGAAGGATAACCGCAGAATCTTAACACTTGTAGCCATCACAAAGTGACCACACATGCTCATTCCACGTCCTTTTCCAGCACTTCTCACATCCAGGGCTTCTGATCTAGCCGCTAATAAAGACCGCCTCACTCACGCCGTGCATTGTCACAGTAGTAGCATCCGCAAGCCAAGAGCGAAAAGGAAAAAGTAGGTAAGTTCGGACTTTCCGTAGTACATGTAAGTTTTTGGCAGCCATGCCATGCACGAGCACTCGTGGCCGCTATAATATTCGAGATCCTCATCCAGACAAGATCCTAGTCTCTTTCCCTTCAGTGACAAGCTCCATTGTTTCACAGCGCTCTCTTTCCGATGCGGGCTGGTCAAAAGTCGACTCACGGGGTGTCGTGCCCACAACACGGACGGGAGTGTACCGCAGCATTAAGCGGGAAAGAGGCAAGTGTGGATGTCAAACATTCGTCTTATGATGAAAACTGATCACTGGTATACTGTTCTGCGCCAGGAGGTGGCATAGAGAGTCGAAGGGGCAAGTGAAGTCGGAAAGTCATCAGTGGGGCGTGGAAAACTGCCCGGGTTCTCCACCACGATGCGGATCCGTCCAACTTGGCAAGCCGGGGGGGGATGGGACTTGGAGCGTCAGGAAACCGGAGACCGAGAGGAGGACGGGGAGGGGGAAAAGGTAAGAAGGAAAAAAACAAAGTTCACAATGGAGGAGGTTTGAGATTTCGTGTATCGCCTTGATCTATATTCCCACACCCTTCCAGGAGTATATCACTCGTCCAACCAGCAGACTTTCAAGCTATCATCACACCCCTTTTTCGCTTTTTTTGGTAGTTCATACGTTCCTGGGTCGTGCCTGGTCGACCGTTACGAGAGAAAAGCCGTGAAAGTCTAGTAATACACACAGCGTGATGGTCCCCTTCGCCCAACGAAACGCTCAAAGCAAACCCCACATCCCCGGTCAGGAAATCAAAGCTTGCGCTTGCGGCTCCCGATTCTACTCTCACATCCCTGTCGAAATATCTGCTTTGTTCCGCGGGGCAATAATCAAACACTAATCAAACAAATAAGTAGCGGAGGTCGATATCAACGCAACCGCTAGTAGGCGTCGAACATGTCCTCGAGTTCCGAGAGGTCGACAGTTTCTGGGCTCTGCAGAATGTCCCACGCAAGTGAAGCATCTGGCAACGTGATGTGGTGATCCTTGCCGCTGAGATCTAATGCCATCTTCTCGTCGTGACGTTCGTGTTGTGGATGGATCACGGGGCTACTGAAATCCATCTGCTGGGTCGAGGCCACAGATGTGCCAAAGATTCCGAAGGCAGCTTCGCTGCTCTTCCGGGCAAGGCTCTCTTCCGAGTCCTCCACGTCCATGGATAGGATGGCATTGTCCGAATCCTCTGCTCCCGGTGATGCGTCCTTGGAATCCATATCGACATCTTTTGAGCTTTGCTGGCTGTTTCGCCGTCTGAGCGCTTCTTCATAGAGCGCACTTGCTGTTTGCTTGAAATCGCGCTCTTCCGTCTCCAGAGGTGGGCTAGCAGCTCTGCGGGAACCCAGGTAGGACGAGCGGTCGCGCGAGCTGCGTGCTGAGAATGAGCCGCCAGGTGCCCTCGGATCCACGCCAGTCTCTTCATCTAGTTCAGGAGAAGACAGGTCAACTTCCGGTGAAAGTGATTGTCGTTCCCGAGAGTAGCGCTCCTCATCGTTCACTTCCGAGGCAGACGATAACGACGGAGAAATGAAACCGTTGGTCTTCGGAATGGGCTCCACGGTCTCCGGGATGGGCTGGTGGGGCGTTGTTGTGAGGTAGAAGTACAGTCGCCTCGGATGTACTGGGGAGAGGTCTTTTGCTAAAGGACACGGGCTCACCGCTGGCCATGGTCGATGCAGATAGGAGGTGAGTCTCGACGAGATCAATGCCGACGGATTAGCTGACCTGCTCACAATGTTAGCGACGTCGTTGCGACATGCGACAGCTCGGTGTGTGTCATACTTGTCCACGCAGTGCAGCCTGGTTGCGAGCACCGCAGCAAGCTCCTTGACCAAGTGCGGTCTGTTTCCCGTCTTCTCGATCTGTTCGATGGTTGCGACGACGATATCGTCGTTGATTCCTTCTGTATCGACTTTGTTTGTGGTCGCACCTTCCACGACCGGTGATGGTGGTGGGGAGAGTTCGGCGGATGGCTTAGGAGGCTTCTCGTCTTTGATTCGGATGACGGTGGTGCGCGGCGGGCTCATGAGGCCGGGCGGCGGTGATATGGAGCCATGCGACCGCTTCGACTTCTTGATCGGGGGTTCCTCTCCTTCGACGACGGTCTCCGGCGGTGAGGGATGCGACTGGGTGCGCGAGCGTTTGGGAGCGACAACGCCCAGGTCTCCCAGGTTGAGGCTCTTCCGTCGTGTTTGCATCGTCGCAAACACTGGCGGCCGCACGCAGCAATGATTATGTGCCGGTGGTGGAGGGAGTTGTAATTTCGCGCAGGCTGTCACGGCTCCCGTTCTCGAAAAAGATGCACTTCGGGCGAGTTGGAATGCGCTGTCTAGCTCTCCGAAGCTCGAAGCGACAATAGGATTGGCTGGGGCTGTCCAGGCAAGGCGTAATGCATGCACGCTGCAGCGTTAACGCAAGGACAGCTGGGATGTGGCAACGGTCGACGTGAGGGAAAAGCGATGCGCCCGTCAGACCGGTGGTGATAGTGCGGTGTGGTTATGGTGTGGTGGTGGTGGTGATGATGGTGATGCCTCCAGACGATGTTGTTGTTGTCGTCGCTGATGTAAGTTTTGGCTTTCCTGCCTCCTGAGCGTTGGGAGAAGATCAGTGCCGAGTGGAATTAGGGGAGGGCGACGTCAAAGCTGTGTGGCGCGCTGAAATGGGCGTGCTCGACCGTCCAGCTCGCGGCCGCCGCTGGTGCGAAATTTCACGGGGCTATAATGGTCCCTCGACACCCGCACCGCGCAAAAATCGGTTGGACGAGTGTGGGTGTGGGAGGCGGTGGAAATAATGCACGCTCGTCGGGGTGGGAGGTGTGTACCGTAGGCGGCGGGTGGTGACGAACAGGCAGTTTGTTCTGCGAATCGCGCACCAAAACCTTCCTCACCGGTGATGCAGACTGACTACTGTAACCACCTCTAAACTCACCAGCCTGCGGACCGGCCGTTGTCCAGGGTTTCGCTCCCGATCGTTCTGTGACCCTGCAAGTCCGCCGTTTGGGCCAGAAGGTTGTCTGCGCGACAGGATCATCGCTGCCCTGACGGTGTGTTACGACGACTTCGACACCCCATTACCCCTTGCCTCGCCCGCAGCGCGCAATTGACCTCCCAGCACCGCATGGCCACCGCGGGGGCGAGTGTGGACGACCAGCGACCGCTCCTCCGCCAACCATACAGTACAAATGAACTAACCTCTCTCCAATCGTCCATAGGTGCCGGGGAAGATGCGCAAAAGGATGCGCCAAACTCGCCCGACCTCGTGGACCGCTGCAGCCATTTTCGACGACGAATCGGATCGCCGACGACCCACAGGCGTCCGACCAGGTTTAGCCTGTAATAGACATCCTGGGCTTCGACACAGAAGGCCGAACGTCATCCAACAGGTAGTATGATGTTCCTCACGCGACCGGCAAGCATCGAGTCTTGCCCGACCCATGCCAACAACCACATACTGTACGCTTCAGCACACTACCTGTACAGTATGCGTGGCCGTCAAACACCATTTGACGTGTTCGTCTCCCCCCTCATGCGTCTCACAAGCGCCGTGGCCATCCGCCGCAGAGACATGGCTCGCTTACGCGCGGGGAGCAGCCCGGATCTGCACCTCCTCACGTTGGATGATCGAGATCCTCAGGCACAACTGGTAGGAACATAGAAGTAAGGTTGAAGTCCGCCGCCACGCCGGGGCGGCATCCCATAGGGCCTTACTGTATCTGTGGTCATCACCTCTTATCATCCCTATACAGTACAACTTTTCCAAATAGTAACAAATCGGGCTCTCCAGTGAGTTACAGCATCTTCCCGTTGCGATAGAGGAGCAAAACAAGCACCTCCCAGCGATAGTGCACCCTTGAACCTCACCTTCCGTTCGGGGAGACGTGAAACACTTCTGTACCTCGAGCATTCTTCTTGCGCCACTTGCCTTCACCCTCGCGTTAACTCCGATCATGTGGTACGGAAGACCTCGTCATATCAGCTGATTGATCAAGGCTTCTTCCAACATTCCGCAGCCGCGAGGAGGAATGTCAACGACATACGCCCTGAGTACACAACATTCTCACCAGATGTAGAGGACCTGTCGCATCCGTAGGCTGACCTGCGCGGCTAGCTCTGAGCCGCCGAGACCATACTGTGCTACGTTGGGTCGAGAGAGCACTCACACCCGTGACAACGGACTGCCAGCGATCCATCGCTCTCCAAGACACACAAAGGCCACCATCACACTCTTCAGCTTGCACACATTGACCATTTCGTATGAGAAGCGGATGGTGAATACGTACCGGTCGCCCGACCGATCAAGGGCAAGTTGAAACGATAGCACAGCTTCTTTGTTGTCCACATTCAGCTCTATTGGTGACCTGCACGTTCGTACTTCCATGAAAGGACCCCAACGCAAGCGGCCAGCATGAAGCTCGAAGCAGGTCTGTAGACGATATGGGGATCCTATTGAGCATGGTAAGCGCGATATCGTACTTCTCCCTCGTCTCTCCATCGATTCGCGATCGCAACACCATCGCTTGATGGCGCGTAGCGACTCCAATCCAACATGCTCTTTCCCTCTTTCCTAGCCTTGATCGCAGCCGCATCAGCCGGCGTGGCTGGCGGCCGAGACCCTGGCAACAACGCACCGAATCCCCTCCGTGGCGGCCATGGAGCCCACCTTCCAGCTGGCGCTCGAAGTTATCCGCACCCTCCTAACACCGCACGTGATGCACGCAATGCTCTGGGAGCTAACGCTCCTTTCGGGGCCGAACATCATCCCAAGAAGTTCCGACCTGCTAAGGCTGGAACGTGGCCAAAGATCACAGCGAGAGCTGTCAGCTACTGGGACAGCCTCACTGCTACTGTGAAGGGCAAAGCTAGCGAATCTATCGAGCATGCCAAGTTTCAGCAGACGGGTGGTCTTGACCGCAGTAGAGAAGCGCTCCCGAAAATGCATGGTGGTTTCAAGACCCATGCTCGAGATGTGGATGAAGATGATGCCGGGGCGCTGAGTGTCTTCGATGGTGACGATGATGACTATGTCGCTGCGATACAGAGCAGAGATGTCGAAGTCGACGGGGATCAGGACGCAGAGCTTCTGGAAGGTGGCGGGTTCGGGGAGAACCCGTATCTCTACGCGGCCGCCTTACGCTATGCTGCCTTTACGAGCAAGAGAGACATCGATGATGAAGTACCGGGGAACGTGGAGCCTTTTGGGGATAGGTATACTGAGCTGGAAGACGAGACTGAGGGAGTACGCGAGAGAGACATCGGAAACGATGCTGAAGAGGAAGATGAGTATGACTTTGGTGACTTTGACGTTCGACAGCGGTACGCTATGCTGCTCCAAAGGGACCTTGATGATGAGGAGTTCGACGATTCCATAACAGGCAAAGGCGAGGAATTCGATAACCAATATGATCAACTCGACGAAGATACCATGGACGCGGAAGTGGACGCCGGCGACGATGATGATGCCTCACTCCAAAAGCGAGACCCAAGCTACCACGTCAAAACAAAGCCGCCACACCATGGCGGACGAGGTTCAGTGGCTCATGCTCATCAGCGCCGCGACGCATTTGACGATGACGATGCGCCGACAGAGGCCTATTGGGATGATTCCAAGAGCTCCCCGTCTCATCAGTGGTTCGACGCTGAGCCTGATCAGGGACCGGTGGAACACATTGCAGCTCGAAACGTACGCCAGCCATACAAGATCACAGGCACGTCTCCCCCTGAGCCTACTGAGGCTCCGAACGTCAGCACCGCGAGACCCAAGACCGCGCCTGCCGCTTCGGTGACGGGTGTGCCAAGTCATCATAGGCACGGCCAGGGTAGACATCCAGCACATGCTGCGAGTCCGACATTGGCGCATTCGACTGCGCGAGGCCGAGAAGGAGGGTAGCTGTAGCGTATAGTGTATGCGTATAATGACGTGACGCCTTGAACTACACCTCATGTACCTACCTGATGCTGTTGACACTGTGATCGCTTCTTGCGTGGCCCTTCCAACACTCGCGCCTTCCCGAACTGTGCATGTGAAAGCTAACGGTTGCCGGCCCGCTGCAGCCACTAGCAACATTGAACCCACTCTCCTTGCGCTCTATCCACGTCTCTTCTCGTGCTGCCTCACTTCGCCTGCTCCGCGCTTGCAATACAGCACACACATCTCGACCAGAGATGCAGCAACCTCTCCTTGAAACCGATTTCGTTGCTCGGCTGACTTCATGGACAGCCCGACACCAATGGGCGAGCATGTTGCTGCTGTGCCTTCCCGTGCTCTTCGTGGTGTCGTGCATTATCTGTCTGATCTGCATCAGATCAAGGCAAAAACACCAAGAGACTCCCTTCAGCAGCATCGAGCCATTGGAAGCTCGAGCTATACAGCAGGCAGGAAGGCCAGACCAGCTGTATCGCCACCAAAGCCAATCCAGCCGCAGCCCAAGCTCCTACTCAAAGAATCCATCCGAAGCCGAACCACCTCCGAGCGTGGCTGCGCAAAAGCTGTTCAGCATTGTTGAGTTGGCCGAGCCGATCTTCCTCCAAGTCGACACGAGAACGCTCTTTCGCGTACAGCGTGTCTGTCGCGTGTGGAACAGTGTCATATCCTCGTCATCACGTTGCCGCAAGGCCCTCTTTCTGGAACCAGGCACCGCGGCCGACACCAATGTGGATGAAGACCATCGCATCGTGATGGATTGGTGGAAACGAGATCTGGGCCGCATGCACCTCGGCCACCTGGCCAACATTGACGGTGGCATCGTTTTCAACCCTCTACTCGTCGAGAAACTCGCAGACATGCCCGGAAATGTCTATTCCACTCTGATCTTGAAGCGGCTCAGCGTCAAACCTACCCAGGATCAACTCGTAGAGCTGCTCGAGAATCTAGAAAAGTACAGCACCTTCCATCCACATCTCCTCGATGCCGGCGAAGAAGCCTCGTGCCGACGCATGTTCATCACGCAGCCACCGCTTTCTTTTTTGACCACGAGTACTGAGCTTAAGACGATGAGTCGATTGCTCTTTGGCGACCATGGGCAAGAATACAAGGAAATTGCGGTGGATGGCAGGCGTCGCTACCTTCGCATCGACCCCGGAAGGCTGGGCGCTGGGTATACCCTCGGAGGGATGCTCGATAGTCTGAGAACCAATCTCAGCCCTGGCGAGAAGTTGACACTGAAGAATGAGTGGCGATTCGCGTGGTGTGGCAAGGCCATCGGTACTGCTGGAGATGGTTGGCAGTGGGGCCCGCATGCGCCAAAACAGTATATTCGAAGAAGTGTGGTTTTCGCGCCTTCAAAGAAGGGAAAGGCCGTTTCTTCTGGCGACAATTGTGATCCACGGCGAGCGCCAAATCCGTAGAGCGATCGCGACGAGTCAGGAAGATGTCGCGGAGACTACTTCCCAAAGTAGAATTGAGGAAGACACGAGCAAACACTCCCGTGGCATTAACTTTGTTTACCCATCTCTATTGATCCATCATCGTCCCAATCGTCGTCGGTGCCGCCCACTTTACGACCCACCAGGATACCAGTCGCAGTCAGCCCGACAGCCACGAGAAACCAGCTCTCGAACCAGCCTTCCACGAACCTTCCTTCGAGCGGAGCGCCCAGAGCCTCAGATATCACACTGCTCACCTCCGCTGGCAGATTGCTTCGTAAAAGTAGCGCAGAGCTGATCACATATGTGCCGGCAATTTGTGAGATGATGAGAGGTAAGCTGGTCTGTGCATGTTGTAACAGTCCCGGCGCAAACCGGGCAAAGAGCCGGAAGGTCTGCAGCACGGCGTTGAAGGACGCGAGTAACATGATGCCGGACAAGAAGAAGCTGATCTGCCGTGCCCAGGCGTCGCGGTCCAAGTCGCTGTCCCAATGTGTCGTGACGATTGCGAGAAGCTTATTGATGGGGTCGCTGCTCGCGAAGGAGTGGTTTGGTTGCCACCATCTTCGCAACGAGGACAAGGACGTCGCGAAAATCCTGTATGCGCAGTACACGGCAAATGCCACATTCGCAACGTTCAAGAGTCTTCCAAATTTTGTCCGTGATCGTTCTTGCTCTTCGTGTCGTGAGCGAAGATTGCTGAGCGAGTTTGCCAGAGTGAAACGCATGGTTTCCAATCCGGACACTTCCATCCGTAGTGCCTTGAGCTCCTGCGCCTCGTTGGATCCCCGAAAAGAGCCCACCATGCGCCCCAGGAAGCCCGTTTGTTCCACCGGCGAAGACTCCTGGCTCATCTTCCGCTCGAGCGCACGCACCCGGCTTTGCTTGGTAGCGAGCATCTCCTCAGTCGCCGATAATCCCGCAGCCTTTCGATTGATGTCCGTATCTCGTACCGTCCGGTGTCTTATGCCAAACGTCTGCCACAGCGACGAGACCGCGGCGAAACCTGAGAGCGACGCCATGAGCGAAACACCAATGATCCCGATCCGTTCGAGGCAAGCTTCGGTGAAGGCGTGGTCTTCGACATGGCCTGATTCTGGGTGGTGTAGGGTGTCGCGGAGGATCGAGGCCTGTGGGATGTACCAGAAGACAATCAGCCATGAAGCGAAAAGCGCGATTTGGAGGCCGAAACGGAGCCTGGGTCTCGTCCTGCGCGTCGAAGTGGACTCAGCGGACGAGCCGAGGACGCCTTTTGCGATGCCGTGGATCTCTAGTGCGGGTGTGATGATGAGGATCAGAATGAGGAGCGAGCTCATGGTCATCCTCAACGCGAGCCCTCTCGCTGCCGGGTTGAGCGTATCCGAGATCTCGAACAGCAGGAGCTCGACCAGGACGGCGGAGAGCCCCAGACTGGCCGAAAAGACCCATGATGCGAGCTGCTCTCGCGACGCAGACGTGATGCGATCGCTCCACTTCGCGCCTCTCAAGACATTGTGTTTGAAAATCGGTAGCTCTTCCTGCCCGCTCTTTCGCTCGGGATGCTTTTCGACTAAGACCGGATACAATTTGCGCTGAGCCACGTATGCGACGACCACCCATGTGAGCAGGAAGGGCAGGCTGGAAAGCACGATGGTAGATGGTGCCACGGAGTCCAGGCTCCGGCGCATGTATGCCGGCTTGCAATCATCGCAGTCATCCAGCATGGGTAGCATCGGCGCTCGTAGACGTGTGAGCCTAGCTCACTCGTCGTGGCATACAGGGAATATGCGGGTTTCACAGTGTGGTATTCACATCGGGCGAGGCTGCAGATCAAAGACGCGGGTGGATCGTGCTATGGCGGGATGTGTTGATGGATGTGTGAGGCTTCCGTCGACGTCGCGCTCGTGGATGAGTTACGCACGAAGAACATTGAGGCGGATATCTGCCGCGCGGATGGTGAGGACACTGGTGAAGCGACGACGCAACGGCTGCTGTCGCGTACCTTGCATCAGAAGTGGCTGGCGTCGATTTCGGTGACGTCTGAGGGCCCGAGGCCCTGCACGTTCCGATTGCCAAGAATTCACCTGCATGCACGATGTGTTATATGCATTCACGGACTTCAGACCGACGGGTGAATTTGAATCGAGATACTAAAGCTCGCGATTGATGAATCGATTTCATGATACCATCGTGCACTGTTCCATGCCGAGCTGATCACCACCCTCGAGCATCTCATGCTGCAATTTATACTCGACACACTTACTCTATTTGCTGAAATGAGGTCAAGCTTGATTGAACCCATATGCTCGCTGGAACTCTATCAGGACGTTATTGGCGTGGGAGAATTGGTGGAGGGGTATATGTAGACGGAACCACATATTACCCAGAGGATGTGGTGCGTGATCAGTGGCATCTCGTTCAACCCAAGGATGTTCCTCGCGGCTTTTTGTGCTGGCTTGAACGCTATGTCACAATTGCACTTGGTGACGATGACAACCTCGTGGGAAGACGGCGGAAAATGCCAGCCCAAGTGGACGGTACATATTTCTCGTTGCTTCTTCGTCGCGTTGATATGGCCGAAGAGTACCTCTGCCTGGATTCTGCTCCTCGGGGAGCATAATTCGTACTGTAGGCCTTAACCCTGAACTCTGCTGGCAGCGTGTAATGCCGGTGTTCCTAAGCGTTGGCGTCCATTATAGATATGGGCACCTTCACCCAGACGCAGTGAGACAAGGAGGGCGGATCCTGAGCGTCGTGCCGGTCAGCCCTTTTCCGGGGCTGCATTGAGGCTCAATAGTCAGCCGGAGTCCGACGACGGGAGGGAGCGCTTCAGCTGCCACCCAACAGCCCAGAGGACTCACGTTCCAACGCGCGATGTTTTCCAGTACGCAACTACAATGGTGATCGCCCAGTGTGAATAAAATCGCTCCATAGAATAAGTGTTACTGTTAAAGTTCAAACTCGGAAACCCTGATCGCAGGCTGTGGCAGTCTTGGGAGTTCACTTCACACGTGCGCCCTCGACCCTTGACCTAAAATTGTCACGTCGGGCCGGTTTGGAGCTCCTGCGTTTCCCGACAAGAAAACCACCGCCAGCAGATTGGTTGGGAGCTCAGCACAACGCCCATCGCCCATCCACCCATCACCACCAGCCTTCTCTTCTTCAGCGCCTGCTCATCTTGGGATCGCACTCCGTGAGCTACCCATTGACAACTGGCATTGAAGATGGTTGGCGCACGACTCCTCCGCCCAGCGGCGCAGCTCCTCCGCTCAACTCCTACAGCTGCCGCCCTCCAGAGATCGAACTTCCCGAGAGTCGCTACGCCGGCAGTGTCAAGATGGCGGACGTATGCAACTGGCACCAAGGAGATGACGGTGAGAGAAGCTCTCAACGAGGCTATGGTGGAGGAGATGGAGAAGAACCCGAAGGTCTTCGTTTTGGGTGAGGAAGTTGCACAATACAATGGCGCGTAAGTCTTTCACGAAATCGCTTGTCTTGTGAGCTGCGGCGATGCCATGAGATTGCATTTGGTGGCTACGGAGGCCCTCGGGAGATGTTGTTGCCAAAGCCGACAACGACGACAGGAAAAAGCACAATCGGAGCCCAGCTGATAGCATGCGATTCGCAGGTACAAGGTCACCAAAGGTCTGTTAGATCGCTTCGGTGACAAGCGGGTTATTGACTCGCCTATCACCGAGTCTGGTTTCTGCGGTCTTACCGTCGGTGCTGCCCTTGCTGGTCTTGTGCCCATCTGCGAGTTCATGACCTTCAATTTCGCCATGCAAGCCATTGACCAGATCATCAACTCCGCCGCAAAGACTCACTACATGTCCGGAGGTATCCAGCCGTGTAACATTACCTTCAGAGGTCCCAACGGTTTCGCCGCCGGTGTTGCCGCCCAGCACTCGCAGGACTACACAGCGTGGTACGGATCCATCCCAGGTCTCAAAGTCGTTTCTCCTTACTCCGCCGAAGATGCGAAGGGCTTGCTCAAGGCCGCCATTCGGGACCCGAACCCAGTTTGTGTGCTTGAGAACGAGCTGCTCTACGGTCTGCCATTCCAGATGAGCGAGGAGGCGCAAAGTGACGAATTCGTGATCCCGGTAAGCATTTTCAGATCTGGAAACATTGGGGTATCAAAAGCTAACGATGTACAGTTCGGTAAAGCAAAGATTGAGCGCCCGGGCAAGGATCTTACCATCGTCACCCTTTCCCGATGCGTCGGCCAGTCTCTAGTGGCCGCCGAGCAATTGAAGAGCAAGTATGGCGTCGAGGCTGAGGTTATCAATCTCCGAAGTATCAAGCCTATGGACGTGGAGGCTATCATCAAGTCTGTAAAGAAGACTGGACGCCTCATGGCTGTGGAGTCTGGCTTCCCAAGCTTTGGTGTTGGCGCGGAGATCATGGCCCTCACCGCCGAATACGCCTTTGACTACCTTGAGGCACCCCCAGTCCGCGTCACTGGCGCTGAGGTTCCAACGCCGTACGCCGAGAAGCTGGAGAAGATGAGTTTCCCGACGGAACAGCTCATTGCCGACTACGCGGCCAAGCTTCTCCGAGTATAAGGATACTCTTGCGCAGATGGCGTTGAGGCGGCGTGGAGTTGCGTAGCTTCAAGCCATGCTGCACATGCATGGCAGCCAGACTCTCGTGCTAGACACGTGGCAGCTGCACACATAGAGACCGCCATGAACGTGGCTCTTATACAGCGGTGAGCCTCTGACCCAGCAGTGGCGCGACAGGGTACTGTGTCTGTACTTTTACCGCGGCTTCTCATTCGTCCTGTCTGAATGGACAAACTTGCGATTTGTGTGTACGTATGGAGCGATAGTGCGTCTGCGCGGGCATCATAGCGTGGGCTGGAATGGGATCGAAGCATGGTGTTCATTTGCTATATTGAAATCATGCCTAACAGAGGTGCACCTCGAAACTTGCCGCTTACGTTTCTTTCTTCGCTTCCGACATTGCTTGGCACATGGGTTGACGTGCCAGTACACAATTGTCGTCACCATCGAGAGTGCCTAGATATGCCAGAGAGAGAGAGAGATCTCAGCTATGTGCGGTTGCGATCGGAGGTGGCTGCCATGTTCACCCGCGTGTCTGCACGAAGTGCATCCAGAAATCCCGGAATGGTAGGTCTTGTTCCTGGTGGGCCCTGCAGTGAAACAGTGCTTCAAGCATCCTGGCCCTGGTGACAGATGTCGGCACGCACAAGACCTGGCTCATTCCCACGTGCTCTCCCTTGTCCGCGCGAGGCGTTGCAAGGGTCTGATATCATTTGCATGGGTTCTACAATGCACTTCTACTTTGCAAGCGTCCATATCCGTTCACTGCCCCTCCACGCCATCAGCCCCGGGAGGGAGATTCCTGAGAATCGAAAATCGTGAGGCCCGAATGGGCTCTGACGGCTTTCGCTTACCACCGAGGTTGTCCTTCGCCGGCGAAACCTTGCCCATGATATCTTATCCACCATTGGCTGTGCGCCTTCTGCTCATTGTTCACAGGTTTCCAGCAAGAAAACAGAGGGTGGAAGTGCAGAGGCTGAAGACATACCATGCGAGGCGTGGAGCGATCCGTGTCACAGATGGTGGCGCCCACGCGAGCTGCGAGGATCGACGTGGCTCACACCTCCAGAAGAGTGAGACGGAAGTCAGACCTCGTCTTGAATCGCATATAGCCAGACCACCAAGATGCTCTCATTCAAACTGAGACGCTAGGTCCGACTCCACGCATCTGTGAACGGACATGTTCGGCGACGGGAGAAATGAAGCCGCTGGGCGCGCTCCAGTGCCCGGCACGGTGGACATTGCGTTATCGTTGCGATTCGTTGCCATTCTGCTGCAGGAGGGGACTTACGGAATGCCTGCGCAGCCATCAGGAACATTGGTGCATGCCGTATGGACTCTGATTTTGGGTGGCTGCAGTTTTTATCGACTATCACAGCGCTATAGAAGACGTTGTCGATCGGTGCGGCTCTCCGAAGCCTATTCCCTTCTTATCGACGTTGAGTGCTGCTATCTTACCTGTCGAGTGTAGCTTGCTTCGGCCTCACGCGTCGACCGATGAGATCCATGCTAGCCAACCCTTCTGCGACGGATCCCGTTCTGTGCATGTGAACATGCCCGGATTTAGCGAACAGGCGTGTTGCCTCCCCAGCGTTTCGGAGACGCACGAATATACATGGCTCGCTGATGTATTTCACATCTGCTCCGGATTTTCTCGGTCTCGGTATGGGCTCCGTTTCGACTCCGGCAATATGATTGGCCCACATGTGCGTGGCTGCTCTGGTGCTGTGCACGCCGGCCGGATGGCTTCTTTACGATCGCTACCTCCATCATTCGGCGCTTTAGGCCGTCCTGATGTTCTCATTTGCTGCGCTTCTGGTTCCCGCTGCAGTCTTTGTCCTAGTGCGGTGCTCTAAGGTCTCCACCGGCTTGGGTTTTTGGATCCCAATCTTCTGCAGTTTGTGACATAGGCCACTGTCACACACCCTGAGCTTTCCTCGGTACAATAGTGGTGATCGGCGCATCCTTTCGCAGGTCGAATGTGTCGCGACAGTGGAAGTACGTATAGATTACCGGAGGCTGCCGAACCAAGATTGCGTCGCTTTGTCCTGCGCCTCTTACCGTGAGAGGTAAGGATCGTGAGCCTAGTGGCATGTTGCTGGTTGTGACGGGAGTAATGCATGGCGTTGCTCGGAATGATATCGACCACATACGTGGATGGTCGCTGAGCGGGTATATGACCAATCGATCACTATGTCGATTGCAGGAACAATAGCTACATTCGCCGGATCTGGCAGTCTCCCAGCATCTTCTGTATGTTAATGTTCTATTTACCACAGCACTGACCACGCGCGAGACTTCGGTTACGGCGTCAGTGTCCTGGACGCCTGGTTCTCAACACAAAACATATCCTAGCCTCACTATGCTAGCTTGATCCCACGGGTTGACAGAAAACTCTCTATTTACCTTGATTCACTACTACAACATTGGCAGAGTACTCACCGTGAGCATCTCACAGGGACTATTGAAGCTCTCCCAGAAGGCAAGCAGTCGTCCTTGCGACCCTCCACAGCCGGTATTGCTCCGTTTACTCTCAGATATCCGCCTTGAGATCTGGTTCACCGTGGCTGTCGACAGTCTGGAAAGCATTGCCTTTATCCATCTCTGCCAAAAGATTCATATGGAGGCATCATCCAGTCTCTATCAGCGGCCTATCAGTTTCGCTTCTCAACAGAAACTCTTCACATGGATCGAGCGAAGTCAGCAACACGATCTCGCTCGTGTGAGGACTTTGACGCTCCGCCTGACAGACATCGATCTCTCTCCGTTGCTCGATCCTATGCGGAACAATCGAAGCACTGCCTCCCAGAGTGCCTGGGGCTTATACAGCAAGGAACTCGAACGTCTGGACAACGCACTTCAACGTCTCCCGGGACTAGAGCATCTGGTCATTTTCCCTCCGGAGAAGAACAAGTCTTCCCTGCTCAGTGGCATCTACCGTTCCTTCTTGGCTCAGATCCCAGTGAGGTGTCCGAAGCTCAGTCGCCTCACACTACACGACTCTGAGCAGCTCCTCGAAGCGATCCCTGGTCTGAAAACCCTTCCAAAGGTCGAATTCGAGGGGTCCCCGCCCTCTCCGAGCCCGAGCCGCTCATACAACACGATGCACCGCCGGCTGATGGCACAGGGAGGAAAGGGGAAAGAAGTCGCTATCAAGATGGAAGTGGATGAGGACAGTGCCTAACGCGACGACAGAATTTGGAAGCACCGTAGCTCCAAGCCATGCAGGAGAACGGCTTTGTGTGTGAATACTTGGCTTGGCTTTTACATCATTGATATGGCTGGAACGAAATGGATCGGGGGGCGTGATACGTGTGGTTTTGGGTCAGGATTGATGCGGTAGCGAGGCCGAATGACGAGCGACAACTTTCGTGATGCTTGAGAGTGGGGACGGGTCCTCGTAATGCCGGAGCACGATAGCATGGACACCTTCGTAGGGTAGCCAGAGCTAGTCAACACTTCAGTGATCCTTGACGAGCCGAGTTGTGGCCGGATGGAAGGGTTTGTGACGGATCAGTAAGGAGGCAGCTGGTTGTGCCGGGGTTCATACCATTGTCACAGGTCGACCGTGCAAATGACAAACCGTCCTTCCTGCACTCCTACCTTGTGCGGAAAGATTTTGGCCGAACAGGTCTAACAGCCAAGAGTGGAGGAGCCTCAAGACAAGGCCAGATGTCACGTTATCATGTGCACGAAACACATGCTACGTTGCATTCTTCCTTGGGGTACAGCAATCGCCCGGATCCACGGTCCCATCTTCCCTCAAACGACACTCGTCCGGCTGCACCTCTAATTCATTCAGCTTACGCGCCGCCTCATCGCAGAACCTTGCCATGCTAGTGTCCTTGGTCGAAAGTCCCTCCGGATCATGCGTCGTCCACCGTATGTGGGTCTTGTTGTAGACATTGGACCATTCTGGATGATGCTTCGCTCTCTTGCATTCTGCCGCGACTTCGTTCATGAAATCCCTGGCAGCGTGTCAGCCCAGCGGATACTGTGATGTACAACCAGGCGGAAATCGTGATCTGACCAGGTCGCTTTGAAAGTCTTGAATTTGAACCCTCTCTCTAGACCCTTCCCGCCATTGCAAAGTTGCCATTTTCCGTTATCTATGAGCTCGGTTGCCTGTTGGGTTACATCGGCGGGATTGTCCCCTTTCGATACGGAAAGATCACCCGCTTGAACCATGGCGGTCGAGCTACTCGTGAATGCGTATCTCGAGGGTTTGCTGATCGTTGATCTCCAGGTCTGCGATGCACGCAGAGGCCGCAGATGTTGGTATGCTCTGTTCGTGGACATTGTGCATGAGGCTAGTTTAAGGTTTTGCTTTCCGCGCTTCCGTCAGACCCTGGTTGGAGATCAGCAGGTCCACGTCGCGACAGCTTCGTTCATGTGAAGCCCTGATTGTGCAAGCGTCGCGAATCGGGGCGGGAGCAATCTTCCTCGGCAATTTTCGCCTCAAGGTTGATGTCGATGTAACAAGCTTCAGGTGGTCGGCCCGCAAGAGAAGAGGCACGGGCTGGGAGCTGATCATGGAAAGGGATGAGCCGGCGCCAACCAGATTCAGTCTAGCTGTGAGATGAGGAGAGTCGCCAAGACTCTCTGGCTGCTGGTTCCCTTCCTGACATCACTCTATGATGTATCCTCGAGAAATCCCGTAACCTTTCACGTCCAATCGGTATCGCAAGGCTAACGAGCCCTTTGTCCTCTGACAAGGTGTCTGTCTTGGTTAGCAAGGTTATAGATTGCTGAGAGAACTATAAAGACTAGAAGGAAACAGTCGGTGGCCCATATGACCTCATCCAGATACAGGATCGCAGGGGGCCATGCATGAACAAGGTACATTGCGGGTACCGATGGAATATGGAAGGGACTGTGTCTGTATTGTAACGACGTTCCAGTGGCACGGACGCCGGTACTATATGCTTTCGCATCTTGCTTGCAATCCCTCTTAACAACTCAGGCGTCTGGACAGCAACAGAGACTGGGACATATATGGTTGCCATACGACTCGCACGACAGAGATATGACAAGTCTGGCGCCCATCAATCCTTTGATGAAGCATATCTGGCCTGCGCACTTGATCACTGGCGCCTTAACTTTCCCGGGGCTCTATGCGAAGCCGTAGTCATCCGGGAACTGGAGAGCTCGATCGTGACCCACCGAGTACGATTTCCAATTCTGGATAGCTTGCGATTTCCACGCTCTTTACAAAAACAGCACATACACTGCGGTAGACCCCCTGCAGGCCGGCGTTCAGCAGTGTTGTGTATCTTCCGCCGGACCTGTAGACAATGGTCGACAGCTCTCTCGGACCCACAGATCAACCATTCAGGTGTTATTTTATTAGATCATGGGGAGCAAGCGGGCTATGCCTTAGCGCCTTCGGTCAACCAGAACGTGCCAGTCGACACGAAAACGCATCCACAGGGGTATGCAAATATAGTGAATACCGAGCTTCCATTTCGCCCAAGCCCCCACCAAAATTCAATCCTCTCTAGAGCCCGTATATCTCCTCTATATAAGAATATAAAGGTACTATCGGATTCAGATTCTTAAGGTGATTCAGACAATACCAACTTTTGACAGGTTTTCCTACGTTCAAAAAAGCGTCCTGCGGGACAGGGTGGCGAAGACGCTATTCACTATATTTGCATACCCCTGTGCATCCATGCTCGGCCTGGCCGCGTCCCTGTTGGCTCTTTCTATACATCGCACCCCCTACGTTGCGCTGCGGCCCATGCCTGGACGCGCATCCATCTGAATCATACTGTACGAGTGAAGTCTATTCCACACGCCGGAACCTAAAGGTCCTTGGCAACAACCAGCATCTCGGCTTCTGAGTCTGCTTTTGCCCAAGGTTCAGTCTCTGCTTCTGCGATAATCGCGATGCATTCCAAGCTCCCGAATGTTCTAGATGCTTGGTCAGTCGATTCGAGCGCCACATAGTCGCCATGAATCATCAAGGACCCGCACTGCTGTGGTTGCAATGGATCGATCGAGGTAACGAATTCTACACCAGGGCTCAGAAGCAGCCCGGAAGCTTCATTTCGATCACGGCAAGAAGATCAGCAGGCGCATAGACTGTACACCTCCCGATCTCCTCGCGAAGCACTACGGCACCGGTGCAAATCCTAGAACCGTTTCGTTCAAGCTTGATGTGCCATCTGAAAGCTCCCGAACTGGTTTAATCATAGTAAGAAGACGTGCCACGCGTAAATTAGTCCTGTGACGTGGTCAGACGCTGCAGGCTCTCTCACTCTCGGAGTCAACTCCCGTTAGTTTCGAAGCATGCGCCAAGAGTGAGTTTGCGGGCATGATGGGCACTCCAAAGGACCGCACGAACATCCTGTCATGAACGGCTCAGCTCGCAGCAAATCGACGGAAGCATTGGGAAGCTTGACCCTCAGACAAATGTGAGCAGTATTCCGCCGTAGGTTTGGAGTTGCTATCGCGCCTACGCAAGCCGGAGCATGCCTGGCATGCTTGTCCTGGCAAACAGACTGGCATATGATACCCACGTTGACCTGGCGTCTGACTCGATTGCGTACAATCACAGTCTAGACTTGTACAACGGTCGCGTGATCATGATAAGATCCTGGTAAGTAAGCGCAAGATCTTCTCGTGCCAGTGACCTGACATGAAGTGCAATTTCCGCTTTGGTAACAAAAGATCCAGCATTCGCGCAAAAGACAGACCTACAGTGTTTTCGTCATGGTATCCTAGAAAGCCAAGCTAACTTTTACGCCGAGACGAAAACTCATGAGAAAGACGAGGCAGACCCCACCAATGCCTCTCCAACAACATGGCTGCTGATATGGTGCCCGCCTCGTGTTCCGACTGTGATTTCCATTCCACGCATCTACACCTCGTCCATTGCATCCTCGCCTGCTTCGCGCGCAGCCTCGTCCAAAAGATACGCAAACTCGCCCTGATAACCCTCATACGTCCTCATGAAAGCGAGCTCAGAGCTCACGTAGGCCGCCAAACCCTTCTCCGAGCCCGCCGCCTCAGCGCCTTGCAGTCTCTGAATCTTGGCCTCCTTTTTGCCGCTGACCGACGCGCCCACCCCCTTCAGCAGCTCGTTCAGCTCCGGGACCGTCAAGTCGTTGTCCGTGTGCGCGAGACGTGAGACAACTTCGGCATGAGATTCGGTGTGATGACGACGCGGGAGGCCGCGAGAAACGAGGCACTGGTCAAGCTCTTCTAGACTCATGATGCTGCGTGGGTTGAGCAGCGTTTCTTTGGTGATAGGCGCCTTGTTGAAACTATCTTCGATGGCTGCTGGGAGAGGAGCGGAGTCGGCAGGAGCAGGTTGAGTTCTGGCTTTGCCTCTCGCCTTGCGAGTCGGATTGGCGCGACGACGGGCGCTCGAGGCCGTCTTGCTAGACAAAAGTATGACTGAATCGCGAGGTGCAGCGGCTGCGCTCTCGTGCTCGCCAAGAGCCGTCTCGTCATCCGTGAGTTGAGCGTCAGACTCATCGGTCGTGGCCAGCTCGTCGAGCTCTTCTTCATCCTCGTCGTCGGTCTCGTAGCCCTCTTTGGTCTTGCTCCGACGTGGACCTTGCGGATTCTGGCTGGGCACATTTCGGCCTGTGAGCTGCTTGTAGAGCTGCCTCTCAGTACGCCACTTCTTCATATTCCAGTCTCGCTGAGCGCGCATTTCTGCCAGACGAACGGTCCGTGCGTGCTTGAGTTTCTGGCGGATGACCTCGCGCTCGTATTGGATGCGCTGCCGTTCGCGACGCTCTTTAGTCCTCCTCGCAAATTCTTCTTGCTTCTTAATCGTAGCATCAGCTTTCTCCTTCTTGCGAGCTTGGGTCCGAGCTTTCTTGAGCTCTTGGGCGTTTCTCAGCGCCTTTTCGTGAGCGGCACGATTTGCTTTGGCTGTGGCGATGCGCTCTTCACGCATCTTGCGGCGACCGGCTTGATCGTCGTCGAGCTCGATCGGAAGCAGAGCGGTGCCGTTCTTGATGGCTTCGAAACGCTCCTCGCAAGCTTTAGCAGTGTACTTGCGCTTGCCGATCTTGTCAGCGAGGTAGATGGAGACTTCTTTCCACTGCTTTTCCTTGAGGCGTTGGAAGGCGGCTTCGAACTTCTTGTCGACTTCTTCCTTGATGTTGGCGACCATTTCATCCTGTTGACCAGATCAGTGACTCTAGTGTCTATGTGACGATGGAGAGCTAGTGACTTACCTCACCGACGTGCCAGTCGCTGAGTTCATCGTCGAGGCGCTCGTCTTCCTTGTCTTCCAAGACCTTGCGCAGTCGAAACCATCGGGTGCCGACTGTCTTGCCTACATATCTGACCCGGCCTTCTTCTTGTAGCTTACCTGCGACATACTCGTCGGCATAGCCCTGCTGCTTCAGCTCGATGATTCGGGCGTCGTCGGAGTCGTAGTTCGCACTGATCTTCTTCGCGATAGCAGCGAAGCCGCCTGGTACACGGAGTGATCTGCCGATTCCAGGTGCTTGACGATGGCCTGCAGTGTCTCTCTCTCCAGTCTGTGGATTGTAGTACTAGGCCTTTCTGTCAGTGCAAGCGGCTCCCGACGATACCGAATTACCTGCAATCACGTGGCCGCTACTATCATGGCGGAGTCGCCACTTACCTCAGCTTCAGACTCGTGGAAGTCGTCTTCGTCGTTCTCAAGTTCGAACTCATCAGGGTCGACTCGATCTATGGTGGAATGCGGTCAGCACCTGCCTCCGAGTCCAGAAGCCTGAGATAGAGTCCAAGATGCGACGGTAGCTGCATAGCCGTTGCGAACGCATGGAAGTTTACCTTCATTCAATGGCTTGGGCGCACCGCCCCAGAACATGTCGAGGCCGTCCATGGCGGTTTTTAGGTTGTGGGGATTGTGAGCAACAGGAAGGACCGTTTCAGTCGGATTTGGCGAAAGCGATGTGTCGCAAAAGGATATCAGTAGCAGAGTTGGTGTGTGCCAGGTGGAGTGGAAAAAGTCAGGACAGAATGTGAAGTAGAGGCGGAATTGCGCATGCGAGCTACATTGATCGCTGTCGTTGACTCTGCTGGATATGCAACCGCTTGTACTAGCGATGTGTACTGCGCGGTGTGTCTGTGAGGTCGAAGCCAAGGAGTCGATGAACAGTTTGTACGTCGAATGTCAGGTGAAGTGGAAGCACGAAAGCACGTGACAGGTCCTTGTTCATTGGGAGCCTGAACGGGCCTGTGATCCCGGATAGCTCCGCGGGATCATCAGGGACCTTGGTATTACACGGAGTCTGAGCATGCCTATTCTTTACTGATCATCAGAACGAACCTACATCTTAGACTGGATGGACAGAAGTAGCTCGACCTTTCCCATGGTTCCTCTTGCTCTGCAGCTGGTTGAAGGGTGAAAATCGTGATCGTAGCTAGAACAGCAGATTCTGGTGGGCTTGAGACAATCTGCCGAGAGGAGCCAGAACATTCTTTTCTTTCCTTCACATTCGCTGCTCCCTGCGCAAGAGATTCGCCAAGCGAAGAGAGGCAAAACTCGATGTGGCATGTATGAGATTTGAACAGAGTGGAAGAAACGGTTTGTAGCGGGTGGAATTCCAAGGACTCTCTTGTACCGTCAACAGTTCTGAGACGAAGACCTGCCATAGATCAGCACAATCATGTCGGGCGTTGGTATCCAATGAAGGCCGGCATCTTGGAGGTGTTCTGCACATGTTGTCTCTTATGCTTGCTTACTGAGCTCTCTTCGATCGCTCTTTATCGAGCCTATTATATAATGGACATCCTCCACCGCCGTGCCACTATACACTGAGCTATAAGGCCTTGAAGAGAAACACGTTGAGCCAGTGCCGAACTCCCTGCCCAATAGCATTAAGCAACGGACTCTCCAATTGACGGCATGCTTCAGGAAAGTTCTGCTCTTATGTCTGATGTATTGTCAAGTAAGCTATACTGTAGGAAGCAGTCATGTATAATGCGTTGGCAGAAAAGAAAGAAGTGAGGTTAAATGCCAAGAACAGCGTGGACGAAAGTGGAAACGCGGGTCACTCTGCAAGATCCTGGTCGGCACGCATCACCCACGCCAACTTCACGGCTGCTTGTGACGTAGACAGCTCTTTGGGTGTGCGACAGCCCAACAGCTTGATGGTGTAGGAGGCCGCGAGCAGTGGCGATGCGGAGAATTCGTTGAGGTAGGTGCCAGTATTCTCTTGCTTCCTATTCTCTCACACATTCACCTGCCTACCTACACACCTCTCACAAACGACATCGCCATGGCCTCTTCCTATTTCACACTGCCATCGTTCGCCAAGGCGAAGAAGAACCAAGAAGAGCTGCGAAAGAGTAATCCACAAAATCCGGTGCTCAAAGACGAAGATGAGAAGTTCTTGGAGCGTACATTGTCGGATGAGAAAGCTCCGCCACTTCCCGCACGGCCTGACATCACGACTGTAACGGACGACGGCGAGGAAAGGCCAGCATCGCGAAAGGAGGAGAAGAAGGCGGAAGAAGGCGACATCATCGTGCCCGAGACGCAGCCTAAGTCTCCAGAATCGCCGTCCAGTCAGGCTAAGAAGGCCAAAGATAACCCACTGCCGAGTCAAGAGGAAGCTGAAGCAGTGACACGAAGTTGGAACAGTACTGTCAAGCTCGACGATAGCCAGCCGCAGGAGAAGCGGACCTGGACCTCATACATACCCAATGCCATCCGCCCATCGTCTTCGAAAGACCCTGCGCACGACCAACAACAGGACAGCCGAAGCTGGACCGAGTTCGCCGCATCCTATGTCCCTTCGCGAGAGTCATTGCCGGCGTGGCTTGACCCAACCAACTGGAAGCCGAAAGACCCCGACGCGAAAGCTGAGCCCGTATACAACGATGACGGCAGTATCAATGAAGAAAAGACCAAGGAGAAGCAAGAGAAGGAAGTCTCCGTTTTGCTTGACAACCTCAACATGTCTACTGTCAACAACCGCGTCTTCGCTTTCTCCAAAGACACCGAAAAGTACTACGAACGGTTTGCACAATGTCTCAAGGACACCATGAACGGCGTGCCCACCGCATACGACGATATGGACAAGTTGATGAGAGAAGCCGGACCAACGCTCGAGAAGCAGTTCCAGAGCATGCCTCCTTTCGTGCAGACACTGGTCAAGAGTTTACCTGCGAAGCTGGGTGCTGGTCTCGCACCCGAGCTCCTGGCGGCAGCCAGTGAGAAACCGGGTGCGGATGCGAAAGTGAAGCTCGAGGAAGCCAGCAAGAAGTCATCCCAGTCAGGCGCCGGCACCAGCACACCTAGTGGCAGCAAGGAGAAATCTAAGAGGAAAGTGCCGGGCATGAAGAAGCTGGTCCAAGGTGGTCAAGGTGTTGTCGCGACGATGCTGCGAAACACAGTGAATTTCCTGACAACCCGATTCCCGTTCTTGGCCAGCACGACGAATGTCGTCATGAGTTTGGCTGTCTTTAGTAAGTCGCTCTATTTCCTTCGCTAAGTGGGAGCATGTGTAATAACACCTTCGCCAGTCCTGATGTTCGTCTTCTGGTACTGCCACAAACGTGGCAAAGAGACTCGCCTCGAGAAGGAAAAGGCAGCTGAGATCGCCTCCATGGATGCCACAGCCGATGATCAAGACGACGATGACGAGAACGACGTCTCCTCTGATACCGACGAAGACGAGGCGGCGACCACGGAAAAGATGGATGACGTCCTCAAACAGCCAAACCCGTCCGAGGTTCCTCTGCCTAAGACCGACACTGGCTTGGAGGAGAAGTGAAAGCGCGATTTCCTTGGCTCAGAATGATGAATGAATGAACCTGATGATAACGAAGGATCAGTGACAGTACAACCAGGCCTCACAGGCTTTGCGGGACTTGGCGATGCCATAGCGTTGGATACCCAGAAACAGCCTTCGAATTTCGGACGTACTGGAGAATATGACAATACAGTGTGAACGTGGAATGGACATTCAAAGACCTCGATCGTTTAGTCGCAATCACTGCTGCTGCTTCTACTCATTATACCTCTGACTCCCCTATCCTTAAGCATGTGCATTGAACGGCCAAGCCACCTCCAAGTTATCCGAATGAAATTTGCACCATGCAAAGTGCGCCGTATTTCCCTCTCTCTTGATATCCCTATGGCTCGCCATGCACTCCCAACAGAACTCGTGCCGACAGCGTCGACACGTCATATGGTCACACCCATCGATCTTCTGGATCCTCCACCCACACTTCTGACCCGCGGGTCCAGGACACAGTTTACTGACTTGGTCGAGCATAGCCTCGGTCGCGGCTTCTTCGTCCCGGGACTTTTGGCCCGAGGTGCGGTAAGTGTAGGTTTCGCAGGTCTCGCCGATGTGCCAGGGGACTTTGTGCGTGAGGCATTGTTTGTAGCCGCAGGAGATGCAGTCCATGAAATTTGCATTTTCCGAGTTGAGTTGGCCCGAGGTGCAGGTGGGGCTCAGACACCATGAGAACTCGGGCAGACTCGCGAGGGCGTTTCGGGTGAGGATGTTCTCGTAGGATTCGAAGGTCTTGTCGCTGGCAAGGCGGCGAATATCCGAATGGGAGAGTTGGCAAGGGCATTCGGGGCATTTAATGGTTTCGGGGCCTTTGGAGGAGAATTCAGAGGCGAGCCAGGATTCCATGCATTCTTTGCAGGTGAGTGACGCGTGAGTACAAGACGATGTGGCGGGCTTAGCAGGATAGTTAAAGGGTGGTTTGGAATCGCCGCAGCAGACGCACTCTCTTGGGAGGGAGAGCTGTTTGGCGATACGTTCTTCTTCGGCTTGCATTTCCAGCGCATGCTCACGGTCGACTTGCTCTTGGCGCTCGCGTTCGAGGAGTTCCTCCTTCTCCAGCTCAATGGCGCGGAGTTGATCTTGCCACTCTTGTTCGTAGCGGTCGATCTCTTGCCGGAGGGCGGCTTCCAGGGCCAAGACTCGATTCAATTCGCTGAGGTCGCTGGCACTGCACGCCGTGCGATCTGACGATGGTCCCGCTTCTCCAATCGAGGGTTCACCTCTTAGCTGTAGTCGTGTCGAATCATCTTTGGACATGTAGGTACCACTGTCTACCGGACTGAGGTCATCTGATTGATTGTGGCGTGCTCGTATAACCTCGTCATTCTTGATCTCCTTATATTGGACGCGGGAAAAGCTGATCACTGGTTGCTTTCCCTTTCCTTTATATTCCTTGCCAACGTCTAATTTGGCCGCCCAGGGCTGTTGCATACTGATGGCATCCTCGTATGGGTCGTCTCGAGATTCTATAGTAGGCTTTGCCCGTTCAGCACACATGCCCTCTTCGTATTCATTTGCAGTGTGGTAGCTTGTGCTGGTTGACGCTCTTGCTGTTTCATTCCTCGACTTGTTCCACATGATGGAGCTATTGATTGGGCCCTCTGTTGGCTTTTTCTTCAACGGTCCAAAGATGGAGTGCCTCTTTACACGTGAGTTTGCGGCGTTTGGACAGACTCCTGGTTTGATCTTGCTTGTCCTCGGCACTTCGATGAAACCATACATTCCGTAGGGTATGCGAACCATCTCAACCTTCTCCTGAGAGTGTGCAGAAAGTAGTGATTCCGAGTCCGCTCGAGCTAGTGCAGAATCGTGATCACTTTGGGCTCCAGAAGACTGACCAAATCCTGCTTCGAAAGCAGATAGATCAGCGACTGGGCTCTCTTTCGCAGGCTTGCGCAGCTTTGCGCTCGATCTCTTCAGGGCAATATTGACTTGGTCTTTGCAAGCCTGTGTAGGCTCTGATTTGGCAAGCTTCAGCTTGGTACTGATACCTGCTTTGAACTTCTTCATGGTGGATGTGATCTCCCCAGATACCGGTAGTCGTCTGGGAACAGCCTGCTTGGGACAAATGTATAAATGTTCTGCGTGCAAAGGGGTTATATTAAAGGGCAGCAAATCGTCAGTGAGTGTAAGTACAGCATGGCAATATCAGTGACAAGTTCGGCGGCGCTGTATAGCCTGCTTGCGAGCTGAACCGCGCTCCCTGCAAGCAAGCACAAGAGACATATGTCCTGAGAAAGGTCTTGTAGGGCTCAATAGCGTGCCGCCAGAAGAATCGTACTGCCGAAAAGTCAGTAGAGACAGTAGTTGGAAGCTTACCGCCAAAGCAAGGCTGTGCTGGACGAGCCAGAGACTAACATACGGCAGGAGGACCTAGCTGTGCCCCCGCACTATCGTAGATCATATCATCTCTGATAGCAGTCGAGACTTTCTGCTGCCGCATGTAGAGATCTCGTGAGGGGTACCCAAGCAGAACGTTGTGATGAGACCAGTCTTAGCAAGTCTCGTACGACTTAGTCGCTACCTTGGGCTTGTAACTTGTCGTTATCTGCAGGCAAAATGCACACTATTCTCATCACACCCTCATCCTGAGGCCGTAGTACATACGGAGCAGCCTGCACCGCATCTGCAGTAGCGTGTGCGAACCGCTGCGCCCTTTGTAGGAGGCTCAGCCAAGCCGAGGCCGCCCATAGCCACGTTTGGGCATCTGCAGGGAAACAGCAGAAAGACGGACGATCGGGAGTCGAGCCTGACTGGGAGGCAAAGTGAGGCTGATACTGTTCGTATTGGATTGACATGTCGATTGCCAACATCCCCTCGGTTCAGGTCGCCAGAGCTCAGCCATCGTAGTCACCTTCTGCAGTCGCTGCAGCAGGTCCTAGGCGCATCACCATGCAGCATCCTTGAAGGCAGCCATACCTGCAAGGTTGTCAAGGCAGCAGACGCACGTTGTCGTTGTGTGTTGAACGTAGCAAACATCTTGTCGCAGGAGGTGTAGTTGGTGGTATAGCCATGATCCCCATGTGGTACGCCCTTCAAGCCACACTTGCAACGCCACACCTCAGCCGCAGAGATGATGGCAGTAGTCAAGCGTAGCGCTAAACGACGGGTTGCCCGTGACTACCCGCAGTGTTGACGATGTCGTCTCCGAGTCCCCAGAATTGCTCCCAGCGCGTCGCCAACGCCCTACCAGAGACTGTGCACTCTGATACATTCCATTATATCGCTCGCATAGCTTCATTGCAGCATTCATACAGCCGCCGCTCTCTCATATCGATACGAACTTCGACCAACATGCCCGGCAGGGCCAACGACTCAGATGGGCCGTCCGTCTCACTGTCGTGTATGCCAATTCCCATCACAAACGGATACAGCACTTGGCTAATATTCATTCCTAGTCGCGAACAACTTTTGGGGCAAAGATGACGCTGGCGTCGGCCCTCTGCTCGAGCGGATGCACAACGCCAAAGTGACGGGCAACGAACTGAAAGACTTCTATCACGCACGCGCCGCGCTCGAAGATGAATATGCAAAGAAACTACTCAGCCTGGCGCGGAAACCGCTGGGATCTTGCGAGGCTGGAACGTTGCGAATGTCTTTGGACGTGGTGAGGGGCGAGGTGGAGGCGATGGGAAAGGCGCATCAGCACATCGCCCAGCAGATGCGAGGCGAGCTGGTAGAGCCTCTGACTTCCTTCGCCAGTGGCATCAATGAGCGACGAAAGATTGTGCAGAATGGCATTGAGAAGCTGTTAAAGACGAAGAACCAGCAGACGGCACAGGTCAACAAGACACGCGATCGCTTCGAGCAGGACTGTCTGAAGATCAAGGGCTATCTTGCACAAGGGCATATGGTCATGGGCCAGGAGGAGCGCAAGAACAAGGCCAAGCTGGAGAAGACCCAAATTCAGATGTCGAGCAACAGCAGCGAGTACGAGGCTGCAGTCAAGGTACTGGAGTCGACTACCGGCAGATGGAATCGGGAGTGGAAGGCTGCCTGCGACAAGTTTCAAGACCTGGAGGAGGAGCGCCTCGACTACTTCAAAAGCAGCCTCTGGAGCTTCGCGAACATTGCTTCAACCGTCTGCGTGAGTGACGATCAGTCGTGCGAGAAGATTCGCCTTTCGCTCGAGGACTGTGAGGTTGAGAAGGATATCAGCAATTTCATCAAAGACTCCGGAACCGGCCAAGAGATTCCAGATCCGCCCAAATATATCAACTTCTGCCGCGGAGACATTGACGACGTTGCTTCCAACCACGAATCCGATGATGGAAACTACTCAGTCGCGCAGTTTCAGCGTACACTAAATCCTACATATCGCACCTCCTCACCTCAGCCAAGCACCTTCGAATCGCACAATGACCCAGACTCAAGCCTTCGGGAGGAGATGGGCATTCCCAAGAACCGTGCCACTTCCATACAGGCTGACGACTCCTTTACTTCACAAGCTAGAAGCTCACACGGCAGTGCAGCGGGTGCAATGCCACCTCCACTGGCAGGTAGCGCTGTTTCTTCAGCTCCATCAAACCCATATTCGGACGCGCCTCAAATTCCACATAATCCGTACCCTACGGATGGTATGACACAGTTCTGCAGGATTGGCGCACCCTCAGAACGTAGCTCAATACCATCGCCCGTTAGGCCGGGCAGCCGTGACAGCTTGGAGCATAGCGATTACTCTGCTCCGACTTCCTTTTCAAGCATGGAGCCGACCAGCGGTGCAGCGTCTCCGACGAAGGGATACAACGGCTCTAACATATCTGGTGTCTCCAGCATGTCGGGTATGTCCTCTGGACCGGACGAGAAGACTATCCAGAAGAAGAAGAGTGGTTTCTTCAACAGCCCATTCAAGCGTCGCGCAAGCACGAAGCGCAAAGAAGAGCCACAATCAGCTTCTGCAACCCCGACGGGCAGAAACACCTGGACGCCAGCCACTATGCGCAAGGCCGAAAGTGCTAGCACCAGCCCAATCAAGCCATTTGGCACAGCCGGTCGAGCGAGCACTTGGAACAAGCAGCCTTCTGTCAGTCCGGATCCCGATGTAGACCCTCGGGCAGACTACCAGCTAGGCATTGGCAACAGTACTTTCGAAGTCACGCATCCGTCCAAGAAGCCCACTGCTAAGGGCGCACACAACGATGAGCTAGATCCGATTGCACAGGCTCTTGCGGAGTTGAAAGGAGTGACGAAGCAGGCGTCTACTCGAGAGTCAGCCGATCGCCACTATGGAATGTCAACTCCAGCGCCGGGTACTCCTTCGAACAGAGGAGTGCCAGCGGGCTCCGTGCCAACTCCATTTGCCAGCAATGCCAGTAGAGCAACACCGCCTCCGGCCTATGACCCACCCGTGAGTAGACTGGGTGCTCCACCGCCAGCTCATACCAAACGCGAAATGCAGAAAACGGCCGAGCAATACGTCTCGCAAAAACGAAACATGTTCAGTACAGGCGGTGCACCTCGTCCTGGTAGCGCCATGGGTCGTCAAGAGCCGCCTCGTGCTGCATCACCTCAGCCTCCACGAGCGACAAGTCCCCGGCCTCTGCATAACGGCGGGCAACCGACATACCGAGCAGCCTCCCCCAATCCATACGGTGGAGCTCCAGCTGCCACAGCACGACCTCGAGCACAAACTTCGAGCCCGGTAAAACCGCATGGTGGGTACGCATCTCGCGGCGGTTCGCCTGGTTATCAAGTCCCTCGCGCGACATCGCCAAACCCAGCATACACCCGTCCAGCAACCAGTGGTGGTGCTGCCAACAGTCGTCCCCCCAGCAGTCGCGGATCCGACCAGGCTGGAAGTGCCATGGTCTTGGCTCCCGCTCCAGATAGCCGGGATCCATACGGCTCGCAACGGGGAGGGCGACCACAAAGTCAATACTACCCCGAAGGCAGCGGCTACGGCAACAACCAGGTTTCTGCTCGAGTCCGAAGCCAAAGTCAGGGCACCCAACGGCAAATGACCAAAGATGGACGTCCGATCTTGCATTATGGTAAGTCGTCCTCCAGCTCATCTCGAGCTTCCACACTGACGATTCTCATAGCTCGAGCCATGTACATGTATCAGGCCGCCATCCCAGAAGAACTTTCCTTTGCCAAAGGCGACATTCTCGCCGTCACCCGCCACCAGGACGATGGTTGGTGGGAGGCAGAAGTCACCGGCAAGCCGGGAAATCTTGGCCTCGTTCCTAGCAATTACTTGAAAGCATGTTAGCGACCTGTGCTGGAAAGTGTGAGAGACGAGGATGTATTTCGCGCGGGAGCTTCGATGGAAGTGCTGCTTCACCGAAAGCCCTTGAGTAGGTCCACTGCGGGGCTACAGCGCAGCCGAACGCGTGGCTGAGAGCTTCGAAACAATGCTGTGCCAGATTCTGGAGCATAATGATGTGACTTGGTGGCCTTGGAGTCGCGGGATTGTGCATATGTTTCTGATCGTCGTTTCTTTTTTCTCTTAGATCAGGAGGAATATGTTGAAGCCCGTGCATCGAACAGATCGCGCGGAAGAGAGAGAGAGCCGCTTTTTGTTGTACAGTGAATTGAACTTGACCACCCAGGTCTTTCCAATCAGCTTCCCCCTCCTACACCGACCATCCAGCCCCATTCCACATTTTTCCCCTTGTTCATTGCACGAAACCAGAAACGACACACGCAATCTACCATACCACAGTGTGTGTGCCCAGCAATCTCCTTTCTCTCTCTCTCTCTCCCTCGTAAATTATGGCCCTTCCGCCCTCCCCATCACCCGTCTTCTTCTGGCGCGAATTCGAAACACCCTATGGTTTCCTGTCCCAATGGTACGAGTCAGCCTTCGAAGTCGAAGGAGTCGTGTACGAGAGCGCGGAAATGTGGATGATGGTGCAAAAAGCGCGGCTATTCGGAGACGAGGTGAGCGTGCAAAACTCTTTGGTGGTCGAGATTCATTGATTAGGATCTGGAGTTGTTGACCAATTCGCCACTTCAGGAAATCGCGCAGCAAATGATCGCGACCCGGGATCCGAAGGAGCATCAGCGGTTGGGGAGGCTGGTGAGTTTGATTCTTATCAGTGTTTGGTTCCCCGTGCAGGGAGAGGAGGTGGTGGGGTGTATTGGTGGCTGATATGTGAGAGGTATAGGCGAAAGGGTTTGATCGGAAAATTTGGGATGATAGTGAGTATCTTTTTTCTCTTGGTCCACAAGATGGCGCTCGCACGTTATGTTGTTGGGTCCCGGTGCGAGATATCTGATGCGGCGTGAGCAGATAAGTCTCGGATCGTGGAAGAAGGCAACTATCACAAATTCACGAAAGGTAAAGAGAGTGATGAGCTCAAGCGGAAATTGCTTGAGACTGGGCAGAGGGAAATCGTTGAGGCTTCGCCGACAGATCGAATTTGGGGTGTTGGTTTCGGTGCTGCAGATGCTGAGGAGAATCGGCCACAATGGGGAGAAAACAGATTGGGAGTCGCGCTTATGAATGTGAGGCGGAGGTTGGAAAAGGAGAGCGGGAATTGATGCAATCATATTTTGTGATCTGTAGCTCGACTGATCTTTCGATTTGCCCGGAACGCCGTCGCTTAACGCAAGAGGACGAAACAAGTAATTGTGCAACCATGAATTGTCGCGAAGTGCGGTACAAGGTTCACCTCATGGGACAATCTCTTTTGCAAGTATGCACAGCGAGATGTGTTACTCTCGTTGCAAGACCACCGTTAATGCCATGAACACCAGCATGGCTGTCTTCAGCCACGGGTACTCGCTGAGGAGTATCGTGACGTATCCAACAAATGGCACATATGCAAACACGCTCCCGATCACGTCCTTGGGGCGATCGAGGAACGACTGTCCGCGGGCATACAATTCCGTATCATCTGCCGCATTGTTGTCTCCCTTCGTCAGGAGCTGTAATGGGGCATCGCTGCTCGCATGGGTCAGCAAAATGCTCTCCCAAACGCGCAATTGTTGTGTGTATCTACTCACCCTCCGCCAAACCTCCTGATGACCCTGTGCACAATCGGGATATCCTTTCCCTTGACACTGTATACCACCACTTCTCCGACTTGTGTTTCCATCCCCCGATTCCACAGGAACAGTAAGTCTCCACGCTGGAACGCGGGCTCCATACTCCCGGATAAGACGACAACGATGGGCGACGCGGAATTTGTCACCACTGAAAGACCTTTCCATAGCATGAACGCTGTGCTGAGAACGAGGGCGAAGTTGAGGACTTGGGCGGCGAGTTGCCGGGGTTGCATGTTGGAGAGGGAGCCGAGCATTTTGGCGGTATGTGAGTTTCGAGTGAGATGACTGTGGTCGTTGTTATTGGGGCGGATATGTGGTGGTGGTGAGGTGGGTCAGATTAGTGGAAGTGAACAGGTAGCTTCACTACATGTATATTTCTGGAGTTCGTGAACGCGAGGTGTCCACAAGTCCCGCTCGGTCGGATTTGCCGAAAGCTTGTCACTTGCACCGTGCTTCTTGACGCCAACCTCACATTTCCCCAGATCACTTCGACCATGTGCACTATCACATGCAAAATCTTGTGCAGGGAAAAGAGTAGTGAGTAACAAACGATAAGTCGATCATTTGCATTGGAACGATGCCCCTTGATTCTGAAATCTTCTTCGACATCATCTTTTTTCTGCAATGTCGGTGGATTCTTGCTGCCGTTCAATCTCAGTGATCAAAGGGTGCGAGCATCAAATCAGCATCTGAAGTTCCCTCTGCTCACTTCTGCACTTCCTCAACTTCATTATCACTTGACGAGCATTACTTCTGCATGTGAAGATTCGTCCACTGACTTCTACGACTTCTTGACTTATTAATCACGGAACTCTCCTTTCTTCCAACAAAGCTCATTGCCTTACAACTCCATTTGGGACCCCCAGCATCGACCAACCCCATCCAGAATTCTACTAATAGTCCTTGACAGGCGCCTTTCCGCTCACGGACTGTCTTCATAGCAAGATCATTCTGATCAAGAGCGTACCGAGTTCCTGGAAACCGTCAAGAACTACCTCATAGGGTGGTTACAGAAACCGCAAACCACTAAAAACGAGAGCTACCGAAACATGGCGTTCCACAGAGACGCTATTGAATCCAGTGACGACGAGTACCTGCCTGAGTATATTGAAAATAGGTCAGCAGCTCGCAAGCTCCCAAGCCAAAAGCGTCGGAAGCAGAATGCCGATCTGCCTTCACCAAAAGAATCGCCGCCTCAGGCATCGAAGAGGCGGAAATTCGTAAAAGTGTCTTACGAGGCGTAAGCACCAGCACGCTTGTATAAAGACAGTCAGTACTAATCCATAATAGTGAGTACACCTGCGAAGTCCTGGTAGGCGACGGCGGAGCCATAATCCCCTTCCTTTTGCACAAAAACGACCTCATCGGATGCGACTATCTCAGCTCGCTCCAACAGCGAAACAACTACTCCGGCGGCACCATAATCGACTTGACTACGGACGACCAAGCGATAGAGACGAAGCTGACCGCTCAAGAATTCACAATCGTCTTCGACTTCTTGAAGTCCAGGGAAATCGGGCCAAACTTCAACGGCATTCCCAACGAACAAGTCTCCCGAGAAGACCTGCTACCGGAGGAAAAAGCTGAGTGGGCCGAGCAGCTTTCTCTTGCATTCGCCGCGGCGAGGAAGGTCAAACACGAAGAGATGCAGAATGTCATTTACGAGAAGTTTCACACGTTTTATCCGCTCGACCCATTAAGTATCCTGCTCATCGCTGAAATCACCTCCTATACGCCGGAGCCTGGCTCGACCATCGACGAAGAGTTTTCAGTGTGGATCATAAACCACATCATTGAATCCTTCTGGTTGTTGGCTAAGGAGCAGACCCAGCGATTGCGGCGACTTCTGGATGAAAATGAATACTCAAGGATTGCTGTCCACGATCGACTAGCTTATAATGGCACGGCTGGGCGAGTCGGTCTTGAACGCATCGAATAAGAGGAGCGTGAGTATGGGTAGGGCATAATCTGGACTTTCCAGACCACTGATATGATACCTAAGCTTGGAGGAAATAGCGAAGAGTTTGCAGCTCGGATTATCGACCATATTATTGCATACCACTGGTCGTTAGCTAAAGGTGCAGACCTAGCTCTTGCAGCGACTTTTGAGAGAGAATAATGGTTTCAGGACAGCCATCTTCGCCATAGTAGCTTATAATGGTACATTCGGGCAAGAAAGTCTCAGATGGACAGTATAAGAGGAGCGGGAGCACAATACAAGGCAGAAGCTGGACTTCTTAAGCCTATTGACGTGACATCTCCTGAGCTCAGAGGAAATAGCGTCTACACAATCAATCAACGGCATACACGTGTCATCAGAGCAGGCTCTAACGTACTTGACTAAGGGATGCCTGGGCCAGCATAACATCCAAGTTAGTTCTTTCTCAGAACTGTGCGAGATACCCAAACCCATAGATTAACACTCACACCCACCCGTTCAGACCACTTATGACATCCTTCCGAGAGTTCCTATGCAAATTATACAGGAAAAGAGTTACACAACCCGTCTCTTGCCAAATCAGTAGTGCTATCCATCGAACCTGATCTGGAAGAAATATATCCCAGCCCTCTCAGAGCTGTGTAGCAGAGAGGATACCATAATCTCGCCACACAATCTTTCCCAGCGTTCTCGGCGAGAGAACTTCCCTATTGCCTTGCCTTCGAAGTCTACCTTTCATAGAACTGCGCCGAAATTTCAGGCATCATTGTCACCATCGCCCCGAATATATCCACAGTCCATGATGCTAGGGTGCTCGGAACCGTCTGATAGGACGCATGATTCGGGGACGACTGTGATGGTACGTGAAGACAAAGTCATTCCTCTTACATTGCATTGTCGCGCAGAGCATCACCGATGAAGCGCAAAAAGGACTCTCAGCGCAAAATCTGGAGGTACGATGAAATCACTCCCAAAGAGTCGAAAAGACTCGACGCTGCCTTTCGATGCATCGACACCAGGTATTCGTTCGCAGGGAAGAGCGAGACAGGCCCAGAGAGTACAGACCAAATGCACGCTGTCTCGAAGGGAAACGGTCACGACGAAGACGTTATTGGCGTGCTTCTCGCGAAGCACGGGTGCCTCTCGTGAACGAAAAGCAGCGTTTCAACTTCTTATTCAGGACCGGGTAGAGGGGCGGAAACAGGTCGTGGTCATCAGCAAAGACAGCCCGGGGTTCGTCTTCACTGCCGTCAAACGTAGCCGGTCTCCCAGTCACTGCTCCAACGAATTGAAAGCTGCTAAGCGCAAGAGGGAAGGAAACGAGAGACGGAGAAAGCTTTGGGTGTCATTTCTCTGCCATTACTCTCGGGGCTTCTAGTCACAACATCTCATGTCATTCCCAAAGCATCTTCTCTGCTCTGCTTGTGCTTCTGCTTCAAGGCACTTGCTAATGCTACACATATCACATGTCATGATTCTCTGCTGTTTGAGAGAGAGCTTCAACAACATCTCATCATCAAAACACGTGCCATTCCTTCCCTCCTTGTCAATATGGAGGGCTCAAGACACACTCTAACGATAAAATGCCACAGCTCGCTTCCGATGCCATGTTTCCTTAATCATGACCAATTACCACGAAACAATAAGTGCTTCCGCTGCATCCCGATCCAGCAGCTGTGCGTTTCACTTGCTGAACACCATCCGTATGGTTTTGTATCGCTTTGTCGGTGACCCTCGAGATCGATTAAGCCTTCCCTAGAAGGTCGTGTGGGGACTCCTGCCTCCAAGGTGAGCCCGTTGCTCCTGGCCTTGCACGAGGCCGACGAAAAGAGCCTCGACGCTGGGCGTGCTCTTGATCCAAGGAAGCTCGAAAAGACTATAATTAGTATTCTTGACCATCTCCAGAAGCATGACGATGATGCCCCAAGGATGAGGTCTAGGTACCATCATGCGCTCACTGAGGACGCGTAGGATTTGCTCCTGGACTTCCTGGCTACTGGTACCGAAGATGTGCTGCAGGGCAGTGGAAAAGTAGTGCGTGTGCGAGTTGACAAAGCGGACCTGGTTGACCATGGCAGATAGGATGCAATAGCGGGCTTCTGCGCGGCTCTCCTTGATCAAGCGCTCGAGAAGCTTAGCAGGAGGCGCGGCGGAAGAGAAAACGGAGGATGCCGAGGTTGCGTGCATGCCAATATGGAGGACGAGAGCGTTGATGAGAATGCTGCTGATGTGCCCATCTTCCCTGTCGACGACAGCAAGCACCGCGCCGAACTCTTGATCAGTCAGGTCAAGCGCAAGGACCTTGTCGATCACTGGCTTGATCGTGGCTTCCTCGAGCACTTTACTCGTGTCATTGTGTACGTTGGGTGGCTGTCGCACTTGCTCAAGCCTATTAATTTTGAGGCCGCTGGTGAAAGGATCCGGCTGATCAACCTCAAGCCCGCGTGGACAGGCATTGTTCACGACATTGTGTAGTTGTAGGCATTGTAGCGGTATGCTCGCATTAAGCTGCATGTGATTCTCGACCAGAAACTCGGGGTAGTCGTGTTCAATGAGCATCATGAGTCGTAGAACACCACGGTAGAATTCAATCGCATGCGGCTGGATCTCTGCGACCGAGATGAGCGCGTCGAGATTGGAAAAGAGGACAGTCAACAGCTTGAGATACGAGTTCCAGCCACCGTTCGTGCGCCCAGCTGGGCCAATAAAAGCCGGAACGAAGATCCGATGGCTGATCAACGCAAGCCAATGGTAAGTAAAGCCTTGGAAGTAGCGGGGTTGGAGCAGGTGCAAGGCACGGGCGAAGACCTCGAATGCCTCCTGAGTCTGGTCTGGTGTCATTTGCTCCTGATTGTCGTAGACCTCGACCAGCAGTGTGGAGAAGAGTCTGAAATAAGGTCTTCCATTCCACTGGTCGCGTTGCCTGTTGTGGTGATCTGTCATAACCAGGATGATGGCCCGAATCATTGCTTCCAAGGACTTCGGCTTGCTGATCTGCCTTTCGCCGTCCACCGGGCTCTGATAGAGAACCATGAGCACGACGAGGCGAGCAAAGGCATCAATGGCGACGTAAGCTTGATCTTGGTTCCCATACGGCATGGTGCTGATACGATCGAATTCCTGAAGTGAGTACTCCATGCAATGTCGAACGAAGGCTGTGGCGTCCTCTGGCCCGCAAATTATGTTCTTACTGTGAAGCTGTGCAATGAAAATCAGGTGTGTTCGCATCGGCACGTGCTTGCGTTGAAGCCCGATCCACTCCTCGAAGATGTACTCTTGCACGTTAGCCTTGTTACTCTCAGAGTCCGGGCTCGGCATGCCGTTGACATGAGTAGCAGAAAGCTGGAGCTTGGAAATGACTTCACGGGCCAGCTCATTCTGAGGTTCGTCCATGAGCCATTGACCTAGTGCTTCATATGAGAAAATGAAGTCAGCGCGAAGAGCTACAGCACTTTCGTTGAGCAGCATATCGTCCAGGACGTCCCTTAGGAATGCAAGCGCAGCTGGCCTCCGTTGCTTGAGCGCTTTAGAAGTGAAATTGTCGATGTGCTGGACCTCCAGCAGTGCTTCTGCATGAAGGCCGATAACTGCTTGCGGATGGAAGACACCGTCGTGTTCGGTATTGAGGACTGTAGTGAGGACCAGTCGGCCGACTGATGGGCAATTGCGCCAAAGACCCTGCAGTAACCTAGAGAAGACCTCGATCTCCAGACGTTTCAAGTTATCACTGAAGAGCATGTTGAGGATACGATCCGCCATAGGCATAGCAATGTGTTCGATGACCGCGATGTTCTCGAGGAGACTGATAATAGAGATGTAAATGTGGCGTATAGGGCTTGCGTCCGGGATGTCGCTGATATGGTCTTCGTTGGCGTCTCTAGTGACCTGCTGCAGCTCTTGCAGTAACTCAAGCATGCGTGGGCCAACCGTCGACGGATCGACAAAGCCATTGACCTGCTGAGCCGCATGCGCAGCCTGTAGACGCTGGCCCTGGTTTGTTCGAGGCATCGCAGGAGTCTCTGCTGGAGTCAGATGCGGCAGATAGGTGTCGGATAGCACGTCTGGCAGCTGACGCTGTCCATCTTGCGAACCTTGGTTACCATGGGCCTGCGCTGGAATCCGTGCTTGCCGGCCGAACTCTTCGTAAATGGACAGCTGCTGCCGATTGAGCCCGTTCTGATCTTGCGAATAAGGAGCCGGGATCAATGTTGCCCAACGACTAATCGGTGTCTGCGCAAAGGGCTCGTTCGGTCTCTCCTCGCTGTGCTGACGACGCTCTTCAAGTGCTCTCTGCAGCTGAAGATCAATCTCGTTCAGCGAGTGGTTCTCAGCCGCCTGTTCAACCAGACTACAAACTATGTCGATGTTGTCGTTGACGAACATCAAAATCTGGCCTTCAGGGAGCTGGTCCGGAAGACTACGCGCGGCCATAAGACGGATGTTGTTAGTGATACTCATGCGGAGCGGTTCCTTGCAAGTGACCAGGGCCAAGCTTCCGGAAAGGGCTTTGACAACGATATGTGCGGAGTTCCGCATCTTGTCCATATCGCCCTCAGTAATGAAGTCTTTTTGAATCAATTCTGCCGTGGAGATGCTCGCGATCGTGACTGAGCGCTCCACAACAGGGGCGATGATCTCATAGATTGCTTGTTGGGAAGCATTGACGAAGATAGTGCGCATTTGCTGTTGCGTGATGGAACCTACCGGCTGTGGGATCTGCAGTAAGTTTCCAAGATCTGGAACAGCAGAAATGACAGCTTCTGGGGAGAATCGTTCGTTCGGGCCGCGTTTGGCAAGGCCCATCAGGGCCATGTCACCAAAGGCACCGGATTCTTCAGCCATGTAGCCTTGCAGCATTGCTTGATCGATCACAGGTCGGGAGCGAATTGTATCAAGTGGCTCAATCGTCTTGATATCCAGACCAAACTCACGGCACAACATCTCGATCTCGAATTTCATGTTGAGTTTGAGCTCTATGCAGTGGTAGAGCTCGCTGAGCAGCCCAAGCAGCTCGGTGATCCACGGATTTGGGGGCCGGAACACTTTTGAACGAGCTGCTTGGACCAATGTTTTGCAGGTGAATGGGATCGCAACCAGCAATCGACCGTTGTCATGACCTTCCAAAAGTAGATCCTTGAATGACAGGTTGCGATGCAAGATGGGCTGATTGCGGGCAAGGGTGATAGATCCGAGCCAGCCAGCCAAGTTCTTCATAGTGGCTCGCTCTTGTGCATTGTCCAGGGTTGATTGAGCATTCAGCATCTTCTGGCAGCTGATGTAAGTCTCTCGCAGTACCTCGGCCCACAGCATCTTCTGGTTGAAGTTATCCAAGATCTGCAGGTAGAGTCCTTGAAAGTTAGGCTGCGATTTCGCAAGCTCTTCCACCAAGTAATGCGCAAACCACTGGTGATATTTTTCCTCCAGAGCCTCTTTAATTTCCTTGAATTTGTCGTCGAGGTTCCGCTTAGAAACATTGTTGAGGCGAAAGATGATCTTCTCAGAGATATCCTCATCAGGCTCTTCGTAGAAGTTTTCGCGAAGCGGAGGGTCGACCTGAATAGCATTGAAAGCGGGCGGTGCAACCTCGGTGAAGTCCTCTTCGACGATCCCGTTCGTGATGCCATTCGCGACATCTCCATTGAGCGCCGCGTTAGATTCGTGCAGCTCCTTGATAACAGCCTCTGCGGCGGTTATTGCGGGCGTTCCTCGCAGACTGGGTGTCGTGAGGATCCTCTCCGCAAGATGGGGCCACTCCTTGAGCCTAGGAAGTACGTGCAGGAGTGCCTGTAACCCGAATCTATACATGGGATCCTCGGGCCCATATTCCGTGACTGCTTCAAAGATCATATAGATGGCTGCTTGTTCTGCGACGCCGGAAAGGACGTGATAAGATACCAGGCCACCGAAAAGCACAGCAGTGGTAGCCAAGGCTTCGTTGGGGTACTCGCCAAAGCAGTTATATTCCTCAAAGAGCCCGTAGAGCATCGCGGCAAACAGTTCCTGGTCGGCTGGCTCCTCGGAGACCTTCAGTCGGTTGAGCTCCGTCACAAGAGCATCCGGGTTGGTCTGGCCGCCGTACATTTCCTTGTACTTCTCCTCCATATCCTTGGTGGCAGCGTCCGAGAGCTGATTGCCATGCTCACCATTGGTGTCAATGATTGAATCTCGTTTTCCGTCCGTGCCATAATTGAATAGCCGCGGATACGATTGCAGACATCTGCGAAAGAAAGATCCAAGGTCGAACTCGGGTGGCATTACCTCCTGGATTAGCCTCAGAAAGGCATGAACCGTCTTGACCTTGATTGGCGTGGTCTTCGGCTGAGAGCGATTTTGAGATTCGTCGTCCATCTTCGTCACAAGGAATTCTGAAACAGCTTTGGCGAACTGGTGGGCCCCAACTTGGGCGACATGCTGCTGTGCCCACTCTTCCAAGTCGCAGCGACCTTTGCCATGATGATATGCCACCAAGTCAAACATGAAAATGTTCCAGAGTGTGAGGAGCTGCTCCAGCCAACCATGTTCCTCCGCATGCTCGTAGATGAGTGGGAGGAGGCTAGGATCTGTATTATAGAACTCGAACATCCTCGTAGCCACCCACGACTTGTCATGCTGCCACAGAGCGTGCATGACGAATTCGTAGTTGTCATGCTGCTTCAGCAGGAAGGGAAAGAACAGCTGCTTTAGTGCTTGCTCCTGTAACGGTTGCCATGGTTTCGGCACAGCAGAAGCAGCGCATACGAATATTGTCATGTTTCGATTGATGATGTTCTCGGGGATGCCCATCATCTGCGCCAGATTGTAGGTCTCTTGAGATCGGAATATCATTTCGAAGAGGGTTTTGGTGGCTTGCATCGATACCAGCGGATGCTTGACGGCCTGTTCAGCGTACTCCTTCACCTTTGGAGACGCGTCGGCAAAGTCTGACTCGTCGAACGCCTTCTGCAGGTTTGGTATTGCTGGGACGTCCAGTTCCTCCGGCGTCGTCGAAAGGATGGCAACGACGAAGCTCAGCTGCGTCTCCTGGTACTGCCACGGCTGGCCACCTAATGTCGGACCCCACAAGCTCTGGATGTCGAAGTTCTCATATTCTATGGCGAGCGGTAGCAAGGCGTTGTAGAGAGCCAAAAACTGCTTTTTGGTGACCTTCAGATGCTCCTTGTCGAAGCCCGAGACCACATCAGTCCAGTCCAGACGCGCTCCTGCCTTGTGCTGCCTCACTGCCTCAACGAAGATACCCGGATCGTAAGCGTCGCCGTTATGCGCGATAACCATGAATAGAAGCACGTTTGCAATCTGCGAATATGATATGTCACGTGTCTCTACTGTGCTCAATATCTCTTTGCATGCGTCCAGACTGGCGGTCACGCGGGGGCCCGCCTGCTGGATCCGCTTCACCAGGCGCGAGTCCTGGGGTGAGGCCAACAGTGCATCAAGCAGCATTGCCGACTCTACTTCGGACGGCACGCGGGTGTTGAGTCGGCTGTTATATCTCACCCGAATCGCATAGAAGAGGTTCTCGCGCTGCTCTTCACCCCAGTTTCGTGGCGGTTCCTGAAGCAGTCGGTCGACGATGGCGGCAAGTACGGCGGGGGCTAACTCGTTCTCGGGGTCGGTGGGCTGTGGAGTCGCGAGGGTTGCGAGGAAGTGTTGGAAGGTGGTGGAGAGGAGGGCATCGGCTAAAGTTCAGGTGTCAGTACTTCTTGGCAACGTGCTGCAGGGAGTCGCGAGACATTGCGGAATCGACAGGCGCCTTGCATTGCAGCGAGAGCCTGTCGGAGCCGAGTCATACCTTTCGAGCGCAGGTCGGCCTTGTTGAGTGTTCGGCACGGCAAGACCAAGGCCACTTTGGCGACCGGGTCCAGGCGGAAATGGTCGATGAATGTGTTGAGGTCGAAGTCGCGGAACAGCTCTCCCTCGCTCGTGTCGAGCGACTGGGCAATCTTGTCTGCCTGCTGTGGATCTCTCAGTAGCTTGTGTAGCTCTTCAATCAGCAGCTGGTAGTTGCCAGCACTGTCGCCGCCCGCCGGCACAGCACGTGCGCCTGGGAAGATGGTGCTCGCATTGCTCTGAAGCAGTCTGCGGAAGTAAGTGGTGAAGAGTTCCATGCCGCTCTCATCAATCAGTTTCCTGATCTTGTCCGCCTGAGCTTCCCACTTCGCTCGATCGGTGGGGTCCTGGTTGATGGTGCTCAGCAGGATGTTCAACTGAGTGAGCACCAGACTGCCGAGCGGGCCGGACGAGGTCGCGCTGTGCGGTCCCGTGGAGGACACCGGCGATCCAGCGGTGGTGGAAAGAGATAGTGAGGGCGAATGGCGCGCGAGACGAGAGATGCCTCCACCGACGCTCCCACCAGCCGCGGAGGTCAAGCTGGCGAGGGAGGATGTCAGGCGCGGACTGCCCGAGGTCGCGACGTTGCGCGGACGATTCGTGGGGTGCAGAGGTCCGCTGGCGTGTGCCGGGCCGGAGGGTGATATGTATGAATTGCTGGAGGAGGTGGAAGAATGTCGGCTGGTGATCTGGCGACTGGCAGTCACGGCGGAGGGATTGGAGTTGAGACTGGCGGGCGAGAAGGCGGAGCGCGGGGGGCTCTCGCTGTGCACCGGCGCCCGCGAATGGGTGGAGATGGCGGTAGTAGTGGTGTGTGTAGCACTGGCTGTAGAAATGGGCGTCGGGTCGTGGCCAGACCCTTGCTGCCGCTCTGACGAGCTGTTCCTGGCTATCTGCTTTGGTGACCGCGATATGTGGACGTCTAGCGGCAAGAGGTGATGGGCGGTTTGGGGCAAGTCGCTCATCGATACATTGGAGTCGCGTTCGCTCGGTGGGGATGGATATGTATTGGGATCGGGGTGGGATGCAGAGGTGTCGTCAGCCAATACGTACAATGTGCTCTTGACTACACCTACCAGCTCACTCTCGTCGAGAGATGCTGCTCGCCAAGCCCAAAGCTAGTATTGCACGTGATCACATAGTCTACGAGAAATGAAATGATTGAACGCTGCAGTTACTTCCCGAGGCATCTGCTCATTCCGCTATATTACTAGGCCTGAAAATCAAGCACAGCTATCGAGTCTATGCGTGGTATAGTGCATCGGCTTCCTTCGTTCCTTATCGTACAGCATGACTTTTTGTAGGCGTCCCTATTGCTATGCACCCTCATTCATATCGGCCGTCTCAGCTTGTCCAATGATCAAGCGACTGTCGCTCACCATCCGTTCTCGATCTCTTTACTGAGAGCGTTGTACGGTGGCTTGGCACTCTTCGCCTTCTGCTCGTCAAAGACCCAGATCCCGCCCGTCTGATCCTTTTCCAGACTACCGCCGGGGACCTCCTTCACGAGTTTCTCAAAGATGGGCGAATCGCTCGCTTGGGTGAAGAATGTTCGGGCCCAATCACGGCCTTCTGCCTGTTCCTTCTTGCGCTGAGCTCGCTGCTGCTCTTCAATCTTGGTCTTCTCAACGGAGGTCGCGTTCATGTCTCCTCTCAGGATTGCGTCTGCTACCGTCTTCCACGCCCGCCGCGATTCCAAAGGATCCTGATCTTTGATGTCCGCCACCTGCAGCTTCGTCTTGGGTTCACTCTTCGCATTGTATTCCTCTACTACCTGTTTCTTGGCATCTTTGATGGTGAATTTATCGGTCCAGCTGCCTTCCGCGGTGTACAAGACGGAACTTTTGCTCTTTTCCTTTCCGTGCGGGAATATCACGGCGTGCAGGCGGTTTGCAGTTCCCGAGACCCATCCTGCTCCAGAGTAGTCGATCCTCGCAGTGTATCCAGACGAGGAGACTATGTAGTTGCACTTGTCGAGTTCCACGTATGGCTTGCCGCCAATGATTCCTTCTATGTGGAGAGAGGGGAGTGTGATCAAGTAAGACTCCTTAAACCGGTCAAGGTGGAGAAGCGCATGGCCAACTTGCTTGACGTAGATCGTTCGTCCGAAACTAGCCTTTTGGGCATTGTAGCCCTCTAACCTGACTCCATGCTTCTCATTGCGAATGCTGTACGCCGTGACTGGTGGGTGATGCGAGACCTGCTCGCTGACCAGTTGTGTTTCGCCAGCCTCATCTTCCCACTTGCCCAGAAACAACTCTCCGAGGAACGGGTTGAGTGGCTTCTTCTCACTCCCCAGCTTTTCGTTTCTGCTGGCATACTGCTGCTTGAGCGTACTGCAGAACCACTTCAGAACAAGCACCATTCGTTTTTCAGGATCCTGTTCCGCTGCGGGTGCGACCAGTAATTTCGGCATTTCCGCCCAGTATGCCGAGAACTCTGTGAGCGAGGAGGTCGAGAGAATCCATGCAGGAGCGGTCATGGTACTCAAGTCGCCATTGAAGGATGCTAGTTGCTGTGATCGATTAGTGACCGCCACACGCAGTGTCTCGACTGCGCCCATACCTTGATGAAGCCGCTCCATGATCCCTTCTGTGCTGCTGGTACCGCAGCACCCTCCTGCTCTGCTGCAGGCATGCTGGTAGATGTCGGATTATGGGGTCGTTGGGAGTGTCTAAGGATTGGAAAGCTCGGTTTGTAGGTGTAGGTCGATGTGAACTCGAGGAGTCGGCCAGTTGCAAAGAAGAGCGATGGTTGGTGAGAGTCGTAAGGGAGAGGGAGGAGTCAAAGTGGTGGACGTGGCGGTGTTATGGGCGTTTGCTTTGGTGTTCGTCTCCGCCATCTGTCTGGGCAACAATGATGGGGGAGGGGCGATTTCGCATTTCCGCTGCACGTCATCGTACCTACATCTACTCCAACTCCACCAAAACTTGGAATATCTGTCCAGATGGCCAGACAGTGAGGCTCAGAAGGCTTCATTCATCAGCATGGGATGACTGGGATGCCCATACTATGCTCTGGTGGCAAGGCGATCGAGGCTGAGTCCCGACGCGCACGAGTTGCGATGCTCAACGGCCACAGTGTAAGCTGCTGCCTTCGACATTACTACCATTCCTAGTCGCCAATGCCGGCTCTTACGAACACATAATACGTGTAGCACTCGGCGTTGTTCGCATGCGCACCTTGGCTGGCGATCGAGGCTCAAAGGCAGCTGCTTCTCACTGCTATACAAGCGTAAGTCCTTCATCACTGACTGCCTAGAGTCGATCATATCTGCAGTCGCGTGGACCAGCATCACACATCACAGACATGGCACGAATTCTCAGCTACCACAGAGGATTGGAATGGTTTCATGACCTCTCTCACAAATTGCGTTCCACACCTCGCGCTGAAGAAAAACACCTACACGCTCCACACCGCAATGCTCACCAGCCATGTCTTGGAACCAGAGTCATATCCCGTCAACGTGCGGGCTCCCATAGCTCTTCAGCTTCCCTCGCGGATTTACACCATCGCCCCGCGCCATGATTCGCCCTGGGATTGACAAGGAACAAATCACATTGGAAGCCGCCACACGCTGGACATCAACATGAATGGGACACCGGCGTGGGACATGATTTAACATTTCCGGTTGATCGCTTGGCCACTTTCAAACCATCGCTGCCAGCTGAAGTACCCAAGTGGACATTTAAATACCCTCCCTTCACATCGGTACCGCGTCTATGGCTACCAGCATCACTACGCAAGAAGCTGGCCACGACCGTCACTTCCTTCAGCTTTGCGAGTCTGTGCGACGGGACCGACCACTTTGATGATGTTGCATTCTTCTTCAAGAGCAGGTTGCGAGTGGTCTCTAGCATACCCAACATGGACAGACTCGTGACATTCCTATTGGGATGCTTAGTGGCGTTATGCGCTGCATCTCAGGAAGAGGTCGAGAAGATTCAGATTAGCTTCGCACTGAAGAGCACGCGACCTTGATGGAGCTGGCCCAAACTGAGCAGGCCTTGGAGGGTGACCCATCATTTGAGCGCAATCGTACTTTCGAGACATCCAGAAACGACTTGCTTAACTTCTCACATCCCAGCAGCAAAGAATTATCAAACAGGCCACATTAATTTTCAAGTGTCAGCTTTGACTTTTAGATCAAAGATTTCAGAAGACAGAGTTTGCACATCATCCTTCTTCCAACTCCATCGTCCGTGACCCCAGCGACGTTCAGAATATAATCCAGTCAACTCCATCCTCTGCACGGCCATATCCGTATTCATGTCAACGTCTTCCTCTGAAACCCCACGAGGTATTGCTAATATGCCTCGACACCGTATCATTGTCCAACAAAGTCTGCAAGCTGCATCCCATCAATCAACACTTCTGCTGCAACGAGAGTTACGCCTGGCTGGCAAGTTTCGAAAAACAGGATGCTGATCTCAAGTGCGCCTCCTATCCCGGTGGCTGATCACGATCTCCTGGACTCCTGGTATTGGGTAGTGGAGGAAGACCGAGTGTATAGAGGGTATGGAGTGAGGAATTACCCCGGAACCGTCGGGATGATTGGAAAGTAGGGCGCGCAAGAATGCTGGGAGGGCGTCCCGGCCAACGTAGATTGTTTCGCCGGTTTGGGAATATTGGGATATGAGCGGGGAGAGCTTGGTGGAGGTGTTGTGGAGGAGGATTGGGAGTGAGATGGACCCATCAGTGCCAGGATGCGCTTCCGAAATTGTAGAACTGGCGAGAGGCGGTATGAGAGATGTAGTTCTTCTCCGTGCGATGCTACTGGTAGTGCTACTGAATGATCTGTGTAAGCTGGGTCGGCTCTAAAGCGTGGTCTTCGGTATAGACGCACTTCGCTAAGTATGAAGATGTGCTTGCCCGCAATCCACCAAGTCTTGGATGCTCTTCATAAATGCACAAATGAGCATGCTTTCTGCTCTTACACGTCGTGCAAGGATCTGTATAATCGCGTCGAACTTTCCGACTTCGACATGAAAGGCAAGCTTTAGGTTTTCTGTTCCTTCGCTTCTTGGGAGGTGGTGACGGTGGACTGAATGTCGTCGCCGATTCTGATGACTGTGAGAGATCCATTGTCATTTATGATGACCAATTGGTTCCCGGTGTTCAAGGTTTCACCAACTTTCTGGTGTAACTCTCCTCATTGTGCCAGAGCTCAGAGCTCAGAGCTCGCTTAACGTGAACTGCAGAATTCTGGTACGCCAAGGTTCGGAATTAAGGTGCCCTGACCTATGTGATGTCGTAACGTGATATACCGACCTGATCAGCTGATTTCATGACTCGTTTACCTGCGTACTGCGCTGTGCCATTGTCATTTTTGGTCATCAATTGTCTACCAGAGCTCGCCATGCGTCCGCTATCCGTTCACAGTCCTGTCTGAGTGGCGGGAGCTCCGAGAAGTGAGGAGCGTAGTCTCAATGTAGCTTGCTGAATAATTCAGCTATGCGCGGTGATCATCGATGTGGAACCGGCTGCTTTTAGCAACTTTGTTGGTCACTTGCGCGTCAAGGTCGCAACCAAGAGCAATGCAAAGATCTCTGTGTCCAAAGGCATCCCGAGCAATTTCTGGTTGCGACAAGTCCGTAATCGAAAGACAAATCGATGCAGAGTGTTCAGCCGCATGCTTCCCGGATAGGTTAGCGAAGACGGCCAGCTCTATTCATGGCACTGGAGTTGCTGGTATATCTGCACGGGTAGTTTCAATTTGGTCATCGTGCCAGGCTCGTCGTCTAGTGTGACAGTGAGATCGATTGTGTGTCGTCGACTAAGGAGTGTCGACCAGAAATCCGGTGTCAGCGTTTGGTCGACCGTGATCTCAAAGGGTATGGATATCGAATTAGTCAGCACTTCCTCGAAGTGTGAGGTCTTTTCATCTAAGATTGGGTCAGGATTATGTCGATTCCACCAACAAGCAAACTTTTTACCTTCACTTTCTGAGTCGTGAGACTCCCATTGACGGAAGTTCGCTGCATGGCGCTGCGCATTATTTCGCACCTGTTTGACCACCGCCTTGCTGTGAGGTACTCCTTGCAGCGTGTGAAGCTCTCGTCTTGTCCGCGTTGGCATCACAAATGTGGTAGTCCTCAGCTGCGCTGTGGCATCGTATTTCTTCGGCACAGGCAGTGACTGGTACGTTCTCTCGAAACATCTGACAAGCATGAATACAACATCGACATTGACAGTCAGCGTCGAACCAGTAGCTGAAAATGACAGGGGAGCAGGTTCCTGGCTGATCACTCCAAGGCGAATGGTAGCTGCTCCACTGCGTCGCTCCTTCGATGTACGGACCAAATATTCACCAGGAAAATCTTCGGGAAGGACTGGCTCCGGAGATAGCGATGCTGGAAGGTAGTGGAATCGGCTCGGCCTCGAAACGATGATCTTCTTGTCCTGAAGAGCTGATGCAATCACGGTGTATGTAATCTGGTACTCGACGTTGGTCTCCGCTTTGAAAGTGTCAGACCAGTGACCCTTGAGTTGTTTTGAGTCCACGGAAGGTAGTAACCCGAAGGAAGATTGACCATTTGGCTTCTGCAAGGTGAACTTGAACGGTATTTCGGTTTGGAATTTAGAGCCTGCTGGAATCGCAATCTTGTCACCGTCAAAAGCTGAAGCGGAGAGGAATGTATGTGTCTCGTATGTGGCGTTACTACTGAGTGTGCCGCGGCAGTTCTCTATTAGTTCGGTAGCCACGTTGCCTTTGACCACGACTTGGTAGCGGATATTTTCATAGTTCTTCTTCAGCGTGAAGATTGCTGTGCCAGAAATTTGATCACTGCCGGTGTATGTCGGAATATTGTTGTTATTGGTCGATACTAGCCCCACAGAGTTGTAAAGAATCTGTGCATCGACTTGCGGTGTGCCTATCCAATGCGGCATCTTGCTGGTTCGTGACGTTGTGATCTATGTCGTACAGCTGTGCTATGTGAGACTCGATGTAGTAGGAGGAAAGTTTTCAGAGGCGTTTCGTGGGATGGAATACCAAACCGAAAGTATACATGCGCTGATCAAAGCATCCGGCGCACTGTCGTATGCGGGTGCATGCTTTTGTCACGATATCACATCAGCCCGATTTATTCCTCTGGTGCAAGGCCTGTGATATGTCAACGAGTAATACTGATTACAATTCTTGCCGAACTTGGCAGAATACTTCACGGAAAAGCTTTGACAAGGCCAACGGAGCGCGAGCGGCAAAGCGCGGGATTCCACCCCATGTTTTGTACTTCCACGCTTTGTGATAGACCAACAGAAGAAATAAATTCGGGAGCTGTGGGAGGCTGACTCGAGTGGCGTGTTGACTTATTGCACGTGGCAGGACGCTTGTTGAGCGCAGACCTGATGTGCGATCGAGACTGGTTCGCGATAACTTGGCTTGAATGATCTTGGTCACGCAAACCCTGTCCACGAGACAGCTTGGCACGGCCGTCGATCCAGAGTTTATTGGCAGTGGAAAATTACTGTAGCAGCGCAGATGCAACGTACAGCGCTCGGCAGCCTCAGCTCGGTAGCTGGACCAACGAAAGCTGAGAGAAGAGACGCCTGCATTTGGTAGGCGAAGGAAGCTGACCTGAGACGCCGACATGTGAGTCTATCCTTACGCAGCCTTGAGCAACTCCAGAGACTTTTCTTTCCTGATCAGTGAACCAACCGTGTCGGCTGGACTTGAGGATTCTCATTATAGACATCGAGGTTCAGGCGGTCTGAGGATTCAGGATTTAGCATAATTGTATTGCTCAGTTGTATGCACCACAGAACATACAAGTTACCAAGGCCCGCACAGATATTGTCAAGCCGGCACAAAGCTGTGCAGTCGTATGGCGAGATCATGGAAGGTGCCGTAGGCAAGCAGCCACACACAGTCAACCACAATTCCTCGTCGGCTAGCGCATTCTCGGCATGGTCAGCTATTAGAGCAGGATCTGCGATTCTCTTTGTCGGCTTTGCTCTCCCTGAGACTTATGGTGTCTTCTAGACCGTCACCAGACAGTCCTGGTCACTCGATGGCGTCTCAGCCTTTATCCGAGCAGATTTAACCGGCATATCGAGTTACTTCTAACATCGGATTCGTGCTCGACGATTGGCGTCGTGTGTGCTGCTAGCATGCCGAGAATAGTTTGGCAAACACTCATGTGGCAAGAATTGAAGCTCGGCGCAGGTCTGGCGTTCGTTCATATGCCTGCCACGAGTGTATCCAGGCAATACCTTGAAGGCATGACCGCACGGACGGCATTGTAGTATTCGGCATAGCGTTGATCGATTGGATTTTGCTATACGGTAGTCGTTTGGTGCTCCAAGAGCATGGCCTTCTGGACACTCCATAGATTGGGATATCTCGCAGCTGGTATCTGGCCGCTGAAACCAATATGCTGAAAACGCACTGGCTATGCCCAATGCCGTCTATGCCAGACGGCTAGTAAGTCACGGGAATGCCAGTGCAGTAGGCAATGACCATATCAGTTTCCGGCTTGTGCGGCGAAATGGTATTTCTGATAGCAACTGGTGATGTTGGTAGAATCGTATTCGTGAAAAGAAGTGAAAGCGAAGGCAAATGCAAGCAGGACACGGCGAAGGGGACTTCCGATGCCCCGGTCCCGGTCCCCCTCGTCCGAGCCGAACGTTGGAACACTACTCCACCACACTTCTGCTGTATATTGATGGCTGGCATCCATACTCAAGTCCTGCCAAAACCGTGCTCACTGGCTATAGCACCAGCCATCATTTAGCCGTCGGGTTCACTCGGAAGGATGGATGGCCCACTTACGGACATGTGTGACCTCCCTCCCTTGCCGAGATGCAGCCTTATGGTAGAGACCGTAGGCTCTCTTCATTACACTGGCCAACTTGTAGCTTCATAATCCGCGCTCGGCATACTTTGGACAGCCAACAGGCCTCAAGAGAAGATGCTTGAGAGATATCTGCGGGCAGACTTGTGCTTCTGGGAACGAGTGTTAGAGACATCGATATGAGCGGGCCATTAAGTAGTAAAGCTTTCCGTGTATATGATGACTTTTCCTGCGCCAGTGTCTTGCATTTGGCTCTACTCCATGCGACTCAAAGTCGTTTCCTCGGTCTCTCCTGCCTTCTGGCAAAGCATATCAATACTTCTTCTCGATCCATCTACCCATCCATCTTTCATTAAGTTCCTTCGCCTCGTCATACAAACCCAGCTCCAAGAGCAACTGCACCACACCTCTGACACTCGAGTGGAGAGCAGATGAGATCCAAGCGTGCGTTGGAGCGGTATGCTCTCCAATGAAGATGATGTTGTGCTCGGTCTGGTGATAGGCCGGGATATACAACTTGTGTTGCTGCACATCCGGTCTGCACCATGCCGTAGCCGTGTGAGGATCCTCCAACCAGCAAAGACGCTCGTAATCTCCAGTATACAGATCTCGGACTTTTTCGCCGTGCAGAGATACGATGGCGTCGAGTACCAGCTGCACGTGATCCTCTTCCGAGAAACTCACAAACCGATCAGACCAGTCTCCACCACGATAATGGATGATGACTCCCGGCCGACCAGACTCGTTGAGTCCATACACAGGATAGTACAGAGCTCCTACAGGATTGGATTCGGGCTGTGAGTAACCTCCGAAGATTGGGTTCGGGCCTTTTTCCCAGAAACGTTCGCGGAAGAGAAGGGCGACTTTGCACGCCGATTTGAACCTCAGCCCTGCTTCGGAAGTCGCACGGGACAGGACTGATGAGAAGGATGGCAGTTCCATGAAGCGTGTCATAGTGAACGGCACCGCCATAATGGTATAGTCGTAAATTTTGGAGTGCGCGGTGCGCTTTGTACCTGAGCCTTCGTTCCAGGAGAGCCGGAGTTGCGTTGTGTTGGTGGAGGGCGAGGCGATGGGCTCAACTTTTCTGATTCTGCGATTCAGCGTCAAGCGGTCAGAGACGTGAGGGATGAAGGCGTCGCTCAGGCGATTGAAGCCTCCATCGACGCACTGCCATTCTGTTTCGCCGAGAGCGTCCGGGCTGCCGTCGAGACCGAGGTTAGAGTTGTGGTGCATTTCGTCCCAGAAGACATCGTAGTCAGAGCTTGTCCAGATTGCGTCTGTGACGTTCTCGCTTACCTGCCAGATGTTGCGCATGAGTGATTGTTGGCTGACGTCGTCGAGACTCTCGTCCATGGCTTTGCGATGCGCTCGCCAGACGTCTTTTTGGATCAATTTGAGCGTTTTCTCGTCTTTGAGAATCTTGTTCATCCTGGCTTTCGTATTGTTGTACTCAGCTGTCGCCAAGGAGGGCTTCGTGCCAAGGCTTGAGTTGGCAGCAATCTCAGCTCTGGTTGGGATTCTTCCATCCTCATGCCGTCCAGTCCCTCGCGCAAGCAATTCGTTCGGAGAATGTTGAATCCAGGGAATAAAGTCGATCTTCCACTGCTCGTCGTGACCGTTCAGCTCGTTCAGCCAGTTCGCAAGCTGCCACACCATCAAGTGATCTGTGTAGTAGTGTGTTGAATTGTCGCTCTTGTACGTGACACTATGTGGCAGTCTCATGGGACCCATTTCGGCAAACTCATCCGTGCCACCCACAAACTTCGTCCTGAACCGGCCACCCACACGATCATCAGCTTCAATTATCTCCCAATTATGAACGCCAACACTTTCGAGCATCAGTGCCGCTGCGAGGCCGGAAATGCCGGCACCTACAATGGCGATCGACATGTCCTTGTCTTGCGATTTCGAACTTTGATTGATAGCGGCCACTTCTTCGAACCAAGCGCCAAGTGCGTCAAAGTCCTTGAGGAGGGGGTTCGGGGTGGTAAAAGCATTGCTAATGCTGGAGGACTGGACTGGACTGCTACTGACGGCGCACGTAAGAGCTGTTACCAGGCACAAAAGGTTCTTGTGGATATACGCCATTATAAAACGGGGGTCCTTCACAACTTGCGATGAGCTTAGACGGACGTCAATGACTTGGACATTGCTTACCTTTCAGCTTCATAGAAAGTGAAGTCCTTCCATGGCCTTGGCATCTCCCAATCCCGGAACCTTGATGGTAGCTGCAGGTTTCTACTGCAGCTGCACACCTAATAGACGACGAACGCAAGCAGGCAGGCCTTTCCACATTTATCGTGTGTACTTTACACTCTACCCGCGCAGTAGCTTTGCTTGAGAGGCCCCCATGATGGTGACTGAGGAACTTTGGGCTCTGCTACAGTATTGGAATTCCAACTCGCGTTGTACGTTCGTAAGATTAGACTTTCTTCTTCAGTAACCCTTTCAAAAAGTCGAAGGAATTGCTGTCACTTTGTAGTTCAAATCGTTTGCCGGTCAGTCTACCGTCTATGTCCAAACCTTCGGCGACGAGTAGGCCCCAGTCAGTAGTTATGCCCTTGATCTTGGCCTTTGCACCGCCTTCCGTTTCCAGAGTCACAACTTGGTCGGTATGTAACCAATGCTCATAGTACATATCCTCGAATTGCTTGGAAAAGCCGGACCGACAGAAACGAGCATAAAGAGACTCGAGTTGGACCAGAATTGCAGCGAGCAACTTCTCTGGCTGCACCTCTTTCAATCCGGCCTTTTTCGCGACTTGATTGATCGAAGTAGTGGGAGCCACGTTGTCCAGATTGAGACCAATGCCAACGATCAGGGTGTAGTCTCCTCCACTGTATGAGCTGTTGACGAGAATGCCGCCAATCTTAACATATGACTTTATATCGTCTTCTTTAGCCCCAGGCTTATTAGGGTCGAGAGCATAGATATCGTTCGGCCACTTGAGCTTGATGGAAAGCTTCTTGTACGCACTTTCGTAGTTCTTTGTTGCGTTGACGATTGCAAGCGCAGCGAGGTATTGCACGAATACAACTGGCGCTGAATTTGACAACGACAGACTGTGCTTAAACATTGTGCTGAAGATGAGCTGACCCGGAGGAGAGACCCAAACATTGGTTCCACGACCACGGCCAGAGATCTGTGTAGTTGCTGTACAAGTAGTGCCTATTGGCAAGTTTGACAGCAGTGTTGTGTTCTTCTCGAGCATAGTCTGCGTGGAAGTAACGACTTCTCCATATAGTATTACGCGGCCATAATCACCAGATAGTCCGGGCTGTTTTGCTTGGTAGTGCTTGAGGTGGTTGCGAAAGGCGGAATGATGGAAATGCGGCGTTGCTTTTGGTGATGGAATCGACTGGGTGTGCGGGATGAGCGTTTTGACGATTGCGTTATAGTCGAGGATTCTATCCGCAGATTCCTGATCAGCTTGCATGTCTTGCTCACCACCCGTTTCCGAAGAACCAATGATTGCAGAAGCTGCTTCCTTGACGGCATCAGGCAGAACACCAGCGACGGCTTGTTTGACATCATCGAAGTCCCATCGATCTTCGATTTTGACCTTGAAGGTGTCATTCTCGCTCTTGATCATGTAGCGGCCTGTGTCTCCTGCAAGAATGCCTGCCTCTCGCCATCTCTGCAGCAGTTCTGCAATCTCGCCAACTTGGGCCGAGGAGAGATGCAAATGAGATAGGGACGGTACCGATGTTGCCTCTTCGCTGGTTTGCAAGCCAAGCTTCTGGAGACATGCTTTCAAGAAATCTATTCGTTGCGCATCGGTGGCGAGCAATGCATCAATTAGCTTCCCGTAACTTGGATTCGACGGCTCCTCGCGGTTCAGATTGGTGCCTGCGAATCTATAACCATATCAGTTCAAGTGTCAGTCTTTCTTTGCGGAGAGCATACTCTGGATGAGGTCCTGTCAAGAGAGCAGCCCCTTCGCCAACCTTGCGAAATACTACCGCTGCCTTCGGCTCACCAGCATCAACAGCCAGGTCTTCCTCATATGTCGCGAGAACTTCAACACCATCTCCCTGGAACTTCGAAGCATCTACGAACACTCCACCACCGTTGTAGTAGGAGTTAAAGCTGCTCCCCATGCCAGCCAGTACATCGGGATTCGTCTTGAGCTTGACAGCTCTTGCACCCTTCTCGCTCCCGTAGACGAATCCTCTGAAAGCAAGTCCTCGGCAGGTACCAGGATAGAATGCCAGCTCTCGTTCCCCCACAACTTCCCAGCCTTCCCGACCAACCTCAAATTCGCACGTAGACGAGCCGTAGTAGCCACCGGCACATAGTCCAAGGTAGCTGCCACCACTGTTGACATATGTCTTGACGCGCCGGTTGCCGACACCGTTGAGGACGCGACAATAACCCGAGTCGGCGCCGCCAGGAATTACTAGCAGAGCACATGTCGATGGCCAAGGCTCTTTCAACAACTGGTCCGAAGAAATAGTCTGGATAGCATATTGTGATCCGAGCAGCCGACGAAGCGTCCAAGTGACATGTCGAACAGATGGTAAGGAGGTCGAAGGTCCAGAGTAGACGAGCACGTTGGTTCTCTTCAATGCCATCTTTGCAAGATCACGTGCGGGGAAAGTGGTGATTCCTCTTGGTAGTCTTTACCTTCCTTTCTATCAATTCCGCATCTGCAAGCAATTTGAAAGATGTCCAACAACGAGAAGTACCAGACAGCCTCCACACAGACCGATAAAATTGATGATGAGCCGGACGACTGGTGAGATATTTTGCTAACTTCTCGCCGCCAAGCTGACACTTAGCAGGGACAAAAGAATCTTCAGCACTGGTTGCGCGGGTATACAGCACTACCGAGAACGCTGCAGCAGAACTTTGTTGATTTTGTACAGATGAAAATGCGAAGCTGAACGATTGTTTCCGGGACAAGAAGGACTGGAGGGCCTGCAAGGACGAGGTGAGTTGTAGGCCTCGGCTAAGACCTACCTCCCTTCAGCGAGGTACTGAATACTAGTGATGGTAATACTGACTTCTTCTCGTGTAGATGGAGGCGTTCAAGCAGTGTTGGAAGCGGCAAGGGAACGAGGAGAGGACTGATCAGAAAGATGCTTGACGAGGGCTATAAGTGGTCTCTCGGGGTATCGGGCTGTTCTGATTTGCAGTCAATCGGATCATTCCGCGCATACAGATGGGAACGGTCGTAGATACATGTAGGTAGTATTTCACCATGTACAGTTCTGCAAAATCATTTCAGGCGCAAGGAGAATAGATACACATAATTTAGCATACGAGGACCAACTTCTTCTTCTCCAAGACCCTGCGCACGGACCACAAAGATATCGGACCTCATGTTTGAGCTCCCAGAACTTTCATCGTGTGTCTGCAACAATGCCATCTTCAGCGCGCGCCAGCTCGTGCCTGGCTTTCATAGCATCAGCATCGACATGTAGCACCCGCTCGCAATGCGTGCGCCGCGTACAACACGCGAAGCGAGCCATCTCGACAGCCCCTAGACGATGGCAGCAAGCCGCCCCGAAATCCCCTTCTCCAGCAGAGGGAGCAGCCAACGCCCAGAAAGTGCAGCATGAGCTGTCGCCGAGTGATGAGAGCGAGCCATTGCGAGCTTTGACCGATGGACTGCAAGACCCTCCCCTCGTGCCGAGCGAGAACGAAAACCACATCGACTGGACCCGCTCCTTTCATGGCTTGAGCGCCGAGGCCTTCACACCCGAGCAGGCGCAGATTTTGCAAGAGCCCTTGGAATATGACGATATCGAGATCAAGCCGGATGGGATTGTATATTTGCCCGAGATCAAGTATCGGAGGAAGCTCAATCGTGCATTTGGACCTGGCGGCTGGGGACTGGCACCGCGTGGCGAGACCATCGTGACGGGCAAGATAGTCACGAGGGAGTACGGACTTGTCTGTGGTGGAAGGTGAGATAGCCAATGCGCATCAGTGATTGCTGGCCAGCAACTGACAAAGGCATAATAGACTTGTATCAATAGCGCGCGGCGAACAACAATACTTCGATGCCGACGGCATTCCAACGGCTACTGAAGGGTGCAAATCCAATGCAATGATCCGCTGTTGCAAAGACCTGGGCATCGCCTCCGAGCTGTGGGATCCACGCTTCGTCAGGAAATTTATGGCAGAGATGAGCAAGGAGATCATTGTGGAGCATGCAGTGTCGAAGAAGAGGCGGAAGCATTACATGAGAAAGGATGACGAACTGAAATACCCGTTCACGGAGGTTGCTCCAGCTGGTGCCTCACCGTCAAGCGGACCGAGAAGCTCAGCTTCAGCCTCGAGGGCTGGCGGCGTAGCAAGTGCGGCTTCGCAGGCATTCCAAAAAGCAAAAACACAGGCGACCGCATCCAAGGCGAAATCCACCACGTCGTAATAAAGAGCATGGTCATTCGCTGGCTCCGCTTCAAGACGAGCTGGCAAAGGTGTTGCATTTTCCAACTGCGACGTCTGTATCATATGTGGCAGTGCTGTTGCGCTGCATACTACGCTCGAGACGTAGGATGTGTAAAGTGTAGATGGATGGTCTCCTTCGTAACTCTGTATAAGATCTAGATTGAGAGCCGGCCGCGCCGTCTTCCCCAAGATTTGCCACCCACAGGTCTCTCGATTCGTGTCAGCGCCTGTCCGACATATGGATCGTATGTGGATTGAGTCGACGAGCCACTGTCAAGCATCGAATGAAGCTCACGTATGAATTTTGGCAGACTCGCCACCTCACCAGAGACGATTCTCGAACGTCGCTCTTCGCTCAACTGACATCGAGTGGGACCCAAGTGCTCTTTACTCGCGTCAGCTGCGCGAGCCAATTGACTGCAAATCTATTTCATTCCTGTTGCGTCTTATCCATGTAATGTAAATTGAGGGACAAAGATGCGAGCGACCGAAGCCAGCCCCATTATCGTAGCTTTCGACGGTATATCGACGGGCCTTGCATGTGGATGTGCTCACAAAAGCAAGCACCAGGGTCCTGCTACAGTCCTCGAGGGTTGGTGAGATGTTTGCTTCCTGCCCAAGAAGCCAACTCGGAGACATTTCGTGAGCGGTAGAGGCTCAACAGCCGAATTACAGGAAGCTGCGAAAGGAGCGTTGATACTGGACGAAGACCTGGACGAATTTTCTTCGAATTGAAACCTGCCCAATATTGGTCTCGTCTCGATAGCGAGCCTGACTAGGTCTAGCTTCGAGGTTCCTTTCCTAGGAGTCAAGGGAGCTTTGGCATTTTCTTTCGCTCACCGACCGCGGTCTGACACTCGATCGATCTGAGACCCTTCACCAAGTGCTATTGCACACTTCAGCTCCGCAGGCCAAAGATTTACCGACAGTAGTAAAAGCTACTAGAGTGAAGCATATTATACACAAAGCAACTAGCTCAGGTCTACCGATGCATTCCTTGGCTGAAGGTGCTCGGTGGTCTGCGAAGGAGAGAATCACCGAGCATTGGTCGATTTTGACTACTTTACGTTGGACCGCAGCGCAGTAATAGAGCCTAGTTATTGATGCAGGGCTATAAGTTCTGAGAACCCGGGGTGTTGACATTGGTTCCGTGTTAGGGAAAGGCCCAGTCAAACCAAATGCCTGAGGAGTCCTCGAGAACCCTTTCGACAACATGCCATCCTCAAAACTTCGCCTTGGTCTCCTGCTTAGCTCGCGGCTCTGGTTGGCTTCTGTCTCGCTCCAGGACTTGAAGCATTTGCGAGACCTATCTTGCTTTGTCCACAGGAAGCACCAGCGGGAAGCGTCCCAGAACCTACTTTAGCGGGAGTAATTGGACGTTGACTGAGCGAACTCTGACGCAGTCCTCAATTCGATGCTGGCGAACCTAAATCACCGGCATTGGAAAATATTTTACTCGACGTCGAAGACGTTCATCCACTGCGTTCAATAGCGCGTCTCTCGTTTCGCCTTGGCAACGTTGCAGAGTCAACCTGAAGTCCTGGTGAACTTTGACTGGTGGACGAGCACTTAGATATAATCGAGGTCTTGTCAATGAAGCCTGAACAATGGACGGGTCGATCCGGAAGCATTGAGAGGACACCGGAAAGACACATTGAAATCTGACCTTCATTCTCCATTGATACCTATCCTGCAGCGCCGCAAGATGTCAAGAGCCACTGCTTATGGCTATGGGTGTCAATCAAAATCCACAGTGCCTTCAAAGCACTCGGGTTCCTCCATCGGAACATCCTATCGGCCTCACTACTCGCTGCACAAAGCGTTAGGGCTGGGTTAAGACTTTGCCAAAAGCAAATACTGATTGAATGCCAGCCCGGCGCAACGCCAACGGACTTTTCAGTTGAAGCAAATGAGCCCAAGAAATGCCCGACTTACACAGATATGCGCCGCGAATACGGCTCCAGCCATCTACCACGCACAGTACACCAGTCCAATATACGTTCCCTTGAAGTTAGGGTCTTCGCCGCATTTCGTGCTACCCTGAGGGTTGGTCGCCGCCGCAAAGATCTCCCTGGGGTATTTGAATTCTCCCTCGGAGGCTGGCATGGGACCGCAGCAGTATGTATGCCAGCCTTTGGACTCGCAGAAACCGGTGCCGGACGTGCCCGCGTTGCAGTATTTCCAGTTTGGTCCGGGAAGTTCAGCGTGGACCGAAGAGGCGGCGAGGAGGAGGGTTGTGATTGAGAGGGTGAGAAGTTTGGCCAACATGGTCGCAGATTATGGAGGTGGAAGCTTGTCAAACGATCTGGGTTCTGCAACGATCGAAGGCGAATTTGAACTGTGTCTTTGCCATACTGGTCGGAGACTGCTGGTGGCATATATATGGCATTCTTCTGGTCGGGCGATGGAAGCTTGAATGGGAGCGGTGTCTCGGTGGTAATGCTTATGCTTTGGACTGGTGATCGTACAAGTGTCATAGTGTTTGATCTGATTTGCAGTGTTTGACAAGCCGCGCTATGCCCTCCAACACCGCGAAATTGCTGCGTGCTATCTGGATTAGCCGGAATAAACTCCGGTCGAAATACTTCGGCAGGAAACATAGTAGATCTCTTCCTCGTACATGATTCTTTGCCGCAGGAGCCGCCAATGCTACCATATTCTTCTAGCCGGCTGACAGGACTCATGCAAGTCTCGTAAACCGCCCTGTAGTTCTATCAATTTTTCCCTACGTGCCATCCTTGTATTCGATCCACAAGGAGTCTGGCATAGCGTCGTGTGTCTCACCTCTACATCACAACAGTTAACATACCTATTCCCGACGAGCTTTGCACACTCTCATTCGCCAAGATACAACAATCGCAACAATGGCAGGCTTTGCAACCTTAGAAATGATACTGGCCAGCCACAACGTTGCTCGGTCCGACATTTCTCCAGCGCGCCTAGTCTGCGCCTAGACATGGCAGGCATGTTTGGGGTATCGAGCCACCTTCGTCGTGTTCTGCTCGGATCGCTGTCGTAAATCGCAGGAAGCGGAGAGAGCGATCATTAGAGCAGTTTCTTGTCATCGAAAGCCATTCTAGAATATCGATGGGTACCTTAATGTAACAGGCTGATCGGGCATTTGAAGGATGAACCTGGCTCCATTTGTCTTCTTCTCAAAGCATCACTTGAGAGTAGGCCAGACTCTGGAGTATTCATTATATGTTGTCGCCAAGCGTGGCCTCAAAATTGCCCCCTGAATTCAACTGGAAACAGCGACGCAGAAGAAGGAATGCTGCTTGTTTTGAAAGTTTGACAATAGGCAGATTTTCCTCGTAAATTACAGTGAAGTATAGATACCAGGCGTCCTATATTTCGAGGCTTGATAGATGCAGCGCTGACAGGAATCGGTGACCCGAGCGCTGTTTGACACTGCGCTGGATTTACCTGACAACTTCAACACGGGGTCGGGCTCGATCTCTCTGGCAACAGTCGAAACTTACGGTCGTTTCCGTGCAGAAAGATAACTGAAAACCATTATTGACGACCTCAAAAGGTATGAAAGTCAGAGAGACTTGGCTCTACGTTTCCGATAAGTGATACTGAGTGACCCAATGGGACGGATCACATGATTGGACTCTGGCTTCAATCAGAATGGGAAAAAGCAAAATATTGGCTATTGACCCTCTGCTTTCGATCTGACCATGCCCTCAACTTCAGCGGCAGGCTTGACATCGTCCCAAATTGGCCACGGGATCTGGAAAGCATCGGTGATCCGGCCGTACGAGATGCCTTGAAGACGTCCGATTGGCTTTGACTTGGCAGGGTCAATGTATTTGCGATCTCCATCAACCACATCTTCTCGCACCCAAAAGCGACTCCCTTCGACGATGGTGATGACGTTCGATACTTTGCCAGGCTTACTTCGGCTGGCAATCTCGTGCGTGGTGACTAGTTTACATTCGACGGCAAATACAGCTTCTTTAATACGGCTCGCTTTGACATCGATACACGGCGCGGGCGTGAGACCTGTCAAGGCCCACTCGGAGACACCATAGGGAGTGTCCAGCGCACAGGCGTTCGAAGCTTCGAGGATGTCCTCGGTCAGAACGTTGATGACACATTCACCGGTTTCTTTCAGATTTGCCAGGCTGTCTTTCGCGGAGGTTGAGCCAACAGCGTGACCTATGACGAAGGTTGGCGGGTCGTGCGACATGGCTTGGAAGAAGCTGTATGGTGCCAAATTCGTACTCTGGCCATCTTTGGAGATGGTGCTCACAACCGCTGTTGGCCGTGGAATAACAGCGGAAGTAATCAGGCGATAGTTGAAGGCAGGGTCACGGCCTTCCTCGTATGGATCGATGGAGATTTGGGTGGTCTTCGAGGGATCATCTCTGTTGTTGGCGCCATCGCCAAGTTTCCAATCTGGCCTTTTCGTTTTGGTCCAGACGAATGAAGCCGATTCATTCCAATCGGGACGACTATTCTCTGTCGCTTTGAAGTCGCGCGGATTCCTTTTGTTCTTGTCAACCTGACCAATGCCCGCACTACCATTGCCAGTCGCAGTCATGATGGAGGAGATCTGAGCTACCCTGTTGATGCCTGTCTCGACGCGAGGCATACGTGCATTTATGCCCGCTTGCTAATTGCTCATATGAGAGGTAGGTATCGATATTCCAGAGGCGGATTCATAAGCAGATGCTGACATTGAGGTTCACTGCACGAAGTCAAGGCGGCCAACCACATGTTGCGTGATAGAATGCTTAGTAATCTGCCTATCTTGTCGGCAAAGAGACCGGCAATTATTGATGGGCTTTAACAGTCTCAAGCCTGCTCGGCTCGTGACAGAAAGTTCGTCTCTGTGTGCATCGCTGGATATGTTGCTCGACTCAATGACCTCTACACTTCCCACTACTTCTGCAAAGTTGGTAAGAAGAAATATAGTGCAGTTTTCCCACTCAATCCCTATTGACTTGCACGCATGCACTGTGAACGGACTTCAAATCTGCGCCACTAGCCTTATTGCTTTTCCAGCGAAGAGGCTTTAGGCACTGGCAGGCATTCTGGCATAAGAAGAGCAATGGCTTTGGCGTCGTTTCAGCTTTGATCAATTCGCGCCGCCAGGCTGGCCGTACACTGCTCTGAGAACCTCAGACTCAATCGGTGTGAGCTCAACCGCTGGTGCCACAGCAGGAGCGGATAGGTACGAAGATGTCAACCACCATGGCACGGTACCTGCAGGCCCCTACCTTACCGCGTATGCCAATGCAAGACAGAACCTACTTCGACGAAACCAGAAGCAACCCTCCAATAGCAGTGCCATCAGCGTAGTCACCAAGAGTGTTATTCGCCTCTTGCGCAGCAACGGTCCTCCCTCATTTGGGGATCTTTCTGCGAGGATTCATACATCAGAATCAGCCCCACTGCGGACAGGTATAGATTCGTCTCCCGAAGTCTGAGTAGGCGTTGGGGTCGGGGTCGGTGCAGCAGCTGGCGGCAGTTGATGTTTGCGGTCTGGTTTGTCTCGTGGCGCCGGCGCATATACAGACACAGGCCCAAGCTGCAAGGGCCGGGACCACAAATGGTGGAGAAAGCGGATTATGGTTGCGAAGATCTTCACAGCGAGTTGGGGAGTGAACGTCTCACGCATGAGACGCGTGGCAAGATCAAGCCACAAATCGTGTTAGAGACAGATCAGGCGAGCTAGGGAGCGCCGTTTGTACGTGATGTTCAACTCTCCTAGGCATGCCAACGCTGAGCACAACCAGAGGACTATAGCGAGGCTCGTCCTGGCCTGAGAAGATCGAGAGAGCCTTTGCAGGACGATGTCGCGGATGACCAGCTGACGCACATAGGATCGATCCGCAACATGATTGCAAGACGGGAGGACCCTTGGCTGGCGCATAGTGCGCGAGTGTCTGGGTTCAATGGGCATCTTTTCCCCTCGTACTGGCCCCAAGGGAGGGTGAACCAACCGGGTTGCCCGGCAAACAGCTCAACATGGTAGCAGTTATAGCTCTGCTGCCAAGATCTTATTGACCCTGGACTCCATAGTAAGGGCGAAAGCGAGGGCGCTTGCGAAGAGCAGTCTATATCAGCTGGGGGATTAGCCGACGAGCATTGCATCGAATCGAGGAGTAGCAAGTGTTCGAGCTGATGCCGTTACTATGCTATTTCACCTCCGGCACGGTTACTCTGACAGCTTCGTATAGTCGTGTGCTACTCGCTCACGGTACGAGCCGGCTTTAGTCTAACTCGGAGTAGCAGAGGTTATGAATATTGAGCGTCAGCATTCCGACCTGATGAGTGCAGCGCAAGAAAGGCGTATGTATCTGGCGCATCCTGGATCGAGTCGTTACTCAAACAAGTCGGTCGTCCACTCGCCGCAAGGCTATGCGCCATAGTCTAAGATCCGAGGTCTTCGGTGTATGATCTGACGTCCCTCCGTAGTGCCTGCGATGCGTACAGCAAGTACTTAGCTCAGACACTCGTCCGCACTGCCCGATATGCTGCGGCTGTCACTCAGACTGGGAAATATGCAATCCGCCTGCCGTTCGTTCTCTTGACCGCAAGCTCAGAATGAGACGTTCGGTCCGCACATCGTCCCGGGAGACAGCCGTCATTTAAGCATACAATGCAGGTGGATGCCAAGATGGATGTGCTTGATGAATTCCCCTCCATCTGGGCCATATGTGAACGTTGTTGGTGAGTTCAATGCATATCATGTAGTAATTTGAATGCTGTGACAGTCGCTGTACTAAAAGACCATGTTCAAGCGGGAGTGCGCAATATTGTGGATGCCGGGCCGTTACGCGCTAGCCCCTATTGTGTATAGGGGAACGCTAATTGACTCCACGCTTATAGGTAGGTTGTCCACCTAGCTGGGGCAGGTATTCTTGAGCGACAGCGGTCACCTCAATCACAGTGCCGCATGCTACCGTCTCGAGACTGCTCGCGTCACCAACTGCTCGTATATGGCTCGCAACATGTCTTGGCTCGCGAGCCTAGGAAATTCCTCGGAGGAACGGTTCAACTCCTGGACCACCACAATACCTGCGACACCTATCCTACAAATGGTTTGATCTCTCTCAAGTCACTCATCCAAATCTCTCCGCTTCGTTTTTGCTGCGCTCAAAGCATATCGAAGCACACAATGTCGGACATACCCCCCTCCAAGACATATGTTGAAGCCCTGGCGTTCACGCAGAAGTATGAGATCGACAAGCAGAAACAGTTTGATGACAATGTCGCTCAGGTCAAGAGCATCATCGACGACAGGCTTTCGGTAAGTCAGGCATCCGGAAAGCGCATAAAGCGCGGTTGGCCTAATATAATGCCGGATCTATGGCTTCCTTCTTGAATCGAGCAACATTTCAATCCCCTTCAACTCTCCGTCGCTGACCCTGTGCTTCGTCTCACAGCTCATGGGAGAACTCAAAGCACTGATCGAGCTCACCCTGGGTGGGCCCTACCAAGATGGAATCCGTACAGCTCCACCACTCTACATTGATGCTCGGCAGGGGACAGCAAGCGTCTTGGAAAAGCTTCCAGAGGGCGCCACGGTCGACGCCACCTTGAGTATGCGACCCGAAATCATCGTGGAGATCTTCGAGGGCACAATGGGCTTCCGACAAGCGACGTTCCAAGACCTCAATACCTATCCTCAGGGCTACCCGCGGGGAGATACGGCCAAGGCCGTGCGATTCCTCGCATTGCTCGCTCGTGAAGTGCCATACCTCCTCGACCCCAATCAGAAATGGGATCCGGCAGTGCTCCCCAAGCCCACGAGAGATTTGGAACAAGTGAAGAGGGACGTCAAGGAGTGGGGGTTTGGGTTCGTCAAAGATGCACTTTCCCCTCGGCAGCTGGAGATCGTGAAGAAGGCGGTATTCGAGCAAGCAGCAGGCGAGGAAAAGGCAGGCGTGGGCGATTTCGAGGGACCGAACCAACGCGTATGGTATGCTCTTGTGGGGCAGCGCCCGAATCACCCTGGATTCCACCATCCCGCAACAGGTACTAATCCGAGGCCAGGAATCTGATCAACAAAGGGGATGAGTTCATCGACCTTCTGAACGATCCCCTCATCGACGAACTCGTGCCCTGGTATCTCGACGATGACGCGATCATCAGTTCGTATTCGGCCAACATTGCAAAGCATGGTGGCACCGCTCAGATACTGCATCGCGATCAAGGCAGTCAAGGCCCTCCCGTCTGGCATATGCCTTATGGCATCCAGATTGCCTACTATCTGTGCGACAACACCGGGGAAGTCGGGGCGACAAGAGTCATACCGAAGACCCATGTGGGCGTCCACGCGCCCATCGACGATTTCAGCTCTGTAGGGCACCACTACCGTGAATGTCTACTGTAGCCCTTCAGCTGACACTCCTCGCTCGTACGTAGGCAGGTACCATTCCCGCCGCGGCGCCCGCCGGGTCCGCACTGATCTTCGACAGCCGCATATGGCATGGCACAGGTGCGAACACTCGCGAAGATGTCATTCGACCGATCATCCTCCTCTACTTCATCCGTTCGCACCTCCGAACCCACGAGAACTTTGCGCTGCACCTGCGGAAAGATGTCGAAGAGAAGTTGCCGCCTCGACAGAGAGCCATGCTGGGCATGCGAAGCACTGGTGCTCTCGGCAACGTGAGAGGTTTGATTACTGCGCGGAAGACTCCCGTGCAACGCGTCGAAGATGCCGTGGGCAGGCTACGGGAACCATCTCCGTTCTATAATTATGAAAATGGATCTGGTTGATAGCCTGTTGCGGTGTTGCGGTGTCCGCGCGAACTACTGGCTGTTTGACGAGGAGCAGTTCGAACGCGGTGCGGTGGGCGGGCAAGTCTTGTGACTTCATCCGCAAGAAAAAAGGCCCGGAGGAGTGTGATTCCGGGAATGAGCGATACGGTGTATACTTATCGGAAACAGGTCACAAATGAATGTCGATATTCTAACTTGCCGCCCATAGCATTGCAGCTTTGTCACTTGCTGAGCCTTGGCAGTAGTGATACGTCAGCAGAACAGCTCGGTACTCAGTAGATTTCGGCAGCATGTGTCCACTTACTCCTAGCTGTCCTGAAGGCGCAAAGAATAACACAACGCTGATGTTCGATCTGGAGAGGGGTAACTGGGATTGTTGACACAACAAGTGTCATCGATCAATTGGAATTGATGGATGGAGGATATTGTGAACGTGACGTCTTTGATTCGGCCAGCTGGTATATCGCAATCATGGAGGAGGTGTTCGGCGAAGCTATGGACTCTCGGTTTGCTGACCGTTTCGTTGCGTTGCAGCCGCTATTTCATCGGTCAAAGAGCTTGAAACTGGAGTCACGGAGGTGGAAGACCACGGGTATTGTAGAAGTCTCTGGATTGGAGGCAGGACCAGCACCGGGGAGCATGAGAGTGGCTATTGTAGCACGGCTTGGTGCATTGCTGAGGAGTATAGACCTTCTCAAGCCTCCTCACTGACCCTCATTCCAGAAGCTGGCGAGCATCTTTCTTGAGAAGACCAGTCCATTGAGTGGGAGGATACTCTTAAGCGAAAGTAGGGATGCCGGCCACGCTTTCCGTATCGGCAGACTCCGATCTCCACTTGCCGAACTTGCCGAGATGTGGCGTGGGAAGGCTGTAATATGGGAGCAGCGAGGTCCAAATGTTGTCACCCTAGCCTGATTCTCATAAAACACACGCAAGTTATTGAAGACAGCATAGCAGCGCAGTTGAGGTCGCAATCTTGAGCACTGGGTGAGAGTATGAGTAACAGGCCAGCGATAGAGTCCCGCTGCAGTCGGTTCCCGAGATGGGGCACACATCGTGGCGAAGTGTACTCACTCGGTTGTTCTGTAGGAAAGCTGGATCAGTAGAGTATCTGAGTTAAAGTACCTCGAGCAATTCTACACCCGATCGACTTCGATGTAGCTGCAGATGCAGATTCCCGCCTCTGCCGACGTGGTCCACACAATAAAGGCATGTAAGACCAGCTCGGGGGGTTGGCTCGCTTGTGCTACACATCTCCTGCGTGACTTGCAGGGTTGCAGGTGTGATGTACATTCTAGACAAAGGTGAAGAAGCTGTTGAGGTCGAGCACCTCCGCTCCCGACCGATGTCAACCACGATCAGTACCTGCGTTCGTGTAGAAGTCAGTCGCACGGGTGGAATCGCCACCGTGTCGAGAATAAAGAGGGTCGAGGGACAATAATGGGTGCATGACAAGGTGTAGTTCGTGCGCGATGGAGCTGTCGAGACATGATGATGAAAGAGCTCTGGCTGCGAGTCGTGGGCTGCCAGCCACTGCATCATTCTGCCGACCGCGCATTGGGAGCCCAAAGGACGGCTCGAGTGCAGTGCGGAAGGCTATTAGAGTGCTCGACAGACGTGGTGCTGGTGAAGGCATCCCTTGCCATCGCATTGTCGTTGTGATAGCACTTGTCACTGCTGATTGTTCGTCGGCGGTCGTGGAGCATTACTGGCAGACGCAGACCAAGTGCAGCGCGGATTCCTGCCTCTCCACATGTCCTAGCACCGCGGGCGTGATTCGCTGGTCAAGATTCAGCCGCCGAAGCCAAAGCACGCAAGTGGGTGGTGGGGAGGAGAATCATCGTGAGCGGCAGGACTGGAGGGCGCGCAGAGACGGGGTGGGTTGCTGTGGTGAGGTGAGTACAGTACAGTATACAGTACAGTAGGCAGACTGGACTGGACCTCTCTGGCCGTGCTGCACACGCGCTGCGCATCGCATCGCATCGCATCGCATAGCTCCTCCCTCCCTCCCTGTGCCTGGATCACCTCTGCCGCAGCGTGGGAGCCGCCCTGCCACTTCTCCCATAGACGTCACTGCTGGAGACTGGCGCCGGCGGAGCAGTGACCACAGCAGACGTGCGTTCGTGTATGGTTGATGCGCCAGACCAGTCGCAGCCCGCCGCCCACTGACGAGACACTCGTCATCGCGACGACTCGCAACCAACGGCCGCGCACCGCCGCCCTGCACCGCGAATCGCGCCTCGACAAGCCCACCCCAAAATCCCTCACCGCCCCCACCTGCGACTCTACCATGAACAACGGCAGCGAGAGTCTCAAAAAAGCGGCCATTAACAAAGCGAAGGGACTTGCCAGCGCCGCCACCCCATCGTCGGCCTCGAACGGGAGCAACAACGGCAAGAAGAGGAGGAAGAATGAGCTCAAGCCCATCATAACCAGTGAGCAGCAGCAGAGGTACGTGCCGCCACCCCAATTCCTGTAGATACCATGCGACGCCCCGGGGCGGCGTGAGCTGGGGCGATGCAGAGCAGCGCACCGCACCGCACCGCACCGCGCAGCGCAGCGCAGCTCTGCACGGCTCCGCACCACTGCACTCGGTGTGACCTGTGCTGGGTGGTGCGGGTGAATCGCTGGTACCGGTGCTTGCGGCGTGCGTGCTTGCTTTGCCGTATCTCACATCACCCAAACCTCTCCACCCCCGCCGAGAGAGCCGAGACTTTAGCAGCCCTCGAGCTCCGCCGCCGCCACCACCGCAGCGACGCCAGTCTCGGCCTCCTTTCCTGCCCGTCTCGAACATCGCACACCACCATGCCCACAGCGGCGACTGCAATGTTACTGGCGCACCACCCCCGCTCATGATGCTGATCCCCGATGCGCACAGTGCCCAGGGCAACCAGTCCCCGCTCAACCACAACAAGGCCCAATACGGCCACGACCTCCACCAGTCCCCCTCCGAGTCCGAGTCCTCCGGCGACGAGGGCACCGAAAACACGGCGGACGAAGAGGACTCCGAGGACTACTGCAAGGGTGGTTACCACCCTGTGCAAGTAGGCGAACAGTACAAAGATGGCAAGTACACGATAGTGCGGAAGCTGGGCTGGGGCCACTTCAGTACCGTCTGGCTGTCCAAGGACAACACCACCGGCAAGCACGTCGCGCTCAAGGTCGTCCGCTCCGCCGCGCACTACACCGAGACGGCCCTCGACGAGATCAAGCTCCTTAACAAGGTCGTCGAAGCCAACAAGGATCACCCGGGCAGGGCGCATGTCGTCAGTCTGCTGGACTCCTTCAACCACAAAGGCCCGCACGGAATGCATGTGTGCATGGTCTTTGAGGTCCTGGGTGAGAACCTGCTGGGCTTGATCAAGCGATGGAATCACAGAGGTATACCAATGCCTCTCGTCAAGCAGATCACGAAGCAGGTCCTCCTCGGCTTAGACTACCTGCACCGCGAGTGCGGCATCATACACACGGATTTGAAGCCGGAAAATGTCCTGATTGAGATTGGGGACGTCGAGCAAATCGTCAAGACGTACGTGAAAGAAGACAACCTGAACAAGGAAGACCACCGCAATGGCCGCCGTAGGAGGCGCACACTCATTACCGGCTCGCAACCACTCCCATCGCCTCTCAACGCCAGCTTCTCCCACAACGATTTATCGAATTTCCCCGGCAGCACACAAAGTCTTAACAAGATCGTCAGTGATAGTAAAGGTAATGGACCGTCACCCATGAGCGGTGTTTCGCCCACGGGAGAGGACGGCGCTGAGATGAGTGGTGCTATAGGACACAGCTCGCCTCCCAAATCCATGCTCGAACAGCTCGGCCTCAAGGCAGACGACGGTGCAGCAGACCCGCAGAAGGAACGAGAAAAGACGGCGTAAGTGATGAGCATGGGCTTTCTCCTGGCACTGCTGAATTCGGGACTAACGTCAGACGCAGCGACATCCTCGCAAACAACGTCTCCAATATGGACCTCGATAAGACGACGCACGTGAAGCCGGCCGCCATGGACGACGATGGGATCGACATCATTTCCGTCAAGATTGCGGATCTCGGCAATGCGTGTTGGGTGGGCCACCATTTTACAAATGACATTCAGACAAGACAATATCGGTCGCCGGAAGTCATCCTCGGAGCGAAATGGGGTGCCAGCACGGATGTGTGGAGCATGGCTTGCATGGTGAGATGAAGGCGCCGAAGCGACAGGTGATGGGATGCGGTCGACTGACACGGCACGTACAGGTTTTCGAACTGATCACGGGTGACTACCTGTTCGATCCACAGTCCGGCACGAAGTACGGAAAGGACGACGATCACATCGCACAGATTATCGAGTTGCTCGGTACATTCCCCAAGAGCTTGTGTATCTCTGGCAAATGGTCGCAGGAGATCTTCAATAGGAAGGGCGAGCTTCGGAACATCCACCGACTGCGGCACTGGGCCCTCCCCGATGTGCTGCGGGAGAAATATCACTTTTCGGTGGAAGAGAGCAAGAGGATAGCCGACTTCTTGCTCCCGATGCTGGAGCTGCAACCGGCGGAACGGGCGAATGCCGGCGGCATGGCGAACCACCCCTTCTTGGATGAGACGAAGGGGATGGATCGAGTGAAGCTACCGGTGGAGGTGGGAAGCAAGGGGGACGGCATCGAAGGTTGGTCGACGGAAATCAAGAAAGTGCGGTAGGAGGTGTCGTCATGAGGAGGGCGCGCGGACTGCGAGACATGCTGGCCGCGCCGATCCCGGGTCCTCTGGCTCCCGTCTGCTCGGCGGGAACAGGCAGCATTTGTGTGGGAAACAGCAACATAGGAAGACGGCAGGTGTTCGTGATGAAGCTCGAGTCCTGCTGTTCGTTGCCCATCCACGCGCCTGACCACTCGTACATCCGCCGACAGTTCGGCGCATCTCGTGCGCAGACGTACGCTTATCACTGTCTGATTCTGGCGAGCAAGCATGGTTCGTCGACCTTACTACATTGATTCACATTGCCCACACACTGATGAGCTGTCACGGCGTCCGTATTCATGCAAAAAAACCACACACTCCTTTTCCATCCAGCACCCTCGCTGCACGATTCCCTTCCGACACGGGTGCCCGAGACGGCCGACCGGCAGCGTGCGAAGGGCCGTTGCCGATTCCATTCATGACTTGCATTCCGGCGTTGTTTTGAGTAGAGAACCAGAGAGAGAGCGCGAGAATGGTGGTGTACTAAGGTAGAAGCAACGACATGAGAGCGTGTGAGAGTCGTTGTTCCATGACGAAGCCTGAACGTGTCACGTCGCTGAGTATCATGTATTATGGACCTGAGGCAGAAATGTGACTACCATATACCTTATGTACGCAAGCTGGTGGCTCAGCCCTCTCGCCGTCAGCTCACGCCTGCTTGCACCCAGAAGGGACGTGTGGACTTCGCGATTCTGATCATGTGAGAGATGTGGTCTGCTTCTGTGTGGCATGAGATTGTGTGTCGAAGTCGCCATGCCACACTCGTACGACTATGTACTGACGACTGCGACGAAACGTTGAAGCCGGTTTCACGTGATCGTCAGGGTTTTCCGAAGCGCGTTTCTCCTGGCGATCAACTTCGACCGGGGTCGCGGTGTGGATCGATCGTGTGGGTGTGCTTCTGCCTCTTGTTCTACAGAACGTCTACTGTCCAGTACGGACGGATTACGCCAGTATCGACAACGTGAACATGGCAGCATGTATATACACATGTAGAGGCCTCTCACCCCCGAGACGTTAAGTGGCATGCAAAGTCCCAAATCTCGGGCTGGGCCGCGTGGCGCACTAGCTTCGCGCCAGGGTCTATCGTACGATGGACTAAAAGATACATTTTCGTGGGAACGTGCCAAAAGCCGCTTGAGGACGTGAAGCATCGTTGCCGTGACCTTCAAAATGCATTCTGTCTCTCCATACACTTTCTCCCTACACCTCTAAACCCTCTGCGACTGCCATTGGCCTCGACCCTACGCCTCCCACACCCACAATGTCGTTGACGCTGGGCATGGACTATCTGTTGTACGTACTGTACCTGCCTCTCCCCTTCCTGCCTCCACGTTCCTGCGTCACCCGCTTGCCTCAACCAAGCCAGCTTGTATGCACAACAACCACCCATGCGAATGGCCTGTTTGCGCACGCTGAGGGAATATGTGAGGGATCCCAATGCTAATGTTTCGCCTCAGCCAAAATGCCACGGCTTCAGCAATCGCCGACGCGATGCTGCCGCATACACAGAACCCCTACTGGCACGAATTCGCCGAGATCTCGAAATCCCACGACGGCCTGAATTACTTCGAACGATTGTGGGCGGCGTGGTATGCCTTCATGGGGAATGACGTCCTCGCCACGGGAATCATGAGCTTCGTGATGCATGAGGTGGTATATTTCGGCCGGAGTCTGCCGTGGATCATCATCGACCATATACCCGCCTTCAACAAATACAAGATCCAGAATGTACGTCGCGCACGCTCGTGCATGGCCTGCCTGAGGTGCTGACCATCGAAATAGCAAAAGATCCCCTCGGCCAAAGAACAATGGGATTGCGCCATGCTCGTCCTCCTCGCCCACTTCACTGTCGAGCTTCCGCAGATCTGGCTCTTCCACCCCATGTCTCAATACTTCGGCCTCCAAACCTCCGTTCCCTTCCCCTCCCTCTGGACCATGGCCTACCAAATCGCAATCTTCTTCGTCTTCGAAGACGCGTGGCACTATTGGGTTCATCGCGCCATGCACTGGGGCCCGCTCTACAAGAACATCCACAAGATACACCACCAGTACTCTGCGCCATTCGGTCTCGCCGCCGAATACGCCTCACCCATAGAAGTCATGGTGCTCGGCTTCGGCACCGTCGGCGTGCCCATCGTCTGGTGTGCCATCACCAAGAACCTCCACATCCTCACCATGTACATCTGGATCGTCCTCCGACTCTTCCAAGCCATCGATGCGCATTCGGGCTACGAATTCCCCTGGAGCTTGCACCACTTCCTCCCTTTCTGGGCCGGAGCGGAGCACCACGACGTCCACCACGAGAAGTTCATCGGCAACTACTCCAGCTCTTTCCGATGGTGGGATTACTGCCTGGATACCGAGGCCGGTTATGAGGCATCGAAGAGACGGAGGGAGAAGAAGCTTGCGAAGATCAAGGCGGCGCAGGGCAAGGCTGCATAGAGGGACATCTGGGGCGTGAATTAGACCGCGGCGGCCGGGCGACCACAATGGGGACGGCTTTGATTTGGTTATGCATCGCGATGGTGTTTCCCGGCGTTGGCATAGTAGCGAATGTCCCCAGCTGACACGCTGGGACAGCTGATTTCGACTGGAACGGGTGTGTACATATGAGTTTCGAGAAGAGGACTCCTCAGGCCCTCGCCCGCATTTCGCTGCAGAGGCACGGTTGTTCCGATGTTGGAAGTAGGATGTATTGCTGAACGCGCACGAAAGGATATGATATCATTCGCTCTCCCCGAGCTTTTGCAAAAATGCTCACACGTGTGTTCGAAGAATAAGAAGATAAGAACTCCCAAAGGGTCAAGACCACCGAATGCGCAGTCCAAGTGTGACGACTGTAGGCGACGTACGCTTTCTTTCGCACCGATCGCTCGAAACCTCGGATTCGCGTCGGAAGCGATGTTGAGATGATCGCTTATTTTAGGAGGCTTACATGTCCCTTACCTCCTGTCCTGTACCTCCTGTGCCTACTGTACTGTATACGTGCGTTCTTCCCGTCCGGGACAAGGAAATAAATACTCTGGCGTGTTGTTTTGCAGATTGTGGGTTCTGGGACTGATGGGTTGTGGAGGGATGAGGGAGATTTTTTCGTTCGCTCTGTATTATCGCAATGGGACGGGGATGAGGATTGGGGTCGAAGGCACATACAAGGGCGGTACATAAAGGTGCTACATGGAGCTCAGCTGGATTCGCTTCAAAAAGGCTGGGGCCTGCAGATCTCTTGCAATTGGAAGTGTGAATACGCGAGGCTGATTCGTAGCCTCTCTCTATCATATGTGTCACGATCTTCTAGATGACTCCGAACTCGATCAAACTCCTCGCACTGTCCAGCAGCGCTTCATCCACCGTCTTCGTCGGCTGCCATCCGAGTTCCCGCTTCGCTTTCTCAAACGTGCCCGCGAGCTCCTTGCCCAGATCGGGAAGACAGACGCCGACGACCGGGTCGAAATATCCTGCGGCCCTCATCACGAAGTTGGGGAGGGTGCGCGTGGGCAGTTTCTTCGTCTTATCCCGAGGCATGCCGTTTCGGAGGATCTCGGCGCAGGACAGCATGTGGACGAAGTCACACACGCTCCCTTCCGATGCGATCTCCTCCGCCCGGCCGGAAAGCGCCAGATAGCGCTGTCCGGCGGCTTTGGGATCCTCCATCGCCCTCATGTGCAGGTCGGCGAGGTCACGCACGTCGACCATGCTCGTCCCGTATTGGGGCACCCCGGGCATGCTGCTCGTGAGGATCGGGATGAGCTTCAGACTGGAGGCGAACTCCTTGCTCAACGACGGTCCGTAGATGGCCGCTGGACACACCACCGCCAGTTCCAGCGGACTTTTCCCGGTCCCCTCGAGGCTGCGGTTGTGGTCTGTGACGAAATCCCAGACCGCTCGCTCTTGCAGCGTCTTCGCGCGCGGGTAGAGGTGCAGTTTTTCCTTCTTGTCGCTGAGATCCGTCCAGTCCTCTTCGGTGAAGGGTTGGGATTTGTTCCTCTGCAGGCCGTGGCCGTGTGCGATGGCGGCGACCGAGCTCGTGAAGACGAACCGCCGCACGCCTCCCTGGGCGCTCGCGCGGAGCACGCGTAGTGTCCCCTCCTTCAAGGGCACGAGCAGCTCGTCCAACGTCTTCTCTTTCCCGTTCGCGATGATGCCTGCCGAGTGCACGACATACTTCGCACCGGAGCAGGCTTGGGCCCACTCTTCGTCACTGGATGTCAGGAGATCCAGCACGACGATCTCGAGCTGTTGGGAGAGTTGTTCTTCAGTGGCCCCACCATATCGTAACTTGGCTTGGGCATCTGCGATGCGGGATTCGGTTCGCACTGTCGTGCGGATCTGATAGCCTTTTTGTAGCAGTTGTAGGATACAGTATCCGGCGAGGAAGCCGTTGCCTCCGGTGACAAGCACGAGATCCGCCATGGAGTTATGAGCTTGGTGAGAGTCTGGAAGGGGTGATGTGAAGTGAATGGAGGAGGGCTCAAACCATGTGCCAGGTCCGTGATGAACAGGGTTAACGCTACCAGGGATTGTTGACGACCCTTCTTCCCATCACAGATAAGCCGTTGAGACATGGTCTTGACTTACGTGGACATCTACGACGTGGATTCGACTTGGCGAAGTGGAAGATGAAGTCTTTGCAGAAGACAAACCACACCGAGAGTCGCCCTGACGTCCAGTTCGGCGCCGGAATTGGGTTCCGATGTTGGTGACGACACGAACACCCGCCACTGAGGCGTTGACAAGAGAATAAACATCAGATTGTCGTTCGCAATCCTTATTCTCGGTAACATTGTCATTCCCTCTGAAGTGCTCTGCTTGCTGCTCATTCCAGTGTTCCACAATACATTCACTCAACATGTCAGACCGTATCCCACCTCTTCCCAGAGACCAGCTCAACCCTGAGCAACAACACTTCCGCGACCACTTCATATCCAGTGTCAAACGCAATGCTCCTCACCCGGGAGCTGCAGATCGAGCGACCAAAACCCTCTTCCCTGTCCTCGCCGTCCTACCCAAAGCAGGCCGCCACTCCGTCGACCTCCTTGCAGACCTGGAGACCGAAACCCAAGGATATCTGTCCAAGGATGTCTCCGAGTTGGTCGCCCTGGTCACGACCACATACTTCAAGTCCGCATACGTCACCCACGTCCACAAGACGATGGACATCAAGCTCGGTCTCCTCACCCCAGCCCAGGCGGACCAGATTGCCGCTGGCAAGAAGCCGGACGATCTGAACGATGAGGGTAGCTTGGCTTACGATGCTGCGTGGCATATGCTCGATGTCCGAGGCCCGTTCCCGCAGGACCTGTGGGAGCGATGTGTGGCTGCGTTCAAGGTCGAGGGCACTGTCGGGCTGATGCACTTCGTGGGGCTTCTGGTGTGGACCAGCCTGGGCTTGAACATGGCGAATGTGCCTGTGCCACCTGCGGCGCCGCCCAGTTGAGAAATCATGTGGTTTGCAGTCTTGCTTACATTTAAAGCCTGGAAACATTGAGGACGATGAGTGTTTCAGACAGGCTGGATAGGCGTGGCCATGACATCAGCTTCAACGGCGTTCTTGATATTCTCGGCTACGCCAAGCAGCCTCCTGTGGGCTTGAGTCCATATCTGATCACCGGCGACTCATTACCAAAGCAGCCAAAACGAGGCTGTCGGGCGACGGATGCAAGCTGTTGCTTCTGCTACGACTGTGGCTACTGGAAGTTTGGGGTGTGATAGCTCCCCTTGCATTCGAGAGTCGAAATGCTCCATGATATATATCAGACTCGGTAGTTTGCCTTGAGCGGCCACGTGAAGATCGTGAGCATGTTGGCTGCCTCGGCGTCCATGATACATAGAAATACACAGCATGCGCAAGACCGAGCTTTCCTGGACACTGAAGGATTTCGTCATCACGCGTCGACTTGACTTGCCCGGTCTTGGACGGCACTAAACATCGTGGCCCGAGAGGCGGACGTTGGGTCATCCACTGCGGCGAAGACACTGAGTCCCCTGGCACGCAACAACAGACTGGCAGCGCGACATCTTTTCAGAGTTGTATCAAGCTTTATTGAGTCTTATGATGATTGAAATCGCTTTGTGGTGTATACCGCGAATGTCAACGAGGCTGGACCATGTGATCCCAATTTCCTTACTCCGTGCTGATGGAAAGGTGCAGTATTTCGTACGATCGTCGTTACCGTAGCTAGTCTTTTCCTCACGTACTACCTTTTTACACCCTGTTGCAGTCCTTGTCTTGCTCATGTGCACGAGCACAAGGCCACGAAACAGTTGCCACCCAGGAAAGGCGATCCTTACCGAGCTGGTCCTCAGAGAGGCTCCAAAGCTCCCCTTCTAATTATCTCAAAATCCGGAATCTGCCTCACGAGCGGCTTGTGCCCTCCTAAGTCGTTGGCGCTAACCCAGTTGCCATGAATCTGTCACACGTATCAGCATTCAGTCCGCCCCTGCGCGGCAATACTCTGCAAAGAACAAACTCACTTGGGCCTTCATATGAAACGGCAACTGCACAATCGCAACCTCCTTCTCAAACTCCCTCGTATCAATCACCACCAAATCACACCTCCCCACCTTCTGCCGATCCACAAGCGCAATCACCCACCCATCACCCTCTCGCGCCTCCTGAGACCGCGGAACGAAGATCGGTTCCTGAATCAAACTGTCATCACCAGCATAGTACCACCTCGTCTCACCGGTATGATGATCCACTTGCGCAAGCCCATTGAGTCCCGTAAATTCATTCTCACCTCCCGAGGAATTCGTGGCGATGAAGACATTCATCCAAACCCATTGGTACTGCCTCCCCATGAACCGTTCGTCGATCCGCGGGAACTCGTTGGGACAATCCAGAATGACTTTCGGGTCTGGGAGGCGAGAGGCCGCAGGCGCGTTCGCATCGATGCTCCACCGCACATAATCCGCTTTGATCTCCGTCGCAGCCGGTTTCCTCCCATCCTCGGGCGGGAAGAAGGGGAAAGCATTGCCGTGCACGCGGGAGCTTTCCACGAAAATTTTGCTCGCGTCTTCCTCGTCTTCCCAGCCCGAGGCGGTGTGGATCGCCATGCAATTATCCCAGACGTAGTGTCTGACCTCGCCCTTGTTCCAGCCTGCGGGAGGATTCTCAGGGTTTCGGGGCACGACGATGATGGTGTGGCCTCGGGAGTAGTTGTACGCCCAGTGGTGACCGCCCTTTTTCATTCGTTCGACGGAGGCGTCGAAGGGCCAGACGAAGAGCAGCAGCCAGGACTTTGTGATTGCGCAGTCGTGGATGAGACCGGGACGACCGGGCTCGAAAGGCATTTTGCACCAAAATTCACCTTGGATCTCGCCTTTGCGGTTGATGGTGTAGGATACAATGTCGTCGGTCGCGATACCTTTTGCCTCGTAGCCATGACACACGAGGGCGTCTTCGAAAGGGTCGTACTTCGGATGAGCGGTCATGGCTTTGCCTGGGGCGGTGAACGGGTCGTAGCCCAGGGTGTCGAGCGTCTGCGGGTCAACGGCGTACGGCAAAGCACTTTCCTTCATCGCCAATAGTTTTCCATCCCAAAGCATCAGATTCGTATTTGCCGTCGAATCAACCGCTGCTCTTACACAAGGATGGTGAGTCCAAGGATTTCTGTATAATCCAAAGAGAGCCTTTCCTGCTTTTCGTTCGAGCATATACCGCTGCGTCTCAACATATCGGGTCTTCATATCAACTTTCCCATCATGGAAGCGGAAAGCTGAGATGTTCCCATCTCCATCAAGTGGGACATTGCCTTCGACGGGTGGGACAAAAGGGTCAACCATCACTCGGTAGAAGGTTCCGTCTATTTCTTTTGGGATATTGCCGTAAACGACCAGGTCACCAACTTCGCCTTCGAGACGGCAAGGGAGGTTGGAACCGTAGAGGTCAAGGGCGACGGGCCATTTGCTTTTGAGCTCGGGGTTTGTAATCGTCTGCTGTGGGTTGGCAGGTTTGGAATAGAATGTGTTGTGTTGATCAGCAGCATCTAACGAGTCCCTGCGGCCTGGTTCGGCAGTACCTGCATCTTTACCGGTGGCCCCTTCATCATTCGTTTGGTCGTTGAATGTGCTGACGACAGTCGCCATCGTAGACGCTCAAGAGGTGGCTTTCGTCTGGTGGAAAGATATCTCTCAAGTGGATCATGTTCGCGGTTGGAGCAGGTGATGCGTATATGTACGATGGAGCCGCAGCGCTGATATCAGGATGTCCGATTTGACCATGCCTGCGATCCTGCCCACTAGGGCCGTCTCGGATGTGTGACTTCCTGGTGCCGTTACGTCGTGGTTCTTAGCTAGTCATCGCAGAAGCGGAGACGACACGGCAGTTGCATTCTGTTTGCAGCGTCGGTGTCAGCTTCATCTCGGTATACGAAGCCCCTGGAATTCGTCTTGCCTTGCGAGATCTTGGTGGTTCTGACATGTGAATAGTCAGCTTTGACGAATCGATGCCATGGCATTCGTCAGTAGTAGGCCGCAAACCCTGTCTCGGTAGTTGTGTCCACTCGTTGCCGTCAGAAACGACGCTACTGATCGCTTCAAATGCGGGCTATCAGTGCTATGGTCTGGGACTATGCCTGTCTGCTCCGCAATTCTTCCCCAGGTCATGTGGGTCTGGAGAATGCTGGTCTCTCGGTCCGGCAAATGTCCGAAGAGGTGAGGTCGGAAGAAGCCATAAAGAGTCCCGTTCTGAGCATAAATTGTCCATCCAGGAAACAATGCATTTACTTATGTAGAGCGCCTGTCTTTAGGTTGTGGCAGTCCTCACTTTCACGCATGATTCACACCATCTGTATCATAAATCAATCGTACGATTTCGCAAGGCTGGCCGACAGACTTCTCGAACGCGATCCTGCACGATTGGACCTCGGCTGCACACAATACGCCTTTCAGCAGAGCAACACAATAGAAATGCTGCGCAAAGTTGCGCTGCACGTGGCGTCGAGCCATCACGTTTGGAGAAGCGAACTTGGCCTGGCTATATGGAAGTGCCAGCCGGCTGTAGGAAACGTGCTGCTGATACAGTAATACGTGGCCCAGATCCCTATTCGACATTCGCTTCGCAGTGGGCTGCAAGCCCGCAGTCAGTAACGAAAACACACACATGCAGTATGCAGGACGCTCATGTCCAACCATCCCTCTATATACCCAGAGTGAACTCAACGCCCACATCGATATCACGAGCTGTAAAACTTTGAATTAGCACAATCACGTTGAAACAAAATCAATGGTAATGCTGTAAGTCTTACCAATCTTCACGACTTTGGAAAACTGTACACTCTTCTCGGCCGCAGTCTGAAGGTCATCAATGGAAAAGATCTTGAGACCACTCTCGTTGATCAACTTCTGTGCCTGCTCCATATTGGTACCCTGCAATCTCGCAATGACGGGCGTTCGGAGGTTCATGCTCTCAACGACAGCGATAAGGCCCTTAGCGATAGCGTCGCAGCGGACGATACCTCCGAAGATATTGACGAAAATGGCGGTGACCTTGGGGTCAGAGGTGATAAGGTCGAAAGCCTGCTTGATAGCCTCTGGAGTCGCACCACCACCTACGTCGAGGAAATTGGCTGGGCTGCCTCCGTTCAGCTTAATGATGTCCATGGTAGCCATGGCGAGACCAGCACCGTTGACGAGGCAGCCAATGTCTCCGTCCAGCTTGATGAAATTGAGACCAGCCTCGCCAGCCTTGACCTCATCTGCGTCTTCTTGCGAAGTATCTCTCCAGCTGAAAATCTCCTTTTGTCTGAACTCAGCATTGTCGTCGAAGTTGAGCTTGGCGTCCATGCAGAGCACTTTGTGGTCCGAGGTTTCTGAAAGTGGGTTGATCTCGATTTGTGTGGCGTCCTTTTCCATGAAAATCTTGTAGAGCTTCTTGATGGTGTCGGCTGCCTCGGTGATGCACTGCTCAGAAAAGCCGAGCTTGGTAGCGACATCAGTGGCCATCTCGTCTGTCACACCCTTGTGGATATCAATCTTGGTTGTGATGATGGCCTCCGGGCTCTCCTTTGCGACGGTCTCAATGTCCATGCCACCCTGGCTGGAGGCAACAATGACAGGCGCCTGGCTTCCACGGTCCATGAGGATAGCTAAGTAGAACTCTCTTCTCGCAAATTTGCGCTCAACAATGTATACGGAGTTGCAAATTCTGCCCTTCTCGCCGGTCTGCTTGGTGATAAGCTTCTGGCCGATCATCTGGTCGGCGAGAATGCTGGCCTCTCGCGGTGAGTATACAATCCTCACACCACCCTTGAAGCCGTTGGTGAAGTGGCCTTTTCCACGACCTCCAGCCAGAACCTGCGCCTTGATGACCATGTCCTCTCCTCCAATCGTCTTGGCCACCTCTTCGGCCTCCTTCGCCGAGTGGGCGACACTGCCTTTCGGTACGCCGATGCCATATGAGTCGAGCAGCTGGGCAGAGCGGTATTCGTGGATGGACAGGTTACGGACTTGTTGTTGCGCAGCCTGTGATAGACAACGGTCAGTGGATGGCGCAGCTTACAAAGGACAAGTTGAGTATACCCGGAAGCTCTGCAGGCTGGAGGCGATTTGCCTGCTGCTTCTCGCGAGCTTGAACATCTTGTCTCGTGGTCGTCGTCGCTGGTGTTTCTCCGATTAAGCTGCTGGAACTCAGAGCTCGGGAAAGAAGCAAGCTTCAAGCGCGACTTTGGCCCTCCCTCTCCGGCCGAACCCGAAATCTGGACTAGAACTGCACCACCACACAAAAGTGCCGACATGGGCTCGAGGAATGCACAACCAAGCGACGCCGATGTGTGGCTCAACAAATTGGCTTTGAAGCCCAGGTCGGTGGCATTATTGTCGCACTCAGCTCCCGATCCACAAGATGCCCAAACCGACGACGATGAAGACTACTCGGCGCTGGACGAGACAGGAGGTCTCGGAGCCCCTCAAGAAGACCAAGTAGACTTGGCCGTAGACCTCCTCCTACAGAAGCGCAACATGTCGAATAACAAGCTGTTGGAAACCTTGCTCGGGAAGAAAGCCGCCGACGCAAAGCGAAAATCAAAGAGTAATATCGCATCAAACCAAGCTGCTCCCAAACCGACCGTATCTACTTCCTCCAGGCCTAAACCCACTCGCCAACACTCCAGCGACGAAGAAGATCTTGGCCGTGCAGCAGCATTCACATCAAAACGCAAGGTTCGAGACCAGAACCTTCCCGCGTATACTACAGGAGGAGCAAATTCTCCCGCTCAGATTGATGAGGATGCTGAGCCGCCGGATCCCAGGAGGGAGGATCTGGCTACGGTGAGAGCGTTGGCAGACGGTGATCAGGCGCAGAAGGAGAAGGATAGTGGGGAAGAGCATCAGCCGAGCAAGAGGAAAGCGACCAGCTATCTTGATGAGCTGCTTAGTAAGAAGAAGAAAAGGAAGAAGAAGAAGGGTAAACAGTAGGTTGGCCTGATCAAATTCCAGACGAAACGAGAAGACATCATGGATAAAAGTATTTGTACTTTTTGGAGATACCCACTGTACGACATGAAAGTATAGCACCACAATGAAGTATTTCAGAGCAAAAACGGCGATCGGTTGCCCAAAGCAAAGCCCAATTTAGCTGGCCATTGGATGTTTACCTCTATTCTCTCACGATCAAGCTCGCCATGCCCATCCCCGTTCCAATACACATACTCACCACCCCCATCTCAACCCCCTGCCTCTCCATCTCTGGTAGCAGCGTCGCCAACTGCCTCGCTCCCGTAGCACCAAGCGGATGTCCCAACGCGATCGCGCCACCCTTGGGGTTCACTTTCGCCTCATCGATCCCGAGCTCCCTTACACTGTACACTGCCTGACTCGCAAATGCCTCGTTGATCTCCCAAATCCCAATATCCTCCCTCCTCACGTTCGTGTGCGCGAGCAACTTGGGAATCGCTAATGCGGGTCCAATTCCCATCTCATCGGGTTTGCAGCCGACGACTTGTGTTCCCGCCCACTTTCCAATAATACTGGAAGTCAGGCCAAGCTCGGCAGCCATAGAGCGACGCATCATGAGCGCGCAGGCGGCTCCGTCGGAGACTTGTGATGCATTCCCGGCAGTCGTCGCGCCGCCTTCCTTGAACGCAGGCTTCATAGTGCCTAGTTTCTCCGTAGAGCTGTTCGCTCTGATGCCATCGTCTTTGCTCACAGTGATCTTCTCCACTTGCTCCGGATGTTCGGGATCCGGGATCCATCTCGTCTCCACCGGCACAATTTCCTTGTCGAAAAGTCCGTCTTTCTGAGCCTTGGCCGCTTTCTGATGCGACGACACGGCGAACTCATCCATTTCCTTTCGACCAACGCCGTACCGTTCCGACACGTTCTCCGCCGTGAGGCCCATGCTCATGATGCACTCTCTCGCGTCTTTCACGGGGCTTTCTTTCAGTTCTTGCCACAACTGGGTTGGGATTGCGCGGGAACCGTAGTTTCGCGTCATGCTCTCCATCCCACCGCCGATTCCTACGTCGATCTCTCCTGTGGCGATGGCGTTGGCCACGCCGGTGATGGCTGCCAGACCAGAGCTACAGGCTCGGTTGACGGTTTGGAAGCCTGTGGTTTCGCTCACGCCGACGTGGAGGGCTGCCATGCGACCTGCTTTGCTTCCACCCAGTTCTGAGAGCACTGTGCCAATTTGTATGTCATCTATTCTTTTTGGATTGAGATTCGGTGTCGCAGCAAGGGTGGCACGAAGGACATGGGCAAGAAGTTCGTGGTCGTATGCATCTTTGAAACCGCCCTTCTTGGCTTTTGTGACGGGTGTTCGGAGGGCGGAGAGGAAGACGATGTCGTTGGCGTGTTTTTGGAGAATATTTTTGGTTCCCTTTTGGAGGTAGCCGGCCATCTTGACCTCTTCTTTTCTATGATGCTGCTACACTCGCTCGCCCGGTGATGATGGGTTGGAACAGTAGGACGGTAACGCAGGGAAGGCGAAGCGGACTATGGGTACTTAGGGTGGAAGAAGGGTGAATGGAGACCTACGGTTCATAGAGACGAGAATTGACTTATTCGCGTGCTGCCTCCCTTCCCATACTTTGACAATGCTGTGGTAGGCGATGTCGGGGAGAGGAGAGCTTTGGTTCGGGACTTGCTTCGGATGTCGCACTCGGATGTGGGAGCCTGGGTGAGGATTTAGCCGGACAACTTCACTTGATTTCTTGAACAAGCTACCACACCCTGACTATACCACTCCGGCGAGCAGCACAGTTCTACAGGACGACGTGCTGACCTCGTATACTGCAAGACACCTCTGGCTAACCTCCCGGTTGGCTACAGGATGGCAGCGCTGCAGAAATTTGGCTTCCACTGTGGCATGCATGCACCACGCCTTCTGAAACTGTCCTCCATAGACTGTCATATGTGCTCATTGAGTCCTGGAGAGCCGAGCTGAATGATTTATCATGCCAGCCACATATTCAGGAAAGCGCGCACTGGTAACAAAGGGCCTTTGCATGTGCCGAACTATGGCTGCTTATGCCACGGATGTCAGGCCCTGGAGATATCAGGCTATTAATCGCGCCCATACCCTGAGAGACCGCTGATCTGTTCTCAAGAACATGTCTTGGTCACTATGACTTCAAAGCTCGGATACGGCCTCAGAGTAGTGAGAAGCGGGAATTTGCCTGCTGGAGTCTACGACAGCTGCTCACCAAACGCTTGGTTTTCGTGTTACGCTGTTGCCGTGAACTGTAACACCGAAGTGAACTCAGCGAACAAGAGGAAGTACCAAGTTGGATATTTGCTTTCTCCAGCATTGGAAGAGGTCTGTATGAACGACTTCGAAGATATACAGAAGTCGTATGTGGACAACCTCGAGCCACTGTAGGACCTGAAAATCTCTAGCACAGCTCTCACTTTGAAACGACTTGAGACTGACACCGTGAGGCGCTCGTACGGGAGGTGTTTCCTTTCTGATTATTCCCTTTCCGGTATAACTCTGGATCTACCTTCAGTGGGCAGATGATCAGCGTACACTTCGGTGTGGTACAAGTGGTAAGCTCGGCTCTGCATCATTGCCTTATCTTGTCGCCCTGGGCCTACCAATCCCAAGCTCTAGTCCCTGGTTGGCATACTCTTCGTCTGAATTCCAACCTCGCAGACTTGCTGCATGCCAGCTTCGTGTGTTTGTTCGCATCTCAGATGGTCTTCGTCCTCATGACCTTCAGTTCAGCCGATGGTCTCCATTCTGCTCGTCGTCTTGGCAGGTAACTGGTATTATACTTGCTCAATGGTCGATGCAAAAGTCCACGATACACTTTGCATCACAGCTTGTGCTTTCTTGGCTTCAAAGCGTCCTTGACGAGAGGCGCGAAGCGGACTTTGTAGCGTTGATGACCGAGTCTTTTCGCCGGGCATTCTATGATAAAAGCAGCATTCCGAGATTCAGATAAGCATTCGCAGTGCTCCCAAGTCCTTCGCCTTTCAGTCTCTGTGGCGGTCCAGATAACGTAGGAGCTGGAGCCTCCAAGCCCACTAGAAAGAAGCCGAGATGGAGCAATATGCGCAGACCTTGTACTCATCTTACTGAGACCCAGTGCAGCACAACGATGCATCTCCTGTCTCGACTTCACGGCAGGCCACTTGTTACCAAATTTGACGCTCCAACCGACAGCGACATCAACGGCCGGTCCACCATTCAAGAAAGCACCTGTAGCAGTTCATACTTCATTCCAGGCTGAAATTCTGCCGAATTCACTTTCTCCCCGACGCCGATACTGCTTGGAACGTCGATTTCCTCAAATATGGAAGGCAGAGCTACGTCCTGGTTGTACCTCTTTGGTCACATACTGATCTGCCCTCGGGTCTCGCGTGGTGATACTCTGTGGTCGGTCCGCTGAAGCAGACTCTCCAGATCAAGCCAGATTTCGTGAATGTTGTCATCTCGAAATGACCACGATACACCACACCACATGGGGCCTATCGTCGATATGGCACTGTGGAGCTGCGACATACATCGTTGGCTCACGAAGCCGGCCTGGAGACTATGCTGTATCAGATTGTTGCGTGCGAACTTACATATCACGCAGCCAATGCCGCATCTTTGTTGGCTGCTTGTGAGGATGACGTCCTATACTGGTGTCGATGATTCCGGCTCCAGCTGGCGTTAATAGGGCAATCTGAAGCACTTCCAAGCCCCTCGTCAACGTAAAAATCGGTGTTTATCGAACTTGCTATGGCATCACTGGGGTCCTGAGGGATGAGATTTTTCCAATATTCCTTGCTTTCTGAGCTTGGCACTGGGCACTTCACGATTGCCGACAGTATGACAGCATGCCGAGTCTCGATGTGCCAGAACATTTGGCACAGATACGTTCGAATTGGAAAAGTGGACCCGTTTCGGTGTCCTTCGGCAGCGTGTCTGGATTTGGGATCTATATTATTACTACTGCGGCATTGCTGACTACAACGCTTGGATTGACTGCACGGGACCTGAATAGTCTGCGGAAACGCAAGGAAGTGATGTCGGCCTCGCTGTACATATGAAGTTAGCACGGTGTAGATCTTCTGATACGCACGATAGGTTTGAGTTTTGGATATTTCACGGCTCGCCCGGAACGCGGCACTGCTGACGTTCGTGACGCCACTCCCAACGTGAAGTCATTGGCATCTAGACCGAAGGTCCCTTTGCAATTGCGTTGGTCAGTATAATGCCCCATGGTGTGCTGATTGGGGGAACTTTGGCAGCCCTCGCTTCCACGACTTTCACGCTCCAAACACAGCTCGTCTAGCATTCTATCCTGACTGCTATTTGCATGCTAACTGCAGACCAAGCCTTGTACTACTTCGTTGAGGTCAGTTTCTCAGTGGTTTGGCGTTAGGCCAAGCTCTTGTCAAGCTTTCAGTCTTCTGCACTGAGCTTACGTGAGCTTTAGAAAACAAGCTCCTGCTGCTATTAGCAAGATATTGGTAGCTCTCTCGGCACCACAATTGAAGCGAAGGGCGTTTGGAACTTCCGACTTCTCGCACAAGCTCTTCAACGGTCGAACATTCGATCAAACGAACACACCACGACCGCACATACGTCAAGGACTCCGGAACACCTTTAATACGAACAAACCGACGTGCCGCGTGCCGCTCTGGCCCGAGTTCAAACTTCGCAGCAAAGATTACTGCCAGACCTCTCGGCCACAATGCCACGGCCTTCGCTTGAGCGGATTCTAAAGTATATTCCTGTGGTACCCAGAGCACATTCAAAGCTAGGAAGTGAGGCAAGAAGAGGATCGCATGATCTCAGGAAGCTCGTCGGCCATGCGAACTTCTTAGACACCCTCATGGAGCAGCTCGATCTTGACACTGTCGATGAGCAACCGAAAGAAGAGAGCCATGGTGAGGATCTTGAAGTCACAGAGGAGTCCACGGTTCGGTGGAACAATGTGAACTTTGCAGATGACGGAGAATGGGAGACCGAGCACTCCAGTGGCGACGAAGAGCTCGTGACGCCAGAATTCGACCATGAGAACGAAGACGACCATGCGCTGGGAAGGACTACTTCGCATACTCGAGCTAGTACAGGTGCGTCGGTGGTACACTCCATCCCGATCACAAACTCCGAGGCCGAGGTATCAGTGGCCACACGAGAGCTCGATGAGGAGGAGATGATCCAGGAAGCTCGCGAGGCAGAGAAGGGCGTTCATGCACCGGCCGTTGAACTTAGCGAAGAGGTCGAGGACTACTTCAGTGACAAGGATATCCAGTCGGAGCGTGCGCAGGTCACCGCAGCTTTATCTTCCTTCGATGTTGGAACGACAGCGCAAGCTGTCACTGGTGGGGCGTGAAGCGCTGGCTGGTTATACCTTGCTTCAATACAGGTGCCAGTCCGGAACATCAACAACAGACCAGCTTGGTCGCAACACAATACAGTGTGTCACAACAGTCGACTCGTGCTCAGGAAACACGGTGTGAGAGCAACAAATCTCGTATGTGAGACTTCCAAGTCTCAGGATCTGACTTCCAGCTTCCTGGGCTTCCTGGGCTCAGATTTGGTAGACGGCGGCTGGTGAACACCCTTCTCGGACCTTACTTCCAGTTTCTTTGGTTGTTTGCGGGGATTTGGTCGCACCTCTTGAGAGACCTCAGATGAGCTAGGAGGTGCGCATTTGGTGCTGTTCCGCGGCTGGACATTCGGCTGCGGCGTCGCCTGCCTATCAGGTCGTGGAATGGCCTGTCCCTGCGACTTAGTCAAAGCATCGACAGTTCGACTGTCAACCCTCTGCTGGTCTTCTGCAAACCTTGCGCTATCGGCAGACTGCCAAGCACCATCCTTGGCTTTGCCTGTAGCACTAGCTCTACTACCAGGTAGATATGTAGCTGCAGACCTACTCCAAGTCTTGCCTTGATCTTTCGCTCCGGACCAGCCATCGTTGGCCATACCTTTCAGATCTTCCGTGCTCGGCATATCCTCTTCGTGGATCTGCCCTATCATCTTTTCCAAAGTCTGCTTCTGCTCTGCAGTTGCCTTCTTGCCAGGTATGGAGCCTGTGACATCCTTGATTTTGCCGCCAATCACCTCGCCCATGTTCCAGAATGGACCGTGGGCCTGCAAGAAGCGAGATGTAGGGTCAGCAGGTATTATAGAACATATCACGCAAGCGCTGTTCGCTTCGCTCTTACCCAGCCCACAATTGCCCCAAGGCCAGCACCCAATCCTCCCGTAATTGTAGAGGTGACGCCGCCAACGAGCGTTCCAGTCAAAACTCCAAGAGTCAACCCTGGCGCAGATCCAAGGCCTGCTCCGACGGCCATGCCCTGAAAGGTGCCCCTTCGCATGTATTTGGCAGTCTTGCCAAAAGACTCGGCCTCGACTTGCTTGTCGATGGCTTGCTCCATGAGCTTTTGCCGTTCCTCGGGGTCTGCGGCGCCATGGGCTGCCTGCTTCAGCTCTGTAGCCTTTTGTTGGGCTTCAATGGCCTTTTGAGCGGCCTTGGACGACTCCTGCCGAATCTCCGCTTCTGAAGGTCCATTATTACTCTTGTTTGGAGGCTCGGAAGTTTGTGCCATTGTATATGGCCTGCTGTGCTTCCGAGTCGAGGTGTATCATGATTCCATAAGTGGCTCATTTGTAAGTGCAACAGCAGGATTATTGTACGTCATCTCGATGGCTTGCATAGAGTTTTAGACAAAACCTGATCGTGGCTAATTGTGATCTTCCTTTGCGCAATGTCCAGCAGAGGAAGTACCTCCCCGGTATCGCATTCGTCAGACTGTTGTGGGGTCCATGATGGGAGAGGTCATGCTACAATGGAGGTCGAAAAGTTTGCAGCGCAATGATGCACCATTGATTTGAGTTTGCCTCGAGACGAGGTAGGTGGTTAGTGAATACTTGAGACGCCGCTTACTTCCCTTCCCGTCCCTTCTCATCCACCACACCACCAACATTTGTTGTTTCTCGTTCAATGCCTACCATGGGGTGTGGACAAACAGGTCTAAAGTGTGACCCGCGGATCTTTTCGAGTGCACGTAGATCCAGTCTCAGGTCAAAATAGCTACGAGTCTGGCGGGTGAAAGCTGGTTCATGTATGAGCGGCGACGGCACTACGTTGCGTAGGAAAGGGCAGATCTCGTGGGAGCAGACGCTAATGCTGACCACTGCACAACATTGGAGATGCAATGTAACCTTCCTTAGATCCTGGATCAGGCTTACCCTATGGGCCGCTCCATGGCGTATGTCGTTTTCCATAATTTCCTAGCTGTCTCTCTGCATCCCACAACCATTCCTACACATGCTCCCCAGTGAAATGATCAAGACTCATTTGATGTCACAGAGAAGGTCATAGAAGTCGTTGACCACACTGAACTGGAGCCTGGGATCTCATGCAAGCCCGGGTTGACAGAAGTTTGAGCGGAAATGCCTGGACAATCTCCACTCGAAGGCAGCGAGCCATATCTATCGCAACGTGGTTCTCGGACTGGTTCGCATGCTCGTTATGCTATACTTATCGCACATTCCGACAGGGCAGGTCTCCGGCTTGTCGCGCAATTGATGTGTGCTGATATGAGCACCCGGTAAATATCGGCAATGCGAAAGATCGAAGGCTTAGAAGCATCCCTTGAAATGACGGGCATTGGCTACAATGTTGTTCCGGTGGTAGTCTTCGTCCCATACGGGCAGCCCCACAACCTCTGCTATGCAAGGTCCAAAGCCCTTGCTGTAACATCGGCCTTCGCGTTCTTTGAAGGAAATGGCCCCGTTACCCGGCCGGTTTTAAAGACTCATTGGGCTTTGCTAGCGCTGGAATTTGTGTTGCGCCATTGCTCGAGTTCCTGTACTAGGCTTACAAGAAGCATCACGAGCGTGTGACGGACAAAGAAGCCATTTCTAGGTATACTAGGAGAAGGCTTGAAAGAACGAGCAAAGAGAGTCCATCGTTCGAGTATCCGCTGTAATCAATTGGAAGCTAATGAAGGAGCACATTCGCGCATTAGGGCAGTCATTTTCATATACATGGATCAGTATTGCCCGCATGCGTCTGTGTGGCTCTTCATAGCGGCTCATGCATCTTGAACTCCTTCGTCCTTTTGGGCAACACAGGCTTTGCATTGCAAACCTCAACATTTCAGGCATCCATGCGCTATGATCCACGAATCACATGCAGGAGACACGTTGGGCTCTGGTGCATGTTTTCCTAAGCAAACTTAGCGTCGTACCTTCGCAGTCATCACAGATCAGGCCTGCTTTTCGGTGGCGTAACGAGGCGCAACACCATTAAAAGCCATTATACAACGTTACCGCCAACCTCTTCGAAGAACCACAGCGCTAAAAGGTACTTCCGCAATGGCCAAAGCACGGATTGAAGACCAAAGTGTACTCGACCTGGCAACCAATGTAAGTCGTTCCACCCGTTTTCGGCTTCGCCAGGCTGATCAGAAAACTCCTGAAGATTAGCAAGTACCTCAAACAGATCAAAGTCAAGTCACAACACGACACGGATCGAGGATCGAGTGTCCTGAAGCTATCTGTTGCACAACTTGCACTCGCGCGGTGGAAGAAATGTGTCTCGCAAAGTGATAAAGGCATCCCTCAGGTACCAGCAACATCCGAGGATATCTCTGAGGTCAAGGAACTGCTTGGAGGCATCTCTGCTGCAATCGAAGATGTCCGCTCAGCGAACGACTTTGGCGAGGCTAGCATGGCTGATGCTATTCCTCCAACATCTGCTGAACCTGAAAATGCCCAACACCGACTCGCTCGACGCCGCATTCGCCAGCGTATTAGTGGCGCATACAGCGGGAGCGAAGCCGACACGAACGATAGCTTCACGCTCTCAGAGTCAGACTTGATTGACACGTTGGTCAAAGAGGTGATTCCGCTCATATTTGTTGCTGGCAGAGAGTCTAACATATGGTAGGTCAGCGACAAAGTTAAGCAATTGGCAAGCTTCTTTCCCGATCTTCTCAGCAACCAGGCGCAAATGGCCTCCGAGGATCTGGTGGCAATGGTGCCACCAGGAGACCCTGACCGACGCGAGCTCCTTATGGTCATACAAGAAGCGAGCCACGAACTTGATCCTATTCTCGAGCAGGCAATTTTGCGGATGTTTAAGGGACAGCACACGTACATCAACACTCTGACGCAGGGCAATTCGCACGCCACATTTGGAGACGTGATCCCGGAGGGATACGACGGCAGCATGGCGTCGTCAACCGGTCATTTCTACAAAAATAATGTCACCAAGGACCACGCTCGAGCTCATTATGGAAATGTTTACGGTGGGAAATCGCCATTCGACTGAGCTGTCAATCATATTGGTGAAAAAGGAGAGATAATCCCATTGCTGGCGGAAGTGGCAGAGGCGACGTGCTAGGTCACAAACCCTTCTAGATATAGCGAAGTCGAATAAGTATGCCCTAACGAGAGCCCTCAAGATTTGCTACACTGGTCAAAATCAAGGAACAAAACTCTCTATGTCGTCCAAAAAACCTCAGTCGTCAAATCCATCGCTCATGTACCTTCACTACAACTCTTCCAAAATCAAGGACTGCACTGCGGCGATCTTCCATCAAACTCCATGATCGCATCTCCATCACTTATATATTCCTCGCGAAGAGAAGGTAGACGAAGAAGGCAAAGTGGTGGCTGAGGAAGCAATTCACTGATGACATTTCCAACTTTCGACCAATGCTTTCCTGCCGAAGTATACAAAGCATGAGCTGATTCTGCTGCTTCCTCCTAGCCCACGGACAGTGCCACCTGATCTGGAGACACAATATAGTATCTCTACGGAAATTGAGAAGCTGCTCGAAGTAATGCTGCATCCTGATCTCTCCCAGTCTGACCCGGCTATGTTGAACCTGTTCAAAGAATATCCATCTCGCTTGGCAGTGGTCTAGCAGCCGTGGAAGACTTCCTCTTGAGGCTCTGTTACGTACAGACTGAGTGCTCTTTGAGATATGGAGGTTTTCTGCCTGGAACCGTGAGAATGACGCACATCCAGCATAAAGTCATTCACGGTAGCAACTACCAATGCCGAGCCTGAAGCTTTGTAGCGTATCACCACCTCCAAACTCCAGCTCATCCTTCTCGATCGACTTGAGCACTGCTCTGGCTTGCGACTCGCCGATATCCTTGGATTTGTCCCGATTGTCGCCATTGCTCTTGTTCTCATTTCTGAGAACACCTCGTTTGCTTTTATCGATGACGAATCTAGGCTGGTCTGTACTGTGAGTTTCTGCCTTCATCAAGAATTTGCGAGGCGATTCGTTTTCAGCAATTACTTAGTATCTTTAAGACATCGTTTCCTGGAATTTCCACAGGTCTTTGCAGGCCCTGATGCCTCCTCCAACGATGACGAACCGAAGTACATCGATCGTGCGCATTTTCATGTCTTTATGGTGTCGAATGCGCGGCCTTTGGCCTAACCTTGAATGCTCTGACGCTCTCAGTCTTTGGTATACAAGCTATTCATTATGCGCTGGGTACATGGCAGGATACCGATAAGCATAGTTTTAGGACCGATAACGCTCCCATCTCCATCGAGTCACAATGTCGGTAGCTCTGTGGCACCACTGGAATTTGGCTTCGCCAAAGCGACTATCTGGGGGCCTTGCCCTCTATGATTTGCCTACACACCTACGGTTTGACGAGGTCCGCGTGGTCACTCACACAATGGGAGAAGTGAGCTCCTTGCGTCTCTCCGCCAAGAACAAGGCTGGGAAGTGTGAGCCCAGGAATGCGTATCTATGGGCCGCAATGCTTGCTCACATCCCCTGTTTCCACTGATGCTTTGGTGGATCTGAAGACTTCAGTGTACCAGAAAACTTAGTAGAATTCGCCGTGAAGAGGTTCACCGTAATCATTGTTTCCTAGAGTACCAGCCGCAAGAACGCCGCAAGATATATCAAAAAGCATGTCAGTATGATACCTCCTGGCGGCTCTAGTATGTCTGTCCACTCAACACCTCTGGTTCATCTATGCATTTTGGATACACAATCCGTGACTGACTTTTCAGGTGTTGATAAGATATCTTCGAGGACAGCTCATAGCACACGGAACTCCGAGGAATATATCGCATCATTCCACTCGAGTGGTATTTAGGAGAAGGTGTCCAAAAGGTGGGTAGAAGTTCGTCTGGACCCGGAGATGCCACGCCGAGCAAAATGGGTCGCAAGAAGCGCTGTCTCCCAGGTACCGACGGGAAGCCACTTGAGAATTGCGTTGGCAATATGGAAATAGTCGATATGCGAATTCAGCAGTCATTCCACCAGATCATCCAGGTTTTGCTCCAGTTCTCCAATGATGCTTGGATCATAGATCTTTATATTTTCGCTACGACTCAGCTGCATGATAGATCATCAAGCAGATCACTCAGATTGACACGTAATTCTCAAGCAAGCGACTTACTTACTTCCCAAAAGTCCCTTCGTAAGACCTGCTAGCAGAAACGTGTTCGGAATCGTGTTCAGCTCAGGAAGGGTAAGAAAAATATTGACGATCAATCCCACGTCGAAGCCCGCAGTCCCATCTGAAATGAGGAATTGGCAGCTCCAAGATGAACCATGGCGGGAAAAGATAGCACAATGCAGGTAGACAGGGCTTCATGGACTGGTCCCTAGCCTTTCCAGACACCTTGCTAAGTCGGAGTAGAGAAACTGTCGTTCGATCAAGCCCCCAGCCAAGCTGGACTGCTGGATTGTCACTGCCTAGTAGCCACAACCGGTGGACTGTCATACTTGGAGTGACGAGCTCGCCTCGAAGAAATTCTTTGCCTTGCGAGCAGCCACACATTGGTTCCAGCATCATCAACAGTCTGTTGCACCACCGTCCTTTTGCTCCGCTTCACTTACAGACATCATTGAATTTGGTCCAACCGTGGGGACCATTGAGGACGAAGTCCAGATCCTCACGTCCAGGTTGAAAATGCAGAGGACTCCTCACACAACGGAACACACCGAATGTTATTATGCATGTCAAGTATGATAAAACAGAAGCAATTGAGTGGAAGGTTCAGAAGATTGTCTGAAGTCTGGTAGACCGAGGGGCAGCGCCACCCGAGGAAACTTTGTTTGCGACGACGATCACTCTGGTCACTTTTTGGCGTGACAGCAGAGGACGTTGGTGCTAGCGATACAGCTAGTGGCGATGCCGAGAGAATCTGGATGATATACTGACCTGGCCCAGCAGATACTCCTTTGTGACCCGTTGGCCTTCTCTGCCATGCTCCTCTTCTCCCTGACTCTGTCAGTCGCTGTGTTCATCACAACTGGACATGCTCACACATCGAGCGAGGCACGCGCTGCCTACGCCGCGGGAGACGCTGTGCCACTCAGATTCATGTTCGTCGGAGATTCGATCACCCATGGTCACGAAGGTGACTATACTTGGCGATATCGGCTCTGGGAATGGCTGATGAAAAACGAAATCGCCTTCGATTTCGTCGGGCCATACACAGGTATGATTGCCAAGACATTACAGGAAGCAGAGTTCAACGCTGATGAATGGTAGGGACAACAATGCCGGAACAGCCTAAAGGACCCCAGCCACCTCCAAGTTTGGAGTCCATGGAGGCTGCGTTTGACAACTTTGATATCGAAGACTTCCCTCGTGTAGACTGGGGCTATGCTGCGGATGTGCCAGAGTCCTTCGATGCTCACCATTTTGCTACCTCCGGATACACAGCCCAGCTAGCTCAAGATACCATTCAATCTCGAGTCCAGCAATATGATCCCGAAATTCTGCTGGTAATGCTTGGCTTTAACGACCTGGCATGGGGCTGCCAAAAGTGGGCCAAGAAGCCATTGAATTGTCTTCGCTTTACCAATGCTCAAGGCAGGTGCAAATAGAGTATTGATCGAGATCATCCTCTGACCAGGTGCTTGATTCACAGAATTGTTGCCTCGGATGGAGAAATTGATCCGGAGTGCTCGAGCTGCGAAACCTACCGTCAAGTTTGCCATCAGCAACGTGAGTCCTCGCTATGCTCAGTCTACCAGAAGAATGATCCTGAATTCTCCTTTAGATCGTGCACAGAACTCGATTCCGGAAAGACATACATGAGAACACGGTCGTTTACAATGAGCTGCTCAAAAACGCGATTCCCAGGTAACTAAGAACGACTCAATCTGGTCTGAAAGAACGTGTACAAAGAAGAGACTAACGTAACTTGGTTCAGCTGGAACACAGAAGAATCCCCAATCGCATATGTTGATGTTGCGGCCAAATATTCTTGCGGGCCTGACATAGACTGTCCAGCAGCCTTCGACGGACTTCACCCAAACGCTCTTGGTAATTATGAGATCGCAAGTGCATTTTCGGAGGTCTTGTGTATGTGTCAAAACTTCTCCGTGGAGGGCAACAACAATCTAATCTTGAAAACAGTCAAGCATTACGGTCTTGGGAACGGGTTCATCGAAGTGCCAAACACAGTCCCCGAGCGAGCTCTTCCTCCGCCCTCAGTCATTCGAGCCGAAGGCACTATGGTGGGTGCCAAGGTATGAGACATGAGACACTTTTTCAGAAGCTTTCATCAATGCTTATTACAAACAGCTTACCTGGGATCGGATCTATGGCATCACGGAGTATGACGTAGAATCGCGCATCAATCAGCAAGAGTGGGCCATGGCGAAGAAGTATTCGAATCGCACCGACACAATGGTGGCCACTACTGGCGTGAAAGTTGAGTACCGGTTACGGTCTTGTTATGGCTCTGATTGCGGTGCATGGTCCCGTAAGCTTGCGAAATGCTCCAATACATCTGATGTCATTCATTAAAATGTTACAGGTACCGTGACTACAACCACAGGGCCCAGCAAGTCGATTCAAATCAGCCCAGATGCTGAGGACCGAGGTCCAAAGTCTTCCTGGTCCGACCTCACATACACCGACCACCTTGTCGGCGTGTTCTATGTCTCCCTGCTGATCGCGGTGATATACTTCCTGAGGCGATATGTCGCAAGGAGCGACATCCTGGCCGTATTGTCAAGCTCCAGATCGTGGCTCTCTCAGCGTTACGCTCAACTGCCAGCCTAAACATGAAAACAAGATTTGATGACACCGTTCGTAAATCCCGATTGAACACCTCAAGCGAGGCGGTTTTCTTCCTACCATCGCCACTTGCGGAATATGTAACGAAGTTTGAACGGGCGCCAGAAATTACTGCTTCTAATTGCACTCTTCACTCAGCATCAAGACTGGCACTACACGGCGTACCTTTTGGGTAATATGTGAGCAATGCAACGCTCAACAGCGCCAGCGAGCTATGCGAGAGCGTGTTGGGCAAAAGGCAGAGACCGCAAGTCGATTACAGCATGCGAAGAGGGCCACAAAATGGTTTGCCTATCACGTACAGAAGCTCTCTTATCTAAGTTGTCGCGCAGCTCTCGCTACCATGGGTGTCTGTCTCCATCTGGACCATCCTATCGTCTCCTGATGCACCAAGGCACGAAACCGGAGGCACAAGTTCATCTCGGCTGCGCCAACCTGACGAGACCACAGTATACCCTATAGCGCAGCAGGAGCCTCACAGGAGACATGGGGGCATAATATTTGGACGGAAAAGGGACATTGGGTGATGTACTCTGCAGCCCGCGTATATTCAGCAAGCCACTACCATACAAGACTCTCGCCTCGGTTGTCCGGAAAATGGTATCTTTTGTATCACAGGAAGACCAGCAGACGTCGCAGGCAGCAGTGCATCAAAGTTTGTCGAAGGCCATATCTGCAGTATACCGCATGCGTCTTTTGATTATGCTTTACAGCAGGGACAATGACATGAAAGATCTCCCAGACACTGGCCAGAAGTGGTCCTTGAGATCTCGCGATCTACTCCAACCCTCTTGTCCCCAGGGATGAGCACGCTCAGTATAACCCCATTACGAAAAGTGCTTCGGGATTTGTCGTAAACACAGGATAGCCTGTTGAGCATTTCTAAGCCTCCCGAGACAAGAATTTGGAACACTTGTTGGACAAAGTATCCGCGTGCCAGATGTTTCGACGACCCCAGACTCCTGATCGCTCCTCCTCTTTCATGTCAGAGCCGTGACACAGCATCAACGCCCCGAGCGCTTCAAGTTTCCCGGTCAAGAACCCTCCTCTCGATGGCTCGGCGCACCCTCGCAGGATGCCGAAAATATAGCAATGCTAATGCCAAAAAGTAAAGCAAGGACTATCTGTTCGCCGATATTGGATACACCTCACTCACAGTAAGCCGAACCCGATACCTTCTGGCCGCGCAACTACCAGAGTATGAAGATCCGACGGATGACACTACTAAGATGTGGCCAAACATGAATGAGTTTGTTGGGATGGGTGAGATCGGGGTGGACCAGCTTTGAACGATGGGTGAGCGCGCTGAGCATGGAGGAGAGCGGAAGAGCAAAATCCACGAAGGCATCGAGGCTAGTGAAGATCCACTCATCGGGGTCAGCATGAATGTGTGGCTCATCACTCGATGCATCGATGGGGATGACTTGTGCGTGGTGTGTTCGTATATCGGTCTTGTCGTTTAGACCATGATTCGATGCCAGAAGACTTGGCTCTTTGCTTATTTTATTTAGGTTTCACCATGCATCACGGAGGGACGTTGATTGAATGGAACTGCACCATTATCGCTTGAACACGCAACAGAGCCCCACATGTCAGGACTATAGGGTATTTGAGAACGAGGAGGGAGCCATACATCAGCGATGCCCCATGTTTCATCACACTACAACAAGCTACAGCCTCAGAAGCTTGCTTGAAAAAGATGCAATCGGCACCACTTTCCACAATCCTAACCATAGGCGACAATGACCTGCGAGTACTGGTCCAGCACTGGAAGCATGAAGTCGTTTGCTGCCTTGAAACGGCATCACTATTCCGCCCATGAATACCTCTTATGGCGCTCTAGACGTAGAGAAAGATGTTACCTCCTCAAGGGAATATCATACCCTGTGACGTGCCTTGTGTCTGTGCGGGTTTGCAACAGCAGCGTGAATGCCATGACAGACTAAGTAGCAGTGGTGGGCCAGGTCATTTGCGTGAATTCTCACCGACATAATGCCCAAAGTGTTGCTCAGTGGCTGTCCGACAGATGACGCTGATCAGTGAAGTTGGCTGAAGCGAATGTCCGTTCGCGCTTGGAGTATGAATACCTCGAAACCACTTTACTTGGGCTATGTGGGCAATACTTTTTCTTCTCGAAACTTATGATGTAGACCTGTTAATGTGCATTGTACATTGCGTACGGGAAGAAGATAATACTGGCCAAGGCTGGCCAGAGGTCCGGCCAGGTACAGCTCGTATGAGATTGGCAGACGGCATGCAGCTTTTGTGCAGATATCCAGATCAAAGCTCTCCTTTCTGACTTTGCCTTCTAGAGATCTCTTCAGCAGCTATTATCTCAGCCGTCAGTAGTTTCTCTGAATTCAGAACGGCCTGGACATTGCTACACAAGGCGGGATATATCATGGAAGCAAAAATGCCTTCGGAAACCCCAATATTTGGAGCAGGGCTTCCATCAGGTGAGTCTTCAAAGCCAGAAACAACCGGAACTTCTTCGCCTTGACAGGAATTGGGGATCGCAGACGTTCTTACGTGCCGCCCACGAAGCTCATTGCACTCCATCTCGTAGTGCTCTCTCGCACCAGTCGTCACACCGAGACGAGGTGGTCACTCTGACGCTCGTACTTATTGGAGTGGCTCCCCAATCGCTCCAAATAATGTTGTTCAAGCCGACGCAGGATGAGATGCCGGCTACCACCGAACAGAAGCTGTGGGCCGTGAGTTTGCGCCTGCTCTTCCCTTGAGCTGGAGACACGAGATTAAGGTCCCTGGTAGGACTTCGCTGCACCGATGCCCTGAAGCTCAACGTAATTTATGCTCGAATTGTCCGTTGCCGCGGTGGTAAAGACCATCAAAGTCGCCTTCTCGCCGTGACCTGGAAAGCATGTCACAGTCACCAGCCAAGCCCCCTTGGGCCCCTTGGGCACCGGGACACATGACGGAATGTTCCTCGCGTGCAAGATTACGACGGGTGCGAACCATGCCGACGGCGGAGTAGGGCTTCGATGTGCGCTCGGAAGCTTGAGGGACCACTTGAAGCATCGTCTCGAGGCCAGGACCTGCGCTGTGCTCAAGGAACATGGATATTGAAGAACTTGCGCCAGAGCCGATTCTGGGATACCTGAACGGTAGATACGAACGACAACAACGAAAAGGACTGTGATGATTTTTTGAGGTGGTGTTCAGATTTAGGTTTCTACATTGTATATGGGGACCTGGAAATTGCTTTTTCTGGGGACTTCGACGTCAAAATCGAATTCGATCCTGATCGTGAGGAGATCGGCCAACAGCAGAGATAATCTTGAATTACACCAGCGACGAATGAGAGAGTTTGATCGAGGCATGCGCAACCAGCCTGTGGCAACTGATTCCGGATATGTGCTACCCCGGTCTGGGACTGCAGTATGCACTCACTGATGAGGGAGATCTGTGCGGGCATGCCATCTCATTCCGAGCTTGCGACAGCCACTCACGAGGGGAAGCAGTAATCGGCTCATGCATGATCGAGCACGTCAATTTGGCCGTGCCGCTCCATGATGAGGGCGCGGTGCAATTTAGGACTTTGAGTTTTGATTTCGTCAAGCCCGTGCAGCGAGCTTGATGCCGTACTTGTGCCGCCGCTATATTCGAATCACGAACCATGTACTCCGACCACAATGGTTTTCGCGTATGTCAGTTGGCCAGACAATTTTGACTTCGCCTCGCATACTGAAGATTCGAAGTATGGGCAGGTACATGCATGTAGAGAAGGGACTCGAAAGCAACATTGGGTACTTCCATATCCCAGTGCTGCCACTCCATGTGGTATCACTTCTTCGCGGTCCATGCCACATTGCCAGATTGTTCACAAGACGCCCGATCATGCCTGACATAGAATTTCGCGCCATTCATGGACAACTTCATGTTCACGCATGCACGAGGATACAAGTACTGGATGGTAGCAAGCCAACGTGCTGCCAGCCGACCGCGGCTGCAATGCAGCCAAGACCACCTCTGAGGGGTTTTCTTGGGCCTACAGGATTGGAGATGAAGCACGACCAGTCGAATGTTACATTGACTCGCCCACTTCGCTTTCTAGCTTTTCCGACACGCATGGCGTACATGTTGTGATCCAAGTCTGTGCAGCGACCGCGTTGGCAGCAGGTCGCAACATTTCTTCTTGAGCCGCACTAGGCACAAAGGCCCTTGCACATCTTTGTCGGAAGAGGGGAGAGTTGTTGTAGCTCGTCGCAGCAGAAGTGTTTCCCCGCAATTAGCTGAGGGGAAGAATATCGAGGCCCAATATGCCCGCAAGCTGGGAAGAGCCAAGGCCTCCACTATTAGCGCCCGTGGGTATTGGAGGAAAGGTGATGTACAGACGAGCCCCGTTGTACAGACGGCAGGATGAAGGGCCTCCGCCTTCGTCCCAGTCGCGAAGGAGTCCAAGCCCACCAGCCTCGTGTCCTTTTGCCCATACTTCCATCTCAGCCTTGTGGGCACTCCGGATCCAGTAGTTTCCCAGGAATCCAGTAGCAGCGGCGCATTGAATTAGGTGCTCACTCCGGGCGAGGTGTAAGGCCTTGCAGTACCAACGCATACAATTTTCCTTCCCGCCGACCTCGCGACAGGGCCTCTGTCAGCTGGCATCCCCTCCAAGGTACGCGTGTATCTGTAGGAGGTGCGGTGATGTATCCACACATCGCAGAGCCCGCCAGCCCGCACGTGACGAGAACAGTGTTTGCGTGGGTGTGTTCTAACTTCTTCGTTCACCTCCCATGCATGTCCGAGGGCGTCCGTGCGTCAAGGCTCGGCCCCAGCCGAGAGCACACTTCGGCTCACTTCCTTGCCATCACATCCTTTGCTTTGCTTTGTCTCCTCTCGCCTCTTGCAGCTCCCGACTCCTCCCTCTCATCATCCTACGCCGATGCTCCCTCCCCGGCTCGCTCGAACTGGTCGGGGCGCTTGTTTCTGGCGCGCTGAAGTCAAATCAGCCTTCGCTTCGCTTCACCCTCTGCCATGAGCAGGCCGTTACCAAAGGTTCCCCCTAGCCCACCAACGCAGTGCCTGCCCCGGAGTGTATCATGCCGACATGGGCCATGTCGAGGGCAATTTCTCATGGCCGCAGCTCCGGCGGACGAGGGCGGAAGGGCCCATGTGCCGAATGGCATTCACTGGGAAGCCTTTCGTCCCAAGACTCACTCTTAGTCAACCTTGCCAACTAGCGGATTCTCGACACGAAGTCGGGCCATTTCGAGCGAGCAGGGGTCTGGCGACCTCTGCCTCAGTTACATTGCACCAACGTATCTACACACGCTCGATACAAGAGACTCTGCGCGCGCATCGCTCGAAGCACTTTGTTGTCCGCCAAGGGTATCTGATTGCGTTGGCTCAACTAGATACGGACGAGCCATCCACACACTCTCGCGTGTAGTGATCAATCATAGCATCATCTTGCGCTCTGTGGTGCCTGGAATTCTGCATTGGCCTTACAAGTCGCACATCGCAGACCTGGAAAGGTACTCCTTTTGCAGATCTTGGCAGCAAGTCATAAGCCCCATTTGCTTTTGGCACAGCAGCCACTTCGTGGCAGCAGATCGCCCTCACCAACTTGCCACTTTACGACCGCCAAGAATACCTGGCACTGGGACGGACCGACTGGCGCATTCCTACCCTGGCTGTATAAGTGTACACCTACCGCAGCGACTATGGATAGCGACGTTTCTGGTCTCGAGCGAAGAACTGAGATCTATCACCTTCCAACAAGTCCAGGGCAGCTATCAATGTCAACAACTGTCCTGGATGCCAGTGACCAATTGCAGCTCCGCCACCTTCCTTCGTTCTCACATCCATGGCAACCTCATACACCGCAATATCATTATGTCACGCCCCACCACAGTCACGGCTTTGATGGGAGTGCATCACTATTTGCGAATGATACCTCCATATCTCAAGCAGAATGGGCCCACGCACCCACAGCCTTGCAGCACTACAAGCGCGAGCATCTTACGTACAATTCTGCTCCCGAGGATGATTGGATATATCGCGATCGAACGCAGGAATGCTCGAGATTCAACGACATGTCGCCTCTCACATCAGCTCAAGAGTCCCCTATGACTCCTGCCCGGCCTCATGCTGCTGTGGAACAGAAGTATCGGCGGACCTTGAACAGTAAACTCCAACAATTGAATGCAGTCGTTCCAGCGACTGGGAGGTTTTCGGTCTTGCCAGAAGAGCGCGATGAAGCTCATGTAGACGCTGAGAAATCAGAGTCGGCTGCAAAACCCGCTGTGCTCGACAAAGCGATTCAATACGTGACCCATCTAGTCGATACCTTCCACAAGTATGAGGATGATATCGGCGCACTCAGAGAACAGGTACGAGACTGGCTAGGAAATGACGACATCTTGTGTGATGATGACTGCGAAGATAAGCAACATCCTTTGGATCACATCTAGAGCTACGCTGGGACAGCGCATCGAGGCACCTGTGGCTCTGCCTTGGCACAGGTGGCATCTGCTCTGGGCTATGCTCGCCACCGAAGCACATATTGGGATGAAGTGTACAGCATTCACAACTATGTACTTTTGCAAAGCACGCTCACATCACAATATGTTCATGGTGGACACAGCTACTACTTCCTTGGCGTTATTTCAGCTTCAACTCGCTCACCGGGGCCCTGAACGAATTGAATTCGGGCTATTGAACGATCTTTGACTGGCTTGGTGTGTCTGCTGCACATGCTGGTTGGCCAATGCGACATCAAGGTACCTGAAACTCAGAGCATCTTATATTTCCGTGGTCCTCTCGTGACGATGGAGCGAGGCAACCTGAGCGGGGTCTTCTGTTCAAAGGTGAATAGCTTGGAATGACGCATTAAAGCAGCGATGATCTCGTTCGATGTTCGGCAGGTTTTGAGCCTTGCACGGTCCAGTTCAGGTCCCCTCTACGGCTTCGGCTGCACAAGCTAGTAGATTGGCTGAGTATTGCACTAAGCGCCTTAGCAAGTATCTGGCAAGACATTGCAGTAGAGAGTCCTTGAGTCTCATCAAAAGGCATCCCACGGCTTGGTGGGATGTACGGAACCTGCCTGCGAAGCGACCGGGCAGCGCACCCTCGTGCGTTACCCCGAATGGGAAGGTCGCTGCTCCTTACTGTGTACAGTGCTGCTTTTTCGAAGCAGACCACGTCCATGCACGGACAAGGGAGAGTTTTCTCGCTATGGACGAGCGGTATATGCTTGGCAAAGCCGCTTAGACCGATTTGAGCAATTGTCGACCCATTATCCCAATCCGAGTGAGTCTCGATATTCAAGTAAAACAGTGTAACCCCTTGTTCGTGCACGGACGTGGTCCGCTTCGAGAAGGCAGTGCTTTCCATAGCAGGTCCTAGGCGGGGACTGCTCATGTACTGTAAATGGCGCCAATTGCTCGGTGTTATACCGGCTTCTTCAAAGCCGCACTAACAACGACGCAGAACAGTACCTGCCAGGCTCCCAGTCCAGCACGAGATCGCCACGTGCGGAATGGACAACACCCTGGGCTCACATGCCTGCGAAGTCTGGACCGCAAGATCTGACCGCGGGCTATATGCTGCTGTTTACAGGGCACTGATGCCTACAAAGCGTGGTAGCACGACAGGCAAACGACAGGCATTCACAAGCTACTCCGCAAACACGGGTACTCAGGTAACTTGTCTACCAGTTGATGAAACGACGAATCGCTGGAGGCACCCTGGGCTTGTCGATCATTTCCGTCACAGTTCGGCAGATCTAGGCGTTGGTCTTGTGCTAGCCAACATACATAGCACGTAGCTCGAAGGCCTCAAGTGCCTGAGTACCGCACTGCGAGCCAACCATGCTTGTTTCCCGTACGTTCTATCACGATAAACTTCCAGGCCATTGAGGCAGATCCCTTTATCATACCGCTGGCCGAGCTTTCGGGCCTTTAGTCAGACGCATCACTTACTTTTCGCAACACCAGAGACGACTCACTGAGCCATGGACTTCGGTGGAGATACGACATTGGCAAACAACAATGCCTACCATGGATTTCAAGTCAACCCGTACAAAGGTAGGAGAGCACGACTATTGACCCTTTGAATACCTCTGATCAGTGTCTCGATAGATCTATACCTACCAGACGGCAGCATATGTTATAACTATGCACAGCAAGAATATCCATATCGAGCATTTGAAACGGTCTTCCACCATGCACCTCAGCTCGTTAATGGCAACGAGGACCTGTGCCGCTTTGGCTTCAATTCACCTGCGTGTCGCAGGCCGACCAGCCAGATCAGCCCGCCCGTCAGTCCCCGGGAAACAAAGCCATTAGATTGCGGTATTTGGGCCTCGAGTTCGCCGCAGAAGCGGAAGCATGATTCCTCCGCGCAGAGCACCCGAAGCAAGAAACGTCAGGTAGCTTGACACGCTAGTCGGTCTCGTCTTCCGCTTCTGACATGATGATAGACACGACGATCGATGACCGGGTCACAAGCCTGCAGTCCTTCCAGTGATGCATCGTTCCCATCATCTGCTGACGGTCAAAGGCCGCACTATGCAGTAGAGCGACGGTACCGTTCGAGCCTTAATGAACGATATGCTAGCCTGGCCCGCCTTGTTGCCCAACCAGAGACTGTCCAGATCTGCCAAGGTGTTAACACGGAATTCCAATTGCCTACAAAGTTGGAGATACGAGACGTCGGAAGCGAGAAGTCAGCCGGTAAACGACAAAGCAAGACTACGACGCTTTCGGTTGCGATCGATACCATTGCTCTGCTGGAGAAGGCTTGCGCACGCAAGGCGAAAGAGTGGGAGAGTTTGTCCTCCAAGCTCAACGGTATAGTGAGAGCCATCCCGTCTGAAGGGATTAACAATGCCCAAAGGAAGGACTCTTTTTGAAAGTCGTGTCAGGCTTGAGTACGCTTTGTTGATGTTGTGGGCGTGGAGGAGTTGTAAATCATTCGCGAGACCCGGCCGAACAGTATATGCCCACAAAAGTCTACCGATATGAAAATGATGCTGATATTGAAGACGACACAATCTACATTCTCAGGTCGGATCATAACATCACAGAGCTCGTTGCACTCAAGTCCAGTCCAATACCAACGCAGGACTGACGCACCCTTCGCAGATTGATTTCTCCATTACTCTCGTGGCGCATCACGGGACTTTGCAATGATGCCAAAGCAACATGATTTGAAGTCGATGCGTCTTAGGCCCAAAATGGGAAATGCAGTGCTAACTTGGCCGCCGCTGATTCATCAGAAGAAGTTGGCCGTCCTGGGAATAACGCTGTTGTTGACAACCCAGGCAGTAATGACGATGCACAGGCTGTGATTAACATCTCCAACGCCAACTTGTCACCATGTGAGTTTGCATCGGTGTAGTCATCCAGACTCGCGACCGTGCAAGCACAGGAAGTTACTTCTCGAGCGTATACACAGAAAGAGAAAGCGCAGAGACCCACCATCGTATCGGCGAACCATTGAGTGGTTAGACGCCTAGACGCGCGATAACATAGTACACTGATTTGACGATCAAGTTCATTGATAAAGCACGAGGATAGTCGCAGCTCAACAAATTATGCACTTGTTCAGCCTGGGGTATGAACATGTAGCATCCTTGCGGAACTCCATGACCACGATGCTTGTTTACCAACCCAGAAGGTCTCGGCTAAGTATTACCCAGATGTACGCGATCCAGGGCAACGCACCGATCAGCAGATACGACAAAACATTCAGCCCCTCCCCTACAGGTACCTCTCCTGCGCCTCAAGCAATCCACACGATTCCTTGTCTGACGATGCCCCCACGACGTTGACAGCTGGGGCCCATGAAGGCGTGAGCGAGACCTAGTCCAGATGCGGCCTTTCGCCATGTCAATCGGTCACCGAATGGCCAAAAAGCCGTCGCTGAAACAAGCCACTAGGCCCCAACCGCGAGGGCGCTTCACTCGCCACTTGAGTTTGACTCCTCGTCAGGCAGCCTTGCCCGCGCCGCGGCACCCTGGGGCCAGGCAAGGCAGCGGACAGTTGAGACCCCGTGGCATCTTCTGCACAGTGTCGATGCTCGAGCTTGAGTCAATCTCTTTGGAGGACTGCTTTCTATCAACACTACCGCGTCCTGTTGGCCAAGCTCTCGGGTTCGACCGTAACTTTCGTGAACAATGCCGTGCAGGTCGTCGTCGAGCCGGGATGTTGGCAGATTATGCCAGATCCATGGTCGTGGAGCAGCACTCACACCTTATTGCCAATCAATCTTCCATACATGTACTCTTCTTTCGCTGCATGCCGGACACCGTCGTTGCTTCTCAAGCTTCAGCAGCTGACGTCTATCTTGGGGTCTTCCACCCTCGTTCGAATGAGGAGTTCCATGCGCCGTGTAAAGCCTAATGGTAGCGAGTCCTTGGAGGCGGGCTGCTTACATCGACTAGCGTTGTCCTCGAAATAACATGGAATTATCAGAACATAACCAGGTACAAACGCCTCGCCAATCATAAGCGTCCTCGGCTCCTTATTCACGGCTGCATCGTCGCTTCAATCGAGATCACTCCAGCCTAAAGTCTTATTACCATACTGTAGCCGTCTGTTTCGTTTTGATTGATCGCAGAAATGAACAGATGCAAGACCCACAAGCGGCTTCCGGGAACAGGCGTACTCGAACTACCGTGCGCCCTAGCAAGGGTCAGCGCGTTAGCGGAGTCTCGCTCGGACATATTATACACCCAGAACATGCCAGGGTGTGGCAGACATACCTTGTGCTCTCCGCTCATGAAATCTTCTCCGAGGATCAGTATCTTGGAGTAGATGGGCAGGGGGCGCAGATATGGTCGATAAGCACATCGACACTACCACCGAAGCCTTAGTACTTGGAGATCAAAACAGAGGACTGTACCTTCTACTTCCGAGCCTGACCATGAAAAATCTTGGCGCATGAGGGACAGCGCTACACACTTTCACATGAGGGACGATCTCTCCAGGGTCACTCTGGGATTGTGACTCGCAGCCTCGATGAAGGCCATGAGAGTAGTGGCTGCCAAGTCTCAAGCTCCACTGGGTCTACTCTAGTAGATGCAGAGAATCCCGAGGCCTGGGGATCCGTCAGCACTATACGATCCAAGGTGTGCCTCTGACAACGACGGCACATATCCAGCTGGACATTCGCTACAACGTGTCCGGCAGCGTATTGCCTCGGAACCACCAGACCGCCTCGATGTGATTACCGTATTGGGCTCGAACGTCTGCTGCCCATCTATAAATTGGTGCCGAGGAACCCGGTGAATTGCCGCGCACGTGCGGCAAGACTGCACTTCAGCTCGCTCACGCGAACACAAGTGCAGATGGGGCCATATACCATGTCTAGCTATAAGGGAAGAAGCCTGTATCTCTTGTAGGTATACGAACACCAGCAGCTGTTTGGTCAAGCATTTGCGGAATGCATCCGTTAATCGTCTAACTCCAAAGCTTTTCTCAGGATTTTAGTCTAAGCCTACTACAGAGCTTGCCTCAGAAAAGTCTTGTTACCGTTGTTTCGTTCGAGATCATCTTCAAAATGCCCTGATCTAAAAATATCGCACTGCTTCCTGGAAGTTTCCGATCAGAACGAACTGCCTACAGAGATTGCCGCCAAGTTCTATTAGCAAATTGGTGTTCATGTAACTTTTCCGTTTGGCCAATGACTTGAGCACCCATGGCAAGTGACAGACGTTCGAGCTACATGTGAGGTCAGGGGCCAGAAGACGACTGAACCCAACATAGTTCGCACGTGGAGCTCCACTGGACGTGAATACATCGCCATCCCTCAGACAGTATAGCGTTGTTTCTCGAGAGGAGAACGCGTCTGTGCACGGACAAGGGGGCAACTCTTATACTCGTGTCATGTACGAGTTCCGATCAGGGAGCTGTTCTGAGAACTGATTGAATCGGGCAATTGGGTCTGCTAGGCATGTAGCGCTTGATCAGAGCGACAGCCCTGAGAATAGAATAGGACCCTTGTCCGTGCTTGGACGTGATTCACTTTTGAACACAGCACTGTTTCCACACATTGAACATCTTCCCTCTACAACTATATCGATTCGTATACTGTCAGGTGTCCTGATTCTCAAGCTTCAACGGCGTCATCGCGTACGATCTACTTCGTCCTTTCCATCGAGAATATTCTTATGACTCGAGGCAGTGAAGTGGCAGCCCGCCAAGTTCTACCCCCCGACACCTCCAGACTCTCGTTTACGAAACTGTTGTTTATCGTAAAGATGATATCACTCTTCCTCGCTACCTTATCAATCGCCTAATACCAGGCACGTAAAGTATCTTGTTCCGTCCGATCACGGAGAACCCAAGTGTCCGCTCGAAAGGTCTAGAACGTTGGCCATAGAACATTCGCTCTCCGCAGATCCTCCCGTCAAGTTGCAACGCCCGCGCCAGAACCTCCAACATTCCATCACCTGGCTATCGTCGATGACTCAAATACAGCGTCACTATTGCACGACCAGTTCCACTAGCTCGTGAACGACCTGGCTCACTGATCCTTCGCTGTCCTTCATCATCGTTCTGAAATCGGCCCGCGGAGAATTTCCCAGGGAGGGCGCCACGGTGATCAGCTCCAAAGGTCAAACCCGGCCACTGCCTCCCTCATCGATGGAAGGCATTCCCACGTTCCCGCTAGCGCCGTGTCGAAGCACCAGAAGAAACCTTGGCTTCCGATCTCATCGAGATCTGGGACCTGCATCTCACGATGGAGGCAAACGGGACAAAAGAAAGACACTGATCACGCGACATTCTCCTCGTGGCAAACATGCTTCTTCCCTTCGGCAGGTCCGCGTCTCATCCCAACCCGCCGGCACTGTTTCACACCGCAGAAGCGGTCGATCAGCTAAGCAGGGCTGTGTGCACTTCGGCAAAGGAACCCTTCCTCGGCCTATCAAAATCGCCTGATCCTGCCGAAGCTCCACCGCGCCAACCTCCGATGGAATTCGATCGCCAAACGCACCTATGCCCTTTCCCACATACGTGCTCGCAGTGTCGCGTTGGCGTCCTCTCACCCCGCGGACTTCTGAATTACGTCTTCTTCATCTCTGCTGGCCTCTTCGTATCTCACCATCGCTTATGACTTTTCCCAAACCCTCCGTGGACTCTCCCTACTCACTACACTTCTCTAGAATTTCATGTAGTGTTCGAGCACTGGGTTGTCATGATGTGTTGAACGAGAGAAGGAAGTACAATGCCATGATATGGGATCAAAAAGCATGGCATCATTAGAGTCGTGAGTGATTTGAAGGGCATGGAGGATCTGGTGGTTGGGGAACCCTTCATCGTGGTCGGGAATCTGGTCGAAGTAGTATTACTGTAGTACCGATTTCTAGGTCAGTTGGGAGAATTTTGAGGTCGGGTGGGGGGAATAACAGAAGAGCAACAAAATCTGTCCTCAGGAATACAGCAAACGACTTCTTATTGTTCACAATTAGTTTCCGGTATGCATGGGACATTTTCAAACGTAAAGCCTTGCTCAATATGCAAAATGCTCCGTGTGTGCTTTTTGTGTCGAGCCTGTCAGAGCAGTGAAGTCCGAAAGCGGAAATCCTTTCTCGTTTAGCCTACGGCCCGCGCAAGCCGAGCCTCATTCGTGCAGCCTTATCCTTCCAGCTTGCCTGCGCAACGCGATTTTGCATTCGCTGCTGATCAGTCATATACAGCTGGGATACCGAACTTCAATCGTGCTAGACGGACTGTTACAATCGATGTCCGCCTTTGTGGCATTTGATGATTCGTGTTTCTGTCATGTCCTCGTTATTCCACCCATGTGATCATAGTGTACAAATTCTGCCACAACGACGATTCCTCGCCATTGCTGTGTTGCTCTTCGTCAACTGCTTCCTATACAATATCAAGATCGTCGTCATCATCACTGTCAACTTTCGGTGTCTTGACAGTCTCGCCCGGTAGGCTTTCCCTGCCAGGCACTCTGATTCCTTTGTTCTGCAGATCGAAACGTGCTTTCTTCTTGGTCGGGCTCTGGCTACCCGAGCTCCTTATGCTACTGTGCTGTGACCGAGAACGGACCAGACTGGACCTCGATTGACGCTCGACATCAAGCTGAGTCTGCCCTCTTTCGGGCGAGAGATGCCTGCTCTCTTTGGGCTGCAGGAGGCCCGCCTTCTTTGCTCCACCCCAGCCCATCGGCTGGGCCGACTTGTGCGTCGAAGTCGCGGCTGTGACATTCCCGGAAGGTATGGAGAGTGCGCCCAGACCGAAGTGCTTCTTGCGATCTTTTGCGGGTGAGAGATGTGCACTGGCAGCTTTTTTACCAAGCAAGCCAAGCTCTGAGGCCGACTTCCTCTCGAATAGGGATTTGCGAGCTTCTTCCGCGACATCATCTCTGGCCAAGGAAGTCGACGTGTAAGTCGTGCTCGACGTCGTCTGCGTGTGTCTTGCACGAAGATACTCTGCCCCAACGCCTGTGCCTTTAGCCAGATCTTGAAGCTGCTTGGCAAGATCTCGCTCTCTTTGAGCATCCGCGATACGCTTTCTCGAAGCCTCTTCCTCCGTCTTGGTGTCGTACATCCGCTTGTCGTCGTCATCAAGTAGGGATGCAGCACTCTTGCCAGTGCCTGCGACATGATACAATTGACCATACTCTCGGTTGTACTTGCCTGGCATGTTCTTCTTCCTGAACTCGGCATCCTTGGCTTTCTTACCCTTGATGCGAAAGTCCCTGTCGCCATCATGGAACATGGTATTGACTTCCATCCGACCTTTGCGGGCCTTTTCGACCTGTAGGTTGATGTGGAAGTCACATGCTTCTGTCTTACGTTTGTCGACCCACTGGCCACACTGCTGACCATCTTTCTTGATGCTGACACAGTACCCAAGATCACGGGCTACGCCCAACTCCATGACTGCATCCTCCGAGCTGCCAAGTTTCAAAGAGAAGCGCCCGCTGTGCTGACTACCCTTCGGCGGCATGATGGCAGGGTTGAGAATGGCCAAGAGTGTGCCAGGAGTGAGCTTCCAGAACTGGTTGAAGGCAGTCCCAAACAGGAAACAGTCAATCTCCCATTTCAGGTCGCAGAGGTGCAAGACCATGAATTTGTTCCGTGGCGCTTCCAAGTTGTCTTTCGTCTGATCGGCCGTGCGGTGCGTTTCAGCATGGTCGATGGGTGTGGACTTGGAGGCCAGGATAGCGTAAACGACATAATCCGATTCGCAGTCGGGAGGCTCGTACTCCGGCGATGTTACCTCTTTCAGCAATCGCGGGAGGGTGTAGATCTCTTTACCCTCCATCTCCCGTGCCACTACTGCATGCGAGATATGACGTTTGCTTAGGTGGATCTTGGAGAAGGGGTCGTACCCGGAGTCCGGGTCGGAGTTGGCGTCGTCGATGTCCAGGGTTTCATCAAGATCGCTCTCCGCATGGCCGGTACCTTCTGCATGTTCGTGGCCGGGATTGATTCTGGACGGCCTCTCGGCGCGCGGCTGGATGTGGTCATCGCGTGCTAAACGCGCCGCAGCAGATGTGGACATGGTCGGGTCGCGCCTTTCTGTTCTTGAGCCCAGGGGTCTGCCGGCAGAAGAGGGCTGGTCATCATCATCACTTCTTAGCCTGCGCGTGGAAGGTGTCGGGTGTGGTCTACTACTGCTCGAATCACCTCCCGTGTGCCTGCTGAATCCCGATGATCGGACCCGTTGCAAACGGTCCACCTTGGCCTGTCGCGCCTCGTCGTTTTGCTTGCTTTCGGCCAGCCTTTCGCTGAAGCTCTTCACTTTAGGCCGGTGATCATTCGGTGTACGAAGGGAAGGTGTGGAGCTCGATCTTTTCAGGTTTCTGCTGTCTCGTGCCCTCTTCAGCGACACATCAGTGGCCTTCGGATTGCTCGTGAGGCCGAGTCTTGCCCGAGCAGGCGACACAGGCTCGTGCAGGGTACTCTGCTTTCTTGCGGGCGACACAGGTACCTGGAGGTTTGGCACTGGTAGAGCTGATTCGTACAGCTTTCGCGGGCTGGCTGACCTCGTTGGTGGTGCTGGCGGAGGACTGTCGTTGCTTGACCGCTCGCCGCCCTTCCTTTTTGCACTCTGCAGCTTTTTTAGCCTTAGCTTTGCTTGAATTTCCTGCAATTGCAGCTGTAGCGTCTCCTCGTCTTCGTCCTCGTCCTCGTCCTCGTCCTGGTCCCCATTCTCATCCTCCTCGTCCTCGGCCCCACCCATGTTCGCCAGTTCCCGTAATTTCTGGTGCGAACTGCTCAGCGGTCGCCGCCGTGGGCTTGGAGAGGGACTCCTTTCCGACTCTGCGCGATTCTGATAGTCCTGCCACTTCCGTCGGCCGCTGGGTGAAGAGAGCAGCGCTTGGAAGGGCGAGCGTGGGGGCCACTGGGTGTCGTTCTTGGTCGGCGAGGTTTGCGCTCGGGAGGATTCGCGGACCACGACCATTGTCTGCCATGCACCACTAGCGATGCCGCTTATGCTGTCTCATTATCGATGTTGTTGTTGTTTATGTTGGGCGTAATAAGGACGGCCGGGGCGCTGGTTGTTGTGCTACATACAGGGATCCGTGGTACAGACCCAGAAGGATCAACGGGAGCGAGCTTGACGCGTGCGAGACGCGTTGCGGAAGTGGCCCCGATCGCTTGCTCCCATCAACACCACACCACAGCTCTACCAGCGGCGGAATTGGATATACAGCACACTTTGGCATGGCACGAACACGGGCGACGAAAGCGACCACCATCGGGAGTGCGGAAACGATATCACGCAAGCCGATATTGAAGCAGCTGGCAGCGAGTATCGAGACACCACCACACGTCTTCATTCTACCCGCAGACTCTTCTCCCAATGCGCGCATTGTGACCATACCCAATCCCGCCACCTTCACGCCGAATCGATATCTTGTCTGCCCGGAGAAAGGCATATATGAGTTCACACAGGTCGCAGTCCCGAAGGAGCCAAGGAGCTGGCTGCTGGCGCCAGATCGCAGTGGCCACGACGAAGGCAGGGAGAGAGCCGAAGATGCCAATGCCGATGCCGACGACAATGGCTATGTGCTTCGGACACCAGACATGATGATCGCTACGTCAATAGACCCGCTCTTCCTCATTCTGCCTGCTCTGGTGGGCGACGGGAAAAGCTTGGGACATGAATTCTTGGCTTCGAACGACTTCATCACCAAGCTCACCGACACAGCTCCTCATCTTGCACAAGTACTGGATCAAAGGCAACTGGAAGAGTTGTTCGCTGGTCGCATAGAAGCCGTAAGCGATGTCATGGACGTGGGTGACGAGAAGATGTACGCCGTGGCTCTACCTCGTCTTGTGAAGGAGCTGGTGTCCAAGGCAAAACGCATGGCCGCGAGAGGCCTACCCGCAAGCCTGGAAGATCGCTTCGTTAAACAGGTTCTAGATGTCCCTGTTCTCAGTATCAAGCGCGAAGAAAGCAGTATTAGTATCGCAAGTGAAGATTCAACTCCAAGTGCCGAAAGCCATGTTTCATCTGCCCAAGACTCGCAAGGCTCTACCACTTCGGCAACTACCACTTCCACTACATCAATTGCTGCTACATCTGTTTCCGTTGCGGAGGCGAATGGCAGTGCAGCACCGCCCGGTGCCGTCGACATGCTCCGATTCCGCGTGGCTCTCAACTTCATCCTGTCCTCATACATTATGCCCAAGTTGCGATCAAAACTGGATACTCTGATTGCAGATCCAGCTGTATCTGAACAGGACTTCACAACCCTCGACGAATATTTGGAACAGGTCACTTCGCTCAAGAAAGAAGCTCAAGCACTTCGATCGCTTTCGGATAACATCTCGCGAAAGCGCGCCAATGAGGACGATGACGAAGTCGCTGCTGCCAAGGCCGAGAAAAAACGCAAGAAGGAGGAAGAAGATTCGAAGAAGAAGAACATGTCTCTCGGCCTGAAGAAGCTGGCAAAGGCTGATACTAGCGGCATGAAGAAAATGAGCAGCTTCTTCACGAAAGCGGCTGCAAAGAAATGATTAGGCATGAATCGTGTTGGGCTGGGTCTGCTCGGTCTTGCCTTCTATCTTTGACTCTGCCTTTGATACTGGCCCAGTGGTTTCGGGTTTGAGTCTTCAGCGCTCAACAGCAGATGGACAGAGGCTTCGGATCATGGTCGAGCTCCATTTCCCAAACTCGCTAAGCTCGGCGCAGTAACAGAAGACTACACCAGCTTCGTCTCGGAGATTTGCGGTCATGCTTTCTCTTCATGAGGCATGTCGTCTTGCAACTTCGAATCTTATAAGGAAGCCCGCACCTGCCACGTGGACGTAGGACGATCTTGAACCGTAATGGCCACGGGGATGGTAACATTCCGAACAATGGAGAATGACTTGCAGGACGCCGTTGCTGCGAGGATGATGGTGCAACTCATAGAAGGCGGTGTGATGTACTAGGCCTGATGCTGGCCACAGCCTTCTGCGTACAGGAGTGCGCCATCGATGAGGATAGATCTTGGGTCGATATTACGCGCATGCTGCGGGTCACCACATGCTTGGGCATGCTTGCCCGTCGTGTTGGGGCCCTGAAAAACATGGAGACGGTTGGGCGGTGTAGTCCAATTGATGATTGGCGTGGACCTTGATCAGTATTGGGCAGCCATCGACGGATACGGAACAGAGTTCCCTTTGTGCGCGTCCACGCCATGTTCCTTGCGCGGCCGCTCGGGTGTGATTACGAAGTACATATACCAATACTCGTAGCCTCATGCCGTAGCCTACCACGTGGTCGTGCGTCGCCCTGTCCAACCCCGGTCGGCAATATTATCCGAATCAGGACACTATAGGCGAGGTACGAGCTTGACGTCTTGGCGAAAGAGGGTGCATCCCGCTTCCAGTCGATCATCCGCTCCCAGCAGGATACTCGATGGCGTCTTCGTAGCTATATCTAGCAACTCAATCCTCATCTCACTCCCGAAAATCAAAGGACATCCAACCTCCAAGCTCTGTAAAGCCTCGTCGAAGCGGTTTTCCTAACACGACAATTCGATGCGAAGAAAGGCTAAACGTTGATTCCGTATCTACGAGAAAAGGGTTGTGCTCCGTACTGATCCTCGACCTGGCGAACCCCCAACTCCGAAATATGCGGGATGGACATATTCCACTTCGAGTAAATGCCAGCGACTTCACTTTGTCCAGACGACCAACACTCTACCCGACGAAGTCCATGCCATCTCACACATTTCGACTGAAAGCAGGCAAAATCAAGTCCGAAGGTCTCCGTCAGCCCGTGGTGAGGCATGCTGTCTACACCACGCCAAGATGATATGCCCGCTTATCGACATCTTTTGCTTCTTCATCCCACTAACTCCATCCCATCCCGCGAGCTTCGGGAAGCTAGGCGCTGGCAACGGGGCATGGTATGGTATGACGGATAATGTCAAACGAATTTAGCGACGAAGTGTCCCCGGCATTGATCACCAAATCCCTAGTATCCGAAACTCCCATCGTCTGGGTCTAACCATGGCTGCTCAAAGGTAGCTTGAGGCCTTTGGAAGAGCTGCTGCTGTTGGAAAACGAGCCGAAAGGTGCCGTACAACAACGACCTGGCGAGAGACGCGTTGCGAGCTCGGTCAGATAATACCAAGCCTGCAAGGAACACGTTACCACGTCTCATAATGCATCTTAACCCCCAATGTACCCGGAACCGAAATGCTGGGAATTGCTGTTCTCCAGCATAGAGCCGGACAGTCCTCGGGGCTCATCGGCCTCAGTCGACATGAGAGATCACATGACTCTCCATCGCCCCCATCACGCGCATGAACAAGCCCGAGGGACCTCTAAATCCTACCATAACCAATGCCAAGCACTAACGCCTCGGGACCTGCACTCCTAACTACCCTCCCTGGTTCCAACCCGTCTTTAACTGCATGTACAAGACTATTCTACCCACCTGACGGAAAGAGTCACGACAATGACTAAGTCGTCAATGACCGTCTGATCCAAGGGGTTTAGTATGTGCTATACATCGCGTTACATGTCTGAGGCGAGATTACCATGAGCGAGAGCTGATTACAAGGGTTTCGATGAGTGGTAACAGGTCTTACTGATGCCATCCGATGCGAGGAGGAAAGGGGCGCATGCGATTGGGTCTCTTCCGCTTGAGAGGTGTAGGCTGATGTTGTGGCGGGGTGGGTCAGGGCGGAACTTTTGGGAAGAGTGAGGTGACGAGTGGAGGAAAGACACTGGAATCCTAACTTCAACGCTTGGGGACCTTCTCGGCTGGGTCAGGGGATCAGAGGAAGGATATTGTGCAGGGTGGTGCGGAGATTGAGGTTTCTGCTTCTATGGTAGTGAGGAAAGAGACGGCCCTTGCAGTCTTCGGACTTGCTAAGTTTCATCAGGTTGATGCGTGGCGTCTGGTGGCTTTCGAGCGTTTCTCGGCATTTGTGATGCGGTGTGTGAAGAGAAGGCTTTGGGGGCGAGGATTGGCTTAGTGACGAGACAGCACCGGAAGAGAAACCGAGGAATTCGACAAGATGTGGGCTAGTTCAAGGGGATATGATTGATGCTGAGTATCACGAGAAGAATCCGGGAGTGCGTGGTCAGCGCCGTGGGCGAAGGTGTGGACAGTGCTAAGGGGAAAGCAGAAATTTCTCTTTGTTGAGGAGGTGGGCGAAGATGTTGCTCACGTGGAGGCTACGATGCATCAGAGTGCAAGTGATCAGAGCAGGACGACATTGGCTGGTCCGGGAGCCCTTGAAGCTGGTGTCGCGTTGGCTTTCGTTGCTGTGTCGGCGGCTCTGAGAGGATTGAAGTGTAGCACGAACTCGGTGCGAGCATTATAGCAGACTACGAGTAAAGCGGAAGTTCTATTGACAACACGTGCGTGTGTGTGGTTGTTCACCTTCCCACATGCTGTTCAAAGGTTTGCCGCTGAACGCCGTTTTCACATGCATGCAGCCGGAATTGCATGTGGCCCGTGCTGTCGAACGAGTTGCTCAACCTATCTCAACATTATCTTATTGTGTAATCATTGCAACCATACATCTCGATATTGGCGTTGTATAGTATCTTGAACTGGCCTCAAACACCTCTGACCGGTTCGTGAGGCGAGAAGATGGATCCAGACTGCATGGTCGGCATCCCCGCATCATCAGGTACCACCGACTTCGGTTCGGGTTGGAACGATGATGAGGCTAAAATTGGAGGGGACTTCTTCGAAGCTCTGCCTAAGAGAAGACCAATGATCTAAATCATGCGAGGCGTGGGCAAGACCGGCGCTAAGACCAGTTAAAATGCTCCAGATCAGCCATGAGCTCCGGAAGGAGCTCATGGGAACTGCCCAACAAATAAGCGACAGTGGCCACAAGATCAGCATCACCGGGAACTTAAGAACTACGCAGCTGAACTGACAGACCTCGAGGCAACAAGTGCTATCAAGATCCACATGGATGATGCAGAGAGACTCCGTCAACAGCTATCGGACAAACTCCGCAGCTATGAAGACTTGATTATGACCAGATGGAGTAGAAAGAGCCAAGACGAGCGGGCTGCTCTTCTTTGAAGTCTTCGGCAAATGGCCCCAAAGTGCAGAACAGACTGCAGAATTGCATGTGTAAAGAGCATAAAAAGGCGAGCAGTTCGGGAGAGACCGTCACGAGGATTGGTTGCCGGCACAGTGGGTCAGCCTCCAGGACTTCTGGGAAGATATAATGAAGCCGCGGTCTGCACTGCATCTCAGAATAGCATACTCGCCGTCGCCGTAGGCTGTATTCGATACCCGGCATGCAGAAGCGGCACGGTGGGACTTTGGATTTTCAATCTGGTTCTCTGAGAGGGCTATAGACCTGTGTGAAGAGGACCATAGCGCACTTCATGTTCGTGACCATGACCATGTAAGTCATCGGCGACCAAACGACTCTTTCAAGCACCTCATAGCTGAAAATATCTTCAGGAGTCAACCGACTCTTGGGCGGGGACCGGCTTCCCAAGCGCCTTTCTGGTACTTCAGATCCAGCACGAGATCATGGTCGTGCTAAATGAAGTCGTGGTCACTGCTGTAGCCGGCACGAACCCCACGGGAAATACCAAATGGTCGGAAATGGTAGCTCATGGCTTGGGTAGTCCATAACCTGCAAGCGCTTCGCCAGGCAAATAACGCGAAGAAGGAGAAATGCAAGCAGGGCAAGCGTCTACCTCACATCGTGAATAATGCGATCTTCCAGCGTTGCGGCATGCTCAGTGACCGAATGCACCTCTTTGCCGATTCTTTGGAGCGCTATCTCCTGACAATGCAGCCCATGGGAGAGCGATACATTGCAGTCCAAGCAGGAAGCTTGCTGCGTTACGAGGAAGGACCTCGATTCGGACAGTTTTTGCGATCGTATCAAGTGGTACATAGAGACTATGCAGAAACAAGCCAGGTCTGGCGACCCAGTAGTAGAATTTCCTCGGTTGTTCGGGGCATTTGATGTGAGCCACCATGTGACACAGATTGTAGTACCGAGACTCATGGGATGGTGCTAATGATATATAGCAAGAAATCTTGGTCCAAAACTCAGCGCGTGTGGTCGACCAACGCCTTCTGGATAGCAATTCCGACGTCGTGCTCCTCGATGAATCAATATCGGACTGGCTGTGGAGTCAGCAGTTCTCGCACAGACCACACGTAGATGGCATAGGCATGGAGTTCAGTGACTACCAAGACATGCACAAGCTACCTTGCGATCGATATCTCATCACAATAGACGAGGACTGCAGCAAGCGTTCTGCGTCGGACTCGCCAGATGTTCTGGAACAAATCGTGGCCAAGTGGCTGGAAGGATCTTGCTCGGCTTGTAAAGTGAAATGCATGCCGCCAGCGACTCGCAATTCTCTAGAAAGCTATCCGCGAATATTCTGAGGCTCAGTGATCGGAGTAAGGCAAGTCGGCGCTGGTGCGAGGAACTCATTGGGATGATCGACTTCGACTCCAGGCCGGGAAATCTTGCCGAGCTCGAGAAGGAGAAGGCTTTCTGCGAAGAGGTGTCGACATTTACGAGCGCTGGTATGGCTGCCAGGTCACAGCGTTTGGAGCAAGAACTCACACAAACTTCTTGGGGACCTTCCATAGAAGTGTCACTCACGCGTCGAAAGCAGACCAAGGCCAAAGCAGTTCGCGCTCTCGTGACCATCGAGGATTCTGCAGATGGTACTAAGTCGCCTCAAATGGCTCCTGTTCCGACGACTGAGTCGATCACCGCAAGACCAGTGCCGAAGCTCAATGTCAAGAAGGAGAGTCTGAGTCTCTTCCGGAAGATGTTCCCAGGGGACTGGAGTGACACCGAGTCTTCTAGCGACGCGCGCTAGCAATTATTCCTTCGGGCAACCGACGAAGCAGGATTCGTGATAATCTAAGCATCCGGTTCTGCTGTAAGCTTCAGCAGTCATCACGGCAGTATAGCCTTCCACCGACCGCACCGACAGCCAGTCATCGATCCAATCATGCTGCACAGCATGGCCCGACGCATGCGAAAGTGGTTCGGCTGGAGTACTAAGACGGTCGCATTGCGAGCCTGATCGCAAAGGCTTGGATGCGAAGTCGTATCCATCGATGCTGCGACGCTGATGTAAATATTGGATCTCATCTGACACCACGAGCATGGGCGATGCAGTTGTCTTCTGGTTCAAAATGGTCCTGGGCCAATAATTTGTAGAGTTTGCAAAAGTCTTAATGCCATGCTCCAGATTCTGAGACCTTGGACCTAATCAGGTGCCTTTGCTGCGTTCTCTCGTAAGATCATCCTTCCATCGATGTCCTTGTATAGCCCATCATCCGTGATACTGCGCTCGTCTATCGTCGAACTTCCTCCTTCACTGCCTTCCAAATTGACAGGGGTAGTATGTCCCAATTCTTGCTGTGCCTTAATCGTCTCGCGCCGTCGGTAGCGCCATCTCAGACGATGGATCAGCCCAGCAAACGCGGGCATATTGCAGCTGACCATCGACAAGTGTACCTCGATCTCGGTCCAGGTTCCGAAGTGTCCAAAGTCCCAGGTGACGTTGGTCGAATTACGTAGTGGTAGGATCGTCGTACAGCGAACTATGCTACATGCTGTCACTACAAACCCAAGCAAGAATACAACGCAAATGCTAGAAGAATCGGTAAGCCTTTGTCTGAGTATATTCGACTTCGAATACATCTGGACTCACCCTGTTCTCCGTTGTTTCGACACACCTTGCAGGGAGACCAACTTAGGGATCGGTAACAGAAGCACCCAAAAGTCCAACAAGACGTTGAGTACGGCTATGCTGAGCACTGACGGGACGAGATAAATGCCCAGCAGATGTGTCCGAACTATTGCAGAATTTCCAAGCTGTGTAACTCTGTTGGTTAGCTCAAGGGTGACGCTCGGCTCCGAACAACTCACATAGTAATTATGAGGCCAAAGAGTCGCGATCGCGCCCACGGCAAACCCGATCATGCCGGCAGCGAGCAGAGAGACAGTGATCCAGCAGATCTTGCGGAAGCATGTATTGGATTCCCACCTGAAGATGGCCTCAGTAAGACTCCAGCTATAACGACACCATTGCAGATGGTGTACTTACACTCGCAGGTAGACAAGTACCCAGACCATTTTCGTTCCATATGTTTGAATGATGTAGAACGGCTCGCTAATATAGACCCACGAGTTCAACCAGATTGTTAACATGCAGCGACTTTTCTGCGGGATGACTTCGTACCTACCAACAGCATATTTTCGATATGCGTTCGGGTGACCGAGTCGGTCGCGTCCCTACCAGCCCAATTGCCTTGGAGAAAGATCAGACAGAACATCAGTTCCAGTGATAGGACCGAAAGCCCGATAACCATCCAATCATCCCACCAATATCCAGGTCCGTGTAGCATCCGAGACCGCGAAAGAAGCCGACCTATTACGGTGATGACAGCTACACCGAAGAGCACGTATGCGATCGCCACTTGCCTGACTCCGCGGTCGCGTGCTGGCAGGTTGCAAGCAGACGCGTAATCAGTCTGCCACTGCAGGATATCTTCGAGTGTGGGACATATTTCCTGAACGCAGCGGGTAAGCTGAGAATTGAAGACCTTGTTGTAGCTGCATTCCAGGTCGCCAGTCTGCAAGCGATCCTGGCAGGATAGAGCGCAGACCGGTAAGTGTGGGTTGGCCATTCTTGTGAATATCATTCCGGTTCAGGGGATGGTCAGTCTGTCCCGTGGACGTATGTACTCCAACTTGGTGGTGACCGACCAGCAGAACCTATCGCCGGTTCATGGCAGTTCAGGTCGTAGGTGAGGAAGAAAACATGCTTCATAGCCAGAGGCGGAGAAGAGCTGACATTGGTAACGTAGCTGAGTTGGCAACTTGGTCAAAATTGGTACGCCATGATTTCTCGTCATATACACCACTTTGTTAGCATTTCTTCGTCTGAACCAGCCATAGTCCCGACCGTATAACAGCGCGCTGATCCAAGACTAAGGCCGACTAGGACCCCGCTACGAGAGATCGCTCGGGCCGTGGATATGGGGTAGGGTCGCCTGTAGAGTTGCGAAAAGTGAGGCTACTTGAAGCTCGACAGAATTCTCCGTGTACAAACGCGTCTCTTAAGGACTCTCGAAGCTGCCGCGTGAATTCACAGGAGTCGTTACTTTGCATAGGAAGCTACCAGACTACAGCTGACCAGTTTGTAGCGCGCGAGAATGGATCAACTACTCCATAATTCTAGTGTGGAGTCGTGGTCTTCTACACGTAAAGCTTATTAGTTAGCCGCCATGCAAATTGCTTTCCACCAATTTAGCGTTCACTTAAACTTAAATGGATGTTACAGTAAATTAGCACACCCATCGACTACATGTATCATCGGGCTTACGGCTCTAATGCGATAGGGCCCCTCTCTTACGAATGAGACCGCATGGCCCAGATCTGCTCTATCCATTCGCGCGCGACAAGGCGATAGCATGAGTACCGTACCCCCAAGCATGCTCGCGAAATTGATGATTTCCATTCCCATACCAGGATTCGGGGCGCGGTACATTCAGGCCGTCTGGTTCTGCTCCGGAAGTCCTCATACAGCTCTACATTCCGGGTTGTATTTAGCTCGCTATACGATTGCCAGCAAGATCAAGAATACGGAGTTCACGACATCGTACAAGTGCTTATTCATGATTTGGCACACGGGAATTGGCCAGCTTTGGTAGGCGTAGAGGTGGTTCGACGCCGACTTCAGATACCGGGATATTCGTTCTGGCCTCCATGACTCCACGGACATTTTCCTAGTCGTGGTTGTGCCGGAAGCAGAGCTACGGGAGCAGGCCAAGTGCTGGAGCAGAGGAGACAGGGGCAGATAATCCGAGACGGAACAAGAGGGCGCCGAGCTTTCTCCTTCCCATGGCGACGTCTGCTCCTTGGTGAAGGGCAAACATGCGCTGGAGCAACGCCAGGTAAGCTTTTTGTGTCTGCCTTTACACGGCGCAGGTGTGACCGCAGTCCGACCTCCTCAGCTCTATACATTCTTCCTTCTCACCTAGATTAAATCAATGCTATAATCAGCGACAGGACGCTGGTCTCAAGTCAACTAGCTGGGCCTGAGTCGTCGTCTGTCTGGCAAGATGTTCGAGGCTATGACTGAATCGGACGAGAAAAGATAGACTATGTCCATCCGGGTGTGATGTCAGGAGATTGCGCAGTGTAGATAAAATTAATCAAGAGATCAAAGGGGAGACCAAAGCCAAAATGGCTAAGGGCGTCGCTACGGCTGCGGAGACAAGCATGGGCGATCACTTAGACTCATGATGCTGATTCCCCCAAGATGCTGTTTCCCCCTAGCTGGAGCCGAGCCTGCGCAACAGAAAGTGCACTTCGGTTGGAGCTCGCGATATCTGTTCTGATGCTCATGCTTAGGACACTATAGGCGCTAGTATGGGAGCAAAGTATTGACAAATTGAAGGCGAGATGTCGTAGGAAGGAAGCTTCGGTGCGCGCTGTTGATAGCCTTACTCGGTGAAAGAATCAAATTGCCACCTGTTGATCTATTCTGCAGATACTTGTCGTGAGAAATTACAGCTGCGCCCTGCCTTTGTGTTATTTCACGGGCGCGTGGACCCTCGCATGATAAGTATTGTCGGGCCGCAAACAGTAAGTTCAACATGCAGAGCCCCACTGCCTAAGTGATGGCTCAAATATGCTGCATTGTGGGCGTTTCGGCTTTCACTTACCACCCGGCATCGCGGCAAGTACGGATGCTGCCTGTGACATTTGCTTCGAGAACCTGATTCGGGTGACGACTCTTCAGTCCGCGCATTCGATCTACTCATCAAACCAGCATCCAGAGACAGTGGAGGTAGTTGATGTGACAGACGTAGTCGTCGTCCTTCGCCGGTTCAGTCGTCAAGTCATCCATGTCTGTCCAAACTACAGCGGCGCTCGCAGCTCCGCCAGGTCCCACCGCGGTCACGCGTGTCCACGCAATTACCGAACTGCTCGAGAACATCCTGTCACTCGCAGTCAAGGATGCCGCATACGAGGACAACGATGGACGCTACTTCCTGTTCGAGCCTACGTTGCATCATGACAACTCTCTCGCTCATCGAGGTACAGCGCGTCGACAAGGCGTTTCGCGATACCATTGAAGGCTCAACCAATCTGAAGCAGCTCATCTTCCTGGAGTCTCTACCTCTCATTCCGCTCAAGGAGTAGTGCGACGACGCCAACGATGATGATGATGGCCGCTACTGGCTTGAAGTTGATCCCTTCACCGACCTTCGGCCACTACTGTGTCTCTGATATCGAATTCGAGCATTTCAGCAACGACCCCTGGCAGGCTTAGACTTCTCAGAGGAACGTGACTTTGAGGGCCGTCTAGAAATGTCCTGAAGTCTGCGTTCCGAGATTTTCGGAGCAGATCAGAAGCGTCCTGGAGAAGCATTTAGGCCTGTTATTTCGAGAGGAAGTACCCGATCCGTCTCCAGAGCACTGGAGACTCAAACTGAATCCTGATCCCACCTTGTATCGAGAGGGCGGAGATGAGGACGGATTCTCGACAGTGACACTACTCTTGGCCACATCTACGACCGGATCTGCGACTTCTTCACCTACACCGACAAGCAGCGAGCAACCAGAGCCAAGATGGACAAGAAGTTCGCGAAGATCGCCATGAGCGGGACTCGGATGACTCCGGTGAGGTATTCGGTGCTCGCTAGGTTGGAGGCAACGGATGACAAGGAGGAGCAAGAGGACGACTGAAGGAGGACACTGCTAACCGAACAGCATCAACTAGCCCTTCCTGGCTTTACTTCGGCTTGGCAGGTTGGCCGTTCAAACCCAGCGCGGACACAGCTTTGGAGGAGGGCCGATGCCTGACTTACCCATAGCAAGCTAAGCACCAACTCTCGATGCATTTGATGTCCTACGAGGAATGCTGTAGCCTCATTGTCCTTTGATCTCCGCGCGGAGCTCTCCCATACTCACAGCACGTGCTGACTTCCCAAGCTCTTCAACGCCTGTACACCATGCAATACCCGCTTGTCCCATGCAAACAATCACAGCTCTTCAACGCACCTAGGCATTCTCTCCAACCGTTTGCTGCCACAGGGTCAGTAGGCCGCTGCCATGTGCTCGTTACGTGTCGACACTCACCACAAGCCAGTCCATACCCTCATTCACACCTTTGCCCGTCACAGCTGAGCAAGCCATAATACTCCAATTTCTGTCCTTCAAACTTCCCAACCCAAGCGCCTCACTGATCTCCCCAGCTCCTTTCGCACCAGGCTGATCCTGCTTGTTCGCAAACACGAGCAAACTCGCGTCTCTCAGCTCCTCTTCCGCCAGCATGCTCATCAACTCCTCTTTCACCGTCTCCAGTCGCTCAATGTCCGTAGAGTCCACCACGAATACTACAGCCGCGGTATTGCTGTAGTAACATCTCCAGTACGGTCGTATCGAAGTCTGACCACCCAAATCCCAGACGTTGAAATTGAGATTCTTGTAGGTCACGCTTTCCACGTTAAAGCCTATCGTGGGTATCGTGGTGACTACTTCGCCAATCTTGAGACGATATAGAAGCGTGGTCTTGCCAGCATTGTCTAGGCCAAGGATCAATATCCTAATCTCTTTCTTACTCCATAGTAGTTTGCTGAAAATCGATATTGCGCCACCCATGGTGGTATGTGGTGGTGGAGCTCTAGGCCCCGGAATTGGTAATTCGATTCGATTCGCAAAAGGGCCGGAGGAGCTGAGTTGGAGATTTACGAGGCCACGTCTTCGGGGATTCCAGCTTCTGCTACGATGGCACTTGAGCTAATTCCTGCAATGGGCGCGCTGAACGTTGAGTTATCACTGTATCGGTCGCTGGGTATACGTTGCTCTCGATGAAGTCAGATCGTGTAAGCCAGGTCTTCTAAGCCTCAGGCACCAATCCGCAGCTAGTCACAGTTCTTAATTGTGGAGCCGAGTCAGCTTTCCAGCGATCTGGGCCTCCACTGCTCGACCTCTCTCATAACTCATCGTCCTTCTCTATCTTTCGCTCTTCTTCTCGCGAAGCCAAGTTGGGCTACATTGACACTGTGTCACGCTGGCACTTATTGTATGCCTTTGACAGAGGTCTCCCGGACATTGTCGATCGCATCACTACAAGCGACGTGCTGCACAGTGTAGCCTTACGGCTTTCCAGGACCCGAGACTCTCAACTGAAAGAAGGGCATTTCTACTGAGCTATCATGTCACCGAGAACAAAACTCTATTCGGTCTGGATTCCGGAGTGTGAAACTACTATGGGGCTATGAACCCGCGGGCCGATGTCCTGATAATCACCTTCGCATTCACAACTGAAACCTTGTGTCTCTAGCTCGTCATGTCTCTATATCTTGAGCCTTGATCACAGGGATAACTCCGAGAAATGCGTCCCGCGAGGCATTGACACGAGGCTGTGGAAGAAAGTTTTGTACTTCCCATACACGCTATGCTCGATGAGAATTTCGGCGGTCTCGGCTTAACATCGCAAGCTCGCTGAAATACCTTCAAATGCCGCATATCAATGACGAACCACACACTTACATTCGGTAAGATCACCTGGCGTATCATGAAACTGTAAATCTTCCCCAGAGCTTGATTTCGAAAGTGCCTTGTGAGGGGTCCTCTAAAGTGTCCTGTAAAGTGTCCTGTAAAGTGTCCCATCGTATCGAGCTGGTGTGTATAGCAGCCTTGGACATCGAGGAGATGCTGGGTTTACAGGATCCTCCCAGTCAGATTGAAAGTCCCACATATAACACTAGTCAGCGCCGATATACTTGTCCCTCATGCTAGCAAGCTTGGTATTAACCGTCGTGTTCCAGAAGGTATCTACTGTCAACGCCAGCAAGGGCCTCCGAGAGACACCTCGTGGGAACCTTGTACTCCAAGTCGATTGAAAAGTATAAAGCAAGGCTGCCCAAATTTATTGTAACAGAATCATCCCCAACAAACATTCTATCACCGATAGAACACCAGCCTCAGTCGTACGGTCAACATGCAGTTCCTCAGCCTGCTCGCCATCACCTCCCTTTATACCTTGACCTCTGCCCGTTACTGCAATTTCGGATCAACGGGCAATGGTAACTGTGAGGGCTTGAATATGTACACCTTCTGCGTAAGTGTGAATCTTCATTTGCCTATGTATCACTTGTCTGATGGATGGATGATACAGTGCACCATTAACGGTAAGAGCTATGGCGAATACACCAACTGGAAGTCCAATGCTTGGACCACCTCCACCAGTCCCAGTGGCGACCCATACTGCGGAGGCTGGACGAACGGACAGAGGGAAGGACGGCTCTACTGCTCGAAGTAGGAGTCTGGGTCAGAACACGATATGCAAGCGGACGGCTGAGGCTGTGGGACAATTCCTTTGGTGAACTAGAGCTTCTCTGGAGAGCAGGCACTGCATGCAAGCTACATGTTCTTCCCTCGGGCAGTTCGATTTAGCATCATCACAACTCATGACAAGCTCATTGAAGCAATTCGAACTGTTATCATCCGTATTCAAGCTATGACAGGACCGTGTAGTCACCACGCGGGAAAACTTCAGAACGCGGCGGTCATGAAGGGCAATTACTGCGTGTGCCTTTTCTCAAGGGCAAAGAAGTAATGTGCTACCTAGGACGAAGTCTTTGAGCTTATGGGGCGGTGTTGTGCCCAGAGCAGCTGTGCCATTGGCAGGCGGCGAACACCTCTCCAGCGTCGGCCCCTTACATCAGGGCAATAAACCAGAGGAGGTAGGAAATGAAGTGCGTTTTGACCTGAGTCAGAAGGTTGGGCTGCGGGCTTGGTATGATCACCCGGGCGTTCAGTGTGGTTGAGTTCGCCGTTGGTGATGCCACTCATCGTGATGGAGATCATCAATGCTGTTCAATTGCCCTTTTGACGACCATCGTCTTGCGAACCATACACCGTGCGTATCATGACAGCACTTCGACCATGACGGCTCAGTCTTGAAAGCCGTCTTTGCCCTTCACGTCTCCTGAGGCTGCTTGCCGACGTTTCTGAGCCATTACAGGCTTTGCAACGTAGCATTGGTCACAGCCATATCTGACAGCACACTGGTGATGCGAGATCAGTGCATTGGCGTGATGTCGCACTTTGCGAAGGCCTGTATTCGCGCGTGGGTCATAGCGTCATGCAAGTCTTTTGGCAGTACTGTATAGCTCTGGAGATCCTGCTTTGTGTAATAGGTGCTGATCTGAGGCGTGGAATGAAAGTCGTGATTAAATGAAACGGCAGTCCTCAAGCTAGCCCACTAGGTCAACGTAAGCAAACTGACCACCGAAAAATCGGTGTCCTTCATCTTCCGCGAAGTAGCCTCGATCTCTGCTAAAATTTCAGTCTCGTCTGGATGTCTATCAATAGACTTTTCTGGCTTCCTCAACTGCGCGAAAGAATAGCTATGTTTCCCGACACCCTTCTTGACGGGACCATGCATATTGGCCTCTGGTGGAAAGATATCAGCTTGCGTAAAGATAGACTGAACACTGTCGTCGGCTTTTAGCAACGCATTTATGGCCATCTTGGAGACTGGGCCCAGATCTTTTTTTTTTGGGAATCATGTTACAACCTCTTCCGAAAGAAGCTGGGCCACGATGAGTCTCAGAGTACCAAATAAGTCGTAGACGCTCGATCTCGGGCCAGCAAACTCATGGCATATGCAAGTGAGATCCAAGATGTCGGGTACGGGAAAACGTGTCAGCGATGCTTCGAGTATCAATGGTTCTAGGTCTTGGCATGTCGATCAAACCAGTTCGAAGCTCCCACGCATCATCACCAGGACCCGGACCTCGCTTCCTTTCACCTACTAAATGCACTTCAGTACGCTGACAGCTCATATCCATGAGGACTCGAAGGGCTGCATTCAAGCTGCGACATCACCAAACCGATTGAATATGACAGAGAAAGACAGCGTCGTAAAATGCGATGCTCTCATGAGGACTGTGCGCACCTCAGCCCAGAGTATCGCTGAAAAATAGCGAATGCCTTCAGTCATTGTGATCTTCTTCCAGCATTGCCCCCAGGACCTTCTACACAACCTGGATGCCTGGCCAAATTCTGGCAGGTCTGCCGAAATCTGGTCTTCCATATGGCTCTCGTCCTAGGCAATAGAGGCTCCTATCTTGCACGGCTAGATGCATCAGAATACTGCGTTTGAGCGAAGATATCGCTGTCAGAAGACCCTTCGAAAGTGCGCATAGGTCATGAACATGAAGGGGTTATGGAAGCAGCTAACAAGAGCTAGGTCTCTCGTGGCATACTCCTGCCAAGCCGTGAGGCTTTTACATCGGATCCGGACGAAATGCTGGAATCAAGAGTGTAATTCCCACAAATGACTGGTTAGATCTAGCCTCTAGGCCAAATCTTGTCACACAGCGCTCGTTCGCGTGCAACTTCGCATTCCCGTATTGGCGTCGATCTGCTTTGGCTGAAGTAGCTTCACTGATACTCTTCGCCGGCGGCTCGGCGATTGGAATATGGGCTCCTTGACCTACGACTGGCTGGATTCGGACGTATTGTCACAGGTGCACCTAACCGGGGCTGTTCGCAGACGAGCACAAAACTGTGATGTATGCTCTCGCGTACTGAGAAGCACTATCATCCATCCTCCATTCAAGTTTCCACATTACTGCTTCACCCGCTACCCTGCTGCCACCCTGCCTCATATTTCCACTTCTAGGCCCAGAGCTGCAACGGTTGACAGTGCTAGATGCTTCCTTCTGGAATTCTAGGACTGGCTCGATAATTCGATCCATTTCGTCGCTGACGATAGAGACGGTAAAGACACGAGTAGTGGTGGGAATGGCTTGAACTCTTTGGAGGATCAGTAGTTCTCTGAACAATCGAGCACATCTCGACGACTCCCAAGTGAACGAATCTTGAAGAAGAGTATCGTTGAAAAGAAACATCGCGATGACGGTGATATTTGCAGAGAATAGCAACGAAAAGGAGTGTTGTGTATCATCATAACGACCGTGAAGGTATCAGCCACGCTTCCTCAGCGCTAGAATCCCTCTCTATACGCTTTCGATTGCATTGCCATGCTTGCTCATTAGATCAGCCCGGAACTTTTGTAACGCCTTGGCCATCTACCCATCCCATCCCATCTTCGCCGTCGCAGCTCCTTCATATCTCAAAACAACGAACGCCATATATATATGCACCTCCTGCCCGACCGTCCGTTCAGCACACATAGCACACTCGCAACCCGTGTGGGAAGGTCTGCTTAGACCGTTCGAGCATATCTCTCCCGTCTCATAGGATGACGCAACATCCACTGCTTTCTTTCCTATCGCCACTCAGCAAGGACTGTCGTGTAGCAGCTTCAAAAACGTCATCGACACCCTCTCCAGTGAGCGAACTGCACTCGAGATATTTCTTGGCGCCGATCCGCTTCCGGACTTCCTCGCCTTCGTCTGGTGTCAAGAACTTTTCGCTGCGTTTGCGCATTTCTTCTTGGGCTACAGGGTCGTCGCGGAGATCTTTCTTCAAACCCACGAGGATTATAGGCACGTTGGGGCAGCGTTCGAGAACTTCAGGATGCCTGGGAGCGGTTTGTGTCAGTGGGAGGACTTGCAGCTTTGGGTTGTCGAGGCTTACCATTTCGTCGTAATGTTGTGTAAGGAGTCAGGACTGCTAACCGAGAAGGCGATTAAAATAACGTGTGCTTGACTATAAGCGAGCGGCCGTAATCGTTCATAGTCTTCTTGCCCGGCGGTATCCCATAATGCTAGTTGCACAGACTTTCCGTCCACTCTACAGTCGGTCACATAGTTCTCGAAGACAGTCGGTACATATCGCTGGAAGGCATGGTCAACACGAAGATCGATGTTTTGCGTTGAGGAGGGTGCGGCTTACTGTTGGGAAATAGCCTAATGTAAACACCGAAAGCAACGAGGTCTTCCCACATGCGCCGTCGCCGATAATGACGAGTTTCCTGTCCCACTGGTGTCAATATCGCGTTCACAGGGACGTAGCAGACGTATTGGACGCACCTCCGCATCACTTGTGAATCTTGTTGCGCCATGGTGAGGTTTTGAGCCTTTCGGCGTCCAGCTGGCCGCGGTTGGTAGTCTCACACACACAAATGACCGTCACAGTGCTGCAGTGCAAGATGAGCCTCTCAGGCTTCCCAAGTATCGTATCCCTCTCGTGCCAAGCAGCCGATTCCTTAGTCACTGCGAGTACGGGATCTTTCCTTATACGAGGATCGGCCAACGCTCGATCGCGGGTTATGCAGGATCTGGCGAGTCGTTCTCGGTCACGAGGGTAATTTGCGGAGTGGTGGAGATCAGGGCGGCAAGAAGGCGGAATGGTAGTTGGAGGGAGCTTCAAGGAGAAATGCGTCGCTGTGGCAGGCGTTGTTGTGCTTGTGCTCAATGCTGTGATGGCTGATGTTTCAGGCCGGGAATCCACTTGAGCTGGGAAGCTTCGTAATGCAGCTCTGCAGCTCGCGATGCGCTCGTCGGCAATGCTGGGCCTATGTGATGACACTCGACTGGTAGGAATGCCAGTGCGTGCGCAGTGGGACGGAAGCGTGGGTGATGGCACAGCGAGGTGCGTGTCAGCGCGAGTGCTCAGCAGATGGTCGCATCACCCGGCAGTTTAGTGTTGCGAATGCTGCTGAGGCAGGCGCAGCCACTGGAGAGTTTCGGGTAGTCCCGTGTTTTAGTCGAGCCTCCCACTTCCAGACGTCGGAAGGCACAGAGAGACATCACCACCACGTCGATTCATGCTTGGGAAGGGCCTCGCATGTTCTGCAGAATCGTTCGACCGACGCATACCGTATACACCACCGGGATTGGGCGCCTGAGGGACCATCATTGGGCAGGAGCGCGGCTGCAATAGGTACTCAGCACCCTCCGCTCCACACATCCAACAAGGTTGTCGCACGACCTGACTTCAGGTCGCTTTGCCTCCACCGCAACCTACACCCACCGCTCGGCCCTCTCCGTCCGTGACTGACACATGCTGCCAGCTAGAGCTGCCATCCGAGTGCCAAACTGCTACCGTCACACCTTCGTCCATCATGTCCGCGAACCAGACGAGCGGAGTGATCACCGGACCTTCGACAGGAAATCGCAAGAAGGCCAAGCGGCGCGCGAAGGCTGCTGCCAAATCCGCCACACAGTTGCCGCCGCAGCATATGCCACAGTCGCCGCCCGACGTGGGCTACGACGAGGATGCCCTTCGCTACGACGAGGACGACGAGTATGACTCGGAAGCCGAGCAAGACTATGTCGATCAGCACCACTACACCCCTCACTCCAACGGCATCTATCCGCCGCCTCCCCTGCCTCCCGGCAAGAAGAAGAACAAGAAGAAGAAGAAGTCGGGCAGTCATTCTCAGGGCAGTGCCTACGACCCGCACTTGCTCCCTCCGCCGCGCCACGGACACCACCACTCGCCAATGGGACCGATGAGCCACCGGGGCAGTCACCACCACGACAATATATGGAACACGAGCACGGCCCAGGAGCGGCAGAAGATCAAGGAGTTCTGGCTCAGTCTGAGCGAGGATGAGCGGAAGGGCCTGTTGAAGATCGAGAAAGAGGCAGTGCTAAAGAAGATGAAGCAGCAGCAGAAGCATTCCTGCTCGTGCACTGTCTGCGGGCGGAAGCGGACTGCCATCGAGGAGGAGCTCGAAGTGCTGTACGAGGGCTACTATGAGGAATTGGAGCAATATGCGCACGTGGACCAGCCGCCTCTACCGACTGCAGACGGCATGCTGCCTGCTCCCCTCCAGCACCGTCCACCCCACCCACTTTCCACCCCGCCGCCACCTCTACATCCGCCTCACCACCGAACGAGTCATGTCCACGAGCACCTCGATGAGGATGAGTTCAGCGAGGAGGAGGAGGAGGAATACAGCGACGAAGAGGATGAAGAGGATGAGTACTCGGATGAAGACCCGGATCCCGAGCCAGAACCGCCGCGCGGCCACCCAGGCCACCCCGGTGTGCCAGACTTCTTCAACTTTGGCTCGCACTTGACTGTCAAAGGTATTCTAACACCCTGGGTTGAGAAAATGGAGGCGATGGGGCTAAAGGGTAAAGCAGACAACCTCCTCACGGTAGCTGACGATCTGCTGAAGAACGACGGACGCAAGTTCATCGAAATGATGGAGCAACTTGCGGAGCGGAGAATGGCTCGTGAGAGCCGATCGCATTACGAGGCTGAGGCTCATTCGGCAGCCTACACACCCAACGACCAATACGGCCATGAGGATCCTCTCGCGGCAGATGACGAGTACGATGAAGAGGAAGGCTCGTACGACAGTCAAGAGGAGTACGATGACGACATGGACGAGGAGGACGAGATGGTGGGTGATATTGAACTGGCAAGTCTCACATATCAAACTGATTACTTACAGGGAGGGCTGACCGAGGAACAACGCATGCAGGAAGGACGACGAATGTTTCAGATATTCGCCGCACGGATGTTCGAACAGCGTGTGCTCACAGCGTATCGAGAGAAAGTCGCTGCCGAACGCCAAGCGAAGTTATTGGAAGAGCTGGCCGACGAGGACAAGTTACAAGCGCAGCGCGAAGCCAAAAAGCAGCGAGATGCGCAGAAAAAAAAGGACAAGAAGAAGCAGGCACAGCAGGCAAAAGCCGAGGAGAAGGCGAAGCGAGATGCGGAGAAGGCTGCGGAGGAAGCGCGGTTGAGGGAGGCCGAGGAGAAGAAGCTGGAAGAGCAGCGACGTAGGAAAGAGGAGCAACGAAAGAAGCGAGAGGAGGAAAAGAGGAAGGCAGACGAGGAGAAGGCGCGCAAAGAGAGTGAGCGCTTGCGACGGCAGCAGGAAGAGCAGCAGCGGAGGGAAGAAGCGGAGCGCAAGGCGCGTGAAGCGAAAGCTGCCGAGAAGGCTCGGAAAGAAGAGCAGCGCAGGCGAGAGCGCGAGGAGCGAGAAGCACGGGAGAAGGAAGCGCGGGAGCGTAAGGCACAGGAAGAAGCAGAGAAGAAGGAGCGTGAGGCGAAAGCGAAGGCGGAGAAAGAGGCCAAGGACCGCGAGAAGAAAGCGCACCACCAACCACCTCTGACCGCACATCCACCTCAACTTGCGAAGCGGCCCTCGCAGCCTGGCATGGTTGCGATTCCTGGTGTCTACAACAAGCAGACGGCCTCGGGACTCTCGTCCCCTCACGTAACTATCGCAACGCCTGCGATACCGAAAGCACCGACTCCTTCTAAACAGAGACAGACTTCGCAGCAGGGATCACATGCGTCTTCGCCAAAGCAATCACAATCACAGCTTTCGAGCGCACCCAGCAAGTCATCCTCACCAGGATCAAATGGACAGCAGCAGATCTCGAACCAACCCAGACAAATATTACACAAAGCGGGCAACCAGCAAGCTAGTCAGCAGCAGTCCCAACCGATCAACACGCAGTCGCCGCTGCACCACCAACCAATGCAGGCGCCACCAGGCATGCCGCATCCTCACCATCACCCTGGTCCATTTGGAGGCATACCGCCGATGGGCTTCAACGGCTTCCCAGGGCCACAAGGACCGATCGTTCCGGGCATGAACCGCGGACCAATGCCTGGCATGTTTCCGAATCATGGACCACCAATTGGCTTTCCGAACAGAATGTCTTTCGGCCCTCCTGGAATGAATGGTGCGAATGGTATGCTGCCTCCTCCGGGAATGATACCACCTCAAGGCAGAGGCTTCCCCTTCGATGCACCTGGCATGAGCAACCCACCGCCAGGATTTGGCGGTCAGATGCAGCCTCATCCACCAAGTCAGACTTCGCCGATTGGACAAACTCCAGTGGGCAATGACCAGCGGGCTGGGACAATCGGCCACTCGCGGCAGCATTCAACAGACAAGGAGCGCTTCGAGTTTTCAAACAACGCCAACGCCCCGATTGCTCGCCCAGCGCCAATTCAGCGTCCCAACAGCGTGAAGCCTCCATCGCGTAACGGCTCGAATCCGGATGTGGAAGATCTGTCTCGGCATCTCGGCAGCTCAGCCTTGCTCGAGGATAGTGACGATGTGGCAAACCCAACGGAAAATAGTCGACGACATTCCAACATTCCCGGCCAGTCTCGCGGCATTAATATCCCAGGCGCTGGCATGAACCCGATGGCTGGATTTGGCATGCAGCCTGGTGGATTCAATGCTCCTGGTAGCTCATGGAACACTCCAGCCATGCCGTTCGGTTCAAGTCCAAGTCTTGGCCAGCCAGGGTGGGGTAATCTGCCGCCTCCATCGAGCAGTTGGGGCAACAACAATTCCGCATTCACTCCAAATGGCGGATTTGGCTCTATGGCCCCACCAATGCATCGTCCAGCGGTTGGAAGCATGAATCGACCTTTAGCGCTGCGCATCGCTATTTGCGATGCTTGCAAGCAGCTTTCGGCGTCAAAAGGTGGCGAGAGTGACAACTACCACGACGTGAAGGTCCTGCTTCGCCATATCGAACAGCGAGGTCCGCTGATGGAACAACCGCCATCACTCCAAGAGATCCGAACGATCTGCGAGACCGAAGGCACCAGCCAAAATGGCGGCGGTGAGCTCTCGATCCGAGACCACGAGGCCGACGGAACGTACGCCGTCAAGTGGGACGCCGCAGCCGGCACGCCTGATCAGAGCAGAGGTCACACTGGTCTTGGTGAGATAGGATCCCCCATGCCCAGTAAGACCTCGCCCGCAATGACGTTTGGAGCACCTGGTATGGGCCGAGCAGCTGGTACACTCCCGAATCTAGGGACTCTTGCGACGTCATCTTAGGTTGGTGGTAGTCCTAGGAGACGGCTCACGAGGAACCCTCGAACGCTTCGACGCGAAGGCACGATTTGACTGCAAGAAGGGGCTTTCCTGGTATGGCGACTGGCACGGCGGCCGATCACGTTTTCGGCGTTGGCCTTTCCGTTTTGTGCTGTGACACTTCTTCTACGATGGAACTAGGGTTCGCTAGCTAATTGTGGAAAGCACCCAAAGTGGTTCTTTCCTGGTTCCACTATGACTTCTCACGCAGCATAGGAAATCATCAAAGACAGGCTCGACCCTGCTTTCTGCAGATTGAGTCTATCGAAGTGACACATGTCTATCGTGCCTTTCCTCTCGTTCTGTATCGTATCTGCTCTCGCCCAGTCGTGTTCCCAGCTGTAGTGAGCCTTGACCCATGCTGTCCTTGATCACTCTCGTGGCCCTGGAATCATGCTTCGTTGTTGCGTGAGCCACCACTGCAAGCTTTCAAGGCTCATTCCTTGGATGACTCTACCTTGTACAGCCACGTGACGTTCATATTCCGCCATTGGGAAAACCATACCGCCCCAACCACCAGAACCAGCTGCCACCAGCAGCCACCATACCGTGGTCTATTCCCAACTCCACTGTCGACGCCTACGTTGCACCATTTTTGAACTCCCTCCATGTACTTTGATTCAATTCGGTTCCTTCAAACTGTCCGTTGCTACACAACCCGGAGGGATTAGCAAACCATATTCCATTTCACCCCGTTCCCATTCCGTTGCCGGAAAGCATGACCTCTTCGAATACATACCTTCCAAGTGAAACAATACATTACTCTGATAGTTCTTGAACATGGCCGCCACGAGCTCGACGTTCATGTTGCTGACATTGATCTCTTGCAGCGTTTTATTCAGGATGGATATGGCTTCGTTCAGCTTTTCCACGTTGGTGATGATACGCGTCAGGAGGAGAGATTGTTGCGCGGCGTGAGGGGATTCCATGTTTTGCTGAGGAGCTGAAAATCGTGATTGTCTCGTGCCAAAGTTCGCTCTGTTTGGGCACGTGAAGTCAAGACACGCGTTTGAGGAACGTGCTTAGAGTTCGGGACTAAAGACAATCGGGTAAGCGTACTTAATGGTGGCATCTACATGAATCATCCATCGATATTACTTGAAGACTTCCGTCGTGCAAAGGTGTCTACCTCGCGAGCATATCGTCAGTACGAAGACGTCATGTCGCCTTCAACCGAGTCGGCCGCCTCGCAATGGCTCGAACAATTAGCTGCCATGCGAGCCGCCATAGCAGAGCTGAAACTTCCACAAACGAATGGCACTTCGAAAGAGGCTTCATACGATGACGGGTTGGATCTTGATGTCGACGATGATGACCTCTCGCCGGCCTCGGGTGATGATATTTGGGATCTGATCAGCGAAGAAGAAGATGATGATGATTACAGCGAGGAGAGTGCAGAAATCCCTGGTTTGACACAGACACAGGTCACGGAGGGCTCGAGAGAGTGGCTGCGGCAACGATGCGGGCAGGTCGCAAGTAAGAGCAGCGGGCTCGATGCTGGCTCTCTGGAAGATCAGATTATCGCAGTGTTGGCTTCGGATAGCAGCGATGATGAGTTGCAGATGACACTTGCGGACATTCTGGGTTTCGAAGAGCTGGATCTTGTGTCGGAGATATTGCAGCATCGCAAGTCGATTCTTTCTACACCTGCCCCGCGACCGGCCGGAATACTATCCAAAGCAGAACGTGAGGCTCGCTTGCGCGATCAGGATCTGGCTCACAAGACTGCTGCTCTAGCACCTGCCCAGGATCGTTCTCAGACTGAATATCCTCATGTCTACCAAGTTCACAGCGCGGGGAATACTCTGTCCGCATATGGCCGAAAGTACACTTTCCCTGTGGGTACCGAGCGCAAAGACCATGAAAAGTATGAAGAATACAGCATTCCTGCCGCCAAAGTCGGCATTCGTGGTCTTGAGCAGCATCTCGTGCAGATTGCTGAGTTGGACGGTCTCTGCAAACGCACGTTCAAAGGCTACAAGACACTCAATCGTATGCAGAGTCTCGTCTACCAAGTGGCATACCACACCAGCGAGAATATGCTCGTATGTGCTCCAACTGGTGCTGGTAAGACTGATGCTGCTATGCTCACGATCCTCAATACCATCGCGAAGAATATCCATCCAAACCCAATCGAGGAGCCTGATGCTTCTGAGTTTGCTGTTCATACTGAGGATTTCAAGATTGTATATGTCGCTCCGATGAAGGCACTCGCGGCCGAGATTACGGAAAAGCTGGGCAAGAGGCTCGCCTGGCTAGGCGTCCAGGTCAGAGAATTGACCGGTGATATGCAACTTACGAAAGCGGAGATTGTTGCTACGCAAATCATTGTCACGACTCCCGAGAAGTGGGATGTCGTAACACGAAAGTCGACCGGCGATACCGAACTTGTGCAGAAAGTGCGACTGCTCATTATTGATGAGGTCCATATGCTGCATGATGAGCGTGGCGCCGTACTCGAATCCCTCGTCGCGCGAACAGAGCGTCAGGTTGAAAGCACTCAGTCCCTGATTCGCATCGTGGGTCTGAGTGCCACTCTGCCCAATTACATTGACGTCGCAGACTTTCTGAAAGTCAATCGCATGGCTGGCCTCTTTTACTTTGACCAGTCTTTCAGACCTGTTCCTCTAGAGCAGCATTTTATTGGTGTCAGAGGCAAGCCCGGCAGTAAAGCTAGTCGAGAGAACATGGATAATACGTGTTTTGAGAAGGTCAAAGATATGCTGGAACTGGGCCACCAGGTCATGGTCTTTGTGCACAGTCGCAAGGACACGGTGAAGACTGCTCGGCAGCTATACGAGATGGCCGCAGAGCAGGGTATGGCGGATCTTTTTGATTCGAGTTTGCACGAAGGGTATTCTCAGGCGCTCAAGGACGTCAAGCAGTCCAAGGGACGTGAGATTCGGGAGCTAGTGCAGAAGGGCATGGGCACACATCATGCTGGCATGCCTCGGTCAGATCGCAATCTTATCGAAAGGCTGTTCGCACAGGGTGTCCTCAAGGTGCTCTGCTGTACAGCTACTTTGGCCTGGGGTGTCAACCTGCCCGCTGCTGCTGTCATCATCAAGGGCACTCAGCTTTACAGCGCGGAAGCCGGAAAGTTTGTCGATGTTGGCATTCTGGATGTGCTGCAGATCTTTGGTCGTGCAGGTCGTCCACAGTTCCAGGATACTGGTATTGGCATGATTTTGACGACACAAGACAAGCTGCAGCACTACCTGACGGCTGTCACTCAGCAGCAGCCGATTGAGTCGCAGTTCAGCAAGAAGCTAGTAGACAATCTGAATGCTGAGATTGCGCTAGGCACTGTGACTAGCGTTCCAGAAGCTATCACATGGCTCGGTTACTCGTACCTCTTCGTTCGCATGAAGAGAAATCCTATTGCGTATGGCATTGAGTGGGCAGAAATACACAATGACCCGAACTTGGTGCAACGCCGACGAGAGCTCATCCTGAAAGCTGCCCGCGTCCTCCAGCAGAGCCAGATGATCATCTTCAACGAGACGACCGAAGAGCTGCGAGCGAAGGACGTCGGTCGCATTGCCTCGCAATTCTACGTCTTGCAGACTAGCATCGAGATCTTCAACACGATGATGCGACCTCGCGCCACCGAGGCTGACGTGCTGAAGATGATCAGCATGAGCGGCGAATTTGACAACATCACAAGCCGCGAAAGCGAGGAGAGAGAGCTCATGCGTTTGAAGGATGAAGCCGCACCCTGCGATATTGAAGGTGGTGTTGGAACACAGCAGGGCAAGACCAACGTGCTGCTGCAATCATATATCAGCAAGGCGAATCTCGAGGACTTCACTCTGGTCTCTGATACTGCTTACGTCGCACAAAATGCAGCTCGCATCTGTCGAGCGCTGTTCATGATTGCGCTTAACAGACGCTGGGGCTATCAGTGTTTGGTGCTACTGAGTATGTGCAAGAGCATTGAGAAGCGGGTATGGCCATACGAGCACCCGTTTCACCAATTTGATCTTCCTCAGGCAGTATTGCGTAACCTGGACGAGAAGGCAAGCTCCGCATCTATCGAGTCCCTGCGCGATATGGACGCCGCTGAGATTGGTAGTCTGGTGCACAACCAGAAGATGGGAAGCACTATCGGCAAGCTACTTGACAACTTTCCAACGTTGTCCGTCGAGGCCGAGATCGCGCCCTTGAATCGAGATGTGCTCCGCGTCAAGCTATTCATCACGCCTGAGTTTAGGTGGAACGAGCGTAATCATGGCAAGAGCGAGAGCTACTGGGTCTGGGTGGAGAACTCCGAAACCAGTGAAATCTATCACCACGAATTCTTCATTCTGAGTCGCAAAAAACTTTATGATGACCACGAGTTGAATTTCACGATTCCACTATCGGATCCGCTACCTAGTCAGATCTATGTGCGAGCTGTGAGTGATAGGTGGTTGGGTGCAGAGACTGTAACGCCTGTTTCATTCCAACATCTGATCAGACCAGATACCGAAAGTGTGTACACCGATCTGCTGAACCTGCAACCACTACCGATCTCGGCACTCAAGAATCCGCTTCTCGAAGAGATCTACGGGCAGCGGTTCCAATACTTCAACCCGATGCAGACCCAGCTTTTCCATTGTATGTACTACACCCCAGCAAATGTTCTACTCGGGTCACCAACAGGATCCGGAAAGACAATTGCCTCCGAACTCGCCATGTGGTGGGCTTTCCGCGAAAAGCCAGGCAGCAAAGTCGTCTACATCGCGCCCATGAAAGCTCTTGTGCGAGAGCGTGTACAAGACTGGAGCAAAAGACTCACCAAGCAAATGGGTCTGAAGCTTGTCGAGTTGACCGGTGATAATACCCCAGATACTCGCACCATCCGTGACGCAGATATCATTGTCACCACACCCGAGAAATGGGACGGTATCAGCCGTAGTTGGCAGACCAGAAGCTATGTCCAACAAGTCAGTCTTGTCATCATCGATGAGATTCATCTTCTTGGTGGAGACCGAGGACCCATTCTGGAGATTATTGTGAGTCGCATGAATTACATTGCGTCACAGAAGAAGGGCTCCGTCCGAATTGTTGGTATGTCCACTGCTTGCGCGAACGCCATGGATTTGGCGAATTGGCTGGGTGTCAAGGAGGGTCTTTTCAATTTCCGGCATTCTGTCCGCCCTGTCCCGCTTGAGATCTACATTGATGGGTTCCCGCAGCAGCGTGGGTTCTGTCCGCTTATGGAGAGCATGAATCGGCCAACATTCTTGGCGATCAAGGCTCATTCGCCAGAAAAGCCGGTGATTGTCTTCGTCGCTTCTCGACGGCAGACCAGACTGACTGCAAGAGCTCTAATCAACCTTTGTGGCATGGAAGACAATCCCAGAAGATTCATGAAGATGTCCGAGGAAGACCTGGCGTTGAACATGGATCGTGTCAAAGACGATGCACTTCGCGAGGCCATCAGCTTTGGTATTGGGCTTCATCATGCAGGTCTCGTGGAATCGGACAGACAGCTGGCCGAGGAACTGTTCGCGAATAACAAGATTCAGATCTTGGTCGCGACTAGTACTCTTGCTTGGGGTGTCAACTTGCCAGCTCATTTGGTTGTGGTGAAGGGAACACAATTCTTTGACGCTAAGATCGAAGGGTACAAAGACATGGATCTGACGGATGTGCTGCAAATGCTTGGTCGAGCCGGGAGACCTCAGTTCGACACATCTGGGATAGCACGCATTTTCACTCAAGACTCCAAGAAGGCCTTCTACAAGCATTTCTTGCATACCGGCTTTCCCGTGGAGTCTTCGCTACACAATGTGCTGGACAATCATTTAGGCGCCGAAGTGTCTGCCGAGACCATCTCGACCAAACAAGACGCCCTTGACTATCTCACCTGGACATTCTTCTTCCGCCGTTTACACAAGAACCCATCCTACTACGGCCTTGAAATCTCAGCCGAAGAAAACAACACCATCGCAGCTCAACAGGCCGCTAACGACTACATGATCGAAATGGTCGACAAATCTCTCAATGACCTTGCAGAATCCAAATGCATTACGGTTTTGCCCAACGGCGACGTCGATGCCACCCCTCTCGGCAAAATCATGAGTTACTATTACCTCTCTCACAAGACGATCCGAACTCTGACCTCCCACGGCAAACCCACCGCCACGTTCGAAGACGTCCTAGCCTGGATGAGCCGTGCGACCGAATATGACGAACTCCCCGTCCGTCATAACGAAGACCTCATCAATGCCGAACTCTCCAACAACCTACCTCTCAAAGCTGACAAACTGGGTCTTCCCATGTGGGATCCTCACGTCAAAGCCCATCTCCTCCTCCAGGCACATTTCTCCAGAATCGACCTCCCCATCAGCGATTATGTCGGCGACCAGAATTCTGTGCTCGATCAGGCGATACGTATCATTCAAGCTAGTATCGATGTTCTGACGGAATTGGGCTATGAGCAGAGTTGTCGAATGATGATGACGTTGCTGCAGTGTGTCAAGTCCGCGAGGTGGCCGGATGATGGACCGCTGGCGATCTTTCCCGGGGTCAGTCCCGAGAAGGAGAGGAAGAGGTTGGAGAAGGCGGAGAGTCGGCCGAGAGATCTGGTTGAGGCTAAGACTGTAGAGGGTGGCGTGGTGGAAGAGGCGCTGAACGGTCTAGGGTTGCCGACGCCGAGTCACGGTAGGGTGATGAAGGCGCTGGCGCATTTGCCGCAGTTGAAGATCACGGCAACTGACGTTAATGCGTTGGGTTTGACAGTCAACCTGCAGAGGTTGAATCCGCCGCAAGATCGTGAGATGAGGATCTACGCGCCGAGGTATCCTAAGCCGCAGACCGAGGGGTTCTTTTTGCTGGTCAGCGAGAAAGAGAGTGGGGAGGTGCTGGCTATGAAGAGAGTGAATTGGCCGAGCGGCGGTGGTGCAGCCGGGAATGGGCGGGGAAGTGGACACGTTGGGAAGGGAAGCAGTAGATTGAGCACCAAGGCCAATGTGAAGCTGCCTGAGGCGGACAAGGAGAGGATAGCGAGGGTGAGGGTGGTGAGTGATAGTTATATCGGAATGGAGTGGGAGCTGGAGGATGTGGAGATTCCGGCGCCCCCGAGAGTGATGGATGATGGGTTGAAGAAGCAGTGAGAAGCTGGCAAATTCAGCATATGAAAACAGGACGTTGTTGATATGACCGCAATGAGACAGACTATGTGCCGCTGCCATCCAAAATGATATGAGCCTCGTTGCGACTGTTATGTTACGCACCTGCCTTTTATCACGGCGAACTTTCACTTCTTGGCAACGGTTCACATGCACAGACTCTTTAAGCTTCACCGAGTCACCTTCAAACACACTTCCCACTTTCCAACAATTCACACCCGCCACATCGCCAGCAAGAATACCGCCGGCCGGCCATGGCGAACACCAAAGTCGAGCTCATCGCGCCTGCAGGCGATGTCATCCTCGTGGTTGGCAAAGGTGAGCACCGGAAGCTTCGAGTCTCATCCTCTCGCCTGTCGGAAACATCGAAAGTCTTCAAGGCCCTCTTCGGCGCTCAATTTCGAGAAGGTCAAGAAAAGCGAGATGCCACGAACCCGGTGGAGATCGCTCTGCCCGACGACGACTATTCTGCAATGCAGAGTATCTGCGAAATGCTACACTTGCGGCCATCGTCCACGGAATTCGAGAGCTGGCCGGCCTATGAATTGCTCTCTTCCGCTGTACATGTCGACAAGTACGATATAATGGACATACTCCGGCTCCAGGCGCATGGACTATTGATGGACTGGTTCTGTCAGTTCCGTCATATCAAATCGGTTTCAGATCTGGGTGACATGATCGCTGCCAGCTTCCTTCTCGACGACCAGAACGGTTTCCGCGTATCCACACGCCAGCTCCTGAGACTCTGTACTGAGCGCATCTCTGAGCTCCATGGCAAGAGCTGTTTCAATGTAATTCCAACAGCCGTTCTACGTAAGCACTCTTTCGGATGAACTTCAGGAACTTACTGATTGTCAATAGTGATGCTCGAAGAGAGACGTGCTCTAAGTCACGGTCTTCTCAGCCAGAGCTTGACAAAGCTCGGACGGTATGAGCAGTGCTACTATTGTGACCAGTCATTCGATATCAAGGAAGCTCTTTATCTCAAAGAGTTGTGGCGCACGTTCAGTACTCGAGCGTGGCCGCCGCAGTACACGGGAGAACCAACCCTCGCGCTCCAAGATTTCATCGACAAAGTCCGTCTGCTGGGCAGCTCAACCTGCGTTACCCCTTGTGCAACACATCCGCGTCAGGTCTGGATGCTCGGGTCGGACCTTGAAGAAGCAGCCAAGAAGGCAGAGTCTTCATCACAAGGCCTATGTTTGAGATGCGTGCAGAAGGATGATCTCAAAAACTCTGCTATTTGTGAGGGAAACTGTGCATTTCCATCCGAGAAACAGGCGTGGGGGTCTAGTCGACAGGTCTCTGAGGAAGAAGCACTCTAGGCGCAGTTTTAGCAGAGAGATAGCAGCGCCCTTGAGGACTACACTCAAGATCTAGGGCGGAGTAACTCTCTAGGTAAGGTTCCAGGGCCGCGGAAGATTATGGTGAATGGACAGGCACGGCACCTGGTCGGGCATGCCATACACGTGAGTTTGAAATCCCAATGTGATGCTGATGCTAGTACTGTCTGGCTCTGATAGCCATCAGTAGCACGCCAAAAAGCAAATAAGAATCATACCGCACACATACGGACCTCATCCTAGCTTCTCAAACTTGAACTTCCCGGCCCTCGTATGATCATTCTCCAACCGATAACACACCCTGGCAATATGACGGTCCCGATTCTTAGCGTTCGTCACCTCCTTCACATCCTTGAATTCATCCTTGTTCCGATGCTCAAGCGCAGAGATGAGAAGCTCGGTCGGTGAACGAAATTTCCTCCGATCGACCAGACCAATCGCGACTTCCAAGAGCACAACTACAATGCCTGCGATCGCAATCATGACCCCCACGTACGAAGTTCTCGAAGCCAAACCGAATGCCCAGACGTTGATTCTGGCGTTGCGATAGAAGACAGGATGCCAGTTGTCATCATCGAAAGTTTCGACTTTGGGGTCTGTGGTGTTGTGTTCGATCAGGCTGAGGGTCTGGAGGACAGGGATCAGGGATATGGCGTCGACATGGATGGAGTCGTGGTATAGTGGCTGGGCTCTGGTGTCCAGGCTATTGTTGTAATTGTTGTACATTTGGTTGAACACGTTCATGATTCGAGTCGCGACACTTCGAGATGCGTCGATCTTGCCGTATGTGTCTACAGCAAAGGCTGCTTGTGTCCAGGAAGGCGTCAAGAATGTCGCGTTCATCCAACTTATGTTGAGTTCTTCGGGCGGATTGATGATGGTCGCATCGGAAGAATAGAGAGGATTCGTGATCCAGGATGGGTCTAGGCTGTACATCGCAAATGCTTTCCACGCCACGAAATCGACGGCGAGCGTCAAATTCGAAGGGAAGCCGTCTCTGGCCTCGGGGTTTGCAATGATCTCAATCGTGGTCTGGCCGAAAGCTCGCAAGGTCGTGGCTGGATCAGAGGATCCTTGAGTGAAGAAAGATGCCCAGTCGCACTTTGTACCTTCCGGCACCCACGCATTGCGTACCAAACAGTCTGCTGGGAAGTTTGTGGGAAACTTCCCGTCCGGCCAGAAAGAGGCTATCTGCGAGTAGCGAAGATGGATGTCGAGATGCGGTCCAAAGTTCTGCTGGCTTTCATCCCACTGGCGATCAATGGAGAAGTTCGAATAGTACGAGGTGTAACCATCGGAGCTCTCCCATCCGCCTCCAGTTGGTATGCATCGGGTGTATATGCCCGAGGAGTATTCGGATCCGCAGTCACCCCAACAGCCTGGGGTATTGCTTAAGTTGTAACCTTCGTAGCAGCGCACGAGTCTCGTTTCATCCACTTGTGTCCACCATTGGCGTTCGTTGTTGTAATCGGACCACGCATTGATAAGTGCACCGCTGACGGGGCCTTGTCTCTGAAGTATCGTCGACACAGTATTATTGTAAGTCTCATATGTGTGGAATTTGGCAGGGTCCTTGAGCTGGCTCGCCGGCAGTCCACTGGAGATCTTGCGCACCGCCCAATAGTCGTCATGCAGATCTTGCAGAACTTGGCGACTTGGTACCCATGTAATGCTTTCTATTTTCCCGGCATCGTTGACAAGAGTGGTCGAGTTAGGAGCGAAAGAGACCATACCTTGAGCAGAGACAGCAGAGAACGCAGCTTTGCCTGCAATATATGAGTCCACCCATCCATCAAGCTTGTCTGCCCAGTTTGTAGCACAAGAGAAGTTCTGCATCTTGAATTGTTCATCGCTGCAAAAGTTGGCGACATCTGATCGAGCCCAGCCATTTGCCCACGGAGCTTCATACGTGTGAAGTGTATCGAATCGTCGAGCATCGGCATGGTCCGTCTCGATCCATTGCAGGGAGGGCAAGACGAGAACGGCCACCGCTGGACCCATCAAGTTGCACTAGTAGGATGTCAGCATGAATTTGGGCTGCACGGAAGTGCAAGAGGATACTTACAATCCCACAGAGGAGTATCGTTGCGAGGACAAACAGTATAAGTCGCTTCCTTCCCCTACCTTGGTGCTCACCTCTGGAATTGCCTCTTCTTAATGTGGTCCATAGCTGCGAGTCGAGGAGTCCAGGAATTTCAGCAAACTCAAGAGGTCTGGTATAGTACCCAATAGGCAGGCCAGCCGATCTTTGAGCAACAGCAACGGCCACAAGATAGACAAGCCAGCCTGCAATAAGTATGAACCAGATCTCCAGAGCTTTAGCCACCAGCTGCAAGGCGCCGTTCAGATTGTGCGTATCCTTGTCGTACTTGACCGCTAGTGCCAGTGGAATAGAGGTGTCGGCATTCCAGACTTGAGGCAGACAATCGCCGTAGGGACACCAAGCACTGGCGCCCAGAATTCTGCGTTGAATATTGAGGACAAGCAGTGCCGCGATGGGCACAATCCAAAGGAAAGCGAAGAGCTGTGTAAAGAATGTCCACCATAACGACAATTGCTCTGCTTCCTCCAGTCCATCATCGAGACTATCGCCCCGTTGCTTGCCGAGGTACTCGTCGCTGTCGCTATCCGAGAGGCGGCTGTAGGAAGTGTCGAAAGAGATGAATGTCGGTTTCTTATATGATGCGGTCAAGCGCGCGAGCTCAACATCAGATTGCTGCTGGAGCGGTGGACTGCTCAGGTCTGCGAAGAACGGTGACCTCTGCTCTGCCATGTTGTCCCACGCCCTCTGCAAGCTGACTACCCGATAACGGGCTCGGTTTGCCTATCAGTGCGAGGCAGTACCCGGGCATGGATTTCTGTGCCAGCAACGAAGAATTCCCGGCCTCCATGGCAGCGAGGTCTGCTGTCCTTATAACCATGCATCCACGGTGCATCCTTCACACTCACATTACTCTATTCGTATGGTGGGACAGTACTCTGCTGATCCTCTTCGACGTGTCGCTTCGAGCCTTGGCCCCCAAGTAGGAAGCCACAAGGCCTCTAGCGCGATTAGCTGAGAAGCATCCTTCTGCGCTACGAATCCTCCGGGTCGACACAATTGGGCAGATCATCCCGCGTCGATATGGTCCGCAGACCGGTCTCTCGGTAGAAAGGCAAGAATAGGAATGCCTGCATACAGTAGTAGCTCTCAGTCTGCAGGTCGAGAAAGCTGTTGCTAGGCGTCCTGGAGAGCCAGGTTGAAGACGGCAAAAATCGACCGGCGAACGATCTCAGACGGAAGAGTCAAGGAGTCAACGTCAAAACCTTGCCGGTGACTGACGTTGCATACTTGCAAATGCTGTAGAGCTCGCACAGCCTTAGTCCAGTTTCATGAGGTGGTGCTGAACATTGAGCCAGAAGCCGCGCTGCTGGGAAAGTGCACCGCAGAGTCAGTTCATGCCAAGACCTAGGTGCTCAAAGGCTTCTCAGATGAATGGAGGGAAGGACTGATGGAAGTCATGGATATGGTGAAAAGTGTAGAACGTGAAGGAAGATAAAGCAAAGGGCCGAGGCTTCATCCTGGTCGCTCATGTGGCAGCCATGCCACCAGCCACATGAAGGGTCTGTCTCAGCCTCATCAATCCTGCAGGTGGAGATGCATACTCCGTATTCAGTAGTGTCTTCTTCTATATTGCGCTTCTGTTCGATCGCGATCGCTGTCGAAATCTAAATCGACGACATTCTTTCAAATTTAGACTTTCTTGCACTACTTGAGTCGTTGTCCAACCTAAACGACACGCGAGAGATGGCAATCTGCTGGTCCTCAAAACCATTGAATTCACTCACGTAGTGATGTTCCAATGCTGCCATGAACAATTGCGTGGGAGATCGGGACCATACCCGGTCAATGGAGCCGATGATGATCTCCGCGATGACAACAACACAACCCGTACTGGTAACGAAGATCCCGAGCCAGGCAGTTCTCGATGACAGTCCGTAGGTCCAGACATAAGTTCCGGCGTGCCGATACAAAAATGGATGATACGGGTCAAGGATTTTGGCGTTCTCGGCGTACTCTCTTTGCTCTCAAGTGAAGTCAATCAGGCTGAGAATTTGCATGACTGGCGTCAAAGTAGTGGCATCCACAGCTTGTTGCAGGTCTTTGTCCAGTTAGAGTGGATCTCTTCCCGTTTGACTGGTGTTGCGCCACAATGTAGAGATAGATCTTGATGGTATTGTTGTAGGAGACGTATCCTTCCAAGATTGCCTTTTCAGACGAGTTCAGAGAACCCTCATAAAATTCATACCAACCCGCGGACATATCACGCAGGTCCATAAAATTGTCGCCTCGCCGTTGAAGTACTTGACGATTAGCAGACCAGTTGACGACACTCTGTATTGTTGAGACTAGGGCCAGCCGGAGCAATCTCGAGCGGGATGTAGGTTGCGTTGTGATGAGGTAAGTTTGTCTTGTGCCGTGACAATAACAGATGAATTCTGTGACGCCATGTATCCCTCGACCCAGCCATCCACGCTTTTGGCCCACGGAGAAGTGCAATTGGATGCCTGCATATCGAAGGCGGTTGGGTCCCTGCAGCCAGAGATTAAGTAAGAGGGACCTTCAAGGCTGGGCGCAGTAACGTGATTTGTCTTTACAAATTCTTGATCAGACACACGATCCGTCTCGATCCACTGAAGCGATGACAGCACCAAGACAGCCACTGCCGGGACCATCAGATTGGAAAGTATGCAAAGGACGACGACCGCTGCAGAGAATATGTACAATCGCTTTCGGGCTCGTCGAGGTTTCCGTCGTGCAAAGTTCCCCACAGAATACGATCGAACAGGCCAGGGATCTCAGCAAATTCATTCGGCCTGGAAAGATAGCTAACTGGTACACTGATATGTCGTGTCGCTATGCTGAAGCAGCTCTACGTCACCTTGAGTGATACTTGACGCCTTGGAAGCAAGAGCTTGGATGGTGCAGCTCACAGTTGTCCAGGCAAGACTGTGCGTTCTTAGAATCAAATGGGTGGCTAATAAGCAACAGCATCGGTGGCAGTCCAGCGGGCCTGGCATGCCTCATCAGTGTAGTGCTGTCTTGTCCCTAGTAAGTCGCCACCTAGAGTTCCCAGAGAACATCAGAGAACATCATGAGCAAATGCTTTCACGACTTCCACATGAGTGCAATTGGTCTCTTCAAATCGCCTTCTCATTCAATCTGCCTTACACTGCCGCATAAATGCGGATCTGAGGACTCCACAGCCTCTACCAGGCTTGGCTTGAAACATCGAAGACAGTATGCGACCCACAACCTTAGCAAATCACACATCAGCCATATACACACATTGCTCCAACGTCTTAATACTACACATAAGGCTTTGATCACACCAATATCTCCACCCAAAATCTCCACCAAGTCCACCCGCGCCCTTTTCACAATACATCCCCAACACCAATCCCTATCCACCTCAAGACTTCCACTCTCCCTAACTCCCCAACTCCCTCCTCCTCAACCTCCTCCCCCCACCCTCATTCGCATTCTTCAACCACTCATCATGGTCCATTCTCTTGCGATAATGGGCGGCAGGATCGGCCGCGGTGAACGAATTCAGGGAATCAGGTCGTTTCAAGGCGATTCTCAACAGGCCGTCGGTTTGACGTTCAAGAGCGCGGTGTTGGGTTTTGGTGTGTTTGCGGTCGCGGTGGGCTTGGCGCTTGTGGCGGAGGGTGGTGAGGAATGATGAGAGGAGGGGCGGCATGGGTGGTTTTGGGTTTCGATTGGTGGGTGGGAGGGTGGGTGTGCGGAAAGTTGGATCGGGGTTTGTGCGATGGTGGGTGGGATCGAGATCGCTTGGACGTTGGGGGAGATCTTTTATAGAGAGCAAATAATGGATTGTGCATTTGGTATTCACTGTTGATCATGCGTGGTGAAGGTTGCGGCATGGATGGTGTACATTCACTTATACAGCAAAGCAATACCTCCACGGACATTGCCAGCTTTGGCACCAAATGCACTCAGCCTAAACCCCCAGTCCAAGTCCTACAGTCGCTGCATTTCTAGTTAATTAGTTCTCCAGGATTGTAGATGATCGGGGAGTCCACTCCTTGTCAGCAGCGCGAGCATAAACCCCGAAGTCCTCCGCTTCACCGTTACACCAATCAAGTTGCTCAAACTGCTGCCTCAAGAGCTCCGTTTCTTCATCAGCCTCAGCCATGGCTCTCTGACTTGCCGCAAGAGACAGCTGGTCCTGCTCGGCTTTTGCATCTGCCGCTTCATCGTCGTAGATGGAAGCCACTGGGGAGCTTTGAGAATCGCTGGCTATGTACACGGCGCTCATGGAGCTGATAGAGTGAGTGGAAGTGCGCACGTCAGCCCGGGATTTTGAAGGAGTAAATATTCGCCAGTAGTGGTTCGTAGGGGACTTCTGGGGAAGCTGCGGGAGTGAGACCGTTATCTGAGTCTTTCAGTTCGCCATGATAGTTTGTGATTGCTGCGAGAGGAACGACTTGGTTTTCGTTGTTGCTCATGCAACCAGTCGCGGACGTCAGAGGCTGGATTGGATCACCGCACATAAAGATCTTGGTCTGACAGTCGCCCTGCATCACATCATCCTGTACGAAGTGCTCTGGTCCAGCAACATCGCGACCTGCGTCATCTTCTGCGACGTCGTGCTCAGAGGTGGGCGGTAGGTGGTGACTACGACGGTTAGCTGGAGTGACAGCTTGTTGCCCATAAGCGTGAGCAAGGGCCTCTGGGTCGTCCTGGTAGTCTATGACGAACTGCCCCGAAGTCGTTGCGATATACTGCGGACTTGCAGATCCGATGGAAATGGCCGATGGAAATTGGTGCTGAGAATGAGCCACAGTCGGTGAAGGCACCGCAAAATCCCCCATCTCACCAACTTGCGTGTTCGCTGAGGCGAACTTGTTTCGTTGACCATGGCTAGCGGGAAGCGGAGGCACATCCCTAGGATTCTCGAACTCATGCCACACGGGAACGTTGTTCGCTCTAGCTCGCTTTTGACCTCGATTGTCGTCTACATCGTCGTCTTTTCGCTTGCCCATGAAGCTTGCTAGGAAGCTTGTCTGGTTGAAAGAACTGAATAGTCCTGGACATCTAGATGGATTTCGACGTGTCGGTGGACTAGACGCGGTTGCTGTGCTCTCAGAGTTTTCTTCCAGAAGCGGCGCTGTGCCGTTAGAGGTTTCTTTGGAACTTTTCTTGGATTGGGTTGGTTTGACCATTTGGCGCGCAACGCGGACTATGTTTCCTCTTCGCGAATCGCTGGGTTTCTGACTAGTAGGCCCACGTTGTCGTGCTGAGGGCAGGCAAAAGGTGAAAGGAACCTGCTGGGAGTATTCGGATTGCTCCTGTCCGAACGTGAAGACCGGAAACTGTGGCGATAGACTGGGATGGGCTTGTTCCAACTCTTCCTGAGCATCATGAACTCTGAAATTCGCGGTTCCACTCGGGTTCACAACGCTCTTGACCGTCGGGGCAAGACTTTCCACTGTCGACGGATATGCAACCCCGATGGGAGCAAGTTCCCTCTCGCGGCGCTTGTTGCTGAAAAGATTTGTGAGCGCTGCGCCGCTGGCGACAGCAAAGGAGAAGTTGAAAGGCCCGATTCTCTTTCTCGTGTTCTGTCGGGAAGCGATATCGATGCTACCGGCGTCGTGATGTCGTCTCGGTCGCCCGTTAAGAATAGTCGCATTGTCAAAGTCGAATCTAGCAGCCTCAGAGAGACCACTGTGCGGCCGTGGCATATCGATTCCACGAATTAATTCGGGTTCCGTCTTGTTGTGTCTTGCTACCTTTCACTTATAATGCTCAAAAGGAGACCACGACAGGCGGTATCCTTCACAAGGTATGTGCTAATGTATTCAGAGGAGCATTGTGCGATCGAACTTACGCGCTGATCAATACGCGCAGATCGGACCAAAGATCGGGATCCAGTCAATGACTCTTCGGCATCCCGTAGGTGCTTACCGAGCGGACCGATATGCTCCAGGCGGCGCGGGAGTTTCGGCCCTCTATCGAGGCAGACGAAGGAGACACGAGGCAGAGGCTGCAAATACAAGACCAAAGAGTCCGAGAGTGCCAATTTGTCGCTTCGATTGCCTGATGGATTCTCCTCCGAATACAGAATACCCCAGGTGTGCGAAATTGCTGGTCCCGATCTGATCGAATTTCGCAACGCACTATGGCGGAAACACCTATCCACTAAAGCTCCAGCTAGATGTTGGAGCTCTGAGGACATAGTTGCAGAATTGTCATCCCTTAGAAGGGCCTCGAAATAGCGTTGTAAATTCTGAGGACAAGTCAGAGTAGATATAAATCCTGCAAGGCACTGCGCAAATATTTCTCACTGTGATAGTAGCACATCTCTGCCCATTTAACCAGATCATTATACAGTTAGCATCAGATCACCCGGCATCGATATAGTGAGGATCAGCAGCCCCCCTCACCAGACAACAATCCTCAATTGTGATAAGGGTCAGGCTACCGTCGCCGACACCGACACCACAGTAATAGACCCAGCGGTATCAGCAAAGACATCAACGAAGAATCTCAAAATGGCTCCCACACAGCAGAAGCCCAAGAGCAAGCTTACGACGGCCTTGCGAATTTTCTTTGCCATGAAAGAAAAGAACGAGACGCGGGACAGCCTCGCGGTGTGCGACAAAGCGTATCGCGACCCAGTCGATACGTGGACACGAAACCACGTGCGCGGATGCGATCGAACGCCAAGACCACAGCTGGATCTTCCACGCACAACTCATGTCACATCGCGAATCTATCAACCCGCCTCACATCAGCAACGGAGGAGCCGCCGACGGCTGCAAGCTGAAGATGGCATCCGGCGGCGCCCGGCCCTGGATGGACAGTACCATCATGAAGCTGGTCAGATCTCGAGAAATGGTAATCCAGCGCCAGTGATTCGGCAGAGCCCCTCTGCTTATCGAGTGTTGACTGGAAATGCCACGAGTCCAAAGCAATTCATCAGCAATCCAAGACGCCGGGCCCATCGATATGAGCAACGTCCCCTCAGTAGCGACGACAGCGCGTCGACCTTGCCTTTCTGGACGAGTCGCCGATCCTCGAGCTTCATGCGTGCTGCGAAGGTGGTTGAAGACTCGGTGGGAGGTGCAGTCCGCCTGGGTGGGCAATTGCGTGTGGTCACTGTCGTCCGGCACGAGCCTGTTCCTGAGCCGGAAATCGTGCCTGGCGATTCTCTGTCTAACGCGGAAGATCGCAAGGACGACACTCCTCTTGCACTCCTGCCGCTAGTGCAATCCAACGCGTACAACACGGCACGCCAGCAGCGTCACATTATCAACCCAGGGCCTGGTCGGCTATCTCGAGTCGCCCAGCATCCTGTGCGCATTACCAGATCTCCTAGCGTACGGTCACACCGAGCGCAGTTCCTCACTGAAGAGCTGTTGGACTGGTATAACGCAGTGACCACTCCAATCCACGAGCATCACCCTATCAGCGTAGAAGAGCGCTGCCACAGCTTCCTGGATAAGCTCGTGCCTGCTCCGGCGCCAATCACAACTACGCTCGAGACACCTCCACCCGCTGCCGACGGTACGCACGAGGCCTCAGCTCGATATCGCCGGCCAAATAAATCTGCATCTCAGCAAACAACCAGCAGTGTGGAGGCGGCGCGGACTCGCCACCAGACAAACAGCCCAGGAGACAGTGGTATCTGTCTGACACTCACCGCTCAAGACCCTGTGCTGGGAGGAGGGTGGTCAAGCGAGTTGCTAGAGTCACTGAGGGAGATTGGAACCAAGCAGTGAAGTTCCTGAGGCACACCCATACGCTCCCAGTTCGACGATCAGGTCCAGGTACTGGAGAGGCGTATCACGCACGGGCGGACATGTCAGAGCCTCGGCAGACTAGCTTGCTCCCAGGCACTTGGGTAAGCTCAGAGGGCGAAGAAAGCGACGAGAGCAAGGAGAAATCGGAGAACTCTAAGGAGTCTGAGCATCGAATCCTCCGACACGACTCGTCGCAGCTGCAAGAACTTTTACAGCCCAAGCGAGGATCGGCAGTGCGGGCAATTCAAGATCCACGATATCCCCATGTGGTGTCGCTCGAGAGAAGGATCACGAACCCAGATCTGAGTTCGGAGGAGAGACCAGCTTGGACAAAAATTGGGCACCATGCGATACTGTCGACATGGCCGCACCGCAGCGAGGTAGAGACCTGGAGCAAGCAGAGAGCGCCTAGCTATGGTGTCAGCGGGACGCACTCACGAGAAAGCAGCATTACTACATGGACCAATGGAGTCATCGATGCTGTTTTGAGAAGCACGATTGATGGAGTCGATGAAGGGGCATCACTGTCGCATCCGGCTAGAGGGCGGAAGTCGAAGAGTAGCACTGTGGGTGAACATACCACCAGCGGACACAATCGTCTTGCATCAGCCGTCACAAGCAAGTTCGTGGAGCACTTGCCGGAGAATGCAGAACTGTTGGAAAGTCTTGGGATTGACGGCGAGTGGAGGCCGCAAAGGAGAGGTCGATGGGGGCTAGGTTTCGGGAGTCGGACCCGAGGCAAACGACCTGTACGTTAAGGTAACCTTGCAATGGTAGAATACCAATTTGACCTTGGACCGCCGCTCTTTCCCCATGTAGTTCCAAGTTCGAAGAAGGAGTGATGTTCAGCGGAGTGCAGCCCGATCCCTGTCTTTTGCCGAGGCTGACATCACTCGTGCATTGAGCTCTCGCGTGCGATGCATGGCGTAGAAGCATCAGTAGAGAGCAGAGCAGTGAACCGTTTCCCCTCTCACTTTGGTCACCACCATCAAAATGGCACCTTCGAGAGCCCTGGCTCACACGGCCAGAGTAACCTCGAAATGCACACGCCTACCCGCCCCTCCATCCATCACCCAGAAACGCTTCGTCTCAGCGTACGGCTACGAACAAGCCAAGTGCCTCACGCTCTCACAATTCGGCGAACCCAAAGACGTCCTCTCCCTTCACAGCCACTCCATCTCGCCGCCGACAGGAGACGCTCTCACCATCAGATTCCTCGCCTCCCCAATCAACCCCGCCGACATCAACCAAATCCAAGGCGTTTATCCCACCAAACCCACCTTCACTACCGCCCTCGGCACTCCTTCTCCCCTCGCCGTAGGGGGAAACGAGGGAGTCGCCGAAGTGATCTCCAAAGGCGGGAGCGTGCAGGGTTTCAAGAAAGGCGATTGGGTGATCCTCAAGAAACAAGGCTTCGGGACGTGGAGGACACACGCGCAGACCACCGCGGACAATCTCGTTCCCATCCGGAATCGGGACGGGTTGAAGCCCGAACAGGTCGGCACCGTGGGCGTGAATCCTTGTACCGCGTATCGCATGCTCAAGGATTTCGTCCCGTTGAAAGCAGGCCAGGATTGGTTCATTCAGAACGGTGCCAACTCTGGTGTGGGGAGGGCCGCGATTCAGTTGGGAAGGTTGTGGGGTTACAAGAGTATCAATGTGGTCCGGAAGAGGGAACAGGGGCATGAGGAGTTGGTGCGAGACTTGAAGAGGTTGGGAGCGGATGTTGTGGTTACGGATGAGGAGGTGAGAGGGAAAGGGTTCAGGGATCAGGTTAAGGAGATCACGAACGGTGGGAGGGAGCAGATCAGGCTAGGACTGAATTGTGTCGGAGGCAAGTTGGTCAATGATATGGCGAAGCATTTGGCGCCTGGGAGCAAGATGGTCACGTATGGCGCGATGAGCAAGCAGCCGGTGGAGTTGCCGATGGGTTTGCTGATCTTCAAGGACGTGAGCTTTAACGGATTCTGGGTCAGTCGGTGGAGTGAGAGGAACCCGGAGGACAAGGAGAAGTGTGTGGAGGAGATTCTGAGCCTGACGAGAGAGGGCAAGTTCCAGGATGTGCCCTTTGATCCGGTCAAGTGGGATCGAAGTACGAAGCAGGATGAGCTGGTTGATGCTGTGCAGGGCACGCTGGAAGGATACCGGAGTGGGAAGGGCATATTCATGTTCGGCGACACCTAGGAATACAATCCATTGTATAGACGATGCCAATCCCGTCAGCTGTAGCCTGGCCTGTGGCGATCCGAACTTGCAGCTCCTTCAGAACCGTTGCCAGTGAGCTGCCGTATCGGCTGCAGATGGAGGCCAGCATCCTCGCAGACCCGGTCGATCAATCACGGCTGGGTCAGAGCCAAGAGCACCCTCCGTTTCTTCCGAGATGGCGTGAAGCACTGTCTTGAGACCTTTGGCAACTGGATCTATAGCCTCCCACCACGCGATCATGCTCACAACCACCACGACGACTCTGGGCTCTTCAATCAGGCTCGCGAACTGATCGGCGGACGACATTCAGATCATCGCGAGAGGGCGATGTCATCCTTGTGGTTGGGGCTGACAGGAAGCAGAAGCTTCGGATCTCTTCTCCTGCACTCTTGAGAGTGTCAGCAGTCTTGAACGGAGTTTCTGGGCCACATTTTCATCCCTGTTTCGTGAAGCCCCAATCCAGGGCAGCTCACGCCGCGCGGGTAATCAACAGATCAGACTTCGCCCAGTCATCTCAGTCGAGACGCCGAACCTGACGATGACGCATCTGCGATGGCGAAATTTGATGCATTCTCTGTGTTCGCGAGATACCAGACTCCATTCCGATCGGCATGTGATGATGTATGTAGCCACAATAGTGCAGCCGTTTCAGCGAGTTGGTAAAGCACTCCATACGATAGCCATGACTGCCTCGTCTGTTTGTCATCGCTTCAGCAATGTACATCCTTATGACTGCCGCTGATATGTGAGCTTCCTTGCTCGCTTCGTATCACGACACGCTGAGCTCCACGACCCGCCACTCATCCTCCCCAAACCTGACCTTACCATCCAAGACCAATTTCTCCATCTGCATCGCCACACCACACGGCAAAAACAGATCCCCCATCCTCACGACCCTCTTCCAGCCCTCACCAGCCCTCATCTCCCACCTCTCCAACGCAAAACCATCCCCCACTCGAATCACGCCCTGACAAAACTGCGCCAACCTCACCACCATCCCCCTCGCCCTCTTCCCATCATCCTGCAACTGCAGCACCGCACATTCGAGTCCCCCATCCTTCCTAAGGTCGGGGACCACATCCTTCCACATCTCCTCATAACTCTCCATCGTGCCCGTGGCCGGGTTGACCATGGTTCCGGATTCCAGCGTCATGCCGTGATTCACGTTGGTCATGGTGCCGGAATCCTCGACCGCTTCGGCGTCGGGGAAGCGCGAGTCGACGAAGTGCTTCCAGGTCGATTTCGTGATCCAGTTGATGGTCCTGGTCGAGTCGGGGTCCTGGATGATTTCGGAAGAGGAGAAGCCCGCGAAGGCCCAGTCGAGGTGGGAGAAGGGTTTCATGGCTGGGACATTTCAGGTTTGTTAGTAGGTATTGCTGGTGTGAGGTGGTAGGGTCTTACTTGCCTGCATCTTTGGCGAGCGGGGGAATATCGTGGGGCTCGATGCGAAGAATGCGGATGTCGACGAAGCGGTTGCCGGGAGAGGTGAGGACTAATGTGCTCGTTGGTTCGCGGACGACACCATTTTCACGATCCGATGCCCACCTGATCCACTCCCGCTTGGATATGCTAGGCATTGGGGGCGAAGGGGGTTTGTGAAAACAGCAGATTCATGTCGGGATTGGAAGATGAAGTCCAACTTGGAGGTGGGGCGCAGACAAGTGGGGCCGCATTGGGAAGGTGCAGGTGAAGCAACCTATGTCCATTCTGCTCACTCATTATTATGTGCAGATATATATACTATGTACAGTCCATGCTTGTCGATATTTGCTTGTGTAATCACGACGTTGAATGAATACTTGCTGCAACCTGCTATCTCCACCTATATGACCGCTTGACTGATCCGGTTTGCTTCATGCTCAATAGGAATGGCAGGTAATGGCGGCATCTCCACGCTGTCAAACGGATCGAGTCCTTCATCGTAGGCTGGAGTGGGTGGGATCGTGGTCAGCTTATGAGCTTCCCAGTTGCTATTGAAAGCCGAGTTGTTGACGGCTGATGGCATGCTAGTTGGGCAACCGGCACTGACACTATTCCGAACATAGCTTGGTGTGCGGTATACAGGAGCAGGGCCGCTGACCGAGCCTCTCGATTGAGCGCCAGCACTGGCGACACTTGAGGTACGGCTCGGCGCGGGCGCTGAAGTGAACACCGTTGAGAGACGCCGGAAGACGCCGCTACTAGCACTGGCAATGCTCAAGGACCGTGGGGGCTTCTCTCCTTGCGGGTCTGTCGTGTCAAGCATGTAGAATACACCTTTCAACCCAGCTGTGGCGGCGATGATGGACGCTTTGACTGTGTTCCAGCTTTCTTCGAGTCGGATGAAGTCGTCCATCTTCTGGTCTATCACGTCAAGCTGCTTTGTCACAACTTCAACGCAGTCTGCGACAAGCGTGACGCCAGTGATGAAGACGTTTGCAACCTGATCCTGGACATTGGCGGTCTGCTGGTCGATGAGTGCTACTGCCGAGTTGCATAGCTTGTCGATGGCCATCTCTGTCATCTGCTTTTGTTGACTGATGTCCACATACAACTTTGACTTCTCCGCCTGTTTGTCCTCGTCGCGCATAGCATTTTTCAAGTTGTCGTACACTTTTTGAAAGGCGTCTTGGTGAATACATGCGAGTCCGCCGTTGAGGTCGTCCATTGCAGCCATCACGACATCAGCATCATCGCCCATGAGCTCATTCAGGGTAGCGAAGTGGTTCGTGCCTTCCATCAATCCTACCGCTTGTAGGGTCTTGAAGAAGGTGAAGTCTCCGCTTCTACTGGCAGCATGGAGGTTATGGCGGACTAGTGCTATGCGCTGAGTCCAGTGAAGTTGTTTTGCCTGAGCCGACGCCATTTCTAGGTGCGTCTCTGCTACGGCAGGTGGATGGTACTATCGGCGCTGGTCTTATTTTGCTTTCCGGATGTGAAACTCAAATTATTCACAGTAAAAGCGCACAAGCAGGTTGTCAAGGTCGCATATGTGAGAGCTTGACGGCAAGAACTTACTGGAGGTATATGCGCAGCACACTCATTGTTGCGTTAAGCCAGCAGGCGGTGTTCTAGATGTCTCGCGGCAACGCCGCGAAAGAAATGATATACTTTACCCGAGTTTGTGGGTCACGACAGTCCTACGAGCCATGCTTTAGGGATATACAGATCTTGCAGAAATGGGTAGCGAGGAATGCATGCAGAATCCAGCAGTTTGGTATCTTTGTACGGCAGCTGTTCGCGGAAACACTCGCTTGAACATTCCTCGGAACGGCCCTGCCCTGAGACAAAGCACAAAGAGCTCTTTATCCGACCAATTTCTCTTGTCCATGGTGTCGGGAGAAAATGACGATGTATGATAGGTGGATATCTCGCGAATCGCATCGCAGGTTCTTGACGCCTACTTTGGGACTGCTTGGACTGTAGTGAGCGATGACTGGGCGCGATTGAGGGGGATTGAGTCGTGAGCAGCTATGTGAGCGTTGTAAGTAGGTACCGTGACTGGACTCGGGAAACGAGAGTGAAGACATACAAAGAAGTAGAGAAGGAGGGTGATACTAGTGCAGGTAAATGTTGAAGTATGTTCCTCAGAGAACTGCTGGACCGTGCACTTTGTTCAGCCATACTTGCTTTGGCACCTCGACCGGCAGCCAAGAAATGGTTCCTACCTATCGGTCGACTCTTGGCACAAGTTCGCCCTCATAGATACTGTAGTCACAGGTAAATTGACATGCGCCGAATGATAAAATGGCAGCGTCTCATTTCGAATCCCATCAGTACACATCAGAAGACTTCGTGGAGAGCGCCGGCACGATTCTCTTCAAACTCTCCACCCGTCAAATCTGCCTTGTCAAGCATCACAAACGCAATGAGTACCTACTACCAAAAGGAAGAAGAAACGTAGGAGAGAGCCGCCAACAGGCTGCCATCCGCGAGACGACGGAAGAAACCGGCTACCCTACCAAACTCCTCCCAGTCATTTTACGCACTCGGTGCACACCAGATGTTGAGGAGACTGGATTTACGCCCGACGAACCTCGAAGATATGAGGGTATCATCGAGCCTTTCATGGTCACGCACAGAATCATTCCTGACGCCGGGATCAAGCTCATATGGTGGTTTGTCGGGGCCATCGACGAGGACGTGGCCCAGGGAACAGGCGAAGAGCAGTTTTCGGCGGAGCTGTTCAGCTTTGGCGAGGCGCTAGAGCGCTTGCATTATCAGCAGGATCGGGAGGTTGTGGTCAGAGCGATAGAGATCTTCGAGGAAACTTTCGAGAGCGGGTGGACCTGAGTGCATGCCTCATTTCGTTAGTGATTCACGCCATGTCAGCTGCAAGTGTCTGGAATTGTATTGTCAGCTGAAGCTCCACGAGCTGTTGTGCGACTGCGCGACAACGCCACTTCGCTTCGCTGTGTCATTCATGTGCAGGGGAGGCCAATAGGGAGGGCGGTAGAACCAGGCTGAGCTATTTTCACCGAGGAAACGAACTCGCAACAACTGCCAAGTAATACGAAGACATAAGATAGATGGTCGCGCCAACTGCCCTGAGACAGGAGTTCTCGCTTATAGGAAGCTCTGAAGCAGTATAACTCTACGCGGTCGGCGTTCACTACGTCTAGCAGACTAGACATTATGGCTAGCCCGTCTCGCGCGGAAAATACGCATGGTGATCCCGGCAACAACCCTCCACTCAGTTGGGATGCGTAAGCAATAGCTGATCCATAAAAGCCTCGGTACTTATACTGATCAATAGCAGATCACACCCCAGCCATCCAGATCACTTGCCGCCGATGCCACTTGCGCCACCGAAAGGCGGACCCTCAGACTTCACAAGCCAAGAATACCAGCAAGCCCATCGGATGGGTTATGCCCAGCCCCAACCTACGAGTGCCACCCAGACTGAGGCTAAGCACAGCCCTCCGTGGGATGATGGCTGTAATGGGTACTGTGCTGTGTGTAAAGATTGCTCTACTTGGCTCTGTGGTTGTTGGCCGGGCCGTTGAGGTAGAGTGACGCACTGAGGTACCACGGTCTGGATCGCGCGCAGGTGTGGCAAGAAGGCACCAGGTTATGATGCATGGACGAGGACCGAAGAACTTCTTTCTAAAGGTGCTAAGAATTTGACGTTGCGAGCACGACAGTGAAGCGGCAGTGCTAGCAAGTTCAATAAAGGCTCGAGGGTAGATGCGATGCTTCACTCGTCCAGCTGCCATGCATATTCGAGGGCGTCGCGGTCTATGTTGAAGCAGCATATGTTAGTTCGTATTCAATAAACCCAGAGGACATTGTTGTAACCACTCACCTTTTGCTTTGTTCCTCGCAGCGAACCACTTCCTTTCAAACCCGTTGCTTCGATCAACACCATCCCACCTCCAGCCAGGACGAATTCCGTACCGGTTGGGTTCGAAAGCTCCTTGGTATGATTTGCCGCTGCTTCTGCTTTTGCCGCCCTTGCTGCTGCTCTTCTTCGTAGCCAATAGTTTGGCCATAGGATCATTCCATCTTTCCCTCTCTTTGAGCTCGTCATTCATGTTCGCATCATCAGCGTGTCGCGCCACAGTCATGACTTTCGCATCTTCCAAGTCCCGTCTCCGCTCTTCTTTCTCGCGTCTTTGCACATCACCTTTTCTGCTCTCTAGCTCTTCCCGCTGTTTTCGGGCCTCCTCTCTTGCCTTCTCCTCAGCCTCCTCCTTCTTCTGCTTCACGTTGATCATTCGACCGGACGCGTCACGATATATGGTCTGCTGAGCTAGACCACCCGAATCCAGGCCTGCGGCTTTCATGGCTTTCATTTCTTCTTTCTGCTTCTTCTTCAATGCCTTGGAGACTTGCTCTGCCGTCTGGAGGCCAGCAAGTGCCCCGTTCGCCATGACCGGTCCGTCGTAGTCCCCACCATCTTCTCCCACAATCGCGGGGTCATCGTCGTCCTGTTGCGCTCGCGCTTGAGATTCCTTCTGGGCATCTGCCAAAATCGCGTCCGCAGCAGCCTGTTCTGAATCTTTCGGCGCTTCTGCACCCACCCTAATCCATTTCGACTTTTTCGTTGGCTTGTTGAGTCCGCCTGCCAGTGCGCCCACTACCGTTGGTCCATCTTCATCCTCATCTGCATTTTCTGATGGTTTCGTCCAGGCGTTCGCGTCATCGTCGGCGATCGTGAGTCCTTCTGCTTGTGCCCGCTCTTTCCTCTTTCGCTTCTTCGAGGTCTTTGTATCTGCTGAGAGATAGTTCTTGGCGAGATAATCTGCCAAACTCATATTGTCGTTCCGAGAGGAGGTGTGTAGGGTTCCGGTCGATACATGTATCGAAAATGACGTCTCGTGAGAGCGTGCCTGCACGCGCACTAGCGCCGAGCCTAATTTCAGGCATTATTTCGCCCTGCACTGATGAGCGGTGAATAGACATGACAACAATGCAATTCCTCAATCAAAATGCCGCGAGAACGATCCGATGAGGCTGCGGCATGGTACACGGCTGTCTATCGAGCTGTTCAAGAAGTACCACACGGGCATGTGACGTCCTATGGCCACATTGCGACACTATTAGGCTATCCGTGAGTACTCAAAAAGCACAAATTTTTATGCGTCAAGAAGCTCAATCAGGCCGGACAGAGAACGACCACGACAAGGTGTGAACCTGAAAGCAGGCTGTTTGTGGTCAAAGACAATCTGACTCTGGCGACAGTCGGGATGTGCCTCAAGTATTTGCCTTCTGCCACCGATCAACCCGATGCTCGCTACAACAGCGATACAGTACCTTGGCAGCGAGTGATCAATTCAAAAGGAATCATAAGCCAGAGGCAAGTGTGATTCGTCATACCGGGGATCCTCCTTTCCGAGCTGTGCCTGCTGACCTTGACGCCTCAAAGGGGGACGAACGGCGCTGCCAGACAAGAAGCTGCTCTCAATGGCGAGGGTGTTGAGGTTGGCCGAGGACCTCTAGGCGAGAGAACTGTTGAATTCTCCACATATGGCTGGTTCCCGAACACGCTGCCAAGTGAAGAGAGTTGAGAGGCCTCCGACCTGGGGTGTAACGAGACGCTTCAGCCACCGGCGATGTCCGCGACTCCGTGGCATCACGCAGACCGTAATCATCATGCTGGAGTTTGACGGCTGCGCATCAGCATCAGCAGACGCTTGCAACAGTGATGGCCGGCCTTGCTCCGACGAATGATTGCTTCACGTGCAGCAACGCGGTAACGGCCGAGGAATGTTGTGCAGGTATCGTCGTACCCGATATAGCTCGCAATGACGTCCGAGCTTGGAGCTGTCATCCCGAATCCCGCGCTGCGCCTGGCTGGCAACATCACATCAGAAACAAAGCAGCCCAGATTGCCCACTTTCGAAACCGCCCGAGGCAGCTCTGAACAATTGCCGGTTGCGTAGGCCAACCGCCTGTGCCACGTTGGGCGGTTTTGGCAATCCCGATCATGACGGATCGCATGCGACCTGGGTCAGTGGGATCGGTGGCCGCGCCACAGACATGACCTTATCGCTGGACTCCCCACATCCGGCAAGCCTGACTCCAAGTTATGCTTTGGATGAAGGCAGTCGGTTACGCTCATTGACGTGCTATGTGCGCCTTGCAACGCGCTCGATGACCAAGTTCCCCTTCGCTAAGTACTCCTCACTGCCCGCACCAGGCAGAGACGCGTCCTTAAAACAAACACCGCATTCCTAGACCTCGCTCAGCCTCCAGGGCCTCGTGACTCAAGCTTCACGAGCGATAGACTCATCGCACTTGCCGCTCGTCCTAGCCAGCCGCCGCGCTTGTCTTTGATAAGCGGTCATTTCTGGCGATCACGTCGTCGGTCGTTCTTTGTTTCCATCAGGGGACAATAACCTGAGTCAATCACCTACGACCCCTCTGCACTCCCGTACACAGACATCAAGGTGCCCATTCAGTCACCTCGGCGGCTCATCGTTCGAACAACATCACTCTGTCATATCAACCCCACTGTTCAAAACGCAACTGTCGTGTTGAAGCAATCATGTCCTCTGAGCAGACCTTCTCCAACGCCGACCTCCGCGGCACTGCTCAAGACTATAAGCGCGACGCGGCACACAAGCACAAGTGGGCTCTCGGTGCCACCGATGGCACTGGACGAGCTGCTGGCAAGCCACGGCCTCATCGTCCATCGGAGACGTGAGTGGGAAATCAACAAGCACATGCCGTGCCGGCTAACATGTGATGTAGCGATTACAGCTTCAAGCGCCGTGCCGAGAAGGGCGCTGTAGCTTCGTATGCTCAGGCTGCCAAGGTCGCTCGCAAGCACGACATGCTCGATGGTGCAGCCGTTACGGACGACTCCTCTGGTAGCAACAGTGACGAGTACGACGAGTCTCCGTCCCTTCCCGTCGATGCCGGGGTTACCTACTCCTTTGATGCCTATCGCTCCCCATCCAAGGGCAGTCAGATCCTGAACGTGGCTCTCGCCAAGGCTGTCGAGAAGTTCGAGGAGCGGGAGACCGTCAAGCTGGTCAAGAGCGAGTATGAGCTGTTGGACTCCGACGGCGAGACTGTGCTCCCGTCACCCATGAAGACAGAGAAGAAACACAAGGGAAAGAGGGCCGAGCGAGCAGTCATCGTCGCTGAGGATGAGGACTACGAATTCGTTTGAGACGCAACCACACCCCACACCCGATGATGATATGATTCATTGTATACGGAACTGGGAAGCGGCGTTCGGGTTGCATCCTACCACTTCCATCAACCAACATTATAATATTGCTTTCGGAACGACGTGGACGAGGACAGCATGAGGAATGGCGTTTTTTGATCTGTCAGCATGGTCATGAGAAGAGCTCCGTGACACCACACACATTCTTGGGGCGTTCTTTGAGGATATGACTGCGAGATACCCTGTTAACCGAGCTAGTAGAGACAGCGGCGCTCGGCCAGCTGGTTTGTGACTAGAAGCGAATCATTTGAGCTTCGCGGTCAATTGGCCGCAAGCGAAACCGAGCCTACCTTTCATATCTGTGTCGTCGGCGTTGATCCTTGTGCATGGCGGCGTCCGTGGTTGTCCTCGCTTAATCAGAGTCATACTGATGATCATTCCTCCGACCGGCGGAGCATGAGCCGATTAGGATGGAAAGCCTAGCTTTCAAGCTGCCACACCACGCCGTCACAGCTGATTCGAGAGCGTGATCGATCCTGTGTTCCACATGTCGAGGAAATCGGTGTCCATCCCTTTCGCTTCTGCCTAAGGCCCCTGGAGGCGGAGTCCGTGTCAGGCATCTACATTAATGTCTCAGACCCTCCCGACTTCATTTCTCTGCCTCTCTTTGACTTAACATCCATTTCAGACAGTTCGCCCGAGCCCCATCAACGGCACGGAATGCGAGTTGGTATGCAAAGTACACGATCTGCTTGAGGGTGACTTCCAACGTTCGAATGGCGGCGAATTCTTATCGCCTGCGGAAGCCGCATGCAGAGCTGTTTGCATCCATTGTCGAAGGTCTACTTTACCATCGATGAAAGAATTGGAAAGTCGACGAGCGCAAGACGACTTCGCGAACCTTTTGACTTCGGCATTGACAGTTCCAACAGGCAGTATCCTGGTCGCTATGAGCCTCCATGATCGACCGAACATGGTCCTTCCTAGTTCACTCGGCGATTGTTTTCTGCCACAAAAGACCCTAGAGGACGAACCATCGTGAGGTTTGGGACAGCCCGTGATGATGCTATCCAACAGAAAGACGGCATTGTCAGACCGGTGAAAGATGTGGAGAAGCTCCGAGCCAGCTCACGCAGGCGCACCAAGAAAATTTGCGGCGCACGTTGTACCTCTCCCGGCAGAGGGCACGAAAGGCTGAAAGAGAGCTGAGAGCACATTCGTTCCGGTGTGTGTTTGTGTCTCTTTTCTGGCGTTGTCCCACTGTCTTTGAAGATTCCAGGTGGTTTGCGCGCTCCAGATGCCTCAGGCATAGGAGTTCCGGGAGCGTGTGTATGTGCTCGGCACGAAGGGCACCGAGTCAAGCATGGCCGACAACGCGAACCGTGAGCGCTCACTCCTCAGGTTTGCCAACGATTGCGAGGATGCCGCTGCTGGTTTGCATCGCTTCCGAGATGCCCTGCCCCGAAATGCCACTCGGATCACCGCCATCGTCGGCGAGTTCTTCGCCATCAGTTCGGCCCTGAGACAAATCCATACCGGAGAGGGAACACGCAGCTATGGTCCCTCCTTCTACCGCATCGACAATGATTTGCAGCTCGTTTTCCGGTCCCTGCAGGCTACGGTCGAGGACATTTTTGACATGTTTGCCCGATCGCATGAGCGGCCGGAACAGGTGGTCTGGGAAGATATGAGCCATCGACATGAGCGGGTGGAGGGCTACGGGCTTTTGGAACGACTAGAGTGGTACCGTGAATTCCTTGATGCTCAGTTTGACATCTTAGAGGGACGAGATCCATCAAATCCCGCCGACCTGCGAGATAATATCACCGACCTCCTCACTGCTCAACAGCAGACGAGACGCCGTGCCAGACGCCAGTCCATGCTTATTCCTGAGATCGATACATCTGGAGCCAGCACACCTCGGGCACGTCCACGCAGGATGTCAAGACCACAGATGCCTCCCCGCATGAACACGCCGAGCACGCCCACTGTGGTCTCAGATGGATCCTGGGACAATGGTTGGCCTCACTTTGCGCGACCATTTGCACCAGAACCGCCACAGCCTCCTCTGGTGTTTCCGCCAACACCAGGTTCGCCCATGTCCCCGACCTCGCCTGTCTTCAGCAACTTCACATCAAGTTCATCACAGACTGCATCGAGTCAAACTTCGTATTCAAGCGAACCGTATGGTCCGAACACTCTTGTGCACTGGTCAGAAGATGTGTTTGATGGCCAGCATCCAACGACCCAATACAGACCAGACTACCAACTGGGTGACCGCTCAGTCTGCTACGGCCAAGCTGATCCATACGCTCTCCAACACCTGTCTCGCGACGGCTTCCAGAAGGTCGTCGAACTCCAGTTCGACGAACGCAAGCTCTGGGTCCAGTTCTACTGGCGACCCAACGACCTCCGCGCCCGCCTCCTCATCATGTCCCAAGACAATTCTGGCCGACAAGTCCACCATTGCCAACCCCTGACCGCACTCAAAATCATCCGACGAGGCTCCACCCTCCAACTCTGCCAAGCCTCGAAAGACACCAGTCGCTACAAACTCTGGGCTCGCCTCAACTTCCTCTTCCACGAACGCATGGTCCTCTTCCACTCCACTTTCGTCGCTATGAAACACCAGGACAAACGCGGCATTCCTCACGCCAGCTTGCACGATGCCTTTGAACTCGAGACCGACGAAGGCGAGGCCATGCTCTTCGCGGGCCAAATGCAGCATGGTGAAATGCTTCACGCTTTGCGCATGTTCCGGGATCGCGGGTCCGGCGTGGTGAGGTTGGAGGTGAGTGCGTTGCGCGGTCCGAGGAAGCATGTCCCGATCTGGACCGCGTTCATCACGAGGTATGCCCATGATCCGGACTGGTGTGCGTGGGAAGGGAACGGGGTGGTGAGTCTTGCCGCCATCAAGCCGGCGCCGCCGTATGTCTTTGTTTCGAGGTACCAGCCACCGAGGGATGAGACGCGCCATTGGGTCTTGCCGTTCACGAGTGACGAAGGTCAGTTGCATCGTCTATCGATTCTCATCTCCGGTCTTGCTAATGTTGTGGTAGACGCGAGAATGTTCGTCGAGAGCTGGGCTGGTCTCTGCCGGAGACATGGGGGTCGTACTTGAGATTTTGGCAGTGTCTGCGCTTCGTTTCTTGGTCAGCGTGGCGTTCTGTGAGCATCTCCTCTTTGTGTTGATCTTGCTTCCTGCTTGGGGTTCAAGCGTTTCAGCGATCGGTACACGATGAACGAAGAAGATGATGTTACGAGATCACGGCTGATATGACTTGACGGTGAAAGAGGGGAGCGGCGATTTTGCTACAACGGTACTGCATTCAGCTCAGCTCAGCTCATTTCGAAACAAAACCCCTACTGAACGACCGTGCAGCCTCGACATTTTACCATGCCAGTTCGGACTAACATTTGTCTCAATTTCCAATTTCACCCCATAAATCCATCCCTCGCCACGCCCCTCCGTGCCCATCCACTCGACCATTCTCCTGACATCCAGAATCACAAACCCTCCTCCCGTGCCTTCAATCCCTTCCGATACCATCCAAGACCACACGGAAATCTTCAAATGAATCGAGCCCTTCGCCACATCTCCCAACATCCTGCGCCTGGTATGTGGGAAAGCCAAGAAAGATAAAATTCCTCCAGAACGGTCGTCGAAGGTCGCGCGCGTCCATTGGTGATTCTGATTATGATGGGCGGTAATTGCGGTCGCGATTGCGGATGCGTATAGTTTCAGGACCTAAGGATGTTAAGGATGATATGTGCCTCTTATACAGGTGTCGAGATTTAGGGGTTGGGAAGGACGCGTGTGCGAGGGAGATGGACCGCGTCGACACTTGTGAACAATAGTAGAAATGTGAATGCACATGTTCCCCTCTCACGCAGTCGTGCGTCGTGTTGTTGGATTCTCGAGGGCGGGCGCTGATCTGGTTGGAACGTTCCGCAGTGCACAGAAATAATAATAAGCAAGAATCGCGGCTGGAAGAGGTGTTAGACCTTTTCCGGGATCCTTGTGGCACGCCAGAGGATCTGGGGGTGCGATGTCTGTCTGAGAAGGAAACAGGTGTATACGGCAAATCCGATGGCCATCCATCTTGGGTTTATGTACGGTTCTATGAAATCACGCCTTTGCTTTTCAGGGCTTCTACCTCACTAGCTTCCATCCCGAGCATTTCCGTCAGCAGCTCGTCCGTGTGCTGGCCCAGCGTCGGGGGCGGCGTTCGTATGCTGGGCTGACTCTCTGAGAACTTCACAGGCGGTGAGACGAGCTTCATGGGGCCGCACGAAGGGTGGTCGATTTCGGTGACCATTCCGCGATGTTGAGCTGTATGCATGTCAGCTTGTGCAATTAACCTACAATATTGGGGAGGGATGACGGACTGTGCTCATGCTCTAGTGTCTGCTTGACATCGTTGATCGGGGCATATGGCATGCCGCTTCCTTCGAAGATGTCGAGCCATTGCTGTGTGGTCTTCGTTGTGGTGATGTCTTCGATGAGTGCCTCGAGCTCATCTCTGCGCTTCACACGATCGGCGTTCGTCTTGTACTTCTCATCCTGCGCCCATTCGGGTTTGCCGATTTTGTCGCAGAGCACACCGAAGAGTCTGTCGTTGCCACCGCCGAGCAGGATGTCGCCATCTTTCGTCTTGAAGCCTTTGTATGGCACGATCGAAGGATGCGCGGTTCCCCAGCGGCCAGAATCCGGCTTGCCACTGATCAAAGAAGAACTTGCGATATTGGCCAGAGTTGCGATTTGACAGTCTGCAAGGGCTACGTCGATGTGCTGGCCTTTACCCGTCTTTCCTCGAGCTATGAGGGCCGCCATGACCGAGTTTGAGGTGTATAATCCAGTAGTCAGATCTGTCACTGCGACGCCAACCTTGGCTGGTGGCCCATCTCGGTGGCCCGTGATGTGCATCAAACCCATCTCGGCTTCGACCATGACATCGTAGCCGGCTCGCTTGCTGTGTGGTCCAGTCTGGCCGTAGCCGGTAATGCTGGCATATATGATTTTGGGATTGACCTTCGCGACGCTTTCGTAGTCCATATCGTACTTCTTCAAGGCTCCAGGTAGGTAGTTTTCAACCAGGACATCACACTCTTTGGCCAACTTGTGTAAGATCTCCACTCCAGCTTTATCTTGGAATGAGAGGCCTAGAGACTTCTTGTTGCGATTGACCTACCTCTGGTCAGCAAGGCGGATTGTACCATCATTCAAAGCCCATACTGCTAGAAAGTAGGCAGCTTCGCCAGGTCCTTGCCGGCCACTTTGCTCGGTATAGGTGGCGTAAGGAGGGCCCCATGCTCTCGTGTCGTCTCCTCGCGTTGGATGCTCGATCTTGATCACTTCAGCCCTGGACAGTGTATAAGCTTGTATTCTTTGCCTGCAGACCCGAGAATGGTCGTACTGGGCTCTTCAATCGTACCCGAGGTCGCCCAAGATCTGCGTACAGTATGGCTAGATTTTGTCAATGACTAGCTTATTCAATCACACTCAATATACTGACTCCAGCCAGGACTCTGGTCATATCAAGCACTCTGACGCCTGCCAATGGCAGCTTGGCAGCATCGACCTCTGTGGCTAGACATCTCCTTTGTGAGAGTGCTCGGGCCGGGATCTGGGAACGGAATGAACGAGTCAGGAGCAGCACCGATCGTTGGAAAGACATTGCACAAAGATCGGACACTCGAGTAGGAGAAAGTTCTATATATCTAAAACATCTGTTCTCACATTGTCATCAAGTTGGGTACTCGACAGTATATCTGGGAGTGATCTGCCAGATTCACACCTCGGCTTCAGCCGGACGTCCCGCCGATCTCGGATCTCGGTGCGTGCATGACGCTTGCACCAATTTGCAGCTCTTGCTTCCACAACCATCCGACATCCCACTTCCATAAGATGTTCACCGGCATTGTTGAGATCATCGGCAGTATGTCTGGTCTTGTTCATTCCACCCGCAACGCTGCGCTGACACTCGGCCAGCTGTGTCGAAGCTTGTAGAGCTCGACGAGTCCTCCAGCGGCGGCGGCGGGACCTCTCTGACCATCAGCGGTGCTGCTAAGATTCTGGGCGATTGCACCTTGGGCGACAGCATCAGCATCAATGGCACATGCTTGACCGTAACTGAGTTCTCCAAGGATGAGTTCAAGGTCGGAGTTTCTCCAGAGACGCTGAGGCGAACAAACCTGGGGAAGCTCAAGGAAGGCAGTGGAGTCAATCTTGAGCGCGCCGTAAGCGCGAGTACGCGGATGGGAGGGCACTTCGTGCAAGGCCATGTGGACACGGTGGCAACAATTGCGGAGAAGAGGCCAGACGGGAATGCTATTACCTTCCGACTGGCGCCCAAGGACCGCAGCGTGTTGCGATACGTCGTGGAAAAGGGCTACGTGACGCTTGACGGAGCTTCGCTCACAGTGACGGAGGTCAACGACGCAGAAGGCTGGTGGGAAGTCATGTTGATCGCGTACACGCAAGAGAAGGTTGTGATGGCGAAGAAAGAGAAGGGCGAGGACGTCAACGTCGAGGTCGATATGGTAGGCAAGTACGTAGAAAAGAGCGTGGCGGCGTACTTTGAAGGCAGTGCAGGGAGCGGTGGTGCAATGCTGGAAAAGATGGTGTCGAAACTTGTTGAACAGAATCTCAAGAGCTCGCGGTAGGACCATCATCGCCATAAATTACGGAGGGCAATCATCCACTTAAAAAGATATGGTGCACATGAGTAAGCTTGATCTGATGGAGCACTTTGTCGGCCAAACTCGTTGCATGAGCCACACGATCGACATTCTTGCACAACTGTCTTCTTGCTGCATGCGAAACCTGCTGGCACGTCAATGCCTCCAGCTGCTGCACATGGCACAATCGTAGCCTTTCCCGCCTCTGGAAAGCGTTATACAATGCCTGCAAGGCTGGCCTTCAACCAGACATTGCCCGTCACTACAGCGAGGTAGCAAAGGACTACGACTTCACATCTGCGAAATTGTCTTCAAGAGCTCGCGGGTCTCTAAACCATTCGATCCCATCGCATAACAAGGGCGGGAATCAGTACATTGTGAGACTTTGACGCCATTCAGCGCCAAGAAGACACCGTGGTCCAGTTCTCTCAGATACTGCTCGACTCGGTCACGCTCGAGGACAGCAAATTCAACGCACAAGATGCCAAGCGAATTATCTCCTTCACCGGGCTCGCATTGCTATACGTGGCGCTATCGCTCGTTACGAGCGTGTTCGGCATGGACATCTAGTACATCAACTGTAGTCAACCACGAATTTGGACTGTTCTAGTAACGTTTCTCATCGTCATTACGACTACGGCGCTGCGGTATGGGGCGTACAAGAATCGGGAGCAGATATTCGCCGTTTCTGCAAGGAAGCATGGGCGCGTCCCGGCAGACCCGGAAAAGCTGTAGTCGTAAACAGAGCGTCTAGCATTCGCTGAATCATCTCCTCTCCTCTTTCCTTTCCGGAGCCCAGTTCTTCAGCCACGTTCTCGCAGCATCCAAGTCACCACCTTCGGCCTCAAGGGCACCGACACACCAGTCAAAAGCGTATCCGCCTTTACCCATGGGCCCGCCATCCTCAGCAGCAATCATCTCTGCCATAATCCTCTGCCTTTGACTCTTCTCATCTACGCAGAAGTGTAGTGGCGTCCCGTGTCCTTTTGTCAGACCATCTAAGAACGGCTTGATCATAGGCAAGGCGTCCTTCGTTGTGATGTTGGTATTGAGCTCGAGATTCTTCCGACCCGTCTTGCAGAATTCGTTCTTACACCAAGCCTTCCCACAGCCTGTCAGGATCTGTTGAAGGTACTTTCGCTCGATGCGGCGGCGGAGAGCTTTGTTCTCCGGGTCATACATGCTTACGTACAATGGCCCAAAGCATACGGAACAGAGGCCGACGTCGTTACCGGGGCCTTGGCCCATACGTGTTCCAGCTCGGGTATCGCCGCTCTTGGAGCAAGTATCTAAAGTCCGACCGCAGTTGACATTGCGGCAGGGTGTTGGCGGTGGCTTTTGTACCCGATCAAGGTCATGGTTTTTGAGATGGGTCTCCATGTCGCGCAGACGCACGATTTTGGAACACAAGTGGCACTCTGTTGTACGTGCTCCGTCCGCGAGCTCGTGAGGAGTCATGCCGGAAAGTAGTGCTTCTGCATTTGGGACGTCTGGATCCCCCTCTTGAGGCACCTCCAGATGGCAAAATCGGCAGAGGATGAGCTTGCCAGGACAAGTGCTCGTTCGGTGACGCGCGAGACTCGGCAGATTGGCGAATGTTTCCGCAGTGCTGCATTCACTGCAACGTAGAACCTCTGCTGGATGGTAGATGGAGTTGTGCTGTTGGTGAGCGGCTGGCGAGTTTCCATAGGATTCGTCGTGCGGACAATGCCAATGGTTCTGAAATTCACTAGATCTCTTTTGGAAAACCTGGTCGCAGCCTTTCGGACACAAGACGTTGTTTCGTAGGCAGAAATTCTCGTGCAGCATCAATGTTCGTTCTGGCACCCATTGCTTACAGTTTTTGCACCTCACGTCTCCTTCGTTCGGGGCTGCTTCGGTATCTGCTGGTGGTGCGTTGTTCGTGGTTGCTTTGGGATCAGGGTGATGTACTCGGATGGTATAGCGTCGTGGTTCTAGGGAATCGCCGCCAGTCGCGCCATTTGCCTGAGCATCAGCAGGTGCAAGAGCATGTACAGATACCTGCAGGGCCTCAGCATCCTCCAGCTCGGTATTGGTAGGCTCCAAACGTATTCTTTTGCGAGGTCGCGTATTCAGCTCTGCGAAGACAAACTCATCAAGCCTTGGTTTCGCTCGCTGAGTGCCCGAGAGTGGGTTCACCAATACACTAATGTCTTCCTCGTCATCCACAGCGTCGACTTCCAACTCTAAGACCTGCGCTCTGTTCCACGATGGCAGCGTATAGTCGACGTATTCACCCGGCAAGACTTGGCCACTATGTTCCTTGAAAAGATCCAGCTCACCTCCAGGCGAACTGCCCTTCTCCGTCCCTGGCGCTTTTTGCATCTTCGCCGCTATTCGCTTCATTGTCTCCCGTGCTTGCTCCTCATTCAGTGCTTCAATATCGACTTCCAGGTCTGTATCCACGACGCAGATACCATCCACTTCTGGTTTGAACCCATCAACCAGAAACCTGAATTCCTCCTTCTTGCCGCCCACGCCTCTTCCACCAGGCACAATCAAGACCTCACCGTTGGTAAGGGTGGTATAGTTTGCTCGCAGGTGCTGCTCTAGCAATGCTTTCCAGTCTTCAGGATCATATCCAGGCTCGAGCGGCCTTAATTTGACGAATGTGCCTTTCGGCAGCTGTCGCGCATGGACCGTAATCTGCGATCCTATGGCTCCATCCGGTGCAGGTCGGTTTTGCTCGTCAATCTGCATCGCGTCTTCATCCTTGCTAAGTTCTTCGGCATTCAAGCCTAATGCCTCGAGCAAGAATGAGCTGAGCACAACCTCCCCTTCCACTGCAGAGAACTCCCGGACCCCGGCGTACACCACGCGACCTTTCCCTGGATGTACTAGGCGAAAGGTCAAAGGATATGGCAGTTGCTGCTTCTGATCTTGATACTGCGATTCTGCTTGGCGATATGCAGAATATGTGGCAGAGTTGTAAGGGTCATATCGTGGGAGGTCGAGACGCGCACGCTCAGCAGCGAGATTGGACGAGGCGGACAGTAGTGCTTCGAGCGCTGAAGGCGGTAGGAGGATCTTGTCACCGAAAAGTGGATGCGATGGTGACGGCGCTGATACGGTATATTGTGCCGACCACTTTAGTTGCGCGGATTCGGCCATGGTTATTGTTTCAAGGAGAGGACGGCCTTCTTAGTGATTGTCAGCATATCGATCTACATGCGCACCTCGTACAGGGAGTGATACTGACCTGGAGAGAGAGAGGGAAAAGGCGAGTCTGTCTCGAAGGCTCCATTCACATTCGTCATCACAACCTCAGCCGGTCCGAAGTTTATCCGATGGATCTTGTGCACCTTTCCACTAACCTCACTTGATCATCCATGTTTACTGGCTCACCCTACGTACGACTACATTGAGACTCTCTGGGCGTACGAAGGTGACATCGCATAAGGATGTGAGAGATTGTTCTTGTCACGACAAGCTGATAAGCAGTTGTCTATGATGGGAGAATGTCCTTGTTTTAGCATGTCTTTCTTCTCAGGAATTCCATATTAAGCGGCCTCATGGAATCAGGCGAATGTAGGCCCGAGAAATCACGAGCACTTCCGTTTTTTAGCTGATAAATACATGTAGCTACGGGTCCGGACGAGCGTTATGGCGAAGAACTTCGAAACCTTTTAGTGCCTTCCGGCTGTCGAAGGCGGCTCTACGGCCGGCTCCATCGACGCCTTCCATCTATGTGTTCCATGCCGTAAACTCTAGGATGCATCAGCATTGCATTCCTTGAAGCTCCTGTCTTTGGATTCTTCCGAACCGGCCTGTGAACGAATGTCAGCATCTGCATCTTGGCCGCTAGGAACTACAAGACTCGCCGACTGATAAACAAGCCCACAGTACGTCCCTTGCCGATCAGCCCAGCTCTCCACCTTGAAAATTACTCGATAAGGTCCCGGATCGCCTCCTCCATAGACATTGCCACTGGCCAAGATCGGGTACTGGAAGAGCTCGGCGTTCGGGCAGTCCTCGAAGTCGAGCTGTTCCTCATTCTCGAACTCGATGGCGAAGCCACCCGGGTTAGCATCGCTGCTGCCGGGCTGTGAGAACAGTCCTTGCCGGACAGCAGCGCCAATATGCGTTTCGTCGAACTGGACTGTGTTCTTGCCCTTATAACGGCCTTCTTGTATCTCGGGACATGAGATGGGATTTTCCAACGAAAGACCAGCAACCTCTCTTCCTGCTAGTTGATTTGAGCCAGGTGTTGAACGCTCTTCGACAACCGGTATGCCACTCGTCAATATTGCAGCGGCTGTGATGGCGAAGTAGATGCGGACGAAAGACATTGCAGCGGCTGCTGGTTGAAAAGTCCAAGTGGCCAAGTCAGGGAATTGACGGGTATAGTCAAAGTCAAGCGAGATCAATGTGTAACAGTCATGCAGCTCATATTCATGTGGGGTGCTCTGGACGTCGTCCATAAATAGACCAGGTCACAGCCTTGCAAGCATCCTGTTGCCGCAGGCATCCGGCATCCGGGAATGAGTCAGCAGAGTCATGGGTGCCTACCAACCAACAACACGTGGGTTCGAGTCGACTGTTGTACTTCAACTAGTCGGACGCCCTCTAACCGGGGAAATTACGAATTCGGTTGACCTAGACTAGCTACTGTATTGGAAGTGTCCCAGTATGGTGGCGGCTGGCGCAGCCAGAGAGGGTTGCATGTCCCTAGACATGGCCGGTCTACCCGCCCCGTTGGCCGGCTTGCATGTATGCTCCAGAGCGAACCGGATGTTCAGCCCAAGTAAGAAAAGAAGAAGCCCACTCATCGCTCTGAAGTCACAGTACGGTCCCGGCACATCTCTCAAACATGCCCAGATCATCATCCTCAATCAACCGTTGATGCCAATACCAGCATGCCCTATAAAAGACCTTTTAAGCAGAAGGTCAATCTCGCGAATTTCAGATTCCCCCCAAGCTCCGGGCCAAGGCAAGTTTTCGACTCCGAATACTGACAGATGTTACAGCGATCAAGGCATGTAAAGTCGGAAGAGATCCGTCGGCTGAAGTCAAGTAGCATATTCGTTAAGCTATGAGCAGATCATCCGGACAGGATTGGGACGAAACCCTAGACAGATTCGCTCCAAGGACATAATAGCATAAGACCAACAGAGAAGATAGCAAGACCTGCAACTACAGACCCTTTGGTTTCGGGCTGCTAGCACATTAGCGGATCCTAGGGTCAATAGGAATCGTAGAAACACCGTATACATGCCTTCACTTGCGCGTAAGGAAGGATAAGAGTATGGCTGCTGTAATTAATGTAACGCGTAGACAATGTAAAGCGCAAGAAGGCCACAGGCGTATATCGCCGTATGCGTATACAGGATTCTGCGCAAGTATCAGGTATTCGCTAATCATTACATACGCCAACAACTTACGCGCTTAAATAAATCTTTAAGGTAGAGTTACCGTAGAAAAACAGTACTTTGACCGTAACGTATCGGCAGAAGGTTGGTATGTTAGGCTTAGGAGTAGATTCGGGGTAGGTCGGAGTAGACTCAGGACTTATTCAGGCCTTCAAGTGAGGCTTGCTCGTTCCGCTTGCAGCACTGCGTCCCATTGCTACATACATAGATAGAATGCTACATATGAGTCCGTCATTTCTGTCCGATACCGTCCTGGATACTGTCTGATCCTTAATGCGCGGAATTTACCTACTGAGTGCGCCAAGCACTGACCTTCAGAGCAATCTTGATCTTGCCTGGGTGGCCCTCGCGGCGGAAGTCGTAGCCTACTCTGTTTTCCACCAGCTCTCCTGCCAATTCTAGCTCTCCCCAGAGCAGCGTGTCTGCGGCGGCGGAGGCCCTCTCACGAGCGCAGAAACGGTTGCCCTCGCGGTAAGGGCCATTCCGCTGGTAGCGAGTTTGCGTCGCCTGGGGGGCGTTGTGCCTGGCTTCGAACTGCTGGTCGTCCGCCTTGTCAACGCGAGCCATCACTGGTTCATACTGTCAGCGGCCCGAACGGCATATATCAGGCATTGAGGCAGAGGCGCATAGGTAAGGGACCAGGGCTGATGATGTTACAAGTGATTGATGCAGTTAGTACCGTGATTATGTATTGGGCTTACATGACGCTTAGTCTTGAGAGGGGCAGGTAATAGTATTTGGAGAGTTAATTGAGCTTGAGAGCAAGAGCCAAACAATGATAATTTCTGACTCCCACAAAGATGATCCTGCGTGTTCATGAGTTATGCCAAACCGCCAGAATGATGCCCGACATTGCAAGCAGTGGCACCGAAGCTCACACTTTTGCCACTAGCTTCAGCATTCCTTAAGTGCTGTACATGATGGCACGCCTCTTCGTATGCTTCATGGCGTTCCATTCGTCGGAAGTGTGAGGGTGCGTGAGATAGTCGCTGCCCCCAGCTGGCGTGTGCTTGAGCTCGCCTTTGAGCTGACGCTCCCGGGTAAGCAGTGTGCTGGAAGCGTCGCTGGCTCTCTGCCTCGCACAGAATGGATCTCCAGCGGAATAGCCAGACATGTGACGTGATCTCCGCTCGTTATTTCTTCGTTGAGCGTCACCGTACTTCGTGGCGTCGACAAGCTTCTTTTCCTCAGCATAATCGGCACTATGGAACCAAGTAAGCGCACGGTGTCTGCGAACCGGTACTCAGAAACTATTGGTGGAGATTCATTCTTATCTTGGTAGTACATGCAGAAATTCGTCCTATGCAAAGTGGTATCATGATCATCAAAGAGGACGAAATGGAGAAAAGAGAAATATCCTGGACTGCATCCAGGTGGAGAGAGAAAATCCAGGAAGATGAGGCGGATAATTACCAAGCATCTTCGCCACCACCATCGTCGGCCCCCTCGTCGTCCATTCCATCACCATCGTCGAAGTACTTTTCGGCGTTGTAGTCATTGCCCAAGTCGTCGTCGTCTTCGGAGAAATCGTCATCTTCGGGGATCTCAAGGCCGTCATCCTCACGCTCCTCATTCTCGTCGACTTCTTCTTCGTCTTCCTTCTCCGCGGTGGCAGTGTCGATATCGGCGTTCTCGTCAAATTGGGCAAGTTTGTCGATGCGCTTCTTCTTGAGTAGGTTGATGTGCTTCTGCTTTCTGTTCTGACCGGCATCGTCCTCGTCGTCGCTGGCGACCAAGTCACGTAGCTCTGGTGGAAGAAACTCTGGCACTGGAGAAGATCAGCGCGCGTGCGGCCACATTTTCATCACAAATGATGCATACAGATGAGCGCGTTCTTCAAATTTGGCAGACCGCCGGAACGCTTCTGGTGCTTGTTGTTGAAAGTGGCCTGATCCTCGAAAGCATTGAACTCGGCTGGATTGCGCTTGCCAGTCTGTGGATAGTCACAAAAGAGTGGGCCTCTACGCTTAAGAGCAATGAGGTTGCGGTGGTCTTGGGCGCGCTGCTTTTCATAAGCAGTTGGTGGTGGGGCCAACATGACTTTCATCTCCTAGAAGTGCTGTCAGCGTTGTCACACTCAAGAAAAGAAGTGGATGCGCTATATCGAGACGACACTTACTGGGTATAAGGTCTTGACCCAGTCATCGTCGTCGCCAGCTTCGGCACGGTAGGCGGCGATCTGGTCTTCAAGTGCTGGGTCGACCTCGAATGGAAGGTCTTTGCCGCCCATTCGGCCCATACCACCACGCGACATGCTGACGATTGTTGTTTGGTGTTGTGGTGAAGTGTGGTGTTGGTGAACAAACGAAGGTGAATTAATTGATTCTAGAAGTGCTCAATTTGAAGATTTCAGCTTCCGGCTATCAAACCTTATCGAGCGCTAGTGCCCGGGGTGCGACATGACCGCTAGCTGTTCTACACCAAACACTGAAATCTACGACGAGCTTGTCCTGCGCAGTAAAATTGTTTATTTGCGCTATCTAGTATTCTTGGTGTGGTTCAGAAGCCGAGATTCTAATATTGGACGAAAATGTAGTTTACGCTTTGCAGCTATGCTATACTTTGCCGACTTTCCAAATATATAAGCAGGGCCTTATTCATACAATTGAACGCATAGCGCAGTTTAAGCTACATCGCATTTAGTACTTGGATACAATCGGACCTACTTGACCAGAGACTACTTTGGACGAAAGGTCCACGAAAATGGCTTTTTGGATTCTTGCCTTGTCCCTTCCCAATGCTTGAGTGTCTGGACATCACCCATCTTTGCCTTGTCTTGACTGTTCGTTGTCAGAGCCTCCACCAGGCCATCCACGAAGATATCTCTCACTTCATGGTTGCTCATCAGTTCCATTTTCGGATTCTGTGCAAGCGACTTAAACACCATATTCAACATGCGGTCCTTGGCCTTCCTGAACTCCATAATCAATCGTGCGTTGTAGTCATTGTAACCGTGAACCTTGAAGGGAAGCCACTCATCCATGACAAGTTCCTTGTAGGATGTGGTAGCTTCCAAGCGGCCGCCGAAGAGGAGTGTGGCGAGTGGCGTAATGAGTGTGCTGTCGCGCATGAAAAGACTGTCGCCGCCGACACTGCGTGCAAGGGTGGTGAAGGCGTAGATTTGGTCTTCTGGAGCAGAGTTCGATTTATTGTCGGAGCTGGCGTTGATTGAGCCTGGATGCATGAAGACCTTGTCTTCTGAGGCAGTACGGTGGCGCGGGCCTCGCATTTGGGGGCTTCTCACGCCAATATTAGGGTACACGCCGGCAAGGAGGAGTCCCTTGACGAGATCGATGTTGTCGGAGTTCTGGTTCAGTGCCTTCCCGCCGAATTCATGGTTGTGGGAATCTTTAATGGCGCTTGCGTCTAGCAATCCAGCACCGATCAAGTTCTGCTCAATCTGCTTGGCAGACTGATGAACAGCAGAGAAGGCGCCAAAGTGAATCATGCGCTCTTGTGCTCGGCGAAATGCGATGTTGGTTCCATACTCGTTCGCATATTGACGCAATTCTTGGAAGCCTTTGACGTGAGCGATGTGATCTGAGTTGGCTATGTGTAGATCTTCTCTGGCACGGTTCGCTCGTGCCTTCTCACCGGGAGGAGACACGAAGAGAGACCTCTCGGTTCCCATCGAGCCGATAATAATCATTGGATCCAGGCAGCGAAAGACAATGCCTAGCAAGATCATTTTGCCAAATGCTGGATGGACAGGAATTTTGGCAAGGACGCATCCAAGCACAGTCAATTTCTCGTCATCCGTAAAAGCCTCGATAGCTTTTAGATCCTTAACAGCGTTGTCTATGGCTCTCTGCGTGGGAGGCTCGATAGCAGCCGACAAGAATTGCGATACCGACTCCCCAAAGCCTTGTGCTTTGATTGACAAGCATACTTCTTGCAAATCAGCTCGGAGCAGTTCTGGAAGTCCCGACGCCGACATGGCTTTGCTTCGCTCGTGAGAGTAGAGTGCGTAATAGTTGCCGCTCGAGACGCGACCCGCCCGACCCGCACGCTGGCGCGCGTTGGAACCGCTTTCCCATACTGTTTGCAGTGCCGTAATCCGCTGCACAGGATCATAACGATTCTCTCGCAGCTTTCCAAGATCTATAACATGCTTAACATCAGGCACTGTGACACTGGTCTCGGCGATGTTCGTAGACAGAATAATCTTGCGGGTGCCACCTGGCGAAGGCTCAAAAATCAGTCTCTGCTTGTCGACTGGGACTGTAGAGTGAAGTGAGTGTATCGAAAAGGCCTTATCATCTGCAAAATCCACTCCGAAGACAGGGTTTCGTTTCATCAGCTCTTCCGTCGCAGTAATCTCCTGAAGGCCTGGTAGGAAAGCTAAGATAGCTCCGTTTGAGCTTGTCTTGCAGACGTGGGCGAGTGTTGCTACCAGCAAGGCTACAGGCACGAGCCCTTCTTCTTTGCTGTGCATTTTCGTATCGGCTTCACTCCGATAAGCCACTGGCGTCCTTTTCCAGTCGATCGAAGTCGAAGCTGAGTCCAGATCTTCTCTCCCGCGCTCAAACTCGGCCTCGGTGTGCAAGTATTCCTTGGTGGCATCATTGTCCAGAGATACCAGGTTCCAAAATTCTTGTCGATTTGATCTGACGATTTCGCCCAAGACATCATTGAGATACTTTTCCTTGACGGGAAAAGTTCGGCCAGGGACGTTTAAAACCGGACAAGGAGCTGGTTTGCCATTAATATCGTTTGCCAGATATTCGGAGAAGAGCTTGGTATCCATTGTCGCTGACATTAATATCACCTTTGGTACGCTCTTACCAGCAGCTTGCCTAGTTTTGATAGCCTTCTTCAACACAACAAGCAGAAAATCAATGAAGACGTCTCGCTCGTGAACCTCGTCAATGACAATGTGTGATGTGTTGTCCATGACGTCGTCTGCATCCCATTTGAGTCGTTCGAGTAAAATACCGGTAGTGCAGTAGGTGATGCTTCCTCCGAGATCTGGAAACCGTGATTCGCCTCGAACTTGGTAGCCGACTGAGCCCTTACCTTGCTCGCCACGCTCGGCTGCCACCCGTTGTGCCACCGAAGTAGCAGCCAGCCGACGTGGCTGTGTACAGACGATGTCGCAAATCGCACCTTGTCCGCGTTTGATGGCGTCGTCAAGAATTATCTGCGGGACCTGTGTTGTTTTGCCAGACCCCGTTGCACCGACAATGATACTGAACACTTCGCCTGACACGAGTTCGAGGACTTGTGACGAGTGCTGGCTCATTGGTAATGCTGCCCTAGCGTTGCGCAGCGTCTCTAAGGCAGGATCTGCTTCAAATTGATGTAGGTGTCTCAGAAGCTGTTCATTTTTTGAAGCCGCAGGTGTTCGGGGATGGAAGCGCTGCTTGGACTTTCCAATGAATGCATCCGATGCTGTCAAAGTCTCTCTCACGTCGGGTAACCCGGCTTGCCTGGCACTGATCAGAGTAGCTCGCATGATCTCGCACGCATCGGGTTCCACCAAGGTTGGAATGGGGAAATGTCTGCCTAGAATTTTGGACTTGTCCAGATCACCTCTGCTCAATTGAGCGGCAAACTCAGCCAAGACGTCTGGTCTCTTGTGTGCGAGTTCAATGGCAGCTGTGAGATATGCGACTTCTTCGGCACCTTTCCTCGTCCCCATCATCACTCGTTGACCAATGGCCACACCGTCCAGAGTCAGTTGACTCGCCATGATGGTCTTGCTCCCGTAGCTTGCAGGTTCATTCTCAAACTCGAGATATGTCCGTCCTTGAAGTCTTCGGTAATACTCTACGAAGTCACGGGCTGTCTTGGTACTCAGGGCTTGAAAGTCGCTGCTTTGGCCCTGAAGGACGTTGCGCGTGACTTGCATCTCCTCTGCAGCGCGCTTGAAAGCAAGAAGTGCCCCAACTTCAGCCTTTGTGACAGTATCACCGTAAGCGACGACATCAATATTCTGTTCAGGAAGCTTGATTGAAGCCTGTACGACGGAACGAGATTTGGCTTTTGCGGCTCGACGACGGACTTTGCGGGTCAGCATCCGCATTTCGAATTGGGGTACCAGTCCAAACTTTGCAGCATAGTTGAAGACATCGACCTTGCCATCCTTCTCTTGCCTCACAACGTCCTCTTGCAAATCGACCAGCTCTATCTCGTCGTCGCCATTGTGTATTTCTGCAGCGCTGTCGGCTTCGGATGTGGGCCGTTTGCGACTTTCAGCCTGTGAAGGCAAGAGCTTTGTCAACGCTCCGGTTTCATCCAACCTGGCCACCATTGCCACCCACGAGTCTCGTTTTGCTAGTTGTTTGTTGTGACCTGTGCCGATAGTCGTCTCATTAATCAGACCGCCGATTCGCAGATTGAGGCTGCACTTGAAGCCACTGCCATCTGCAGATATATGTATCTGAGTCTTCTGGGCGAGATTGCGTGCTTGACAGATGTTGTTGATCTCTGAGGAAATGTGTTGGGCTTGAAACAGCCGTGCTGAAGCGTGCGCATACTGCTCTTTCTGCTGCATTTCCACCAGAAAAGGAGGTTCTTGCCACTCGGGTTGCGTAGTCGTTGCCAGGTTGACGCTTCTACTTTGCGCTTGCGGTTCCTGCACTTCGGTCATGAGTCGTAGAAGTCCCGATGTATGGCACCAGGACAACACCCAGAGCCATGCAGCCAAATCAGCCTTCTTTTTGGTCGGGCCACCTGCCGTGACGCTGAGGAATGTCCAGTTTTGAGCGACTGGGTCTTGGATTCTTACTTCGAGCGAAGTATGCCATTGATTCGGCCCATCAGATGCAGAAAAGCGGTGTTTGCAAATGTCTGTCAAGCGCAGTTTGCACTTTCCACACAAGCCGCGGAGATTCTGTCGAATGAAGTCCGCACCTTTACCTATATAGGCCTCGAGATCATTTTCCAGAAATTGCCTTGGATATCCGTGCTGTTTGTCTTGAGGCCCTGGTAACTCCATTTGACGACGGACGTAGCTCAAATCGATGGTTTGGACCTCGCTAAATGACCATCGCGAGAGTTCGCTGAGTAACGCTCTGGAAGCGGCCTGGCTGGCCTGGTTCGATTTTGCTGCATGTTGAGCACCAGGCGCTTCTGAACTATTCTCCACTTCATTGTGAGTGCCGCCAAGTCGCCGCTCAGAAGCTTCGACTTCCTGGCCACTTTGTCTATCGCTAGTTTCCTGCAACCACTGCCTTATAGCAGCTGCGGGCTCGGCTGCGGATCGGGCTGCTGCAAATCTTCGAATGATGTGGCGTCGTTGCGATGGACGTGTCGGTCTCCGCTTGACACGGGTCTCCAAATCTGCTAGCACCGCATCCTTTTCTTCCTGGGTCGCCTGGGAGTGTCTGTCCAATGCTTCTCGGGCCGCGTCCACCATCTCACTCCAATCAATGTTGACGTCCCGCTGCTCAATGTCATTTGCAGGAGGCGACTGAAAAATCCTGTCACTCTCACTGACGTGAACGGTGGCATACTGGCGTCCCGCGGAGAATGTACACCATGGTCTGAGACACGATGGATTTAGAATATTTTGCTGCAAGCCGGATGCCACAGGTAAGTTCCTAAGGCTGATGAAGTGCGCCCGGACCTGCAGTCGGATAGCTGGAGGCAGGCTGAGAAGTCTCATTTTGACAGCCTATGGCCGAGAGAAGCAGATTTCCCTTGGCGCACTACTATGTGCAGACTGTCATGCTTGCTCGGACGTCATTTCGTGTCTCCGGGCTAGATGTCCCTATCGACTTAGTGTTGATGATGATATGCTCTTGGTATTAAGGGTTGCGATGGCAAAGGAGAAATCTCGAAGTTGGAGACGGCCTTCGGTGCTAAAAGTTGTCCCGAAGATCTGCCGCTCCACGAAACTCTACTTTAATTGAACGCGTCGCATACGCGGTGCTAAGGACACAGAAATGGAGCAGAAAAGCATCAAGAAAACAAGGAGTAAAGTATACTGGCGGTGCGACATTGAGGTTTATCTCTACACCAGCTTAAGTTGGAATCCGCCACCTCTCTCTTCCTTCTCCCGACCCTTGAAAATGCTACTGAAATCCACATCGCCCGGCATACTCGGCGCAGCACCTCTGATAGGCGCATTTGGAGTTGCATGCCGTTTTCTCCTTTCCTGCCCAGCCTTGGAAGGGAAGGTCGGGAACATTGCAGTCGGCTTTGGTTTAGGATCTTCTCTAAAGTAAGCATGCTCCAGCATTTTCTTCGCACTAGGTCTCGCAGTTGGGTCAAGACTCAGCAGTGAGTCGAGTAATTGAGCTCCGGCATTTGTGAGGGTCGGGAATCTGGACCGAATGACACTGCCCTGCGCGTTGCGTGTGGACGGTAGTCGAAGACTCCTGGTATGGGGAAGTCGCTTGAAGCCAGGCCAGGTGTCTTCGCTCGGGATTCCGCAGAGCTCGAATATCTGCACCAAATTACGTTAATGGAAAAGGACGAGCAATAGGTATCTGTAAGCTTTCCAGTCATCCCGACTGGATGTTCAACTCACCATACTTAGTTGGTCAACCTCGTTCTTGCCTTGCAGCAGTGGACTGCGAGTGAGCAATTCCCCAAAGATGCAACCAATGCTCCACATATCGATGGCAGCACCATATGTTGTGGCGCCCAGGAGCAACTCTGGAGAGCGGTACCACAATGTCACTACGAGCTGAGTTAGGTTGGATGGTGCCGGATCTCCCACTGACCGCGCCATGCCAAAGTCCGCAAGCTTAATTTCGCCCCGGTTGTTCATGAGGATATTCGATGTCTTGAGATCCCGATGCAGTATCCAGTGATCATGCAGGAACTCGACAGCGCTTCCCAGCTGTAATAAAAGCGTCTTAACTTCGCTTGGCATGAACGGCTCCTCCATGTCTTCTTGCAGTGTTTTCAAATCATGTTCTAAGAAGTCCATGACAAGATATACGTCTCCTCTAGCCTCTCTTTCGCCCATTACCACTTCCCGCAGAACCACAATGTGTCGGTGCTTCGCGGCCCGGAGACACTGAATCTCGCGTAGCGCAGTGACCGGAAAACCTCCGTCTCGAAGCGGGTCGACTTTGAGCTTCTTGAGTGCTACAATCTCGCCGGTGGCCTGTTCTCTGGCACGTGAGACATACCCATAGCTTCCCTCTTCGATGGCATTGAGCTTGTCGAAACGCTCTACGGACCGGCATGGCTCCCAGGTTGGCGCGTGAAAGCGCAGCAGCTGTCGTTGGTGTTCTGGTAGCACTGGAGCAGATGGGTCTCCTTGCGACAGTCTGCGACGCTTCGACGGGCGCTCGTCATTATCTTCTGCATGTCCATGCTCACTTGACCCTGCCGCAATTTCTTCTGCTTGTGCTTCCGCAGCGCGCCTCTCTTTTTCTGCTTTTCGCTGCTTCTCCGCCTTCAGTCGCTTCTTCTCCTCCTTCTGCGCCCTGCGCTTAGCGTCTTCGAGCGCATCTTCCTCGGTATCTGCCCACCGTGACGACATGTTGGGCATGTTGCGGTCGGGGATGCGGAGGTGAGCGGAGTACATCAGTTTTAGGATTGAAGCTCGACAGCGCTTGGACCAAGTGGAAGTGAAGGTATATAGAACATTTGAGGTCAACATGTCAACCGAGTCCGCATCCTCCGACGCATCAAACTCGCTCACTCTTCTCACTGACAAAATGGTTGGCAAGGTACTGCATACCACGCGACAGTTACTTCGCCACGGTCCGAAAGGGAGCTTTCTTCGTACTGGAGCCTTTGGCGCACGGTGGAGCTCTGCAGAGAATGGACATAAATGGTCGACGCCTCTCGCTCGACAGCTGGCTGAGGCAATCACGGTATGTAACGGTATGCTAGGTGCAGGCGGACCAACATGGTTTTCCAGCTCATGCGGCTACAGACCACTGGTCCACTCCCTGTGGCTTCATTTATGCGTCAAGTCCTGACCTCCGACTTGGGAGGCTACTACACTGGAGCTTTGTCTTCGGACCGAGACCAGTTCGGTGCAAAAGGCGACTTCGTCACGTCCCCCGAGATTAGTCAAATCTTTGGAGAGCTTATAGGAGTCTGGGTTGTAGCAGAATGGATCGCACAAGGCAGGAAGAGTGAGGGTGTGTATTTGATGGAAGTAGGACCTGGTCGGGGGACATTGATGGATGACATGCTACGTGTAAGAGATGACAAACAATGTAAGTGGGCAGAAACTAAGATAAGTATCTCTCTAGACCATACGCAACTTTCCTCCACTTGCCAAAGCCCTGGAAGCTGTCTACCTCGTCGAAGCCAGTGAAACACTACGCCAAGCACAGCACCGTCTCCTGTGCGCTGATAATCCGATGACAGAAACGACGCTCGGTTGGGAAAGTGTCAGTCGACATTCGCCAGACTTGAAAGTGGTTTGGACGGAAGACCACAAGTTTGTACCCCGAGACGCGGTCAAAACTCCTTTCATCATTGCCCATGAGTTCTTCGACGCCTTACCGATCCATATCTTCCAGGCCACACATACCAAGGCCGAGGAGCAGAAACCGATTCTATCGCCCACGGGCCCAATCCAGACCAAGCAAAGGACGCAAGAGGGTCATCATTGGCGAGAACTTCTCGTTTCACCAAAGCCGCCACACCGGTTGAAGTCAGGGGAACCAGAATTTGAGCTGTCAGTGTCAAAGACAGCCACCCCTCACTCCATGTACTTGCCAGAAACATCATCACGCTACGCAGCACTGAAGACGATCGATGGGGCGACTGTGGAAATCAGTCCTGAAAGTCAGACTTATGCAAGAGACATGGCTATCAGGATCGGAGGGTCGAATCCAGAAGAAATCGCAGCCTACCAGCGTCGGGCGGCCAAATCGAATGTTGATATACCTGGTCGACAAGTGAATCCAACTCCAAGAGAGATACCACTGGAGAAGCCAACGCCGTCTGGCGCAGCATTGATCATCGACTACGGACCAGCAGATCGCATTCCCGCAAACTCTCTTCGCGGTATCCGACAGCACAAGCGCGTCTCGCCTTTCGAAGAACCGGGTGCCACTGACGTAAGTGCGGACGTCGATTTTCTAGGCCTGGCGGAGACGGCAATCAACTCGTCCCCGGGTGTTGAAGTGCATGGACCCGTAGATCAGTCACGCTTCCTTACAGCCATGGGTATCGAAGAACGAGCAGCTCAGCTTGTGAAGAAGGCTTTGGATGAAGAAAGGGCAGGGAAAAGCGGCAAGGACAAAGCAGAGCTCACCGAAACAGTCAAACGCATTGAAAGTGGATGGAAGAGACTGATAGACAGGAGTCCGCAGGGCATGGGAAAGCTTTACCAAGTCATGGCCATCGTGCCCCACACTCCACCCACGGAAGGACAAGAACGAAGAAGACCTGTCGGTTTCGGCGGCGACATATCCGTATAAGAGGGCCTCCTATCCCAAGATGCTTAAGCCACACTCTTCGCCGGTCTCACCATCGCAGTGAAAAAATACGTCCCCTCCAACTGCGGGACTTCCGCTTTTGCCAAGAAGCCAACCTTCTCATACAACTTTCTCGCTGTCGGCGTCGATTCCAGATAACATTCTGCTCCTTCAGCATCAACCAATCTCTCCAACCCATCGAGCATGAGCTTCGAACCAACACCGCGGCCTTGGTGATCTGGATGCACGGCCATGGATTGCAAGAACCAGTATCCTGTACGATCACCCATGATCTTTTCTCGAGTTTCGGCAAACATAACGCTGAGCTGATCGTAGTACCTTTTATCAATGAAGTCCGGAGTGCCGGGATAGCGATCTCCATCGCCATTGGGGGTCTGGTCAGACTTGTTTGGGACTGGACCGGCCCATGCTATCATCGCGCTCAGCTTCACTGCCGGCGATGTTGTTCTTTGGAAGACAAACCTGATAATCCGACTATCTTCCCGGTCTCGGAGTCCACGGCTTTGAACTGATGTCTGTTCGGGAGCGCGGCCCGCTGCGCTTGCAATCTTCTTCGCCAGTCCCTATACAATTCATGCTGGGCTTCAGTCATGTTGGGAGGGAGAGTGGACATGTGCAAGGCATCATTGGCGAACGCGGCAGCGCCCAGTTCGACTAGCTCTTTGCCGTCTTTGTCAGGAGAGGATCTTTCAATGATTATGGCCATGGTTGTAGATTGCAGCTGAAAATATGCGGATACAAGAGTCAATTGGGAGGGACGCAAGGGTATGTTATCTGCTGCGAAAATGCTGTTGACTCACGTAAATATAGCGAGGACTTTGCATCCTTCCACGATGATTCCACTACGGCGCTCGGGTCCGAATCCTTCCCTAGCCGCTTCCAAGTCCTTTTCCCACCTGCGACATTAGGGTTAGATTCTTTAGGCACCCATACAACAATGCAAAAAGCTGTTGCGCGGCTCATACAAAGCGTTACGGCTCGGTTCTGGTCAGCACTCTGCAATGTCGATATTCCGATCATTGGACGAACATTTCTAGGCATCGATGTTGCATCTATCTAGTGGTTATCTCGAGGCATCGGTACTTTCTGCGCTACTCTCTGGAATCTGGTTGCCTTCTTGAAGACCATGCCTTCACTGAGCGGGCCAACTTCCCTTCGGAAGATATCCTGATATGGAGTATGGCTCTCAACCATCTTGTAGCCTCCATTTGCGTGGAGCTGTTTTTGTCGCGATTCGATCTCGGCCTCCGTTATTAGCATGTCTACTCGTCGCATGTTCAAGTCCACGCGCAAAACGTCGCCGTCCTTGAGAATTGCTAAATTGCCGTTCTCTGCGGCTTCTGGTGATGCATTCAGAATCGATGGCGAGCCCGAAGTCCCAGACTGCCGACCGTCGCCGATACAGGGCAAAGAATATTTCAAACCCTTCTTCAGCAAATGACCCGGCGCAGTCATGTTCACAACTTCCGCCGCACCTGGATATCCTAACGGTCCAGCTCCACGCATCACAAGAATCGTCCTCTCATCAATTGGCGCCGTGTCAATGCGCGCATTGTAATCTTCCGGCCCATCAAACACAACGGCTTTCGCCTCGAAAGCATTCATATCCTTCGGATCCTCCAAAAACTCCCTCCTGAACTCGTCCGAAATCACACTCGTCTTCATGATCGCCGAATCAAAGAGGTTCCCCTTCATATGCAAGAATCCCGCATCACTCTTCATCGGCTTCACGTACTCCCAAATCGTCCTGCGATCCCAACTCTTCCTTCCCTGCACATTTTCCTTCACCGTCTGCCCACTACATCCCACCACATCACCATGCAATTTCCCTTGCTCCAACAACTCCGCCATCACCGCCGGCAGGCCTCCTGCTCTATAATACTCTTCACAGAGCATCTCCCCAGCCGGCTGCACATTCACCATCAGCGGAATTCTATACCCAATCCTGTCCCAATCATCCAACCCCAATTCCACACCGACATGTTTCGCCACCGCACCCAGATGGATCGGAGCATTCGTCGACCCGCCGATGGCCGTATTACACACGATCGCATTCTCAAACGCCTCCCGCGTCAGGATATCACTAGGCTTCAAATCCTCCCTCACCATCTCCACAATCCTCCAGCCCGTCTCATACGCACACTGCGCGCGTTCGCGATACGGGGCAGGAATCGCCGCACTCCCGGGCAACGCCATCCCCAGGGCCTCGGCCAAAGCGTTCATCGTCGACGCCGTGCCCATCGTGTTACAATGCCCGACACTCGGCGTCCCCCTCGTGACCAGATCCGTGAGTCCCTCGTCATCGATGTCCCCGGCGGCGTGCATCTCCCGAGCTTTCCAGAGCACGGTGCCACTCCCGATGCGATCCGTCCGGTTGTAGCCGTTGAGCATAGGTCCGACGTTCAGGCAGATGGCGGGGATGTTGACGGTCGCGGCGGCCATCAGACACGCGGGCGTCGTCTTGTCGCACCCGGTCATCATCACCACGCCGTCGAAGGGGTAGCCGTACAGGATCTCCACTAACGTCAGGTAGGACAGGTTCCGGTCCAGCGTGGCGGTTGGTCGACGCGAGGATTCTTGGATCGGATGCGTGGGGAACTCGATGGCGATTCCTCCGGCGGAGCGGATCCCTTCGCGGACGCGTTTCGCGAGCACGGTGTGGTATTGGTTACATGGGGTGAGGTCGGAGCCCGAGTTGGCGATTCCAATGATGGGTTTGGAGGATGCGAGTTCGGGGATGGTGAGGCCGTAATTGAGGTAGCGGTCGATGTAGAGGGCGGAGAGGGCTTTGTCGTCGGTGCGGGAGAACCAGTGGGTTGAGCGGAGGGGTTTCTTATCGCCATTGGGAGCTGTGGATGCGGAAGTGGTGAGCTTGGAGATCTTCTCTTCAAGTTCCTTGGTGCGGTTTCGAAGAGTGCTGAGTTCGGATTTGTAGTCTTCTATATCGATGGGTTGGCTGCTGCAGCCGTTTTGTTCTGGGCACTGGGAGCAGGACTCTGGGGAAGCTTGGCACGACATTCTGTGAGTCTGTTTCTAAGTTCTGGTTTCAACTTCATCTAATGCTACAGAACAATAAGAATACAGAGGTTCTTGGCTGGGCATCGTGAGGACTAAGTAATGTCGTCGACATGAATGGATCGTGGCAGTCGCCGACCCCTGCTTAACTGCCAGAACCCGAATGCCCCGCTGCGTTCGGCTGAGCTGCAGGCGAGGTCGGCTCAATAGCCCGAGTACGGCGGCATTCGGGGGTGCATGGTCGCCAGAGTTGCTCTATCGAGCGTATGGTACAGCTTCTGTTCTTAAAGAATTAGCCCGATCTCATGAGGTGAAGGAACCATCCACACAGAAGTCATCCGAGACAACTATAGCAGTCTCCTCATCGAGAATTCCGGCAGCTTTTGCTGAGAATTCTGTCTCTTGACCGCATGGATGAACACGAAGGGCATCGAAGCTCATTGGGAGGCTCTGCTTCGGTGACGGGAAGGCGTCAAGCTCAGCAGATTGTGTTCGAGATCGCGACTTGAAGTACTTGTCGCCCAGGGAAAGGGTCGGATATAGTCGAGTTATGAGACCTTTGAGCGTCGGCAGACACTATTTCGATGAGTCAAAGCTCTGCTGCGACAGCAATAGTGATGTGCTTACCGAGCAGATGATTCCCATGTTAACTTCCATGCTGGAGTAGATCGCAGCGAGAGGGTTGTCCCAGCTCACGTCGGTCGACTTGGAGATGACGTGTAGCGACTGCAGACGAAGTATCGACATCAAGCAGGACAAGCCACCCAAGCCAAAAACCAAGAAGAGGGTGAATTTCTGCTTTGGTGGAAGACGGAGCTGGTTCAGTACTGGCAATGGAAGTATCACGGTCGCAAGATCTGTAACGATGTTGATAGCAGCGTTGGTGAACCTGAGCAGACAACGTCAGCAGCTGCGAACATGTACGGCATCGATACCGGCCACACGTACCAGACAATCAGCCTGTTCAAGCAAGTGCCTTGCACTGTCGGATCCCAGAAGTGGTTGATTGGTGTGCATGCAAACACGGCGCTCAGAAAAGCCCAGAAGGTCCACACGGTCACAATCCCCATGAGAGCGTGACAAGCCTTGCGGTAGCCCCGTGTGGGAAGGATGCGGAGGTACTGGAGCAAGATGGAGATCTTGACACTCCAAAGCGCCAGGTAGTAGATCCAGACGGACGCCCAGAACCATCGTAACGACCATAGCTTCTCGTAGTCCGTCAGACTTGCATAATGTCGACCCATGCCGAACTCAACTAGAGCGAATTCAGTCTCCATGATGCGTTTCGGAAATGGACGAATGCTCACCTTGTTTGCACATGGTCGCGGTGAGAACGCATGAGGTAAGCTTGGAATGTTAGCCAAGTCCAGGTCAGACACCAGTGACATGCTACTCACCACAGCGAAGGCGATGAAGGTATCATCGGGTCCTGAATTGCGTACGATGGACTTCCTCGTCCAGATTCTGGCGATTACGAGGGCACCCGCGACCAAGCTGAACGCGGCTGTAGTCGCCACGACTGCACCTCCAGACGCGTGTCCGCCGGCTGCCATGCTTGGATAGAGATTGTGGTGCTCGGTGATGTTGCCAATTGTTCAGCTAGCAAGCCCCAACACGAAGAACCGTGCAAGAGGCTTTGGTGACAACAAGACACAGTGGCTGAAGCAGAGGATTGTCTCGAGATGAGTCTGTGCCAGCCCCATCGAAAGCTCACGATCGAGATATCCATATCCAGGAGGTAATGACCTCGTTAGCACGGAGATCTTGTATTCGTTAAGGCCACTTCGATGCCCATGCCCAAGATCGCGAAGCTTGCGCCTTGCTTTCGGCTCGGGGCACGGATACGGAATGAAGAAAGAACTACATGACCACACTAGCTTGCGTCTTCGGAATCGCGCATCGCATGTGCCCGTGCAGATTGACCACCTTGTAGGCATCATGCTGGCTCGAACAAGTCTGTGGCCAGCTTGAGAATGTGTAAATGTGCAGCGGGCCTCAAGCTCTGATGTAGCACACACATGTCCTAGATTTGGATATAGACCTGAGACAGTTGCCGGCATTAATCCAGCACAAACCGCCCGTGAAGGCTAAGATCTTCAGGCACGTAAGTTGGCGTGCTGCTGCAACTGAGGCTGTTCGCTCAAGATCTGCTGCTGTCTTGGAATTCTGACGAAAACTTGGGCTTGCTGAATTTCGATCGAGATCTGGCCTTACCACGAGCATGATCAGTAGTGAGACAACTCGGAGTCTTGCAACGTCTGCAGCTTGCGACGGTATGAGAATGTCGTTCAATGGGTGGCTGCTGGCGTTGCTCGGGCTTGAAACTGAGAAGGTGTGGTTCGCCGTCGAGACCCCGGTCTTGTGATCATTGACTTCAGGTCCTTGCAGTTTCTGTGAGGAAGGATCCTAGTGACCTTTCAAAGCGATCGGTCTTAGTCGGCGTGAGTTGAGCAGGTAAAAGAACTACACGCTGATCAGCTATCTGATCGACACAGATGAGTTCGATGTTTTACCGCACCTTTTCACTGAGTCCATCGACCACGTAGGGCGTCTTGCATTTGGAATACCTATGCGAACGCAGCTCGACTGGCATCTCGAGGTTTACAAGACCCCTCAACCGTCACTCCAGCATTGCGTCTCTCTGCGCCCCTCGAAGGTAAAGCCGCTTTGTAGCAGCGACGCGATTGTATGGTGCTCAGGCTTATCCTGCACATGCTATGCCCGGCTAGTATTGCTCGAGGTGTTCGTAACAGTTATGTATACATACTCAGTTTGCACATAATGCTTGGACCGATGGGGAATAAATCGTTTCCGGGGGAATCCTGGCCAGGCTCCTTCCTCATACGCGCAAGTACATAACATTCGCGGCAGCTGCGCTTCTCGCCTATCCAAAACAGCACAGAACACCGCTGCTTCTGGATGTCGACGCACGAACCGGGAGCCAAAGACGTTCGAGGACCAATGTGCTGGTATGCGAGGATCTCGGCAAGATCTGAGCAGGCTTATTGCAGGTGAAGCGTTTGATAAGGGAAACAGCGACGACAAAGCAGTCGTTCATCCTCTGAACGCGGATCAGCCTTGCCATGCTCGGGACGAATTGGAGAGAGACAACGTATCTCAAATCGTCCCTTGTCCACGTTTCAGCCCCACTTTCCTCGTTCTGACAGCTTCGGATTGATTGCGTGAAGGACAGTTCTTTCGGGGTAATATTCAGGACATTCAAGCAACAGATTAGTCACTGATACGGTCAAGTGACGTAGTTGTAAGAACCTGTTGATTAGTGTCGGACGTGATGGCTGAAGCAGTATGGCCCGGAAGAAGTGATGGAGTGCATGGCCAGCCGCCAAAGTGTATACAATAATTCTCAACTCAATCGCGATATGGGGTATCTTTAACATATACTCACGTCCCAAAATGCTAAAACCTGTTCTGGGAAACCGAAATCCAAGCCATGCAACGCCGTGATGCCTGTAATGAGTCCATCGCCCGATTGGTAGGGCCACTCGACGTCGGCCGCGCGGAATTACGAGAGTGAGCGAGGTGATAAAGCCATTATTTGTGCCGGACGACATCGAGTCTGAATGTCCCAAGCGGCAAATGGTGCCTCCATGACACTCCAAGAAAAGAACAACCTAAACTCAGATAGTGCTTTCGTCGTCAAGGAAGCCAAGACTGACACCATGGGAAGTCCTAAGGTCGATGCTGTCGTCTTCATCGTTATCGGACTGAGCAGAGTCGTGAGGTTCCTGGTTCTCCTCCTGGTTGACTGAACCATCCCCGTCAATGTTTAGAAGATTGAATCTGTTGGCCATCGGCATTCTCTTCCCAGCCGGTGCTTGAGACATGGGCTTCGGTGCAGGTGCGCGGATTGGAAGTGGCACGTTGCATTCGTCTGGAAAGAATTCCATCTTGCATCCCCTGTAAGCAACTCGGCTCATCATGCAAGTTCGAGCGTAGAGAGCGTTATTAATGGAATTGGTGAAGACCTGTTCGAACACGATCAGCAATCTCGCGAACCAATCCCGGAACGGTCTGGAGGGTATGTGCGGACAGGTGGAATGTTAAATGTTGCTTTGATTGCCATAGTATACAGTGAGCGGTGAAGGTGGCGGCTCTGCGCGGATCAGGCATTGTTCCACTCACATAGGCATTTCCACTGCGAATTACAATGTCGATGATGATGAGATTGTGAATGTGCTCCATATCATCACGAATCTGTGCTGCGCTGAGTCCCCTATCCACAGCAGATCGGATCAGGATGTTTCGAGTTGCACCACTCAGCACTTTGTTGTGGACATGGCTGTTGAGACGGTACTGGCGTTCCGCCCACTTCACCTCCACCCGCTTCGAGTGTAGATAGATGTCGTTCCGCTTGACCCACGCCAGATAGTCCGCTGCACCATCGATGAACGATACCGTCGCGCTCCTTTCGGTGGGCATAAAGACATTCAAAAGTTTTCCCCCCTTGACGACGGACAAGAGATCGCGATATGTGGTGCCGGCGGAGAATCCCGAGAAGTACAAGGTCCTGAGCGAAGCGCCATTGATGTTCGTCGTCGCGACTTCCCCGTCACCGTGGTCGTCGGTAAGGCTATCAGCTTCGTTGATGTCTGTATGATCAGGCAAGGACGAAGGGGAGACACCGTTGCGCGCGCGCCGCGTCGAGTCAGCTCCACGACGGAAGCTTCCGCTGTCGGGTGCAAGATTGAAGGAAGGATCGGACGCACCGGATATCTGCGGTGCCCCGATGGATGGAGCAGCAGGGCTTGGGGTATGAGTGGCGTGCGTGGGCGGCACATGGCGGAAGTCGTCTGCCCAAGAACTTGAAGTGATGGTCGGCTTATTAGTGGGCGGAGTCGGCTTTGGCTCGCGGGCGCCGTTGATCAGCACGGCGAGCGAGTCGGAGGTCAGACCACCTTGGAAGAGGGAGTGCTTGAGCAGTTGAAACTCGCGCGATTCTCGGAGCAGGCTGTCATATTCGGCCTGCGGAATGGTGACACTGGCGGGGTCTTGGCGGCCCAGAAGCTGGACGGAAGTATGCTGGCGAGGCATGTCAGCGAAACTGATATTGGGCGTGCGCTGGGCGAGCGGCCATTCTCCATTATATACGTACAAAGTCGGCTCTGCCACGGGAAGGTCAGTTAGTAGGCAGCGGCTACGTGCATGTCTCCTGTTCCCCTTACCTGCGGAGAAGGGCGTCAAAGTAGGAGCGGTCCACGGTCACCTGCTCGGAACAGGCCATATCTGCCGTCAAACGAGAACAGACACGTCGCGTGCGTGCGTGTCTGCGAGACCATCCGCATCCGCTTCCATATGCGTCCGCGCTTCGGTCGTGGAGCAGGCACTACAGTACTGCCTACCTCCGTGTGAAACCTGGAACTCTTATTACCAGGGTCGCCGGCAGGGACCTGGCTAGCGAACCTTAACCCTTCCCGCCCGGCCACCCGCCTCTGCGGCCTCTCCCGGCAAACGCCAAGCCAGATCCAAACCATGCAGCTTCGCAGAGCTTGCATCCACTCTTCCCATCGACTTGATGGATCAGAATGCGCCGCAGCATCCCATCGCGTCCATAGCAAATGCCCACGGCTCAAGGGAAGACGCCATCAAACAGCTCGCAGCCGCCGGCAGTGACCGTGACTCTCTATGGTCTCAACTCCTGAGCAATCCTTTTTTCACAGCTGGTTTTGGGCTTGCCGGTCTGGGGGCAGCTGCGCGGTATGGCTCACGAGGGCTCAGCAGCGCTGCAGCGTTGCTGAAGCATCGAATGCTGGTCGACCTGGAAATCACGAGACACGATAAATCATATCCCTGGGTTTTGGATTGGATGACGAGACAATATCAAAACCAGCTTTTGAATCCTGCAGAACGGCGACGAATTGGGTTTCTGAGTGGTCTCGCCCGCCGCCTCACGCCTCGGCTGCATCATCTCCAGATTGATACTCAAGTCACCAAGACTGCTTCCGGCTCAGAACAAACGGCATTTGCCCTGGTGCCCGGCCACGGCTCCCATATTCTGCGATATCGAAACGCCTTCATTGCCGTCAGTCGTGAACGTGTCGAGCGTAGTCATGACTCCCACGGAAGGCCGTTCGAGACCGTGAAACTGACCACTCTCTACCATCATCGTCATATTTTCGAGGACATCCTTCGGGAGGCGCACGAAATGGCGAATCAAAGTGTGGAGGGAAAGACGGTCGTGTACACCTCACATCGCATGGGCTGGGAGCCATCTGGTGAACCAAAGCGGAGAAGGCCATTCCAATCTGTGGTGCTCGAAGAAGGCATTGCGGAGCGAATCTTGCACGACATCCTTGAATTTCGCGAGGCACGGACTTGGTATTTAGATCGAGGCATCCCCTATCGACGAGGGTACCTCCTTTATGGCCCACCGGGCACTGGCAAAACTTCTTTTGTGCAAGCCTTGGCTGGCAAAATGGACTTCAACATTGCAATGCTCAGCTTAAGCCAGCGAGGGCTGACGGACGATCTGTTGAACCAACTTCTCGTGAATGTACCACCTCGGACAATCGTGCTTCTGGAGGACGCGGATGCTGCTTTCAGTAATCGGCAGCAAGTAGATGCTCATGGTTATAGCGGAGCGAACGTGACGTACTCTGGGCTGCTTAACGCTATGGATGGTGTGGCGAGCGCCGAAGAGCGCATCATCTTTCTGACAACCAATCACATTGATCGGTTGGATGATGCGTTGATCAGGCCCGGTCGTGTCGACATGGCAGTTCATCTTGGTAATGCCACCGAGGACCAGATGGGGCGCCTCTGGGATCGGTTCTATGCAGATCAAGATATCGGCGGCGCCGGCCGACAGCGTTTCATTCACGAAGCTAGAAAACACGATCTTATTGGAAAGGTCAGTACTGCAGCACTACAGGGGCTTTTCGTGTACAACAAGGGTGATGCCGAGGGAGCGATTGCCACAGTCGAACAGCTTGCAGCGCTTCGACCTGATCAGCGGAAGCAGGCTTGATGGGGGACACAAACCAACACCAGTCGCAACGACGTGGAAGCAGAACTTCGCAATAATGTAATAGGGTCTCGTTACTGAAGAACCACCAAAGCTGAGCGAGTACTGGACTGCCACAAACACAGTCCTGCCGAACCCGACAACTTCACGTCCTGTGCTCCCCTAGCATAACTGAAGCATGTGCCAGATGGGATATCGAGCATGCTCGTTGTAAGCTTCAGATCGACTATCAAATTGCCTCTCTCGGATGTCGTGTAGAGAAGCCGTCCCACGATCTGCTCTTTAATTGATGGCATGATTAATGCGCGATAAGGCACGTGGCGACAAGGTTCACCGATTCAGGGTCCATGACATGTCGTTACTAGACCATGGTTCTCCTGTGAGCCACACCTCACCTCAATTTGTTAAGCTTTGTGCGTGTCTAATACCAAAAGCTCGTGATGGCAGCGCGACTCCAAACCAGGCCAATTGCAAAGACCAGGCGTCGGCTCCGAGAGAGCACCTTCCCACCCGTTTGAATTGTTAACAATCACCTATGTGATGGCGCGCAGTATGCAGATCAAAAAGCTTGGGGAGAAGGTGACATTTCTCGGCCAGCCACAAGATACCACACGAATGGCGCGACTCTGGCTCAATTGGTCAATGCGTACCAAGTGTTTGCTCGCATTCGCCTTTGCCTACTGCATCCTGCTCCTACAGATCCAGAGAGCAGCAAGCCGGGACCCCACCTCCCTGTTCTTCCAGCCTGATCTAGGCTTCGAGCGTATCTACACAACGCGACGCGAAGCGGAAGCCCATGCTTTCATTGACAAATGGGATGTCAAGCGGCCTTACATCGCCCGGAACAGCAATCAGCGTGTCTGTGTGGGGATCCCGACAGCCCACAGATCGAATGCGTCTTACTTTGAGACAACGGTTGGGTCCCTGCTTGCAGGACTATCGCGAGAAGAACGAGAAGAACTATATGTCCTGCCATTCATTGCCCACTTAGAGCCTTCAACTCACCCGGCCTTTCAGACAGCGTGGCTTCATGGTACTACTGATGACGTCTTAACGTATAAACTCAACAAGAAGGACCGCAAGTACGTCGCTCATCTGGAAAAGTCCGAGAAGAATCACCACAAGAAGTCTCTCGTCGATTACAAGTACGTGCTGAAGGCTTGCTACGGGATCGGAACCCCATTCGTCTTCATTCTTGAGGATGACGTCCTGGCGGCTTCCGGATGGTATGCACATCTCAAAATAGCAATGGAGACGAAAGTAGAACGTTCATTGGCCGATGATACATTGTACCTTCGTCTCTTCTTCACCGAGAAGAACTTCGGCTGGAACAAGGAGCATTGGCCAACTTATCTCTTTTATTCCATTCTGGCCGAGGGGATAGTGGCTACCTCCCTGGTCCTTTTGCGCCGGCGCTCTGCTTTCGCGCGCATCGTCACTCCGCTGGCCGGCCTCATTGTCCTCGCGGTTTGCGTCCCTGCATGCATCCTTCTCTACTTTGCCACAGGCCGTCTGACTATCTCACCTCTTGCCCACGGGCTCAGACCAATGGACCAGTATGGCTGCTGCTCGCAGGCACTGCTGTACCCTCGTGAGCAAGTTCCAGGCCTCATAAATCGCTTTGAGCAGGAACTTTCAGGCATCAAGCTGCGCAAGGCAGTCGACGCGCTGATCGAGACATATGCTGATGAGAATGGGCTCAAGCGCTGGGCTCTGATCCCGAGCCCGTTCCAGCATATTGGCACGCGATCTGGGAAGCAAATCAAGCCCGAGAAGTGGAGAAAATGGGGCCGGACGAGTGCAGAGAGAATCTGGAATTTTGAGTTTGAGAGCTGGTGGATGAAAAATGCAAGAGAAGAGAGAATGCGGAATCAGACCCCGCCTGGCGATGCAAATAATAAGATGAATTCTCCACACAAAGCTTCTGCGGCCACGCTGATTGGATAGGCAGAGGTCCAGCAGTCTCGTGCATTGAATGACAAGACGTTGGGTTACTGCTCATAACAAGAGCTCAGTCTCTTGAATTTTCTGCACAATCATAGAAAAGATCGACTACAGCTAATAGGTATCTCCAAACCAGGTCAAGAACCCCACCACGAAACTATGCCCAACCACCACGCTCGCAATGCAACGCAACGCAATATCATCAATGCACACCCATCCCACCCTGCACCAAAACCTCCCCCTTCCCCCACACAGAACCATCACATCCCCTTCTACTCCGGACAAACCACACTCACCCCAGCAACGCCCTGATAGCAAGCCGAGTCCGGCACCGCATTCCCCGCACCGAAGAAGTTATTCGTGCACTGCGCATCCTTCCAAAAGTAAGTCTGGCATCCGGATCCCGAGACCGACGCACTGTCGCCCAGGGTTTCGGTGCAGCTGACGACCTGGTTCGCCGAGCCGGCGTGCACTCCCAGCGTGACGTCTCCGATGCAGTTGGAGCTGCTGTAGGCGGCCACGAGGGCTTGGTTGTCGCGACGCGAGATGGTGTGGATGCCGTGGGTGACGGCGGCGGCGTGGGCGCTGGCGCTGGCTAGGAGGAGGGAGATGGTGGTGGAGAGGGTGAATTGCATTTTTTTTCTGGGATTGATGGGCGTGATTTTGAGGTGGTGGTGTTGTTGTTCTTGGTGGGTTTTGGATGTCGAAGTGAACGGATATAGGAAACCGGGACCAAGGAAATAAGGAAATAAAAGGAAGAAAAAAGATGCTGTTGTTGTTTGTTGGTTGCTGAGGCTTCTTGCTGTGTGATGAGAGAGAAGGAGAGGTAGGAAACAACGTGGTACAAATGCTTTATAGGCATTTCTGAAGGCGCCGTATCGTTGGCGGCTGGGATAGAGTTGGAGGTCTGGATGCGCGATCGGCTATTTCGAGAGTAAAGCGAACACCGCGGAGTGTTTTACTCAGCATACACAGCCAGCGGTCTGTCGCTTCCTAGCATCGCTAGTGACTGATCAATCACTCTATGCTGTCTTTGCAATGGCGGAGAACGATTGCTGGGCAGGGCTCAGAACAAGCTTTTCGCTTGGTCTTAGTCAAGCACATGCTGCGCGCAGCTTGGCGTTACCAAAGGGCTTAGATGCAAAACTTGCTCTACGAGCGGTTCTATTTTAATCCGATCCATGGTGAGAGCAGCAGCCGACAGAGGACAACAGTTTTGGGATTATTGTATAGCTCGAAGTGCCTCTCAGCGCGATAGAGCCGAAGAATAAGATGCACCTCCAGGAGCTGGTAAGGACTTGCCCATCGTTGAAGCCTCGATCGAACCTCATGCCAGGAACGTTGTTCTTGCCGAAACACCCTTAACCATGCGACAGCATGCTATTCTTCACCATCACTACCATCGATCATTTCTTCATCGCTCGCACCGGCATCGGCATCTGGACCATTGTACACATCGTCGTCCAAATCATCTGCATCGTTCCACTCATCATCGTCCGACATATCCTCCATCTCCTCATCGTCGCTCTCTTCCACGGCTTCGCCCTTGGCTTTTCGAGCAGCCTTCTCCGCCTTCTTCCGTTCCACATTGGCCTTTTGCTCAGCTTTCCTCTTTTCTTTCTCTTGCCGCTTCTGCTCGTGTTGCTTTTCCATCTGCTTCATTTCCTCCTTGGTCTTATGTATGTATTCGTGCCACATCACCTTGCCAGAGCACATGCCCTCTTCGACTTTCGTCAGTCGCAGCTTAAGTCTTGGCCCAAGCTCATGTAGCTTGATCGCCTTCTTCTCGACACTTGCTCTCGCATCTCTTTGTCCATTCGCACTTTCCTTCTGTGGCTTTCGCTTTTGCACTTTCTTCTCTTTCGTAGTTGTGATCTCGACTTCAGCATCTGTTTCCGGCTCGCTTTCTGACCCTGAGGTGAAACCATCTGCTGCATGGGGATCAAGCAGGTAGTCTGAAACGTCATTCAGTTTGCCGAGATTGGGCAACCCGCTCCTTTTTCGCTTTTGCCCTGCGTGTGAAAGCTTCTCTGCTGCGTCTAATCGTCGCAGAGCTTTTGGGACCGACTTCGAAGTCTTCGTCTCGATGGCGTAGTGTCGCAGATCCACGATGACTTGCGCTGCATCTGATTCAGGATCTTGTGATTTGCGGTCTGCCAGGAGCACGCGCTTTACGCCGTCCAGAGGTGTGGCGATCGGATTAATGGCGGGGAACAGTGACTGGAATATCGACGTAGTGAGTTGTTCGAGATGTTTGGGAACCTTTTGCTTCTGCTTCTCTCCATCTGCCTCATCTTCCCTTGATATGAAGTTATTCATGACCATAAGCGGCGCCCTGAGATATTCTTCCCCAGCAGTCTTGGGCCGCCGTTGACTTCGATGCACATCCTTGGCCAAGCTGTACTTCAGCACCCTATAATGTAAAGTTGGTCCTCGCGGTGTAAGTGCTATGCGCAGCGTAAGATTTCCCTTCTCGCTCCGGCTGAAGAGCATGAGATGTGTTACTCCCAGAGGGCCTGCCATTGAGACATAGTCGCGCAGCTTGTTCGACCTCCGCTCTTTCAGTCTCGAAGCAGTGTCTGGCTCCATCATCCGCCTGACATCCTTCACCAGCTGCGACACACTGTGGCCGACCTCGCTCGCGCCAATCCGAATGACCATGCTCTTGGGCGATCGCGTGCCTGGCTTGCCTGCGGTCGCCGCCTGACCAGAGGGCAGGCCACCTTTCGCGGCGCCCACATGAGTACGCTTTTTTACTCGCTTTTTCGCCATGACAACTCCTGGACTTGACAGATATCGAGCGAAAGGAAATGGTACCAACCCAGTAAAATCCAGCTCCAGATCTGCGAACGACTTTTTGACAGGGATCTTGATTAAGGTACGCGCTAGATCATTGAGGTGTCGGCAGAGACCCGCTATCGATAAGCGAGTATTTGAGAGTTGCTTCACGATTTTGCGAGGCCAAGCCTTTCTGTACTGGACATTTACCAGGCGACCAACATGTCTTCCGTCAAGAGGCGAAAGCTGAACCCTTTCGACGCCGTCGATCCCAGCCACAAGAGCACCAAGCTAGACATATCGAAGAAGAAGTCGCGAGAGAAGCCAGAGCTCAGCAAAAAGCGGCCAGCCTCCGAAAATGAAGATCAGGACGAAGAGCCGGAGAAGAAGCCTGAGACTGCAGCTGCTGAAGCAAGCGCAGAGGGAGATGTGGCCACAAAAACATTTGCAGACCTCGGAGTGAGGGAGGAGCTGTGTGAGGCATGCGACAACCTGAACTTCAAGAAGCCTACGGCGATTCAGCGGGAGGCAATACCCGTAGCACTGGAAGGGAAGGACATTATAGGACTGGCCGAAACGGGAAGTGGAAAAACCGCTGCATTTGCCTTGCCAATCCTTCAAGCACTCTTGGACAAGCCCCAACCATTGTTCGGCTTGATTCTGGCACCTACTAGAGAATTGGCGTATCAAATATCACAGCAGTTTGAAGCTCTGGGCAGTCTGATTAGTGTACGATGTGCTGTGATCGTGGGAGGTATGGACATGGTACCTCAAGCCGTAGCTCTGGCGAAGAAACCTCATATAGTGGTCGCGACGCCGGGCAGATTGCTGGACCACATGGAGAACACCAAGGGATTCTCCGTAAAACACTTCAAGTACCTGGTTATGGACGAAGCAGATCGTCTCCTGGACCTGGACTTTGGCCCAATACTCGACAAGATCCTCCAAGAGCTCTCGCGAGACCGACGGACTATGCTCTTCAGCGCCACCATGAGCACCAAGTTGAATACGCTCACACGCGCGGCTCTGCAATCACCCGTGCGCGTCAGCATATCGGAGAGCTCCTATCAGACAGTCAAGAACTTGATGCAACGGTATATGTTCATTCCTCACAAGTACAAGGACATATATCTGGTCTATCTCCTGAACGAGTTTGCCGGAAAGACATGCATCATCTTCACCCGAACGATCCACGAAACACAGCGAATAGCATACATGCTCCGTGCTCTAGGTCGATCAGTAATCCCTCTGCATGGTCAAATGAATCAAAGCGCGCGCCTGGGAGCACTCAATAAGTTCCGTGGTGGCAGCAAGGACATACTTGTAGCGACTGATGTCGCAGCCAGAGGACTTGACATACCGTCTGTGGATCTGGTACTGAACTTTGACATTCCGGATGACAGCAAAACTTACGTACATCGTGTCGGACGTACAGCTCGTGCTGGTAAATCTGGAGTGGCTATTTCGATCGTGACGCAGTACGACATCGAGATCTATCAACGTATCGAGAAGGCTCTGGGTAAGAAGTTGGAGGAGTACGCCACCGAGCGGGACGAAGTGATGGTCTTTGCAGCTAGAGTTGCCGAAGCTCAGCGTGTGGCGATCACAGAGCTGAAGAATGATGCGGAGAAGAAAGGTGGTAAGAAGGGTAGTGGTATTGGGGGCGGAAGAGGGAAGAAGGGTAAGCGAGACAACATGGATGTCGATGAGGGGTAGAGTTGAGGAAGCAGTGCAAGCACACTGTCTAAAGCGGCATGCAGTGTGGAGAGCAATAGTCAGCAGAATGGCGTTGAGGCATACCCTCTGTGGGCGTTCATGCACACTTCTCTCATAGCAGCATATGTAGATACCCCTTCATTACACCGGCTCCACAACAAACCTATCAGCACAGCAACTCCCGTCCGTAACCAACATTCCAATTCCTCCTCCTTCCCATTCTCCATCTTCCGCCTCCAACACTCTCTGCCCATCCAGCCAACCCTCGATCCTTCTCCCCTTCACTTGCACCGCAATCTCATACTCCTCTCCCAGCTCCCATCCAAACTCTCCCTCGGCCAAAACAACCCTCTCCTCATCCTTCGCCTTCACAATTCCCACCTTCCCCGCAGGCAAAAGGACCAAAGCATACCACCTCCTCAAACCCCGATACCTGACCACGATGCCGGCCGCCGGCCAACAGTTCTTGAAGAACTTCGGCACAGTCACACGATAATCGACCCAATCTCGACAGCCCGTGAAGATCCCGCCTTCACCTTCGGATCGGGAAATGTAGAATTTAGATGGGAAGGTGATGAAGGTGGAGGTGTTGTCGATCCAGGCGCGTCGCCAGGGTGCGAACTCGGATGTACGGGGGAAGGCGACGAAGGTAGTGTGGGGGGTGCCGGAGTAGGATAGGGAGGAGAGGTAGGCGGTGCCTGTGACCCGGGATGGGGATGGGGTGCTGAGGACAAGACCGAGGCAGCGAATTGGTTGGTGGTTGAGTGTATCGGGAATGGTCCATCTATGGCAGAAGTTATTAGAATGTCTCGTGGCAAGACGAATAGGGTGGGGGAGTTTTACTCTAGTGTCTTTGTCTGTACATCCGATAAGGTACATGCCGGTCCATCCACGGATACGAGCTTGCTGTCTGGAGTGTAGTGTTTGAGTCTCAAGCCAATGTTGACAGGAGCGGAGACATTGTGGACACCGACGTTGGCTATGAGGTTTTGTCCTGGATACACGAGCGGCGAAGCCATGAGCACATAATGACTCTCTTCTAGCATTTCTTCTGGCATGAAAGTGTCTGTCATGACTTCGACCGGGTCGTTAGCCGCGCTAAACCCATCGAGCAGTTTCACCAGAAGGGCAGGGAGACTTGAGTCTATCACGCCCTGAGAGAGCTGCACCGGCGGAGGGAGATGGTGGTTGGGCAGGATTTGAAAGCCTTGCACGCTGCCAGGGAGTGTGAAGTGGTATTGTGCCCCTGCGATGATCAGTGTCGGTTCTAAAGCATCACATGCACTCAATTTACCTCCTTTGGGCGCTGGGAGTGCTTGTTCACCAGCGAGTTTACGTCCTAGATTTGTGATATCGTATGCAATGCGAGCATAATTGTTGATGGAGTAGCCGCCGTCGGCAGAAGAGTTGAGTGCACGATCAGCAAGGGGCCTGCAACAGGTCAGTATGAAATCAATTCCTCGTTTAGTCATTCCATACCCTCGCCAGTCCGCACCGTGGGAGAAGCCGTCCAGACCGTGGATGATCCCCAACAGCGCTCCAACATTACCACCATTCGAGTCAGTGTCCCAGCCGCAGGTGACAATGATGTGTAGTCCTGGCACGCTGGTCAGCGCAGCGCTTTCGTTTCTTATACCACTACTCACCTTCATCGATGGAATGTCCACCGTAGATCAAGCTCAAAACCTTGATACTATGATTTGGTACAATATGACAGACACCTTTGAATCTGTGATAGCCGTACTTCTCATCAATGCGGTCTCGTGTCTTCTCCCAGTCGCCGTCAATCTTTGCCCAAGCACGAATATCCGTTGTTGACCGTGCGATCATGCAGTCCTTTGGAATATAGCTCAAGCCGATGTCAAGGAGATGATCGATATCATTGGCAAAGAAAGCTTCGGCTTCCATGGCTGCCTTGAGAGGTATGTCAGCTTGCGAGACGATCAAAGGCAATGGGTGTTGATTACCCATGCGATAGCGCCGTAGACCCCTTCACCATCGTGGCTGACTGATGCAGCGGACTTCGCGAGCTGAGCTGCGAGATCTGGTTTACCTGGAGCACACATGGCGAAAGCATCGATGAATATCTCGCCTCCGATCTGCTCTGCCACAGTTTTGCCATTCGTTTCAATGGAGCCGCTTTTGCCACCTGGTATGCCTTGTTTCAAGTTCAGGTAGGCCGTATTCTCCGTAGAAACTCCTTTGCCTGCAAATAGCAAGGTCAGTCGATCGTTCGTCTCGAACTCCGTACATTGTGGCAACCCGTAGCGAAAGAAATATCGGCATTCCTACCTCCCCACCAGAAGACCGACTTGTTCTCTATAGTATTGTTAAGCCAGGTCTTGCCTATCTCCTCCGATGACAAGAGCTTGGCTCCATGCTCCTCCAAAGCGCGTACAAATACGAAGGTAGCCGTCACATCATCGTCGGTGACAATCAATGGCCGTGGCCCGCTTCTCCTCTTTGAGAATGGAGACTCTGCCTTGTGATGGACATAATAGCGAACGTGGCCAAGGTCAGATAGGATCTTCTCGCGTGGCCAGCCTTCGAATGGTCGTCCTAAGTAGACTCCAACACACTTGCCGATGACTCCAGCGTACACACGCTCGAGATGATCTGCCGGCAGAGGTCTGGACGACATTCTTGGCGTCACGGGAAGCTGTATGTGAAAGGGATGAGGTCATGAATACGAGGCCAGGATATCGCCCACCGACTGTGAGATCCGTCTCATGCGTGGGTGTACGAACCAAGTGAGACTCTTGCCCGGCATCCCAGGGTCCAGTGTGGTATCCATGTTGACGACTTTGCCCTGGACCTTGGTGGGGGCCACGCCGCAGCAGGGATGTGGCATACACTCAGCAAGTGCTCCACTTCTTGGTGGAGAGCTTTGGTAGCAGCGCAAAGTGTCAACCTGCCTGAGTGAATTCAAGATTTCCGTGCAGTCGATGCAATCATATCCCGCTCAACCGCAAGGCATTTCGCCATCGTGCTATCGAGGCTCCGCAGTACAGCAGCAAAGTTGAAGATTTGATTAGGTGACCAGGTTTGCAGCAATAGGACGTGGTCGAAAGAATCCATAACAGACCGGAGAGGATAGAGGCTCAGAAAACAACAGTCTTGTTAGAGATGTTACTGCATCAAAACACTAGGGGTGGAGCTGAGCTTCCACGCTGGTGTGCGAAGAGGAAAACGCCACCTCGATATCGGAGTCATGCATTCGCACCGGCTGTGGAGATGTGTCGTATCAGCACTTGAGCGACTCGGGAAAATGTCTCACGAGCAAGTGCTGTCTCGATTGGCGATGGGACTTTGAAGGAGAATATGTCTTAGCGAAACACGCCGCACCCAGGGCACATGTTTCCATTGCAATCAATATGATGTATAGAATTGTTCATACAACCAATGCCTGTTTCCCTCTGTCAATCTCCCACGAAAATCCGAAGCCTATTTCCAACTCGACAAGGTAGCCTTGTACCCCTATCCCCGAGACAAAGCCCTTCAATGCGGACCGCAATTGACAGGCTCCTTTGCTGCACATTCCAATTTACTCGCGTCCTCCACGAGTACAAGCTGTGTCGATGCCTCCTCATTCGACGCAATCTTTTCGTCACTCAAAAAGTCCTCGTCACCAATCACAAGCCCACGAATCCAAATGAGGTCCGCTTTACTGTAGGCATACTCGTAGTCACCGAAGTTTGTACTGAAAGAGTAACATGCCGACACTTGGCGGCCTGATGTGATGACTCCGGAACGGAGGTTACTTCGGAAATGTGGGCCTGTGGCGAAGGAGAGAGTGATATCGCAGCCGTTTGTGTTGGTTACAGAGTAGCAAGGCCCGAAGTAAGTTACGTTGTTACGCTGGGAAGATGAGTCGGTTAGTGGGACCAGCAAAGGGCAATCTGGGATGAAGGGAAAGGATATCACACACCTCGACGTCTGCGAATTTGGCGGAATTCTCGTAGTAAATCTTGAGGCCAGAAATAGTCCTCGATGAAGGGTCACGGAGTGCGATGGAGGATATTTCTCTGCTTCCTGTCGTGCCGGTGCAGTCCCGTTTGGCGAGAACGGGGCCAGCTGGTGAGCTCATCGAGTCCTCCAGAGGAACCGCGATAGCTGGTGACAGCACGCCCGCCACGATGGCCAGGGCGAAGATGGGGTTGGGCCAAAGCATGGTGTGATCTTTTGACAGAGGGATGTTGTCGTTTCAGAAATGTCCGTGGGAGTATCTTGTTGCTCTCGGAGGGCGCTCAGATTGTTGGGTATGTGACTTACCACTCTCTTTTCATATGCAGATCTCTAATGAGACTCACCGCACTTGCATGTCACAGAGTTTGACATGCCTTGGGTCTTTACTACGGCTCCACGAAAAATGGCTGCCCTCTGTTCGTGCAATTAAACAAGATTCCGATGGGTTGCACCGCAGTCGCCAGGAGTCCGAGTTGCTCTATCGTATCTTGGCCTGCAAAGCTTCATCGGCATCGCCGTTCCGCGCCTGGAATGGAGTGTGCTAGTTCTGCTGCTCGAGCTTCACTACGATGTTTTCAAGGTGGCTGCGCCCGCGGATTGACCGGATTGCGAAGGATAATGGCCTTCAAGCGGACAAGGCATGGGAAGTAACCTTGAACATTCTAAATTGGCTGAGAAAAGTAACGTGCACGGGGCGACTTGCATGGCATGAAGTCGATTTAGGGTTCACCCGGCACAGGGACACCTCCTGGTATTCTAGTTCTAGACCTTGGATGCATGTTCTGTCGAAGCGGCTGAATCGCACTTGCCGAAATATTGAATTGTACCGTAGTCATCGCCTTGGACTGGTGCCTGTGAGCAGGTGATATAGCAGAGCTCAAGCATTGGTGGGAATGTGAATTTTTGCTTGCGGAGTTTTTATGCACGAGAAGTTCTCACACATACACGCTTGCCATCGTTGGCTCCTAGCACAGAGGAAAAGATGCGATTGTGTGCTTCATGTCCGATCTGATGTTATGCTCTTGAATCTGGGGTTGGGGGCCTGGGACGGCCAGACTCGAATGGCCCAAGCAAACTGCAATGCCTGCGATGAGCTCGTGGGATAGCGTCGCTGCATCTGGCTCACCAGATGCAGTCAACCCAGACTGTTGGTCCAGCAAGCTTTCATAAGCCTCACTAAGCCACCATATCGTACCGCTGTCATGGAGAAGGTGGATCTGGCGTGGTGGGGCTGCCCTACATTTGGCAATTGTTCATGCCGCAAAGGGATTGTTGTTTGCGTTCGCTGGAGGTCACGCAAAGTGCACGTGGTCGACCTGCGAACATCGGAAGGGTAGTCGTCAAGTCGTTTCTATGAAGCATCGTGGCATCTGCAGCTAAGGTCTCTGGTCGATCCGGTATGGTGAAGGTCGTTGCGGAACGGCGATGTTTCGTTGTCCGTCATCCTGAGTGCAGCCGAAGACTGATCTGGTGATTTATGCAAGGGCCATGGATCTCGTCGTTACAGTTCTACTCGGTCCTCCGGGTTGACATCTGAATAAGCTGGACCGTGTTCCATCGGCAGTCACTCATGCTGCTTGTTCTGAACAAGGCCTGCTTACCCTTGCCTGATAGTCTCCTGCCTGCTCGTTTATCGTAAAACGAACTACTGCGTCGCCACTTCGCCAGGTTGTCAAGGCATGCTCATACTCATCTCGTGTGCCTGGGTTCTCAATGGACCACAAGCATCCACCACAAATTGTCAACGGAGTGAGGAAAGTGAACGCGACCACAGGCAGTGCTCCTCTCAAGACATTACTTTACACTTCGATCTTCGCGTGCCGAAAATACTTCATTCCAATCCAGGCCACTGTAATCCAGACCCAGGCCACGACGCCGGTCAATACCATTAATGCCGGGTAGTAGCCTACAATCGGTAAGGTCTCGTCGTCCTCCAGCTCAGGCGGAGCATAGGGTGTCTCGCCCACATCCCAAGCCCAGCTCCACATTTCTAGACAGCTTCCCATTCCTACAGTAAAGGTGAGCCAGGTAACGAAGAGAATGACCCAACCCCAGTACTCTGTCTCGGTATAATCATGGGGCTCCGGCTCCGTATACGGAGAATGTGTAGTTGCGACCTGCGATAGAGGCGAAGATCGTTGCTTGGAGCTCACTCTTCGCGAGATAGATGGCTCCGAGATGGAAGCCTCCGATGGGAAGTAGCTCGTGGCTGCGGCTGATAAGGGATTCTTCAGGCTCTGCGAGCCCCCGAAGCTGTTAGCCGGACGATCAAAAGTCAATATTTCATCATCATCGGTGGTGCTGGCATAGCTCGAATTGCTAATCGGGCTCTTGAAGTCCAAAGGGCTGGAGAGCTCGGTCTGCTTTTGCTGTACTCGATGATCTGTAAGCAGAGCGAGACGCGCAGAAGTTGCAGCTGCAGGTTCGCTCCAGCCGCTATCGCTGCTACTAGCCGCGACGACATTCTCGTAGCTAAACTTGTTGCGCAAAGGGTTGCCGTTCTCGTTGCTGTGGCGGCGAAGGCCGGGTGGCAATCCTAAGCCACTGAGCTCCGGCGTGACTGATGGAGGAGCTTGCTCTTGTTTCGCGGGAGTTGAGATCTGCTTGCTAGATGGACTCCGATGCATCACGCTATTCCTCCTTTCGCGCGTCTCTATCACCAGTCTACGCGTCCCAAGTAGAGCAGTCTTTCGCAAAGATCCTTTCCGCTTCCGAGTCTTGCTAGACTTCAAAGCAGAAGCCATTGAAGTCTCGCCTTTCTCGGGCGATACTGGCGAGTCCGGGGTATCATCATCGTCGACGCTCTTCCTGCTTCGCGAACTCTTAGGGCTCTTCGAGCTCGGCGAGCTTTGTGAATCCTTATCTCTTGAAGGCGGTCTCGCATCTTCCACAACGCCTTTCAAGAAATTGAATTTTGCGAGCAGGTTCCCACTCAGGCTGCGTCTATGACCAGACTGTTTGCCGGGCGATGCTGGGACCTCGGCTGGGGAGGAGGGTGCCGAAGGCGAGCTCCAAGGGAACTTCATATTGTCTGATTTCTTCATATCGTTGCTTTCCTCTGGCTGTAGATGTAGCGGAGGCAGCGGCCCACTGACTGTTCTACGGCGGACGTCGCTGCCATTGGATTTCTGGCCATCCTCCATGGTTTATTAGCAAGCACATTGACGCGCCTCCCACTTTCCTGCCTGCTACAATGAAGGACCGGCGTTGCGTGTCGCTATGGATGGATCGGGGGTCGCATAGAGGATCTAACCGTGATAATCGCGTCAGATGCGTTGCGAGCGGCTAAGAAGCTCGGGAGATTGTCCTTTAATCTGTATAGCAGCGAGAGTTGGAGGTGGGATGATGCTGGGAAGCCAGTGTCTTGGCTTCCGCTGCGTCTCCCACATGCGATTGAACCAGCCCCTAAACAATCAACGTTCAGCGCATCACGATACCGCATCTCCTTGGCTAAAAGAACCCGAAAGACACCATCTACATGCCTGGACGCCGTGCTCACCCCTTGTCTCCCTGATAACCTAGGAGCGCGTCTCCTCCGCCTGCTATGGCATCCAATCTGCCTATTCCACTCCCGCCACGGACTCCCACCCCTCCCTCAGACACTCCGCCCTCCCCAGACACCTTGAAACCACGACCATTTGGCATAGGACTGGGCTTGAGCAACAACAGTGATAGCACGCCAAGCATTCATACCGACTACGACTATGACATTCACACAGGCATCAACGATTCGCCTGCCGCACGCAACACACTGGGCGTGGAGCCAGGTCCAGAATCTGGCAGGAGCGATTCAACGGCCTCAATGCTCTCGCCAGAGAGCGCGACCTTTAGTATCAATGGCGGACTGAGTCCGGCAACGACGTTGTACAGTCCAATGACACCACAAACGGGAAACCTAGATGAAGGATTTGGCAGTATCGATGGCAACGCTGGCGCTGCTGTCACAAATCCTTTCAACTTCACGACGATTCAATATGAGAGGACTCCTTCGGTCGGTCCGAAGAGTGAACTCGTGGGAAAGAGACGAGGACACAAGTATAGGCATTCTTCCATCCATACCAGTCATATGGAGGGCATATTCAAGCCACCAGAGAGCAGGAGAACACCATTGGCTGTACCTGCGAGTCTGCCAATGCCGACAAGGAAAGAGGCTTGGTGGAGCATGACGAGGCAGCAGACTATTCGGCTGTCTTGGTGTGCGTGTCACTTCCTCATTGCTGGCTACGTGCAATTCAGTGGCGCTGGGAGTCTGGCCATGACTGCGCTCAGTCGATTGCTACTATTCGATGCAGCCGGTGCTACCGTGTGCGTGGTGGTTGATGTCATGGGGAATTTTGAAGTCTGGAAACGAAGCTCAATCAAGCATCCGTTTGGCCTCGAGCGCGCAGATGTGCTAGCTGGCTTTGGCATGGCGGTTTTCATTACCTTTATGGGCCTGGATGTCATTAGTCATGGCATTCAACACTCACTTGAGAACGTTGGCAGTCACGTCGCGCATTCGCCTCATGCACACGAAAGGGTCGGAGCTGGACGTGTCGATTCGGCGAGCTTGCTATCGATCGCGGCAACCATTGTTTCAGCAGTCCTGCTCAAGAACCACGCTCGTATTGGCAAAGCTATGCGCTTCGAGTTGCTCGCTGGCTGGGGCAAGATCCTTGGGAACCCATCGCATTTCCTAACAATCTCCTGCTCGGTGTTGATCTTGGCACTCCCGTTCCTCACCCAGCGGCATTACGGGGTGTTCGATTTCATCCTCTCGATCATAATCGCCCTGCTTATGGTCGCACTTGGAGCCAAACTCGGCACTTCACTGTCATCCATGCTTCTGATGAGTTACAATCCACGTAAAAAGCATGCGATGGGCGACATTATCGACGAAATCGCAAACTCTGACGCGGCAGTGACCAATGTGGATGAGGCGAGGTTCTGGCAAGTGCACTACGGTGTATGCATGGCAAACCTAAAGCTACGATACCGCAAGAGTCGAGGCGGATACGGCATGAACTCGGACGACTTGACGAGGATACGAAAAAGGGTCACCGATGTAATCATGAAGCAACTTGATGGTGTGAGGTGGGATGTAAGCGTCCAGCTGAGCATAGAGACGGATTAAGCTCGCCTTCATTAGTGTGTATTCCTGCTTTGATGATACCCATGGCTGTACATATTTTTATCAGGTACGAGTTCTTTGCGTGCCGTTCTACTAAGGACTTCTGCTTCGACTTGGCCAGCATGCTAAGAATTCACGATTCGCGATCAGTCTTTCCCCTGCCGGAAATTGTAGCCAGGTGTTTTCATCGAACTCCAGACAAGAATGGGACGTCCTACGTACAACTTCTGATCTTTTATGACAGTAATCATGTCGAAGACTGTGCCGCACCAGCTACATGCAACGAGATTGTATTGGCGCAGAAACATGATCGGAGCATTGGTGACTTACGCGATTCGAAATTCCTGAACCTCATACTCGCCATCTTGTTGCTTCTTCACGGCCTCACCATCCATGGCGCCGTGGACATAGCTAAGGAAGAGCATCAGCATACGCGTCGAAACGATGAAGGAAGCTCCTAACCACTCGGCCGATATGAAGGTGTAATATTGATGACATTTTCTCAACAGCACGGGTCTATCACAGCCGAACAAAATGACCAACTCGTCACCTTCCTTTGCCTGCAAGGGGAATGTGCCAAACCAGCCGGCTGGGGTCCGCATAACATGCGACATGACCGCACCCAGGGAGATGTAAGAGCCATCCCGAGGCTCAAGGTAGATCTCCTGGTCGTCCGCGCTCAATATCCTGTTCTCCTCGAGATCATCTCTCGGTGGGAAATGAGTCCCATCTTTGAGAATTATCCCGGCGGCTTCAATGCGACGGCCTCGCATTTGAGTTTTTGTCTTGACTGGAGTCCAGCATTGATCATGCGAGATGGTACGCCAGAACTTTTCCCGAACGAACGTGCCCTCTTCAATAAGGCGCTTCCTGTGTAGCTGAACGAGAGAGTGGATGTTCCTGCCTATCATTTGACTGACGTTATCACTAGGCCATGCGCCCACGGTCTCGCCTCTGGGAAAAGACGATAGTGTATCCAGTCGGATTCCAGTCGCACAGAGAACTCGTCCTTGTACAAGGAACCGGAAAGAGTATGGCGAGGCTGAGTGCAGCGAGGCATTGTAGGCTGGAGAGCCCGAGATATCGACGGCAGTGGCAGGCTGGATCTGATCCCAGTTCTTGGTGGTACGACGCCAATCTGGCACCCAGCTCGGCAGATCTCTTTGATGTGTGATAGGTCCTGCCTTGTCTAGATTTACAGCGTGTAGCAAGCCTAGATTACAGCTGTGCAGTATCCAATCTGTAGCCCAAGTCGTAAAGACCGTAAGGAAGTGTGACCGATAGTCAGGTCTAGGCATTGCGGCTCTTTCTGCAGAGTCCAATAGACCCAAAACAGAATACACTTTGTCGCGAGGGTCGCCAGCATCTTGTAATCGAGCATATCCAAGAAGTTTGTCAAGGGATAGACGATGTTTTCTCTTCCTAGCCAGCCTTATGGCCGCTACAGAATACGGAAGACTCAGGAGCCGAGAGCGCTCTACTTCGCGAAAGTGTTTCTGGAAGGCCTTTTTAACCTCCTGTTCCTCTAAGTACATGGTCCGGCCTACCAGCGACGTTAACCCATCACCCCCAAGGTAGGCTGAGCGATAGTCACACACAAAATAGCTGAAGGTGTCCCAATCTGATTGATGATGTCCACAGCGGATCCTGGCGTCTCTCGCCAGAATGACTTCTTGCAAAACCCAGGCACGACCGAACCACGGACGGGAAAGCACCTGATGCATGGCCTGGGCTCTCATGCTATCCAGGTGAAGGTTCAGGTGAAATTCAGACGGATCATGCTCCGGATATTGTTCTTGCCAGCTTGCCATAGCTTTTCGATAGTATTCTAGCAGGCTCCAAACTACCGCACTGGTGTTACTAGCGGTTCCTATCCAGACAGCAACGCTCTTCGCACGCTCGTATATTGTGCTCATCAAGTTGACCTGCGAACTTTTTTCTGTAACGTCGTTCTGATTGATGCATAAGGCATCGACCCAAAGCACACGGGGCTTGCCACTGGTAGATCGCAATTCCTTGAGTGCGTCATATAAGTTTACAGTGGCCTGGAAAGCAGAACCGGCGATGTAAATTGTGCGATTATCGTGAGAACTGCCCCAGGCGTATGAGAGGGCTTCGTATTCCACGTTACCATGTAATTTCTCGAATGCAAGAGAGCATTGAATTGGCTGCTGCCGGTCTCTGGCTGGCCACAGCACTAGAACTCGGATCCATTCGTTCGAGGATGGCAAGGGTTTATGCAAGAAGGATTCGTCCATGGCCGGCAATGGTCGAACCGAAGATTCTCCAAACAAATTATACAAGTCAGCGAGGGCAGGGAAAGGCCAGTCCGTGCCTTCTGGCGAACATTCGATCATCATGGTCAGAGCAACAGAGTGAGTTGCTCTGGCTCGGATAAAGAGATTGATGATGTCGTAGCATACACTTCGAAATGCGCCCCCAATAGTCATGCGGATGGCGTTCCCGTCGGAATCACCATTTGGCTCGAGGAATTTACGAGTAACATCTCGGAGCTCGTCCAGCTTCTCTTCGCTTGAGTCCTCGGATCTATGACCAAGTTGAACGAAAATGGTTGCAAGACGATCCAAGTCGTCGTTGGTGCCATGATATCTGCCACTCGCGTCGAATATTCGGCCATGAAGCTCAAAAAGAATGCGGAAGTAGTCTTTGGCCAATTCTTGTACTCGCTCAACCTCAGGCGCCTCAAAAGCCGATATGGGCTCCGAATTTGGCTCATCCATCGCCGAAGAACAGTATGATTAGTGATGGACGCCGGGGGCAGTGGAGCGGCATGGCCTCTATGCTCAAGTACAGGATCGTGGTTACACAGCATGGAGCTGAAGGAAGAGGCCGCACAGAGGCGGGCGCATCCTGCATGATGTGTTGTCCTCTGCCATCACAGTGCAAGAGATGTTGCCTCTCAGGAAACCTTCCAGATTACATCGCGTGTCTCTTCTAAGAATTGAATCTGTGGTAGAGGGATATATTGAAGGTCTTGCAAACCTGGTCTATTCTTAGACCCTCGGAGTTCTAGGCAAAGCATGTCATCATCTGACTACTCAGACTACGACTTCCCGAGACCTCGTCGCAACAGGACGAAAAGCATCCGTGGCGGGAGACTGAGAAGAGCCAGCACGCACCTCTCCGATGCCCCAGCCCATGAGCCCGAAGGCCTCCCGGGGTTAGATGACATCTTGAAAACAGGTCCGGAGAATGCCTCCCAGGCTGCAGACGGCAATGCCCCCGTCAAACGTCTAGTCAGAAGACTATACCAAGGGCCTCGCGATGCCGATGGCTTTCGCAATTGGGCTACGGAATACCCAGACGACGTTGTCGAGGAAGATGACAAAGACAATCCCGCGTTGACTCTCCGTTTCAAGAAAGATACAGACGAATTGAGAGAAAAGCCCGTGACACTGCATTCGATTGTGGTGCACAGTCTAGACCTAAGAAAACTTCTACGTGACGTCTTCACCGGCTACCCAAGTTTTGCATCAGAACTACAAAGGGGAAAGTTCCGGCCGCCTTTCACCGAGTTCGTTCATCGCTGGAAAGCGCTGCGTTCCAAGCTGAAGAGCGTGGAGGGCACCCTACTGTTCGACGAGCTCGAGTCGTTCTGTCAAGCTCTGAGAGATGAGCTGGGAGAGAAGCCCGAAGAATTCCACGAATTAGCCAGGCAAGGAGTGGTGACATGGAGTCTGCTCGACTACCTGTTCGAACCAGGCAGCATTGTTATCACTCGTGCCCGAAAAGTCGAGCAAGCACATCGTGTCACCAGCACGCGGTGGCAGGACGCTTCTGGGGGCATTGCTCCGAGACCTCCCACGTTTGTCGTTCGCACCGAATACGTTGACTTTACGGGCAGCGAGTACGGCCTGCGCGACTCCTCCGTGGAGATTGTCGAATTCAAGGGCAGCCGATCGATCATTAGCCTGGAGGCCACGCCCATGTCCCATTTCTCACAGCAGCAGAATCTCATGGGAAAGCTACGCGCAAGAGGGAGGAAAACGGCGGCGCTCTACAAATCCACATATATGCTTTATTCTGGGTTCATTTGGACCAGTTCACCTTGGCAGAACGCGCGCCATGAACGCTTCGTGAGTCCTTCGTGTGCCAAATGACGATGAACATGCTCTTACTCCTCACAGGTGGAAGGTCGCATACTGATCGATGCCGATGGGTTTTCGAAGTACAGTGAAGGCATTGAATTGAAGCCTTTGCCATCGGAGCTGCTCCCCGAACATGGTGGTATGTGACAACTCGAATTTGTACCGACAATTCCGTCCATCTAACGACGAGAAGATGATCTGAGCGAGGCTTCGTCATTGTTGCTCACACCGTACGTGAGAGGGTACGACTTGACAAGCAAGCAGTGGGCCGAATTCGAAGCCGAGAAAATCAGCGAAATCAGTTGGAGCGACCTCGCTTTCGACCGTCTCGTCCTGTCACAGCCAAGGAAGACGCTACTCAAAGCACTCGTGGAGAGCAATCCTTCGTATAAAGGCAGGCTGGACGACATCATACAGGGCAAAGGTTGATTCCTCAAGAGACTGTATCGAATATGCCAACAGACTGATTCCAATCTCAGGGCAAGGCATCGTCATCCTCCTCAGCGGTCCTCCCGGGACGGGAAAGACATTGACGGCCGAAGCGATAGCTGAACATCTTCGCATCCCTATCTTCCCAGCTACCGCCGGCGATCTTGATTCAGAATATGTCTCGGAACTGGAGAAGCAGCTGAGCAAAATCCTCGAGCTATCTGCGAGATGGGGCGCCGTTCTCCTCCTGGACGAAGCTGATGCATTTCTCGAGACGCGCAATGAAGACGACCTAGAGCGGAATCAGAGAGTTGCCGTCTTCCTGCGCTTGCTGGAGTACTACAAGGGTGTGTTGATCCTCACCACCAATCGACAGGTCACGTTCGATCCAGCATTCCATTCCAGGATCCACCTGACTCTGCACTACGAAGCACTCGACGAAGATGCGCGAAGTGCGATCTGGAAGACCTTTCTGGGTCCGTCGGCAGACTTTGACTACCAAGCCCTGGGCAAACATGACCTCAATGGGCGCAGGATCAAGAATCTGGTCAAGATGGCTCAACTGCTCGCACAGAGCCAAGGTAGCGAATTGGCAATGGTACACTTGGACCATGTGCTTGATGTGGCAATGAAGGGAGAGGAGGCATTTGCTTCGCGAGATTCCTGAGCCTTGGCCTCTCCGCGTGTTCTCGATCTTCTTAACTTTGTTTTATACTTCTTGCGGTAATGCTAATTGGGATCAGGTTTGAAAGTCGAGGGATGGAGTATCGGGGAGGTGGAATGAAGACCGAAGTTGAAGCTGGGACTCGGCTTTTTAGCAACTACCGGCTTAGGAGGCTTCACGAACGTGTCCTTCATCTTGAAGACTGGCATTTCGATACTTTCGCACGACAGGCTCGTTGCGCCCCTCGCTCACATTCGCACATCATGGATGCCACTGGGACCTTGCTCGTTGTAATCCGTCCTGGTCATGTATCCTTTGCTTGCACCACCGTCAACGATGAACAACAGCTTCCCGGCCACCTGAGCACCCAGGAACGCAGCCTCGTCATAACCGAACTCTTTCCATTCAGGAAAGTATTCTGGGATCTTAGCAGTCTTGATACTCGTCGGCGTTTGTCCATGACCGCTCGAATGCAGACTCTGGTGGTGCGACATTCCAGGTACAGGAGTATGCATTCCGGGTTGCGAGCCTGGATGCAGCTGAGGGTTTTGCGCAGTCAAGGCAGCATGAAGAAGTGGATTGACTCCAGGATGCGAAGGTGGCTGTCCAGGCAGCTGGGGCTGTGGAGTGTTCGCGCCTGTGGCCATCGGTGTTGACAGATTCGATGGTAGCTCAGATGTGAATATGGTAGCGGATGAGGGCGAGATGATGTACTTGGCTTGCAGAGTCGAAAGCAAAGCTTCCTTGAAGCCACGCACCTTGGAGCCATTGCCAAGTATTATGAGCGAGTCCCAAAGTTCACTTCGCTTGCCTAGTTCGCCGCAGCCTTGCACTGTACGATGTATAGCATCGGCGAGTCGCTCGAGAATACCACCAGACGCTGCCTGAAATCGTTCTTGCCCGACTTCGATCTCGCGTCGGAAGCCACCACTGGGTGCTGTATCAGTTGTACCATCCAGCCTCTCGAATCCACCGTCTGCAGGCTTGTCTGACACTGCGGACTGTGGTTCAGGTGTCTTTTGTCGCTTGTTCGAGCCTTCGTCGAGGGCGGACTGCATATCCTGGAGCTCTTGTGTAGTCTTGCCTGCCTTCTTCATTGCGTCGTGCAGTGCAAAATCTTCATAAATGAAAGTGTTCCGGGTACGTTTCGAGTTTGGTAATCGTGCTGGCTTGTTCGCTTGTGCAGCAGCTCCAGCTTCGCTAGCTTTTCGCTGCTTCGCCGCCGCCTTTTCTTGCTTCTCCTTCTCCTTTTGGGCAAGATACTCGCTCATGTTGCCGCTTGTCACGATACTTGCCACGTCAAGCACGCCATCGTCGTCCTCCAACTTCTTCTCATCGCCGACCTCGGTACCAGGCCCTGGACCTCGTGGACGTTCACCAGCTATCGATGGCTTTCTCTGTCCAGGAGCCGCGCCATCAGCACCCGTCGAGGCTGCTGCAGCCGGATTGACGACGGCATCGGGAGCGTCGATCGCTGGGACCTCAGTATCTGGAGGAAGAATTTCGCAGATGTTGCTTCTTTTGAGCTGCTCGCAGACGTCCCGATTGAAGCCTTTCCGGCCCTTGAGCAGCTCCACCAGTCGTTCAGTCATCGCATTGCCGCCACAATCCGGTACGGCAATTCCTCGTCCAACGTCTTGCAGCATAAAGTCCACCACACATGTGATGTCTGCTTTGTTCAGGCCTACGTCTACCACTGTCGCTGTAGGTATGCCATAAGCATACGTTGTGGCGATGGCCGAGTCCATCATTGCCAGAGCCGGTGTCTTGAACTTCTCAAATATGAACTGCGCAACCTTCTCGTACTCCTTGTGTGTCCATACCGGCTCCCCGATCAGCAGTATGGGTGTGTGGAATGGTGGGTTCACCGTGTTGTGGACATGCTCTAGCAAGGCATAAAAGCATTTCCAATCGACAATGCTGCCATTCTGTATGGGCCAGATGGCACCATCCTCCGAGATGCGATCCTCCTCCCATGCTGGCTCTTGCCCACTCTGCTCGCCATTGGGCACTGCGCCGTTCGCGGGACTTTCCCTCCTTCTTATCTTGATCGGCTCGAACTCCCCATCATTTTGACTCGGGAACATGCGCGATCGTATGCGATATCTTGCGGGTGTGAAGGACTCGGGCAGGCCTAGTTGCGCCAGCGTGGTTTGTGACCCCGGTGCGATGATCTGGTATACATCAATATTCGTCCCGAACCGTGAAGCATACTGCTAACTCACAAAGATCTGGTCATCGCGAAAGGGAGGCATCTTGGAGGCTATGCAACGAAAATGGTCGAAGGTTTAGTGTCCACAAGGGACTCTTGAGGGAGGGTTTGCAGCCTTCCCACGCCCAGAGTGATCGTTATGCGGCCAAATGAGAGGGCTGTGGAAGCACGCAGCTCACATCAGGTAGGGATGGTTCAGTTGAAAGTGGCCTGGCCTGGCTATGTTTTCCATTCAATGCACCGGCGCGACGGGACGCGATGCGAAGTTGCGATCTGAGGTGCACGCGACGTCAGGCAGAAAACAAGGCAGAAACGACTCGTATTACCATAGAATTATTGTTACTGCGTGGAAATTCGCCAGATTCAGTACATGCATCCCCTGCAGACAGTGGGAAAGTGAGCGTGGCCATTGTTGTCTACGCATGAGCCCGACACTCCCCAGTGCGTCACTTCGCTGGTCAAGTATCATCGTCGCCGTCGCGCCGCTCGACATTTCCCAGCCACAGCGATTCGGCGTGCCGGAAATCGAGGCTAAGCAGTCCGAGTCGCAACAACCACGGTGCTTGGGCAGAAATTCGCAACGACCATCACTTCTGATCGCACACCCGTCTCTCCTTGCTCGTTCCCTCCCCAACCCGTCACCTTTTCTTCCTGTACATACGTCTCCCCGAAAATAATGCGACGCCACCGAGCTTCTCCTTCGAGCTGCCGTGAAGCGAGCATTTGTTGTTGTTATTGTTGTTGTTATTATTGCCATGTCTCGCGTCTCAGCTGCTGATTCCAGCCTTCTGGAGCCACCGCTGGCTAATACGGCGAGAAGCAGAGCGATCGGACCCGCACGACCGGGGAAACGGCTGGTGCTGTGCGAAGATGGTATGTCGAAAGATGATCCAAAGCGACCTGAGATGGGTTCGTGGTGACGCTAACTTCTGCCGGCCAGGATCATGGCTGAACTCAAGCAGCGGGAGTATTCGAGGAAGCGTGCATATACCTAGCAATGTCACCAGAATCTCGCGTGCAGTCAAACCACTCAGCTCTGATGGCATTCCTCAGATTGTCAACTATCATTGGGGCGTTGGAGCCGGTGGAGGCGTCACGAACAAGATGTATGTGATTGTGATGAAGCCATCACTCAGTGTCCGGCCTAACCTGTAGACCAGCGCCGGCATCAGTGGCCACGGTCTGGCAGAGATTATTCGCGAGGGTTATCAATTCATCGCTACCAACTGGCTACCTGGCGATGAGATCTTCATCTTTGGCTTCTCCCGTGGCGCATTCAGTGCCAGATCAATCGCTGGCTTGATTGGCGAAATTGGTGTACTGACCAACGAGGGATTGCCGTATCTTGCAGAGATATTCAGAGATGTCCAACAGAGGCACGACGAAAATTATGTCCCGAAACACCCGGATCTACCCTTCCCTGACAAGCCGAGCGCTCTGGATCCGGAGTATAAATATGAGTTGCAACGGCGACGCATGACGAGGCTTGACGTTCCAGTGAAGGTTGTCGGTGTATGGGATACCGTAGGCTCCCTTGGAACGCCCAAACTTGGTTGGCTTTCGCGACTGGGCCTGCAGAGCAGGTCCATGAAGGAGGTCACATTCTACGACACCTCTCTGGGCAACCACATCGAATATGCGTTTCAAGCCCTGGCACTCGACGAGCGACGCTTTGCTTTTCCACCGACTTTGTGGGAGAAGTTTGAAGGCAACGAAACAACACTGCGTCAAGTATGGTTTCCAGGAGCGCATTCTAACGTGGGCGGAGGCTACGACGACCAGCAAATCGCAACCATCTCTCTTGCCTGGATGATGGCACAGTGCCAGCCGTTTCTGGACTTCGACTTGGAATATGCGCATGATCAGATGGAGGAGGTGGAGATATACTATGAGAAGACTAACCAGAAGATCAGGCCGTGGTCATTTGGCAAAATCTTCAGCGGAATGGAAGGTGTCTACGCGTTGGGAGGAAGCAAAGTCCGGACTCCTGGTCGATATACAGCGATCGATCCCATCAACGGCAGAATCACGGATGACCCGCTTATGGAGACTCACGAATATATCCATCCTTCCGTAAGGAGCCGATTCAAGCTGCGTGGGCCGGGACTGGACGATCGTGGCGACTACGATTGCAAGGCACTGCAGGACTGGAAGCTTGTTGTTGAATGGCCCGAGGAAACGGGCAGCAAGCGTCCAAGCATATTCTGGAAGGCGAGAGCTCGACCTGACGAAGGCTTTGCCAAGGTGTTGCCAGAAGCGCCGCTGTGGCAGCTGGAAATGGAATTACTACACTACGATGCGGAGACAGAGAAGTATGTGATGAGCCCGAGTGGTGTGCGACAAGGCAGGAGGAAGAGTCAGAAGCGGAGCAGCCGTGCCGTGAGTCCGATCGCGGGTCCCAGAGATCGGGATGAATTTGCAACAAGAAGCAGAGGTGTGAGCAAATCAATTGCAAGCCCACGAGATCGCGATGAATTCAGTACTAGAGACAGAGAAGTCTCGCGATCCAGATCGAGGTACAGATGAGTTTCTGCCCACCATTCCCCTCATTCCATGGAAGGCGAGCACCATACAAAGCAGGTGCATGCATCCAGCACGGGTAATTCGCATTAATGAGCGTTGCACCCAACACGGAGTCAAGTTCGGATAGCGCTCAAATAATGGCTTCTAGCGGGCTGAAATGTGGAGAAACACCTCTCGCTCCTTTCCCACGGAGCTGTGCTGATGGGAATGACCATTCTTGAATATCTTAGTCCAATGTGAGGGAAAGAGGGGCAGAGGCAACGATCTTGTCAGCTCACGGATGGTCGCTTCGCGAGTCTACGGCGCTGGCTTGGGTCAGCTGACAGCCAAGGAGACGTTTGTCAGGTCAAGGCTTGAGCACAAGACTTTTCGATGGGAGTTGACGACATCTAGCCGTGCCACGCAACAGGGCATGAAAGTCGTGAGGGAGGAGGTGGAAATTGAAGAAAGCAGGTTCTGGAGCCAATGGCTTGGGAGAGATCGCGATTTAATTTGAAGCCAATTGCAGCGAACATCATTGATCAGATTGCTCAGATAGAACAGACGGGAGATGCGTCTCATGACATGACGTCTCATTTAGCATCCGAACGGCGGTCAGAGGCCCCATACTCATGTCTAGCGCCGTTGGGGTAGCAAGATCGATATGTTTCATGGTTTCGTTCGGAGTGTTACCATGGCGATGTCATGATTATTTCGGCGGGGCGAGGGGAAGCTGGATTCAACATCTCAGACTACTGCATCTGACGTGAGCTGTGAGACGCCATGTCATCGTGGTGGTGAATCGGTAAGAATCGCATCCTGAAGCGCAGCGCTGACACAGATCCGAAACATCCGTAGATGTGCCGTTTCGGGGATTGCGTTCGAGATGCCTGTGTCGAGTACGAGAGCACGGCATTGGGTAGTGGATGTATTCGCTGCTTCGACCACGTGAGATGATACCATCTTGAGCCTCCGGAGGTGTGGCGGTTCATGTGAGGTCGAATGATATGGATGGCATCAGCAGCCGAAGATCAACCAAGCCACTTGAGGCCTGGAGAAGATGACCCCTGCCTGAGGCCACCAGCGTCGTCCAAGAAAGTGCCACGCCGCGGCGCACCACCTTTCGGGCGCGGCTCACCCAAGCCAGGCTGACTCCTGCACATTGGCATTTGTGCAGTGCAGTGTGTGCCGCTTGTCATCGACGTGCTTCCGCCCGCATGTGTTGGCGCATCGCGGGCGTGCGCAGTCCAGAGGCGGGTGAAGTGGCGGATACCTTTTCTCTCGTTGCGTGCTATCCGCACCATGTCATAGACTTGGGCCCCCCCCCCCCCATAAGGTATCGCTTGGGACGCGTTTAGGTGAAAGCGGCGGTCGTCGTACACTACTTGCACCGCTCCTGCAGCATGGAGCGCCTGACGACGACGGCGACGACGACATGGTTTGCCTCCCTGGTCATCGCTTCGTCGCTGGCATGGGCGCAGACAATCGTCCCTACGAACACCACCAACAACGCCAACTACGGCGACGGAGAACTGGAGATAAGCCTTCGACACAGTGCGACGGCAAACCCGGTGGCCGTCTTTCCGGTGCTTCCGCTCACGAGTGGAGGTGCTACTGACTTGATGGTAGGTCCAATGCAGATGTTGTTAGGCGCGCTGTGTGCCCCGAAACCGCCACCCCGACAGACAGGCACAGGGAATGGGTAAATAGGTGCTGATGCTTGTCGCGTGAACCTATAGGGGAGCGGGTTGACGGGAGTCATAAAGCTGGCAGACGCCTCAAATCAGCTCAACATCACTTCCGACGACATCGCCTTCATCTCGTGCGACCCGTATACGGGCAATATCCAACCGTCCGACGTCTTTGGCACCGCCGAGGACCACGATGCGGTCGCCGTCGTCTTCTACTCGGAAACCGCCCAGACTTGCCACGCTGCAGAACTAGGGGGATATCGGTGGGTATACTCATTCAAGAGTCAGAACGAGTCGATGGAGATGTTGGAGGTCTTCAGGAGTCTGGGGGCGAGCAAAGTCCACCCGGCATACGGCACCATTCGCGACAGAGATGCTGTATCAAACGAGACGAGTAGCTCCGACTCGAGCAGCAGCACTTCAAGCTCGCTTGGTCCGTCGCCGAGCACGGCAGTTGCCATGATCATACTGTACTCCATCACGGGTGTCATCACTGCCCTGTTTCTTGTTATTATCATTAGCGGGGCCGTCAGAGCACACCGACACCCGGAAAGATATGGACCACGAAACGGCGTTGGACGACCACGACAAACCAGAGCACGTGGTATTGCAAGAGCTATGCTGGACTCCATTCCCATCGTCAAGGTCGGTAACCGCGAAGAGAATGCGCCCAAACCTACAGATGTGGAGTTGGAGAACGGTCACCAGGATCAGGTCGAGGACGTTGGCGACGAAGCACGTGTGGCCGAAAAAGCGCAAAAAGATGATGTGGCGGCGGCAGCTGCGGCAGACGATGCGACACGTGAGGTAGAGGCGCAACCACACACAAGCGACGGAACGAACGAGGGCGGTATCGCCGCCGCCGTCAGCACCGAGCGCCTACCGAACGCCCAAGAAGAGGAGAATCAGGGCTGCAGTATCTGCACCGAAGACTTCGAAGTTGGTCAGGATCAGCGAGTGCTGCCTTGCGACCACCGATTCCATCCTGCATGCATCGATCCGTGGCTGTTGAATGTTTCCGGCACATGTCCGTTGTGCCGTATCGACCTGAGACCGTCCACCAGCGAGTCCGAGGAGGTCGACACAGACGAGTATGGCAACCCGATCGTGCCGGAAGGGGAAACGCTGGCACCTCCGTTGGAAGGCGAATCACGCCGCTCGAGCGTTCGCCGAAGCATCATACTTGGGCTGATGGGTATAGCTCGACCAGAGCGGATGACACGTGAGGAGCGCGTCAGAGCTTTACGAGAATACAGACAACGACGCATCGCCGAGGATCGAGCGGCTGGGCGAGGAGCAGGCGATAACACTGCCGCTGCTACTACATCCGAAGCGGAAACCAGCAGACGAAGCCGTCTGAGGAATGCCTTCCGTATCCGCACACGAAGGACGGGAGACCAGCAGACTATCCGGGAAGAATCGCCAACTGCTGCTGCAGAACATCAACGGCCTGACCTAGCTCGCCTGCCGGAAGAGGCCGAAGAGCATCCAGACGCTGCCCAGTCTCGTGGTGCAGGATCAACAGAACCAACGAATACCTCAGATGACACCTCTGCACAGACACGACCGTGAATAGAAATGTTGATATGATTTTGATGGCGCACGGTAATCTCTTGGTCACTCAATATACCCTGTGAGCATAGCATTTTGGTATGCGTGCATGGCGTTTGTTGGGATTCTGAGGATACGAAGACATACAGCGTGAAAGGGCTAGACGTGAATGATGTAATGGATTTATGGAACGAGCGGATCACCGCTCAGTGCTTGGATGAAAATGTTATGTAGTGGGACGAACGAATGCAGCGCTTGTGTTGATTGTAGTCGCTTCCCTAGCGATTCTGCACGGATTGTGGGACATATCGCCACCTCTTTCTGGACTTGCATTCTAGGGTGGTAATGTAGCTAAGCACACAGCATGCTCTTCCAGCCTAAAGCTTGAAATCGCGAAAGGCAACCCCAGGGAGCACATACTCATCCGACCCGGAATGACGTTGACAAATATCACGCCCTTGTTGAATGCGCAGCGTAACATTGTGAGGGCTGTGGAGGGACATGGAGTACGGAGTCATGTGCTGGGTGTTGGATCCGAAGCAATCCTTTGACCATCCTGCAACGATATGCCCTTGGCAAAAAGTTCCCCAAGGTACGCAGCGACCTCCGTCACCAAGTGCGCCGGCACTTTAACTCGCATCATATACTATTCATGGCACGATGATGTCGCTGGCGTGCATGGTATAAATATTGCAGAGGACGAATTAAGAGTTACGAAGCGTACACCCAATCCCCAGGACGTTGCCATGCATTATACCTCTTTCTTCTTACTAGTCGGGGCGCCTATCTTGATATTGGCTCACCCTCGCCATCCACAATGCAAAGAATCGTACTTGTCTCCGGGGTGGCCTTCCACTTCAACTTGGAACAGCTTCAACGCGTCCATAGGAGGAAAGCTGCTGGCACCGCTACCGTCAGCAATCGTATGTGATGCTGCACGGTCACAGTATAACGCATCCGCGTGCGCAGCTCTTGGTGAAATATGGCCGACGACGACGTTCATGAACGACGACCCTCTCCAACTCCATCAGACCAACTGGCAGAACGACACTTGCATCCCACCACCTCTCGAAAACGGCACCAACACATGCGACCTGGCCCCTTTTGCCAAGTATGTCGTCAACGCGAGCACCGCTCTACATGTTGTCGAAGCCGTACGATTCGCGAACAGACATAATCTGCACGTCAGTGTCAAGAACACAGGACACGATTATGCTGGACGATCGACCTCGCCAGGCTTCCAGATCTGGACACATCACCTCAAAGGGATCCAAGTCCACGACGACTTCAAAGGAAAAGGCCAAGCCATTACTGTTCACTCTGGCAATGTGTACGGGGAAGTTTATAATGTGACTGCGGAGTACGGCGTCCTGTCTGTCGGCGGAGCTTACGCCAGTGTTGGCGTAGGCGGCCATTTCACGGGTGGCGGTCATAGTCCGCTGGGTGCACTGTATGGTCTGGCCGTGGACAACGCATTGGAGATGGAAGTTGTCACGCCCGCTGGTGTTCTGACCACAGTGAATGACCACGAGAATGCCGAGCTGTTCTGGGCCATGAGAGGGGGCGGTGGCTCTACGTTTGGAGTCCTGATCTCCGTTACCGAGAAAGTGTACCCTGACGATTATTCTTCCGTTTCATTCACCCTGGCTTTCAACTCAACTGATGAGGAAGCTGAGAACAATGACAACGCCAATTTCTATTCGCTGCTTGCGGACCTGCATGAAGAACTCATTCCATGGTCGGACGATTACATCAATGGCTACCATTGCTGGGGTCCTGCTTCGCAAATCTCGCAGATTATGGAAGGAGTTTCACCCGCCACGTCCTCCAGCGGACCTATGCCGATGGGTAAGTGTTCTTATGGATGAAGTGCTTCTGGACCGCGACCGTGCACATCACGTCGAAGAGCAGTCCAGTCCATGATAACGCACATGGACTTCCTCGGGAAAACATATGCTAATCAAAGCAGGCTTCCTCTTCAATGGCTGGGCTCTGAATCAATCCCTCTCCCATGCTAACGCAACGATGAAACGCTTCCAGGACAAGCTCAACAGTACCGCCGGAGTAAAAGGCGTCCTCCATCTCACGCCCGTCTCCAAAACCAACGACCTCCTCAACACGCAAATCACCGGCTCCGCAGGCGAGAATGGCCACATCGCCAGTCGACTCTGGGACCAGTCCGCTATGCTGAACCGCACCGGTCTCCTCTCACTCTTCCGCGCAGTCGAGCCGAACGGCGTCCGCGGCATCATCACCAGCGGTCCCGCCGTCCGCAATCCCTCGCTCACGAACTCCACATCCGTCACGCCCGCCTGGCGGACCACCTACCAACACACGGCCGCCGGTCTGGGCTGGAACCACGGCAATGCCACGGCCGCCCAGCTCGCGAGACAGCGCACCTCGGCGATCCTGCAGTTGTTGACGGATCACGCTCCCGACACGGGAGCATATGTCAACGAAGCCGATGCCGAACAGCCCGATTCCGGCGCCGTGTTCTGGGGCGAGCAGAATTATGAGAGATTGCTCGCGCTGAAGAGGAAGATGGACCCCGGGGCGGTGTTTTGGTGTAAGCCTTGTGTGGGATTTGAGGATTGGGAGGTCGTGGATGAGAGGGATGGCAGGATTTGTCGCCGGATGTGATTTCGAAATGTACGATGAGAAGGGGCCGCGGCGTGATGATTTGAAGAGGTGTTGGAGGACTGCTTTTTCCAGACAGAAATTCACTTCATCGTGGTCCCGGGAGTGAGACAGTTTCGGGCATTCCTTCAGATTCTGTGCTTCGGATAACTACGTAAGCCGCGACTATGGGAAGCTTTGGCCTGAAATGGCTATACAAAGCTATCTTAATGCTCGAATCCCGTGATAGAACATCACTTACCCTTCTCCAGGTATATGGATCAACACATTCGGCATCACCATCTTGACTCGACATTCGAGCTGTCCGAGCCTTGCTCCTTCGAGGCTTCACTAGGAGGTCGATTGAAACTTGTATTTGGATTCCTCGGGGTGCTTCGGAGACAGACATAGCAAAAGCCATTCGTGCTTCGTGAGAAGAGTCCTTACTACTACGCAGAAACAGTCACTGAGAATTAGAATGCACGCTATGTGCACAGGATTACCTGCCACCCTCCATGGTTCAAGAACGCGTCTGGCAAGTGCGCTCTCTCGTGTTATGAGGCACTTCTGCGCTAACTGTATTGGCTTGTATAGTGATGGGGTTCAATAACTTCACAACGAGGGTGAGCGTCAGATTGTGTGCCGTGTCTGTGGCGGAAATGTTTTCCTCATAGAGATAAGTCACGCCTAGGGACTCGAAGTCACATCACGCTCTTGCCTGGTACCCTTTCCAGGATGGGTTGTGATATCTGGTCACGCTCCCGGATGCCTCGAGATTTCTTTCCTACCAGACTGTGCGCCCTGTGACCTCACGCTGTCTGTCGAATGGCACGCCAGGCTGGAGGTAAAACAAGCGGGATCCTCTTGCTCTTCATGACCTGTCCGAACGTGAGAGCACATGTTCCCGTCCCACTTTCCAGCAGCGGCCTCCAGTCCCAGACGTACGTCCCAGCAGCGCGCGAGGTCACGTTGGCTTGCCTGGGACTAAACTTTCCTACAATCACGACGAACCACAAACTTGCAGCCGGTGGCTGGGGAGATCAATCAACACACTTTTCTACAATCACAGCGTACCAGACTGCGGCAGAAAGGCGCCACTCAGGTTCCGCGCTAGAGTCTGATGCTGCAGCTGACAGGGCTTTCCAGCGTATATATAAGTCCCCTCTCCCCCCCGTTTCCTTTTCTCTTCAGAACAATTCACTTTCCAAATGAAGACACTGATGGCTTGCGGATTGTTCAGCGCTGTGGCCTAGCGGGCTCAGCGTGTCTTTGCGAAGTGCTTCGGCATGGAGAGACCAAAGAGATGCTCCTTGGGGCAGGATTGGTCGGAGGGTGAATGGGAGATGGTGCGAGAGGTGTTGGTGTGGGAGTCGATGATGGAGAGAAGGAGGAGGTGAAATTTATTGCCATTTATCTCTTTTTGGTTAGGTGCGGTGATGTTGAGGGTCTTTGGACATGCGCGTCCCGCCCATCTGATCCGTACCGCACTGCTACGCCGGTGTCATCAGCTCGTGGCTACTGCCATGCTCTGGAGATGCCTCAAGGTGTTGTAGATAGCATTTTCTCCTTTGTATATGTTGCCTCTGTATGTAGCGCAGGCGATCTACGACACTCCGATGCGATGGGGCGGGGGTGTGTTGCTTTGCTTATGCTTTCTTGTCGTTGCTTCGGCGCTGCTGAGATCGTCCAGCTGCGTCGAGGCGCGCACGCTGCGGCTAACATAACTGCATGTGTTGCTTCGATACCACGACGGTCACCCTCCTTCGCAATGCCGTCGTCGTCAGACTGCCGCCATTCCGAACGACAAGCTGAGAGCAGGAGCTCTACATGTAATCCCAGGAGGTCGCTGACGTTGCGTGTGACCTGGGGACTATCCGTTCTCCTTTCCTGAGGTATCTGGGTCGTGATATCCTTTAAATCCCAGAGCGGCGCCTGGCCAAAGAGGACCACATCGCTCGTCGCGCTTGTCGCAAGCTTCGCTCACTCGCATCTCGCTGCCATCGTCGCCCGGTGAATCATTACAATTCCTGCCGTCAAAGTCGAATGATTCAAGCTCCGGATTTGAGCCGCGAGTACGTTTATTTCTTTGCGCCTGGATATAGCATGATGCCCCCTTTATCGCCATCACACGAGCCTTGTGGATGCTGCTTGTATCGATTCATCGCTTCTTACATGCGACCCCCATCGACTCTTATGTGCCCGAATATCGTCACACGCTATCATCCTTCGTACCGCGCGCCGAGTAGGTGTTATGATATACCGCTCACATACTGGACACGTCCGCCGACAACGCCACACGATCGTCGCCATCACGAACGCGTCGCTATAGCAACGCCATAGCAGTCAAGTGAATTTGCGCATTGCTGACATAGCACGAAGGCTCACGAGAGGTCGCGTACTTCGTGCTATCGAGAATTCTAGACATGCTCTCTAGCATGGGGAAGAACGCCAGGAGAATGGATGATGCTCAATGCAAGAGGCACACTACACCTTGTGGTGACAGGACGCAGAGCGCCTGGAGACGCGTTGCATCCTGAGCCCAGCAATATGGAGAGTGACAGTCTGCGCCAATCGTGGAATTCATAGGACGGCTCTGGATTTGGGTCAGTCTTCTCTGGAGCTGAATCGGCAGAATGCCAGGGCGGCAAGGTCTGGTGAAGGTGGCAACGAAACCCATGAGGCCGAGCGGATGATCTGATGACTTTGGAGTTCGCCTGCTGACGTTCTCGATGATGTTGTGGTACTGCATAGCGTCGGAATTGTCCGACTACATGTTCAGATTCTTTCTCCCACTGGGCGGACAGTCTCTTCCATGCAATACCATGCACCACAAGAAGACAGAAATATGCCGTTGTCGATTCGATTGCTTTCCCAAGGTTAAGACGATGTCATTCTTTGACCAAGATCGTTGTCTGGGATTGAGACTTGGTTTAGATTGTCCTTCATCACCACCGCGTAAGATGCCATTCTTTTCCGCCCCAGGCATGTGTCTCCAGCAGGATTTCACCCGCTACGTGTCCTCGTGCACCAAAGGGTCAAGTACTTGGTCGGCGATAAGACACAAGTGGATGCAGTGAAGCCGCGGGCTTACTGCAAAAGGTAGAGCCATTATCCAAAATGTCTCCCGGGAACTCAAGCCAATGAGCAAGAGCAAAACCATTGGAGGCAAAAATTGTTCAGTATGCCCACTCTCGGAATCGCTAGAATTATATTAGTCATTAAATTCAATATCATATCCACGAAGTGCGGCAAACTCACAACCGAGGATCTTCTCATATCGAACGAATGTGTACGAGTGAGACGCTGTACCACTAACTGCGGCGCATGTCAGTGGCTGTATAAAGTAAGAGGCAATTGACCATTACTTACGCCAAGCGGGCTGAGGGACTGAAATAAGTGCCTGTGATTGGCCGATCACCCAGAAAAATTGTATATATTCACCACACGTAAAATGCCGAGAAAGATCCGAGTCTATGAAGCTGTCTCAGCCGACTTCACCACTGCCGAACCTGAACACAGAAGTCATATTCTTACAGCCACAACACCCAAGGGTATTGACCTGAAAGCATTGGAACAGTGATTCCAGAAAGACCTCAGCTTCAGATCCACGTAGCCGGCCCACAATGATTTTAGCCATGATTCACCGCGGCTCTGCGATCATTCCAACGAGCACACCAACTGGCCAGTCTTCCGGAGCACAATTACACCTACAAGCTGCTACTGAAATATCGCTCCTGGTACATGAGGGTATTCTGGCACAAGGATTTGCATGGAATCTATCCACATCGACAAAATGCCAGCAGTCTTTCGAGTGCTTCACCACAGACATCACCAGCGATGATGAGCACGGAGCCGCAGCAGGTTTTCTCTCCGTTGCGTATGCATACAGCTCCAGACCACAAAACCTCAGCAACCACGCACTTGAGGGAGCCAAGCCAATGTGATCTGTGGTCATCTCACGACACCACGCGTATGTGTGCGCAGGAATCTTGACTGCCTTCTGCAACAGAACTTTCATCCTGCGCAGAGTACATACGCGCTGGGTTGCCTGACAAAATGGATAATAATGAGAACCTCGGCGTTCGAAAAACCATTCTCGGCTTGGCTCTCGACGCTAATCCGCCCCACTTCTTACTATTTGCATATTCCGAATGAGGACATTGTTGAACATGGACGACGCAAGTCCCGTGTACCATCCAGGTAGTCGCAACGGTCCCTGTATCTGCAGACAATCGTGTCAGATGGATAGCTAATCGATCCGCTGCAGCTAAACCGCGCGTTAAGAGCCACCGTGGAGCCGTGCCCCAGCAAGAAAATCATCGAATTCTGCATTCATGCGGTGCGGTGCTGCTCCCTTCGTGGCCTTGACGAAACTGGGACTGAACATTTGCGCATTTGCGCTGCACCATCTTCCTTCGACGAGGATACTCCAAGTCGAGGCCATCATGATATTTCACACCTCCGGAGCTGGTTGCCGCCTATTCTACGTGGTTGGAAGAAAGGTCTCCTTCTGAGGCATGAATACGGGCATGCCTGGACAAGGCAAAGCCGCACCAGGCGTTGGAAAGCTAGAGCGCTTCGACAACGCCGGGAAAGCGCTCCATCATCTGCAGGAGCCTGATCTAGGTCCACTGTCCTGCACGATTGACGGACCAATCCCCGGTCTGAGCGCTCATGTGGCTTCATGGTTCATTTGATCGGCCTTCTGCCTCTTCTCCCATTACCATCGTCCATCAATATCACGTCCTACCACAATCGGAATGTGATTATGCAGCTCGCCTGCTTGGTGAGGTCCAAGGACTTTGTCGCTCAATGGTACCAGTGCTGTATGCTGAAGCTCTATCGACAGTCACTGGCTGCCCAACCGTGTAGCCGACATGTGACGAGGTCATGCCAAGGGCTCCGAACAATATAAATTCCAAGCCATGATCAGCGCTCCATTGTTCATCGCATCTTCAGAAAGCCCACGCATTTTCGTTCTTCGACACCTACTGTACCGAAGTCTAAGATAAGTCCTCCAAGGCAGCCTGACAATCATGTCCGACAAGATCCCCGTCACTGGTATACCTACCAAAGAATCGACTCCAGTTGACATTCCCCAAAGAAAGGAGATCACAGGTCTTGCAGAGGCCACGAGTAGAGTCGAAAAGATCCAATGGTCGCTGTTTGTCCGCGCTCTCGCGGACATCGCCTCGAAGCCAATTACAGATCCACTGGGCTACTTCCAACTTGCAGGTAATCTACTCTCATTACCAGGTGTTGAATCATAAGATGGCTCATCTTTCGTGACAGGAATCAATGGCGAACCCCGAGTTCCTTGGAACGGAGTCGATCCCGCGAAGAAAGATTCGTATAGCTACGAAGTCACTACGTTTCCCACTTGGCACCGAGCATACATCGCGCTGTTTGAGGTTCTAGTCCGTCGGTCACAGTAGCATGACTTCGCTAACTCTCCTCAGCAAGCTTTGTGGAAAATCATGAAGGAGAGTGTCATTCCCAAACTGGACCCGCCCAAGAAGGCGGAATGGCAGGCAGCTGCTGACGGCTGGCGTCTGCCGTACTGGGACTGGGCCCGTCCGCAAGCGTATATCACCACAGCTGGTCTGCCATGGTACTTCACAAGAGAGGAACTAAACATCGTGACTGCTCATGAGAGCACGGAATGGTTTCCGAACCCAATGCTGATGTTCAAAAATCCGCAGAAGGACAGCAAAGGACAGCCTGTAGCGTTCAACGACGCCTCGATGGGAAACAACAAGTGGGATCTGACAGATACCAGTGCACCGGTAAGCCTTCCGTCACCCTTACAGTCCGCGTCTGACAGTACATCCAAGTATGGCCAAACTCAAGCCACCAGCCGTTACGGGCTAGTGAAGGACAAGAGCGGAGCGTGGACAGGCTTGGAAGGCAAAAACGAGTGGTCTCGGGCCAATGAATCCTTTGCCCATCCTGCGTTAAGTGGCATCACCGTCACCACCTTGAGCGAGTACGTCAACAGGGTGCTGACGCCGGGTGGAGCGTATCAATCCAAGACTTGGCGAGACTTTGCTTGCTCGAAGCGGTCGATACGGGAGCCCGTCAATTTCTTGTCGCTCGAATCCCTTTCCAACACTGTTCATGTAAGTGTGATCTGACACTTGGAGACACTTCACAACCTGAAAGCGTCAAAATAGAATCTCGCTGGAGGTTCGGACTGCGGCACCGGTGCCGGCCATTTCAGCGAAAGGGCAGTCGCTGCCTTCGACCCCATCTACTGGCTCCACCATTGGTGGGTGAGATTCCTCTCGGATCAACCCTCCACATGACTGACACAGCATTCCAGTAACCTTGATCGTCTCACTGCCATGTGGCAGATATTGTACCCCGAGCGATGGTTCAACGACGATCCCGAACCCGGCCAGCCTCTTTTACCGAGTGGTCTGGCACCATTCCACAACAAGAACAATCAATTCCACACCTCGGAGACCGTCAAGGACTGGACCACGCTCGGATACCAATACACCGATTTAGTTCCGCAGGGCGACGCGTGGGACGGCAAGAAAATCAACACTAGTGCCTACGCCACCCAGATCCGCCAGCTCATCATAGACCTCTACTCCAGCACCAGCTCCATCCTGGTCTCCGAGCACGCCCTGCCCGGCGTCAAAACCCTAGGCGATCACGCCTATAATGACTACGTCCTCAACGTCTTCTACGACCCGGACGCCCTCCCGGACGGCGAGAGCTACAAGATCAATTTCTACATCGGCCACCCTCCCGGCCCCGACCGTGACGTCCAGAACGAAAACGAGAATTTCCTCGGCGCCATCTACACCTTCTCCCTCGATCCGCGACGACGAGGAGCCGGGGGCGGACAACGACCGTGGGGCACAGCCGCACGCATCGGCCGCTGCGGCGCTCAGATCCTCCTCACGACCTGGCTGGCCAAGCGCTTGAAGCACAGTGTCACGCGACCCCTGCGCCAGGCCGAGCCGACGAATGCCGAAGGCACAGCACTGCAGAGTCTGGGGCCCGGATGATGTGAATGCGTATCTCAAGTAGAACTTGAACTGGGAGTTTGTGGACAGCGGAGGGAGAGTGCGCGATGCCAAAGATTTCCCTGCCACGAAGGTGCTGGTGCTAGGAAGCAAGATTGGGAATGCCTCCGAAGGCGCGTGGGGTGTTCCCGTTCTATTCGAGGTATGAGCCCATGTATGATGTGACGGCGGGAAAGGTTGGCGGTGGGGTTGGTGCTCATGACCTGCACGTGAAGGGTGTGATTGGGTTCGAGGACGAGGAGGATGAATGAATGAGAGTTTGGAGTGTATCTAAGCCGAATTCAGCCTTGAAAGCTGAACTGAAGCTCGACTTCAAAATGGCTCAGTCTGTGAGCTAGTCGCTGATATTCCCACAAGTGCGGATCATAATCTTCAACTCGACCGTCGTCCTGCGAGTTCGAGACATAGGTGAGACCGCGCGGAGCGATACGTTTGTGCAGGATGATCTTCTGTGCCGAACACGGTCGTCGATGACTGAATTACTGGTGGCATTCGGAGAACTCTGGGACCGGCGGGCAAGCACTGGGTCAGCCAAAGGCTCAGCTTCTCTTCATATTCGTAACGTTACGGAGGTAGATTCACGATCTCAAAGCATCCATGCCAATGCATTTAGGACAAAGTATAGAGTAGGTCAAGTCACCGAAAGTACTAATTCATGGCCCCCCCTTGCCATCATCCCTTCAAGCACGCCATCCTGTGATGCTGTAATAAGATACCAATATATGCCATGGAGAGTCTATGCAACCCAGGTCAAATCCCTTTCATGACCAGAAAATCCCCCTCCAAACGCCATACGCTTACGCTGCCGAGGTGATGGAGACTTCAGCCTGTCTAAAAATATGTGTTCCCTCTTCAATAATAGTCAATTCGTAGCCGACTTGCTAGATTCTCTCTGCTCGACGAGCCATTCCATTATGCTTTCGTAGCAAAGCACATACTGCCGCAGACTTTGCACCATGCTGATGCGTTGGTGTCGGAAGTCTTCGACCGTCTTCTCGACCAGGTCGACGTCGTCTCGTTTCGTCCAGCCTCCATCGATAGCTTCGCTGTTTTCTTGATACTGCGTTTGCGAGGCGAAGAAGCCACCATGGCGTTCATCCCTGCGCGGCGTCTTGTCGATGTCCATTGGGGTAGGCTGTCTCGCGCTTCGCGACATGCTCTGCCTCTTAAGCATGTCGATGACGGAGTCGACCGTGCAGAAAGTACCTGTGCGACCGCAACCGGCACTGCAGTGGACGAGAATAGGTCGTTTGCTCGGGGGCTCGGGCTCGCCAGCTTGTGTCTTGTTAATCGCACGTGCAACAGCATTACATTGTTCCACCAGGCCAAGCAGGTGTGAAGGGTGGGCGGGCGCGCCGAAGTCAGGCCAGCTAGAGTACTGCAGCTGCGTGACCTCACGCTGTGGTTCGAAGGCAAAGCGGTCGTGCCGCACGAGGAACTTGCGCACGATAACATATGGCTGCTCGCTGCTCTTTTCGTCCCTGCTGTCCAAAGTCGCCAGAGGGACCTGAGGGTTTGAGGAGTTCGTCGAATGGCGCTTAACCGACGAAGGTCGTTTCTGGTGTCGCCTAATCCTTGAAGGTTCGAGCGATGCGCGTTTCTCGGAGAGGAACTCCAGGTGGATATGCCCATATTGCTTTCCATCCCAATAGTTGTGTGCCTTGACCTGTGCGCCTTCCTTCTCTGCTGTAAGCATAACAATCACTCTCACGTCCTGCTGCCATACCACGTTCCAAAAGTCATTAAACGTTGCAGGGATCGGCGCTTGTGTCGAGATGTAGCGCTTGTTGCTCCAGCTGGCTTTGATGTGGCTGGCGTTGAAGTAATCACAACCATGACTGGGCACGCCTTGAAGCTTCACTCGTGAATGCTCGAAGGGCCAGATATTGTTGTATCGATTCTTGTTGCCTTTCTCCAGGCCAGCAATGCGGACTGAACCACCGGTTTCCTGCTTCGGGGTTCCCCACGAGACCTTGCCCGAAAGAGCGTCCTCCATGCGCTTCTTCTCCCGTCTTTCGATTTGCTCGAAGCGTTGCGCGATCCTCTTTCCCTGATCATTCTCCTCCGCAGCCACTTTCAACCACTCAGGATAATCTTCCTCCGCGGACCTGGTCTCCTTGACCGGGTGCTTGATCGGTATCTGGCCAACGCCGCCAATAAGATCCATGTTCTGTCTGATGTTGCCAAAGAATGGATTCGCTGGTTTGTCAGTAGAAGGCATGGGACAGCCGCCAATCACAGGAGCTACTTTAGGTCCATCATTGTCAACGGCAACGTTTGCTGCTCCACCCGGCGACGCATCCCCGCCACTCTCGATGTAGGCCGAGAAGCTCTGAGCAAATTCCTTAAAGCCGCCTCGGATGATAAAGAGCGCTCCATCGTAGCCTTCGCCTCGGAACTTCTTGATCGTATTCACACAAATGGTGGCATCTTTCAGCAAGGCTGAGCTACCATCGTACACGATAATGTGACTGCTTTTGCGCCAGTTCTCAAATCGCACCCGTTGAGATTCGTCCTTGAACGTGTCGGCTAACTTCTTAACGTTGAAGGACGGCCGCTTCAACAACGTCGTGGGTATACACAGGTTTAGCGATGTCATGATGTGCGAGTGGGCATACTGAGTCTGTACACGGAGGTCAAGTAGTAATATGTTGTCGGCCTTCGAATTTAAAAGGTTGACAACATGCTGTGGAGTCACCAGCAAGCGATCATCACTGTCGGAGGTCACAGGAATCGTCTCCGCTCGTGCCTTTGTGGCATTGTACGAAGCGGTAATGTTGTCAAGAGGCAGCGAAAATCGTTGCTGGTCCGAGCCTACGGAGGTCGGCGATTCCGTTTGAGGTGACGATGTCTGCACCTCGGACGTGATGCCGTCGAATGTGGGTGGGGACCCGCGTCGTCTGCTCTCCGTCTTCGAGCCAGGGCTCAACACCCGTTTCGGCGACCCGGCTGTACCGTGATTCGGGTCGAGCATATTGCGATGCGACACGCTGGGAAGGTCGGCGTGTGCAAAGCCCGGTTTGGAAGACTTGTGTGCGGACGAGCGGCTGCTCCTGTCATGGCCCGAACCAGACGCCGTACTCGAACCAGGCATATTCACCTTGAAGTTGTTCAAGCCACCCAAATTGAACGCCTTGCTGCTTTCTGATTGTTTTCTGAATGCTTCATATGCCGGACTTTGATCGAGTGGGACCACACTCGGTGATATGGCAGCCGTTGAGCGCACAGTTGAGGAGGGAGGACTCCAGTTGTTCTTGGCATGATTGGGTGTGTCGCCTAAGAATGAGCTACCGTCGGTCTGGAAGCCGAAATAGTTGGGCGAGGGAGTTTGCGGCGCCTGACGTCGTTGTGGGCTGCTCCTGCGCGGAGACAGAAACGGTGTCATGGTGGGATTCGTGGAGGAAGTGGTCGAGGGTCGTTGCTGCGGGCGCTGAGACGGCTGATATCGTGGCGAGGTGGCCGTCTCGGTCATGACGGCGTCGGTGGTACAGGCGCTCGTGTTGATTACGATTGATTGACGAAGGAGTAGTCAGCGCACGAGGTCGACAGTGCAAGCGCCACAGGTCTGTAACGAGGAGTGAGCATTATCCGGGCCCCGTGTTCTAGACTACCTCAGCCAATACTGCATCCTCAGGCTCGAGTACAGGCGGTGCGGTGCGGTGCGCAGAGTGGCTGAGGTCGAGGAGCGGTCACAGGTCGAGTGTGGTGACGTCAAATTGAGCACCGTCGGGTTTCTCTTGAGAAGAAGTTGAGAGCGAGAGTGATGTGGTGAATGGGGGGGCAGCCAGGCCGCCAGCACGTGTATAACTGCGGGCGGAGGTGTGTGTGTGTGTGTGTCGGTGAAGGAGGGAGTGGCAGTAGTCAGAAGGTGCTTAGGAATAGCACCTGCAGAGTCGTGTGCAGCGTGCAGTGTGCAGTGTGCAGTGTGCAGCAGCAGAGACCTTCCGTCGGCTGGCACCAACGATGGCGCGAGGCGGCGAATGCCCACCAAAGGCAAGACCTTAGCCTTGACCCTGAATTCCTGGCAAGTCGCGTGCGAGCATGAGGTCATCGACACGCCGCACTCCAGACTCAGCATTGCCCACTGTTCTAGACCGCGCCGCCAGATCTCCGACTGTCGAGTGCCGACACCGCCCACCGCCCACCCCTTCACTCCGGCAGGCACAGCGAGTGACAATTCTCACCCGCCTCCAGCGACCGTACAACTCTGTACACCCTTCACGAGACGGTGGCCATGCAGGACTCGACTGTTATCTCTCCGCAGCGCGTCGTTGAACCTGCAGATCGAATCTAGGCCATTGCCGAAAGCGGAATAGTGTCGTCGAACCTGACTAGGGTGGCTTCCACCTTCCAAGACTCGCGATGCATCAACTTCCAGTCCATTTTGCGACCAACCGCTGTACAGTCAGCACGACGCTCGGCACCGCTGGAACATGCGGCTGCCGCCGGAGAATTTGCACCGGCACCGCGTGCTGTTGGCGTGGTCGCTGTCCTATAGATCTGTAAATGTAGATGCCAAGTGCATGCTCGGAGCTGTATGTCTTTTTCTCCTGCCGAACATGTATGCGTCATGCACTCATGCAGGAATCCGGCTCTATACCGAAGCCTATCTACCTCCGCCGCGGTGGCCGCGCCTTTCCAAGATTTGACAGACCAGGGAGCTCCACGTTGTCAACCGAGCCGCGGTATGAAACAATCAACCCCGTTCTCGCGAGCCCGCACTACTGGGCATAAGCAGCAGATGCCACCGCACACCATCCGGCGAGTTACCCCTCACACGCGATGGTGTTTCCTCCTCCTCGAACAGTCATATTCGCGCATCACTTCACCGGGACCACTCACGAATATTCTCGGTGGTGATCAGGGTACGACGCGTAACCAACGTGAGGTGATGAGTGGCAGTCGTGGTGGGATAGAGTTCGAACCCTGCTTTTGCGCAGCGAGATTGCTGATCACCTTGCCCTGCATAACGGCTCTCCTGCGTCTGCCCTCCTTCCCTTTACAGCATGTGCTTACCAGACACGACCCCACTACGCTGTAGTACTGTATCGTCTCCCTATTGCTCAAGCTCTCACCGCATGCAGATCATGGCACATCGACGGGACATGCATGTTTTTGAGGGTAACTTATCCTGGCACTGAGTCGTTCAGTGCATAAGGTAGTGAAGTCCGACTCAGTTGAATCCAGGATTCAGAGAGCTTGCATAATCTTGAATACTCCATGCGACTTCTCCGGTCGAGGGATCTAATCCGGTGCAATGCTCCAGGCCACCAGCTTCATTCAGATACCATGTCTCATCCTCACATGCTATCTCGTCGGCTTCCGGCAAAGGCAGACGTCGCGCCGAGGCACCATTTTCAGACTCCCCACCCCTCGCAGTGCTTTCGAACCATAGTGGTTCCGTTTAGAAGCGTTCCCTCACGTGTTTCCATACAAGATCTTGGCATGCATGTGAAGAAGGTGTAGAACAGCAGCGACTGGGCCGACTCGGTGGAGCTCTTGGCTCTCTCTCGAGGTCGTTATGGTTCCGCTCGCCAACATGCCCTCGATCTCAAAATAGCATAAGCGGCACGAAACGTGGCGCCTTAATAGACAAGGGCAATCAGCATCAAGTCAACGAAAGTGGAAGATGGTAAGACATGGTTGGAACTCCGACTGACCGTCGCTGACGCGATGCAGCATGAACTTGCCGCCAGCTCGACTGAGGCTCCAGCAGCGCCACCAACGGCCACAGACTCTGCTAGGCAAGTAGTCTTCAACACCGCGGAACTGCTGGAGAATATTCTGGTGCACCTGCCGTACATTGACATGGTGTGCTGTGAAAGAGTCTGCCACCAATTCCGTGACTCAATCCATGCCTCGGGTGGAATCAACGAAAAGCTGTTTCGGAGGCCCAGAGATGAAGCGCAAGTCTGGACTCGCACCAAAGAAGGAGACCAGGTCAAGTATTCCCACCGCACGGAATTGGCGAGCACTCATGATTACAAATCCCTCGACACCTTCTTGGTAGTATCTGGATTGAACCCACTGCTCGAAGACAGCACTCCACCAAACCAGACTCGATTCATCACCAAGGCTCTCTTCACCACGCCACTCAACCGAGCCATCGAAGCCATCATCGACGGAAAGGCCACCACCACGCTCGAGAACACATACATATCGGATGCTCCAGACGTCGCCGCAGATCTCGAAATCTATTGGTCTATCGGCAACCTCAAAGGCCTTGCCATCTGTTCCGTTCGCACCCTACGCCGCATGAACCTGGGAGACATCGCCAAAGCATTACTGATGAGCAATACGAACGTGGAGCTTGACTCGGGACACTGGGGCTGGGGTGCTTGGACGGTCGACCAAATCCTCCAGGAAGTCCGGAAGACATTGCCCACGTCGAAGATTTCCGTTGAAGGCATTAGCACGCTGGAACTGATATGCATGCTGGTCCCGACTGCGGAGGAAAGAAGATTGATGCAGGAGCACGCGGGAATGGAAAAATAACAGTTGCAATGAGGAGATCAGATTGCTTGATGTCATGGCACGATACCCATGCTCGCAATGCTCCAGCGAAGCGTCCTCGATCACACTCGCTCACCAAGCGGTGATCCTGATGAACGCTGGGAAGAGCAAGTGGCTCGAAGCCTCCTGGCTCGGCCTATCTTTCTAGGGTTGGAATGACCAGGACTGGAAACAGAGAAGAAAGGGACAGCACGCTGCACGTCGTACAACACCAGCCATTCCAGACCTCCTCCACCGTACTTTGCTTACGTGACAGTCCGCGCCAGCTACATTGAAAATAGGCTGGATGCACCAGAACCGTCCCTGGCTGAGCTCGATATTCGCCTGTACGCTAGCATAGATTACGCGCGAGAGCCTCTCAGCAACATTGTGAGGTGTTGCGAGAAGTACAGGGAATCTTAAGCGCGCGAACGCTGGCAGCTCCATCTCATCCATTACGACCGTCTAAGTAAGTGCGCAAACGCAGTGTTACCCAAGTGGTATATTTGGTACAAGAGGACTCACTGTTCTATCCCGATACATGGACTCGTTCCCTTGATGCTGTTGCACGTCCTTCGCATATCATCGTGTCCCGTGTTTATGCCTGCCATCAGTTACTTAGGCTTTGGCTTTCGAATCGCTACAATTCCGCTTTCCTGCAGTTGCCAGCCAACACCTCCTTTGACCAGCTCGGGCCACACAGCGTCCCCACTACGCTCCACGTAGGCTCTGTCTGCCTGCATGTACCCTCTTCCCAAACACTTGAGGGCGTGTAAGCGCATGCGATCGACCGCGAATTCCATGATTGCTCGTTGGTACCCGTCCACTGCTCGCTTCATCCGCCAGAACCGGACCCAATCATCGTGAACTAGCGAGTGCAGGACGGCATTCACTCGCCGATCCTTGTGCTTGAAACTGAGCTTGACCGCGAATGCATCCAGAAGCTCGTTCTGTCGACAGCTCAAATCCAGAATGTGATATCCCGCAAACTCCTGGAGCTCGGGCGCAGATAGTGGCGTATGGAGATGGATGTGGCTCAGAAGATATCGCAGCGCCGGTAAATACGACTCCCACGACCGCGTGAGAATGCTGGCATGGATGATGAACATGTAGGCTCGTTGCGCAAAGTGGTCACTCCGTCGCGATCCGAGGATTCCTTCTCGGAGTTTCCGCATGGCTAAAATGATGTTTGGCAAATCGTCAGGTCTCTCTGTAGCAGAAGGTCGATGCTGCAATTGCGGTCTCTCCTGCGCATTTCCGCTTTTCTTTCCCGCGACCGCGAATGGGCCGGACTCCTTGACGCTCAGAGAGGAAAAGGCAGCCTCGAGCCCCACGCCAGAACCAGATGCTGCACAGAATTTCATATAGCGTTCTTTGATCTTGCCGAAGTATGCTTCTTGGGCCTTGAAATCGTGGAGTCTCGTTCCCTGTCAGCAACTCCACCTCTGACTTGTGCATCGAGATCGGATGAGAAGCACCTTGACTCGCCTTTCGAGGGTAGTCCATACATGTCGAGTGGATCCATAGGCATGGGTTTGAATCTGTTCCACGCGCCAGAGGCACCTCGCCGGGCTGGTGGCCGGACCTGGTTAGCCATTGTGGGAGTATAGTTGCGGGCGACGGCTGCTCTCAAAGTATCCAGACCTCGATCTAAACAAGCCAGTTCCAAAGTTTCAGCTCATTCCAAAAGAACATGAACTGCTTCGTGGAGATGTTGGTAGAGTCGTTGTTTCAATAGAAGTTCGGGCCAGCAAGCAGGCAGGAAAGCGAGAACGAGGGAGAGTCCGTGCGCTTATTCCTTCTCTGACGCATTTGCGCATCTCAACAGTCCTCTCTTCTCATTACAATATATAATAAAGCAAAATTAACAACTTCGAATTTAAGCCTTTCTTCTGTCGTATTCTTGCGGTTAATTCTGCTTCCTTGTGCATTGTCATGGCCGCTGACGCCAAGGAGAAGCACGTCGCTTCACAGTCCAATGCCCAATATGTTGTTCAAGCTACCGAAAGGAAAGCAAAAAAGGCCCTGACAATACTCTGGAACGATCTTCCCGAATGGATGCAAGACAACCACTACATTCACAGTGGGTATCGGCCACCATCGAATTCATACGCCAAGTCCGCAGCAAGCATTGGAAGCTGGCACAATGAGACAGTCAATATCTGGACCCATCTGATCGGCGCCTTACTCGCAGCGTCGGCAGGAGCCAGGCTGTACTTCGACATCAAGCCACGCTTTCAAATGGCAGCAGTTGAAGATGTGATGGTCTTTTCTTGCTTCTTCCTGGGCGCCGTAGCATGTCTTGGCATGAGTGCAACCTACCATACGATCTCGAACCACTCTCACTCGGTCGCGAAGTTCGGCAACAGATTAGACTATATTGGCATTGTCTTTCTCATCTGGGGTAGCTTCATACCTTCGATCTATTATGGCTTTAGCGCAGAGCCTCAGCTGATCAAAGTGTACTGGTCCATGATCACGACGATTGGCGCTGGCACGATGGTGGTCGTTCTTCATCCGAAGTTTAGATCTCCTTCCTGGAGGCCTTTCAGGGCGTTCATGTTCGTCATGATGGGTTTGAGTGCAGTCTTCCCGGTACTGCACGGACTGAGTCTTTACGGCTGGCAGGAAATTGACCGGCGTATTGGCTTATCCTGGCTGATCACACAAGGCGCACTATACATTGCTGGGGCCACGATTTACGCTGGTCGCATACCGGAACGATGGAGGCCAGGCACTTTTGACCTTCTCGGCAGTTCTCATCAGATTTTCCATGTCTTGGTAGTCCTCGCCGCTGCGGCCCATCTCATAGGACTGCTGAAAGCCTTCGACTACGAGCACGATATGCGATCTGGTTCTTCATACACCGGTCTTAGAGGATAGGAGCTTCCGAAACTATCAGTGTTGATGATCACCATCATCGTGAGTTTGGCCGCTTCCTCACAATCTGTGATCTTACTACCATCGACGACGATGAACGGTGACCACAAGAGAAGGGATTCACTGCCCCTATACAGCACGCAGGGTCACCACATCGAGAATATCAATGACTAAGCGCAGCCGGTTGTCACACTTCATTCCGCTTCAATCGCCAGTGGAATGGCTGAGATTATACAGCCTAGCACACGCGTCGGAGACCAAAGGCGACAGCTTTCTTGCGACGTTTCCCTGCACCGCCAGGGATGTGTTGAAAGTTTATATAGCCTTAGCGGGCGGGGTCTCACCTGCGAAATTCCAGTCAGCTCGGCGCGCAAGCAGATTCGGTACGCGTTTCAGCTGAGCAATCGAAAGCGCCTCTCCTCCTTGGACCGTTCAAGTCAAGCGACGCATCTTGGCCTCCATGGCGGAAGGAATTGACCCTTTCCGCTCCCAGCGTCTCATCTACCGCGCGGTAGAGCCTACCGAAGACGAAGAATTCTTCCGGACCCTTCAGCAAGATCCGATAGCATGGCGCAACTCAAGCGTGGCTATGGCGAAACCAAAGACAAAGAAAGACGCATCCAAGTTCATGGAACACTTGGTAGAAAGCACACTTATTGGCGTCGTCATCTGTCTCGCGCCTTCGGATCAGAGCTCCAAAGCAGTCCCCATAGGTGTGATGCACTTATCGCCAGTGAGTGCTCACCTGGGTCACCATAGATACACTGAAATCGGCATAGTCATCATCAAGCCCTACCAAGGACAAGGCTATGGGACTGAGGCAATTGAGTGGCTCCTGGAGTGGGCATACGAAACTGCTGGGATGCATCGGGTGGCTGTCTCTTGCTTTGAGTATAACGAGGGAGCCAAAAGGTTATATGAAAGTATTGGCTTCGAGCTGGAAGGCACGAGCAGAGAGATGTTCTATCACCAAGGACGCTGGTGGGATTGCTATCAGTTTGGAATGCTGGATCGGGAGTGGCGGAGGAGACGAGATCGAAGAGCGGTGCAGACTGAGAAGGACTTGTTTCTGCAAGGCATGAGTGAGCATTCACAGTGTTGAAGTATTTACTGCTTGGGTGAGAAGAGCATTGCTGGTTATAGAGCATAGACCATAGAGAACGCTGGCGGAAGGTGACCCATGTCAAACGCCTGAACTTTGCTGGAGCGCATGCTTAAACGCGCTTCTTTCTTCTTTGCACCGTCACATCATTTCATCCTCACAAGATCTTCAGATGAAGGCTGGTTCTGCAGTCAACACCATACAAGGCATCATCGCCACAGCACTGCCTCCGGATTCTGCGTCCTCAAGATTGCCCTACACGATCTCCTCGGCTTTTTCGACTGTTTATACAGTACAGATATGCTCAATCGTCCTCCCAATTTCCTAATTTGCCTGAACAGATGGTCGTCCGCAAAGATACCCATAGTGAGCGCGATGAATCGAACGTGGACGATGTCCGCCTTCGCGGATGCAAAATCGCGAAGTGAGCTCAAACGATCTCAATACACCACTTGCCAACTCAGAGCTTGGTCTGTCACTTCGGAGCCGCCATGGAACCACTCCGTTGTCTCAAGCCAAAAGCCGTCTTCAGGTCCTCCTTCAACCCGAAGAAAAAGTCTTCAGTGGAGAGGTCATCGATATCCTTCTCCGTAGCCCAAAAGGCGTCCTCACAGACATAGCCATCCTTCTTGACCTCCCCAATCTCTTCAACAGACCACAAAAAACTTGCCCTTAGCCAGATGGAGTCACTCAAGTCGCGCGGTTGAACAGCCGTCAGCAGTGCGGTAGCTGACTTACTGCTACGAAGTCTGCTGGGGTCGATCCCAACCTGTGTCCTTGCCGCCACTCGAACATATTCGTCCACAGAGATCTCATCGTCTATGCGCCGGTCGATACGAGAGTTCAGCAACCCATCGAGTCCATGATCTCCCGTACGCAGCAATCTGAATAGTGGCACACCGACCTTTCCATTCCAAGATTTGACCGCGTTTGTGAGACGAATGAGGAGCACCTTGTCTTCGTGGAAAATGAGATTGCAAACTGCCAAAACATCGAATTTCTTGAGGCCGAGCTGACTTGCGTGGTAGTCCAGGTACGCTTCGGCATGGTCGGTGACGTCTGCGGTAAAACCGCTGTCGATGCTGTCTTCAATAGCACTGCTGTCTGCCATGGTGTGCGATGGGAGTCACAAGAGATCGGAATGCTGAGTTCATCCTCATCCAAGCACTAGATCCTGAAACTCCTATCATAGCGCTGAAGGAAGTAAGCTTACAGCACGAAACGCCCGCAACGTGATACGTTGCCTCAGTCTTCCGGCCTCAGCGCCGATCCGTGGGGACAATTACAGCTTTGTGGGAAGCCATACTGTCCGTGTATGCTGCTCTGCGAATGATGTTGCTGTACCAAAATGTCCCTGCTGCCCCTCAAACGTCACTCCGCAGCTGAGCTTCCAGTATCCTATTCGGAGCACGAGCCGGTGCGCTGCCGACTTTATTCAACACGTCAGGAGAGAACAGCTAGTAGGTGCTTGATCGATTGACGCGAAACTATATTGATCTATTCCTCCACACACACGATCGATAAGTCTTTCAAGCAGGCGTGATGCTGCAGTATTTGAAGAAGTAAATGCGACGGGTACTGACAAGAAGATCCAGCTTCAGGTCACAGTCCACGCCTTGATCCACCTCACCTTGGGTGCATACCTGATCTGAAGCGAGCATGGGTCATATGCAAGACATGACGAACACCTTCCGACTGGTCGGTTGAAACCCTCTTTTGTTCCAATCGCTATAGCCGAGCATCTTCGTCCGATCAAGTTGGATAGACGACGTGCCACCCCAGCGTCAGCGTCGCAATATCAGAGAGTGTCTCGCAGCACGAACTGTGCAACATTGACGAAGCGTCACGGCAGAGCTTGTGCTTCATCATCAGGTCATATCTAAGGGGAACCCCAAATCGCCCGCGCTATTACCAACCGCTCCGCCACGTCCCTCTGTACACTACGTCTGAGTTCATTCGCAGGTTGCACCAAGTCGCTCAAATCTTCGATTCGCTTGCGGGTAAGTTCCTCAGATACTGATTGCAGGACTGATAGAGATGAAAGACACCGACTCATGACCAAATCTCTCGTATGCCTACTGCTAGAATTGAGAGAAAGATGGTCAAATCGTTGCACAGCTTGTCGAGCCTATTGAAAGACTGATCGCGACAGGCTTTGTGCCTGAAGATCACGGCGCTTCGATGTTGGCGATAGCTTCCGATTCGAGGACGCGCAAAGACGAGCCAATTTTGGGTCGCAGGCAGCACATGACGTCAAATCGTTCACACATTCTCGACCGCACGCTCACCGCGCAGATCGGTGCGCAACACATGCCACGGGAAAGGTCCGCGGCCATAAGTGGTATCTCCAAACGCGATGGCGGCGCTTGAGCGACTTCGCTTTTGCTCGTTTTGAGTTCTATGGAACCATGACAAGCACGAGATGTTGGGCTGCGTTCCTATAATAGATGGTATGAAGCCGCCTTGTCTGTCTCGAGAGTAGGTAAATGCAAAGTGACCAGGCTCATAAAGCAGATTCGCCATAGCACTTCCACCATGTCTACTAATCATACAGATGCAGCGCCATCGAAGCCCGACGGCGTTACGGGCAAGCTCTGCAACTGGATCTCCAAGACGAGCTACACCGATATCACACCAGAGATCATCGAAAGAGCAAAGTACCTCATTCTCGACGGCATTGCGTGTGCACTCGTCGCAGCACATCTACCATGGTCCGAGGTAGCAGCCAAAGCCATATTCAAGATGGAACCTGAAGGGCGATGCACAGTCATCGGATGGGGAGGCAAGCAGTTGGGCACCATCTCTGCAGCCATACTCAACAGCACATTCATTCAGGGCTTTGAGCTGGACGACTATCATTCCAAAGCGCCTCTGCATTCGAATTCTCTGATAATACCTGCCCTTTTCGCTGCAGCTGAAGGACCGGATCAAAAGTCGAGATCGTTTACTGGGAAAGATTTCCTCAGAGCATATGTCGTTGGCTGTGAAGTTGGACCTCGGGTCGGTCTGGCACTCCACGGTGGAGATCTTTTGTCTAGAGGCTGGCACAGCGGCGCGGTCCAAGGGCCCTCGTCCTCCGCCGCAGCAGTATCCTCCTTCCTCTCCCTCACCCCAGCCCAGACCGAATCCGCCCTCGGAATCGCTTGCACGCAAGCGGGCGGTCTCATGTCGGCACAGTTTGGCTCTATGGCCAAACGCATGCAACACGGCTTCGCGTGCCGAAACGGCCTCTTCGGCGCCCTGCTCGCAAAAGAAGACTACACTGGTATCAGCGAAGTCTACGAAGTGCCCTACGGCGGCTTCCTGAGCTGTTTCAGCCAAGGGTCCAACTACTCGCCCGCGTCCAAGCCAGAAGAGATCGTGAAAGAACTCGGCTCGCGATGGGAACTCCAGGGTGTCAGAGTGAAACTCCATGCTGCTATGGCTGCACTGCACGCTACAATCGATTGCATCGAAAAGCTCCAGAAAGCTCACCCAGACACCTTTGCGGAAACAAACCTCAAAACCATCAAGTCTATCACCACCAAGCATAACAAGTCCGCCTACGAACACGGCGGCTGGATCGCCGACCCCTCGAAACCTCTGACCTCCACCGCCGCGCAGATGTCTATCCCCTACGCTGCCGCCGCCCAACTCCTCGATCGTCAAGTCCTCATGGCACAGTTCGGCGCCTCGAAACTCAACCGTCCGGAAATCCGGGACCTGATGTCCAAGGTCCATCCCGAACACGATCCGTCCCTCGATGCGGCGGGGCAGAGTATTGCTTCGAAAACTACCGTCATCGTGACTTTTGAAGATGGACAAGTTTTGGAACAATCTGTGAATGCGCCCAAGGGAGTCGAGCCGGAGGCGAGCAATGAGGAGATTGTGGAGAAGTGGAGGATGTTGGTGAAGGATGTGCTTGATGAGAAGAGGAGGGACGAGATTGAGAAGCTTGTTTTGGGCCTGGAGAAGTTGCAGGACGTGAAGGAGTTGATTGGGCTACTGGAGGGGAACGTCAAGTGTCCCATCGATATTTAGATTTTGTAAATGCGAATCAGAGGATATGGTAGGGGCATAGGTAATCCACGATAGCGACTGTGAATTTAACGGTACCAAACGTTGGATTTCAATGGAAGCGATTGAAGACGTGGTTTGCATGCAACTGGCTATGCTATCATTCCATAACCATGACCATGATTCTTTTTCATGCGCCGGGCTTTCCGCATTGTGGTACTCGCCAACATGTTCAGCCCTCCCAACGCCAAACTTGTCATAATGAATCGCTTCCATCAGTTCAAAGCAGCACCGCATAAGCGACCTGCTTATTTCTTCTTCGAAGCCTCTTCGTCCTCCTTTGCCTTGGCACGCTTCTCGCGCTTGCCAACAAGACGAGCATCGGAGCGAGCGACACGGAGCTGGCGGTAGGCGTTCTCGGTGGGCGGGTAGTCGGAGACCTTGCCTTCCTGAATGGTGACCTTGTTGGAGATGGGGAAGGCCTTGTTGCTGATCTTGACCTTGCCATCGTAAAGGCTGTCGCCAATCTGCTGGGCGGCCTCGACCTCCTTCTTCTCCGCGTCGCCAGCCTTCGGGGCCTTGGACTTGCGGGGGAATAGGACAAGACGCTGCTTGTAGGCCTTCAGGCGCTCGACGTTGGCCTTGAGGCTCTCCTCGGAGAGATTCTGGCGGCGGGGGTCGACGCTGATACCAATGGTTGGCGCAAGCTTGCGTGGAATGCCGGCTTCCTGGAGAACGTATCAATGGGTGTGTCCGACGTAGGTCGTTTAGGTTTCCCCTTACCTTCAACTCAGCAAGAGAGAACCCACGGCCAGCACGAACGCGGCGGTTGTACTTGATGGTTGGGCAGCGGACGACTGGCCTCAGCTTGTCGACTGGACGAGGAGCAACCTTGGCGGCCTTCTCCTGACGGGCATTGCGTCTACGCTGCTTGCGACCAGGCTATACAGCAAAATTCGAATTAGAACGTGATCCATTTGCACTCGCAGGCGCCACTGCACTCAGCATGGCGGGCATGAGTGGGGATTTACCTGGTCAAAGTGCACGCGGACACGGCGTTGCCAGTCCTTGCGGAAGTCTGCGATCGATATCAGTTCCTGTGTGCGGATGTGAGGGATTGGAAGGGTGATGTGATTCTTACGGTTGTACTGGATCTGCTGGTTGTGCTTGATTGCCTAGGGTCTTGTTAGACAAGCGCAAGTACAGTGGGTGAAGTGTTATCCATACCATCTTGTCGGTGTTGGATCAGATACCAGCGATTGTGCAGTCGTCGTGACCTGAAGAACGACTTTTCTTGTGCGAGCGCAGAATTGAGATGCGACGGTGGGCGCTCGAGCCATCTGGGGCTTGGCGCTAGGAGCCCGGCGCTGAATCAGCGGCTGAACATCGGCTGCACGCGCGGGCAAGAACGCGTCGCGAGGGCTGGAGAAACGCGACTTGGTCTGCCCACTCACCCGCCTACTCGCTTCTTGCTTCCCACACCACATCGCCGACCACTGAACTTTCCGCGTGTTGCACGCACATGCAGCTTTTCGTTGTTCGCGTGTGCTACATCGACCTCCACAATGGCTCCTTCTCGGGCAGAACGGTTGGCTCAGCTGCGTGCTCTGCGTAAAGCGGGCAAGACAGCATTCGACGACTACGAAGTGCAAGAGGCTGAGTCGATATACGAGACGGTCGACGATGAAGGGTACAAGAAGGTCGTGAGGAGTCGACTGGACCAGGACGACTTCGTGGTCGACGACAATGGCGAGGGGTATGCCGACGATGGACGCGAAGATTGGCAGGATGAGCGACAGACGTACGACAGCGAGAGTGAAGAGGACCTTCCGAGAAACGGCAAAGCCGGTATGTGTCGTCAAATGTGCTGGTCGAGGCTCACCACTAATTCCAGTACACAGCCAAGAGGAAGCGTGAAGACGACGCCGAACGACAGGAGAAGCTCACAAAAGGCATTAGCAAATACTTCAATCAGAAAACAAACAATGCCGCACCAAAGCCAAAGCCGGTGCGGACCAGAGAAGATGACGATTTCATGGCTGATCTGCTTGGCGAGGTGGACGCGAATGTCCAGCCCCGTGCACCATCATATGGCAAAGCTATCAAGAGCAATGACCGCCGAAAGACACGAGTGCTGTCGCCACCCTTAGAAGATCGCGAAACAGTCAGACATCGCCCCACCACGTCAGCAGCGGAGCAGCACATTGACTCTTCTCCACCCCCACTGATCGTGGGCGACGACGAGGAATTCGGCATGCCTCAAGATGATGTCCCCATGATGAGCGACCCATTGCCCTCTTCTCCCGCTGCAAAAGCCGTAGAGCGCAAGGAGCAGTCTACAATCAAAGCCGAACAGCCAGAAGAGGATGATCTCATGGAGGTCGCCGAAGTCACAGCCGGCTCAAAGTCAAAGGGCGCCAGCGTGAACATACGTGGAAGCCGTCCAGCGCCAAAGCTCGCGAAGCCAGCATATCCCACACCCGCTAGCTCGTCACCCACAAGGCCTCCAGGAGAGGATGTCGACATGACTGCGATCAACAATGTAACTTCGAAGCTTAACATCCTCAGCAGCCCAGCGCAGGAAACAGTCTCGGCAGGCAAGCTGGATTCCAAAGATGCTCTTGAGGATGACGGCTCGCTGCGCTTCTTCTGGACGGACTACACTGAAGTCAATGGCAGCCTGTGTCTTTTTGGGAAGGTCAAGAACCGAAGGATGGGCGGCTATGTCTCATGCTTCGTCAAGATCGACAATATCCTTCGTAAGCTGTACTTTCTTCCCCGTGAACACCGCCAGAAGAGTGGCAAAGACACGACCGAGGAGATCGACTTTTCCGACGTTTACCAAGAAGTTGACCAGCTCATGACGAGAAACAAGGTTACCATGCACAAGATCAAGGCGTCTACACGAAAGTATGCCTTCGAACTTCCAGGCATTCCAAAGGAGGCCGAATACTTGAAATTGTTGTATCCATATGACAAACCAGCCATTTCGACGGACTACAAGGGCGAGACCTTCTCGCATGTCTTTGGCACAAACACTGCGCTGTTCGAACAGTTCGTCCTATGGAAGAACATCATGGGGCCTTGCTGGCTTAGCATCGAGGGTGCCGACTTCAACGCAGTCAACAACGCTTCCTGGTGTAAGCTCGAATTGCAGGTTACAAAGCCCAATGGCATTACCACTCTGGGCGACTCTGACAATCTCGAGGCTCCTCCGCTTACAATGATGTCTATGTCTCTGCGGACTACTTTCAACGCCAAGGACAACAAGAACGAAATCCTGGTTGCAAGCCTGCGCTTTTACGAGAACATATCTCTGACCGAAACAACGCCGGTGGAGCAGATTCCCAGCAGACTGTTCACGATCATGCGTCCACTTGAAAAGGACTACCCGCAAGCTTTCAAGGCCCTCGTCGAACAGCAAAAGCACCAGATCAAGATGGAGAAGAGCGAGCAAGGTCTTTTATCAATGCTTCTGGCCATCGTTCAGAGACATGACCCGGATGCCATCATTGGCCACAAATTAGACGACGTGGACTTCGGTATTCTGCTCAGCCGGATGCGCGACCGGAAGACTCCTGGCTGGCATCGGATAGGCAGAATGAAGCGTGGCGACTGGCCAAAGAATGTAGGGAGAGGCGGTGGCAGCTTTTTTGCCGAACGCCATTTAGCTGCTGGACGTCTTCTTTGCGACCTTGCCAATGACATGGGTAAAAGTATTATGACAGCATGTCAGTCCTGGAGCCTGGATGAGATGGTGTCTCTTTACCTTGGTGGCAACTACATTCGAAAAGACATCGATAACGACAAAGCTCTTTCCATGGCCACGTCAAGAGAAGGCCTAATGAACTACGTCAAGATGTGCGAAATCGACACGTTCTACACAGCGGCCCTTGCTTTCAAAAGACAACTTCTGCCCTTGACCAAAGTGCTTACGAATTTGGCTGGAAACTCTTGGGCAAGAACACTTAGCGGTACTCGTTCGGAGCGCAACGAGTACATTTTATTGCACGAGTTCTATCGGAATAAGTACATCTGCCCCGACAAGGTATGGGGCAAAGGCGCTCCCAAAAAGATGGAAGAGGCGGATGCCGAAGGCGAAGAGGGCGCCGATGCGAAGAAGAAGGACAAGTTCAAGGGCGGTCTCGTCTTCGAGCCGGAAAAGGGTCTCTACGACAAGTTCATCCTGGTAATGGACTTTAACTCGCTGTACCCGTCGCTGATCCAAGAGTACAACATTTGCTTCACCACTGTAGATCGAAGCGACTTCGCTGAGGAAGACGACCGCGTTCCGGAGGTTCCAGAGGATACTTCTAACAAAGGTATCTTGCCAAGATTAATTCGAACACTGGTCAGCCGAAGAAGAGAGGTGAAGAAGCTTATGAAGGACAAGACGGCCACCGAAGACCAACTTGCCACCTGGGATGTCAAGCAGATGGCCCTGAAGCTGACAGCCAACTCCATGTATGGTTGTCTGGGGTATACGAAGTCTCGATTCTACGCCAGGCCACTTGCTGCACTCACGACATCGAAGGGTCGCGAGGTCTTGCAAGCGACGAAAGATCTTGCAGAGTCAGCCCACGCGCTGCGTGTCATATATGGTGACACTGATTCTGTCATGGTCAACACCAATGTCGATAACATCCTCGACGCACTCAAGATGGGCAGGGAGTTCCAGAAGAGCGTTAACGAGAGGTACGAGCTGCTTGAGATTGAGATCGACCACATCTTCAGACGTTTGCTACTGCATGCGAAGAAGAAGTACGCTGCTATCCAGATGGTCGACACTGGCGACAACATCTGGAAGGAGAAGCTCGACGTCAAGGGTCTTGACATGAAGCGAAGAGAGTACTGCCAGCTGTCCAAAGACACTTCAAAGTGAGTTCGCCATCGATGTCCTCGTTTTCAGAATGCTAACAGGTACCCAGGGAGTTACTTAACCACCTTTTGTCCGGAGAAGAACCAGAAGTCGTCGTCTCCAAGATTCACGATCACCTGCGAGCTCTGGGTGAGAAGATGCGCAACAAGGAGATCCCAGTGCACAAATATACCATCTACACGCAACTCGGCAAGAACCCCAAGGACTATCCGAATGGCAGCACGATGCCGGCTGTACAAGTAGCGCTCAAGCGTATGGCAAAGGGCAAGCAAGTGCACGCCAAAGATGTCATGTCTTTCATCATCTGTGGCGACAGCGAAGGCAAACAAGAGCACGCCGCAAAGAACGCCTATGATCTAGAGGATGTTCTCGCCAAGGATAGCGGCCTAGTCCCAGATGTCGACTACTACCTTCACAAGCAGATCTTACCTCCGGTCGAGCGTCTTTGCGCTCCCATTAGTGGGACGAACGTCACTCTCCTTGCTGAGTGCCTTGGCTTGGACACCAGCAAATATCGCGTGTCTGGAGCTGCCAAGGCTTCAGACCAGAGCAACGAGATCACTCGCTTGGAGTCACAGATACCAGACCATGTGCGATACAAGGACTGTGAACCTCTAGATCTGCTATGTCTGGGCTGCAAGCAGCACTTCGAGTACCGCGGCATGAACTACGAGGATGACCCGGACGAGACACCAATCACACCTGTGGGCATCTTGACAAATGATGGGATAGCTTGTCCTCGGGCAGAATGTAAAAAGCGCATGACAACGCTCGTACTCACAACACAGCTCGAGACACAAATCCGACGACACACCGCAAAGTACTATTCCGCCTGGCTCAAATGTGACGAACCAACCTGCGGGAACCGTACGCGGCAGATCTCGGTGTATGGACACAGATGTCTGGGACCCAAGGGTCTGGCATATGGCTGTTCAGGACGCATGGCCTTCGAATACTCTGAAAAAGCTCTATATAACCAGCTTCTGTATCTGCAGTCGATCTTCGATGTGGACAAGTCTTTGGAGAAGATGGGTGCTGGTGGACTTGTGAAGCCCGAATATGAGCGAAAGGAGAAGGCAAAGGTGCTTGCAGGAATGAACAGAGACCGATTTGCGGTGTGTTGGGATGTAGTGAAGGCGTATTTGGATAAATCTGGATGGGGTTGGGTCAGTATGGACTCGTTGTTTGGATTTGCGATGAAGCAGGTGGCGTAGTCTCCACCCGTTGAGCGAGCCTTGCGAGTTAGATATTCAACTAAAGCAGCGCAACTTGCTCTCTCTTCGCAAGCAATATGCCGGGCTCGACGACCCCGTCACCCAACTGAGCCTCTTCCCGAAATCGCAGCTGGTCGAAGAGATCTAAAAGGCACAACTGCTCGGCACCATCGGCATCGATGCTATCAAGCCATAACCTTATGTAGCCTTGTGAGAACTCATCATCGCACATTTCCACCGCCAAGTCAAAGTCGCGCTTCTTTTGACTGGCTTTGAATACCTCAACCCAACAAGGTTCCAACGTTTGCATCTCTTTGATGAACAGGCTCCGCAGCATTGTCAACTCGTATTCCAGTAGGAATTCAAAGTACTTTTGATCGGGCTGGCCATTCTGATCCCGGCAGAAATCGCTCTCATGTGGTCGTTTCTGCCTGTACTTGCCGGTCAAGAATGCAGGAAAGTAGCATGCCTTCCACAGCGGCAGAGCACTCACACATTCCCAATCGATCACGCCAGTCAGCGTGCCCTCGTCGTCCACAAGCACGTTGTGATTGGAGATGTCATCGTGAAGTAGAACTGTAGGTTCTGGGAATGTATCATCGTCCTGGAAGATGTGTTGCAGAACTGCCTTGAGCCTCTGAATCAAGTTCAATGCTCGAGTGACGGTTTCGTAGTCACCTTCGCTGTCACCGTCACTTTCACTGGAGAGCTCGTCATTAGATTTCCCCGGTCTGTCATGATGGGCCTGTCCCTCGCTTCTCTTGAGCTCCTGACTTTTCCTGCGCCGGTGCACAGCGGTGTTGAGATCATGTTCATGGACTGACAGCCGTGCAGCCATCCATTCTCTACTCGTGGCAAAGGGACCACGAGAGACGTGTCGCAACGAGGTACGGTTGTTCCAAAAGAAAGCCATCGACACGATTCTCCCAACCCTGGGCGGACTTCGCTCCTCGACGTCGAAGACCGGATAGATGTTTCCGATGCCGCATAGTCGATTCTTGAAGATCGACGCAGCGTAAGACACGAATTGACGCACCAGCTCCTCCTTGGCGGCCCAGGAGATATGACTCCAGACTTCGCCGAGCGGTTTTCCCTCCATTTGTGTCATCAAGATCCACTCGAACCCGAGAGGACTTTCTCGGGTTGCTTGATAATTGATCACTGTGGGTACAGGAAGTCTAGTATTGAGCTTGACCCATGATATCGTGGCGACTTCGCTCAAAGTCTTCCAGCGGTCATCCACAGGTAGTGACACTCGGAATACATACCGTTCATTGTCGGCTTGTACTGCATACACTTTGTTTAAAGCGCCTTGGGCGAGGAAGCTGATGGTGAGTTTCTTAGATGAGAATCTTGCCTGAACGATCTCTTCGACAGCCTTCTCGTCAATCTCCACTGTCCATCGAGGCTGCACTGAGAACACGCCATGAACCCATTCAAGTCCATGTGGTCCAGCAACTACGTCTCCATCCGTCATGTTGGCGTTGGCGCTGTCCAGATTTTCAAGTCTTGGTGGGAATGAATGCCCAAAGGAAGGAGTTAGTGTCATCAGCGCCTGGCGTCAAGGTATAAGTGTTATGGCGTGGCGGGCGTGAATGGCAACGGCCAGGGCATGATGTTATAGCAGGCATGACTGGATACCGAGCCTCGCTTTCGGCACCACACACGACTTCCAGGTGGTTTGGGAGCAGAACGTGTGGATATGTGATGACGGTGGGAATACGTGAGCACTTTGATTGGCATGTGACTGGTCATCATGTGCTTACGTTGGAAAGCATACATTCCTCGATACTAGCAAAGCATGCGCAACAAAATGGTAAACCCCACACTAGAGATCTCTGGGGGTATACGTTGGGGTTATTCAGGAAGTATATCAGTGTTCTGGGTTCGAAATTCATTGAATTATCATATTACATCTAGCGACTTGCCTACTACCGGTTCTATGTTGCATAAGTTGTTTAGATTATACAAGTTATACTCTACATTTACAGGTTATCATACAGGAGTTTGATAGACAGTATACCGGCAAGGATGTGCGCAAACAGATAACAGAAGACGCATAATATTATGCTACATTGGTAGAATGGTCGTCAAATTAACTATGCAGCAATGTCTTCAATTCTCAACAATCCATCCGCCATGCCTGCTGCTGCCCAGCCAGCTACATGTAGATTCGGATTCCAGGACAGCGCGGTAATGGCAGACTTCTCTTCATGGATGGTCTTGAAAAAGACTCCATTCTTAGTGTTCGCAGCCGACCGGCCATCGAGCATGACTTTCTCGGCTTTGAAGCCTTCCGTGATACGGGAAAGACCTGCTCTGCCGAGCTTTGCCCTGGTTTCAATTTCCAGTCCGCCGCCATCTGGCTCATTGTTTGTCTGCAAAGAGGTGATTGCTCCACCAGCTAGCCCTTCGGAAGCCTTTCTTTCTTCCTCAGTTGGTCGCCTCCATTCATGCCTGAACCAATCTTGCTGCCACATCGTTACCTTGCCACCATCCGCCACACGTCTGATCGGATTGTGCCCAGTCACTTCGCCACCGGCTGACCCAAGCAATACGAAAGGATGGCAGGGACTCGTAGCGATACAGGTAGGTTGACTTTTCATCTTCGCCACGCCGATCGCGTTGAACCACCTTCGTAAGGGATATGCCTTCAGGGCCAAGCTGTCCTCAACGGTGACAGCAGACTTTGCATGCTCGAGCCATGCCAATGTATTGTGTCCAAGGCGCACTCGTCCGGCTGCGGCGGTGACAGAAGGATCTGTAAAAGGTTGAGAAATATCAGTCAGTTTGCTGTGGCCTGTGACGGACGTTGTCATGAGCATGTTTGGGAAGGACGGCCATGCAGTGGTGATAGTGAGGATGTAGGAGGTGCAAATGCTTGCATAGGCGGTTGGGCGCAGGTTGGTATTCGTCGTGTCCAGGCATTCAGCGATATTCCATATTGCAACGCACCCATTTGCACAGCCTACAGCCAAGCGTTGGGAGTCGATCCAAGTGAGACATGTGCACACAGTATTTGGTGGCTTGCTCTCAAACGCGAAAGCATCAATGTGTTGATATGTGGTCCTTGAGATATCTGTCTTCTCCACCTCTAGCACCCGGACCGAGCCATCGTATGAGATGAAAGCTAGCATTCCAAGTGTCTCAGTGCCAGACTTGGGTACTGGACACCATCGCATGGCTTTGACATCGCCCATCTCAGCACACAACACAGCTGCTAGCCTTGGCGAGACAGTCGTATCAATGTGACCTGTATCGCTAGCACCGAGTTCCCAGATCTGAATACTTGATTCACGCTGCGGATGTGGAGTGAAAGCGGGTGCTTGTGGCTGCTCCTCTAAAGGTCTTGATGGAAGGATCGTCGCAGCCAGATATTGCTTGCCACCAAGCTGGTGCGGAGCCCAGTCAAGACAGTGTACTCTTGCGCCCAAGTTGAGCACGAAGCCGCTCTTGTACTCCGCCAGACGAACTTCTTTCCACTTTTGACCAGGATTCGGATCGTGCTTGAAGGGCTCATGGAGATTTAGGAATGTTCTTGGCTGAAGAGTGTACAGTTTCTGGTGATCTGCGGCGCCCATCACAAAACTTCTCTCGCCGGGCAAATCGACAGGTATATACTTTTCAGCTTCACTCTCGTTCATCCGTCGAATGCTTTGTCGTCGCCGAAATCTCTCCTTGCCACCCTCTTGAGAATACCATTTCCAGTTCGCTTCAGACTCCTTAACCACCTTTTTGTACGGTAAACTGTAGATAAACCCGCCTTGACCAGACTGGTTCCCCTTGCGACTAGGGAAACATGTCTCCATACCCCATCTCGCCCTCGCCTTCAGTACGACCTCAGTGTCAGCTGGAGTCGGACCAAAAAAGAACTTCCATCTTTCCTTCTTCGCCAGCCGATTGCGGATGTTGTCTGGCGTCCCGCGAGTATACAAACGGTCCTGTTCCGGAATGCCGAGAGGTTTGGACTTCTTGCCTCGACTCGAGCCTGGCACATCCGGATCTGATGCTATCGAAATGTTGTCGCCCAGATCGCGCTCACCAGCATTGCTTGCCTGCTCGCTGGCCTGGTCTAGATCGTGCTCAACTCCGGACATGGCATCATTGTCTTCTGATTCCGATGCGTCCGCGCCAGCTTCGAAGTCGTCCCCATTCTGAGTATCTTCCGGCGTGACTGGATACTCCTCATCGGATGAGGAAGACCCAGACACCAATGCCTCAATGCCTTCGAATGCATCCACTGTGTACCGCTTGCGCGGCGTTGTTCTCTTAGATGATCGCAGTGTTGCCATCACGTGTTACGGACGCTAGAAAACGTATGAGAGCCGATGGTGTACTTAACCTCGTTGCTGCAGGTCCGATCCTGCGGCGTCAATGGCGCAACGTAATGCTGTCCAATTACCTGCACGCGAAAGTAACGCGCATTCGTGTAGCAACTCTGCTGCACAGCTGGGGCCTCATGGCACAGTGTAGACTGAGTGAATCGGGGTCGTGACAGAGTCGAGTAGCTACAGCGACTGTTCGCACAATGTGTGGTTGACAATATGTCTCAGTTGGAAGCAGTGGAGTGAGGTGGAAAGATGCTTTTCGCCAATTCCACCCTGGCGCGAGCCAAGACGTTGATCCTCGCGCGTTGTGGAGCAGGAGAAGTCGACAGCCCGATCAGGTGAGACTATTCCACTCAAACATGCATCATGCGACAACATAAAGTGCTGAGGGGATGTCTCGTTCCTCTAGCATGGTTGGCCGTACTCTTCGGCGGATTGGCCAGTGCCAGCATCGGTGACAGGTTACCGGAGTTCAGGCAATGTGTTCAAGTGAGTGGGAGGCATAGATGAAGGCCTGCTAGACTGTACTTTGTGTGGACGAGGGTTGACAAGTCTGTCAAGGACTGTGAGAGTGCCAATTGTGGTGCGGACGGGCCTCCCATATGTATGTCTACTCCCAAATTTATACATCCCACCCGGGTATCTGACATATATTTCCAGCACTCCACCATAAGCTCCTATTATGGGACTGTCCATCCGAATGCGACTACGCCTGCCAACACATCGTAACCGGCCAACGCCTCTCTCGCGACCCTCCTTACCTCGAACCCATCGTTCAATTCCACGGCAAATGGCCCTTCTATCGCTTCTTAGGCATGCAAGAGCCCGCCTCGGTCCTCTTCAGTCTCATGAACTTCTTAGCCCATGACTGGGGCATGAAATCCATACGAGACAACATACCCGCGAGATACCCGCTGCGGAAATACTATCTGGGGTTCGGATATTTTGGATTGGCGAGCTGGGTGTTTAGCATGATCTTCCACACCCGAGATTTTGGAGTCACGGAAAAGTTGGATTACTTCGCTGCGGGCGCGAGCGTCATGTATCAATTGTTCTATACGCCCATCAGGATATTCAGGCTGGACCGGACGGAGACGTTGGGCGCGAGCAAAACGGGTACTGTGCTGAGGTTCTGGACATTACTTTGTGCGACAGCGTACCTTTGCCATGTGTCATACCTGGCATTCTGGAGGTTTGACTATACGTACAACATGGCTGCCAACGTGGTGGTTGGGCTGATCTCGAACGTGCTATGGACCTGGTTCTCGATACAGAGGTTCAGGAAAGTCGGAAGAGTATGGGCTGCTTGGCCGGGTCTGATAGTGTTCTGGATCATCTTTGCCATGAGCTTGGAGTTGTTTGATTTCCCACCTTGGGGAGGAATGGTGGATGCTCATGCGCTGTGGCATTTGGGCACAGTCGGGCCAACCATCTGGTGGTATCGATTCTTGGTGAAGGACGCAAAAGAGGATATGCAGAGTCAGCGGCTGAAGCAGTAGCATCCCAGGGTATGATGATGTGGCTGTGGAGTCAGGCTGGATCATAGTAGCACTCGAACCCGGCGTCGATGGACTGCACAAGATGCGATCGCTATTAGGTGATTACGATTAAGACTAGCACATTACGCTTACGCCGCTCTGTTTGCAGCCTGCGACCAACTTTCAGATCTCTGCCACAAGCCGACATTTTCCGAGGTTACCTCTTAGACGTACTCAGCGCATATTGCTGGTCCATGCAGATCCATCACGTCGCCAATGGTGATATTAGGGACAACCCCCGCCATGAAAAGCACATGTTTGAGAGTCGTCTCAGGTCCATCATCGCCGCAGTACTCTGTGAACTCGGGACCTGGAGCAGACCAGCCGTTCTGGCGGTTGAAATCCTCTCCTGGTGTGTTTGGTCTGCCCATTGCTCTGAGTCGGTTGTCAGTGTCCGTGCTCTGCCATGACCACCAGAGGCGGTCGAGGTTGGTATGGTGCAAGAAGAAAACGGGGTCGCCTGGCGCAAGTAGAGCGTTTGCCATCTGCAGCAGGTTAGTCTTTCGAGAATCATGGCCCGCCTGCTCAACTGAACGTACAATTCTCCCCACGCCGTCGTGACCCGATATGTGAACCCAGTTCTCATAGCAGGAGCTCGCGCTGGCCCAATTGCCCTCATTGAAACAATCATCCACATTCGCTTGTCTCGCCCCATTGAACGATTCTTGGTTGAAATTGCGCGCCACGCAGTAGCTTGGACCAGGTTGAAAGTTATCGTCAAACGTCAATGAGAAGTTTGCAAATGGTCCGGTAATGCACCCGGAGCTCCCTTGACCATTACCACCCATACCATACGTGTTGTCCCAGACCGGAGACGCGGCAATATCGTCCGCATCGACAGCTTCGTTCCAGTAACTACCACTATGTCAGCACTGTCCACCACTAACTATAGGCGGTCAGAGCACTGACGGTGTGCCTTCGTTGTAGTTGCAGTGTTTTGACATAAGCGTCTCGAATGCTTTAATGTAGTATCTGTGCCATGGCAAGAAAGCGGCTACGCCGTGTATGAAGTTGAGGTTCCGAATATGGGCAAACTGTATCTCGTCCCAAAGATTTTTAGCACCAGGAATGTTGGCACTGCCAGCTTGAGGTGGTGTTCTCTGGAGACATCTGAGGTAGGGAAGAACTGTCAGCTCACAGTCTTGCTATTCAGGTATTCACGCCGCTCAAGCTTAGTTTGCAAGAGCTCAGCTGGGAAGTATGAGCCACTCAGGTACAGACACGCGTGCCTGGCGTGTGTCGGCCTCATATCTCCGTTCCACTCACTTTACGGCCTCGATCCATTCAATTTTATCTTGGTTACTGAGTGAGGTCCTTCGCATGTGGTCAGCAAAGCGGATCTCTTCCTCAACGGTAGTTGTATCATACCACGATCGTCTTTGCACTGGATTCGAGCACGTCTGCCTCTTCTCGGGTATGCTTCTGGCGACAACAGAGACTGCAAACAATAAAACTATGCATCGTGGAATGTTCCACATGATGCCAGCTGCCACGACCCGTGGACAAAGAATCGAAAGTATGAGCGAGCGTAATGGTTTGGGAAATGGACTACGAACAACACCTAGAAGAGAGAGGTCATGGGGAGAAGGCCGTCACATACAAGGCAGGAAGACTCTGAGCGTCACGACGGCGTTGATCGTGCCTGTGGGACGCGAGAGATAGCCAAGGCAGTAGCTTTGTGTGGTTTCGTCTGAACACATCGTTCGCAGGCAAGTATCGCCGATATGGTCGACAGCAGCTTGGACGGTGTACCGCACGCGCGATGGTGTCGGGTACATGTACACTCGCACGGCGGCTTGGTGCCCGCTTTCGTGGAACCTGGGAAGGTTTGGGGGCTTTTCAACGGTCTACCAGAGAGACGTGACAGACCAATGGCAGAAGGGAGCTTACATACAGCAGTTGCTGGCGGAATTTCCACTCCACATAACGACTGTTGTCGTCTTGCGGGGACTCTTCACGAGGACGTTGCCGCTTGGCTGTGGTCATTGATTGCACTGTGGCGAGCCGATCGTGTTCACGCGATTGGTTCCATGGTTCGTGTCGTCTGCCGTGGTTGGCTCCTCAAGGCGCTCAAGCGGTGAAGTGCAACTCCGTGACCAGACATAAAAAGATCACTCGTCGGAGAGGGCGAGGCCAGCGGTGGAAGTCAGAGCAGAGGGGGAAGGAGGAGGAAGCGGCTTCGTCGTTCCAGCCAAGACAGACATCAGCTAGCGTGACGGAGAGGTACTCCAATCATAGGGCATATAAAGACGTCCACAACCTCACATCCCATGGAAATGGGAAAGTCTGATCAACGCGTCATCTCGCTTGCTTTTTCTACATGATTACCAGCGAATGTAATTCTACAGCTCTGCTCTCAAGAAGCCATGTCAGAGTTTCAAAATAATTTGCTAACAACATCTTGCGTGGGCTAGCCATGGACGCGATTAGCTATCATGGCCTTCAGGATATAGTTCCAACCATAAGAATATCGATGTCCGGGACCAGAGTAGCATGGGGAGCGCCTCCGCTTTTCTCTATGGAATGTCCACATCTGCTTCCTTGAGCAGATTGTTGTGCTCCTTGCGCTTCAAACGGACCAAATTCTGCCGCGCCAATACCTCATCCGCGTTATGCCGGTCCTGCTCCATCATAGGCAATGCTGCAACCACTGCGGTAGACAGACATGCCGTTGCTGCATGATTGCTGGTGCCCGCTATAGCCCTGGCATCCACCTGATAGTGAAGGAGCGGAAGTTGTTGTCCGTCGATGTGTCCAAGGACATGCAATCCATATGGAAACTGCGAGGTACTGTCCTCGGCTCTGTCAATATCAAGATGGCAACCGGTCTCCTCCAGACTACGAGGGCGATTTCTTCACCGCTCCGCTGGAGCAGGCTCGAACCAAGAGCATTGTTACGACTCGAGCTCGTACTTCGTTCCCATTATTTCGGCACGGGAATTTCTTCGAGCGCCTCTGTAGATCCTCCATATCGATAACAACAACGTTCTTATAGTGCCAGACTCGCAGAACCATCGACATCCGCATCTTCAGTGGCGCCTGAGCGGTTCGGGCGTAAGAACAAGCGTCAGTAGATTCGGATGTTCTGAGGAAGTACTGTTTGTGCTATCCGCACGTCTTCACACACCTGCAAGCCGAGCCGCGATGTGATGAAGCACTAAGGGTCCTACCCCTACGCGTGGCACAACTGCTTGCTCTGCAAGCTCACCAAGCAGTCGACGAGTCTAGAGTAGGCGGAGAAAGGGCGTAGCATTGAGTTGCGTCGCCTGGTTCTAGCCTTAGTCAGCGGGCTCCAACAGACGGTAAGTCCCGTATCACCAGTTCTACTGCTACTTCAAATCTCTGCAACGCGTTGCTCAACCTTCTTTCCCACAAGTCATCTTCCTGATAACTCCTCAATAAGACACGTACCACATCAGCAGGAGAATTTGGATCACTCACAAGGTACGTACGCCTCCAGCTATACGCTCCACCCTTTCGAATGATGTTTTCTACAAAAACGATAACTTCTGAGATCCTCGATGAAGGCAAAAAAATATTCAAGCTCAACAGTCTGACACCGTACCCCGTTCACCGGCATATTCCAACGCAGTCGCATTATGTTCACCACGCTGACTCTCGTCTGCAGGCAGGTACTTAGTCTATCGTTGCAAATAGCTTCATGTATCTCATCTGTGTCAACTCTCCTCTTCCCTTCCCCTTGCAGTCATGCGCTCACATTATGACTATACCTCCGCGATACATGATCCTCTGCGTGAAATGGATGCAATGTTGCCACTTCTTTTGCACTTGTCCGTCGCTCTTTTCAGCCACGGTATAGATTGGCGCAGATCAGCACCACTACGGAGAAGCCGCGGGCCACCCGGAGGCTGACTTCAGCTGAATTCAATCCTCCTCGATGATGGCAGACGAAACTAACAATAGTGCCGTCCTCATAACACCTCACACGCCATGCTGCAAACTCCGACAGACCATAATCCTGACGTCCGAAGCATCAAACCATCCTCGAGCGGAAAAATCACCGCTCAAGTAGAGCAGACCATCCACACCTGGGCTTGGGCCATCAATACCCGCCGCCTAGATCCCCAAGACCCCATATACACCGACACCATCGACCCAGATTTCACCGCGCACCTCTGTCCGCCCTGGGAATTAGATTTAGGCTGGGACGGCTACCGCGCTCACTTCGAACCCATCTTCGCAGAACATCCCACCCATCGCATGCTCGTACGGAACATCCAAACCACAGTCGACGAGAATGAAGGCCATGCGGACTGTTTCGTGAAGTTCGAGAGTCTGGGCTGTCCGCCAGGCGTGGTGAGGAAGCGGGTTGCGGTTTACAGGTTCCGTAGGGCGTGCTGTGACCAGGGCAAGGAACTGTGGCGATGTTTCTTTCTTGAGGTCCTGCATGGGATAGAAATGACGAAAGGGGCTTTTGAATAGGGAAATGCATGACGTGGACGGGAAGTCATGGGTGGCCGGGAATCTCTGAGCCTCGAAAGGAGGATATTGTGAAATAGGGCAAGGTAAGTACAGGATGGTGAGGCGGAGCTATCCAACCAGATACGTACGGCGAACACCTCAGTCCTCATTATCAATGTTCCTTACGCTTCGGGTGCTCGTCATGTGGCAATTGTCCCATTTATATCGACTAAGACCGATCACTGTTTTCTCATCGCAATATTTCTGTCAAATGAGCTGGTCGAGTGGCACGTCGCGCCAGTGTTCGCAATATACGTTGGATTCCATGACACCATGGTGCCATATCCCAGCTGACAATTATAATGGGAGGTTGTAGCAGATCACACGACAGACGTTTGCCACTTTGCGGCGAAGTGGTTCGAGTAAGTACCGGCTAATGTGCACAGGCCCATACAAGCGAGAGTGTCGCTAGCAGGTTTGGCAACATGTATGTAGCCTGTACTAAATGCGCACTTAACGGGAGCACTTCGCTCACACCTGGCATTGCCGAAAGCAGCGCCAGGGGTAGTACGTTGCATTCACCAGGTTCCAGGAAAGAGAAAGTCAGTGATCATCGCACCCTTTCATCGAACGGAAGTGCAGTGAGGCGGATGTTCGACAGTGCGGGCATCAGCGTGCCGAAATGGCTCAGCTGCTCACAACATACCTCGCGCAAGCACAGAGTCTAGATAGAAATAGGCTAGAAGGGAACATATCAGTCTTGCAATCATACATGTGGTCTAGTCTATGCCTTGAACACACCAACATCATAATAAGTCATACATATTTAGTTTTTGCACGGCCAATTGTCATGAATCCAGCCAGATAGGATATCCGTGAGACTCTTGCCATCAAGCGCAGGAGTGGTATCTTCGATCCCACGCTTCTCACCTAGATATCGCAGGGCAAGCAGTATCCAATTCTGTATAAATTCGTTGTACACAAGGTCGACCTTTTCTGGTTGAGCTGAGGTAGGAAAGCTCACATTCGAGCCGATGCAGTTCGGCACGTTGTAGAACTGGATAGGTTGGTGGACAGTGTCGTCCCCGTCACTTCCAGCATCGTCCTTCGTGGTGTAGCCAGGCAACTGTGGCTGATCCTTGTCTTGGTCACTGTTCTCACCAACGAACGGGACTTGGTCTTGCACACTGATCAACGGTCGCAAGCTGGCGTCAACATGGTCAAGGCTTTGGGTGCTGACAGGCAAATGTGGAACAAGCTCGTCTATCCTGCTTTGGTCTTCACCTTCCATTGCCAGTAAGTCGTTAAGCAGGATTGGGCCCTCATTGTTGAGCATCTTCAACACCTGGCTAGCAGCTTTATAAGGCACGCCCTCGACCTTCCTGAAGCCGCTCGTAAATGGTGATACAAGGAAGGTCGAGTCGATAGTGAATGGTCCTTCAAATATGTCGAACCGGATGGCACCGGTGTTTGTGAGGATAATGCTTGGTGTCGTGACTTCTTTGAAAGTGTCTGGAAGCACCTTGGAATCCAGTAGTGTAAGAATGCTATCATCTGCTGGATATGGCACGCGACTCAGCCAGAAGTTATGAGGTGCGCAGCCATAAGCGTGGTCCAGATCGAGCTCTTTCCTTGCCGTGTGAATCGCCTTGGAGACATTCTTGCCCAGCTCGGTATTGAATGTGGACTTGTTCGTGCCCGAATGATGATGCAGGGAGTACAGGTTGTTATCGATATAGAGCCTGTTGTACTTCGGAGATTTGGCTGCACTAGTCGTCCCATCGTCCTTCTTGCCCGTCCCCAGACCAGACATCGATAGAAAGCCAAGCGTCTCCATGTACCGACCGCTTTCAAGTCCCCAAGCCTTGTTGCCAAACTTGCGATAGTCGCGGATATGCGTGTGGCCACCGAAAAAGACAATGGGAGTGTCCCAGTTCACGTCGCGAATCGCCTTGAACACAGCTTCGAATTCTGGGCTGTCTCTGACTGGAACGTGTCCCGCCACCAGGAAAAGATCCACCTCCTTGTCATCAACAGCGTCCTTGAACCATTGTTCTTTGATCGCCTCTTCTACCGGTGTGACGACAGTATTGTTCGCATTGCCTTTGAAGTTGAACAGAAACCCAAATGCGACAACGCGGATACCCTGGTTCTTGGTCGTGAATTTGCGAAATCTTTGCGCAAGTGGTACCTGCTCTCCAGTCGTGGGATGGAAGATGTCTAGATTGCTCGCGATGTAGGCATCCTTGAAATCCGGAACCACTTCCTTGTACTCCCGTACGCTGGTGTTCTTCACATACAGCTCATGATTACCAGATGTGATCACGTCGATAGCTTGATGCTTGATGATGTCAAAGGTGTATTCTCCTTTGGGATTACTCGCGTCGTATAGGCCGTTGCCTTCCACGCGATCGCCGGTATCTATCAGTAATAGGTCGCTGCCATCGTCGTCGGCTCTTCGATGCAGATGCGAAGCAAACGAGATGTAGTCGCCCCAGTCAGCCGAATACTGCGCTTCTTGGAGATGACCACCGTGCCAGCCGTGTGTGTCTGTGGTATGGAGGAAGTTGAGTTGTCCCCATGGGAGCTCTCGTAGCGGTGCGGCGATGGGCGATGGGGCGGATGGTTGTTCGGCTGTCGCGAAGTGGAGTAATGCGAGGAGTAGTGGTATTTTCGAGAAGGCCATGTTTGCCGCAAGCTCTGAAGAATGATGGTGACCTCTGGAGAGAAGGGGAACAGCTCCAGCCAGCACCAAGCTATCCATCACGGTTCCTGCATCCCACCCAGGCAGGGTTGCGTCACGCGTCAAGGAGGAGCTCGGCGCTTTGTGCTGTACCCAGTCCGGCGGCGTCGACCCGACTTGCCCGAAACATTCATGCTATCCTGCGAGGCAGCCTCACCTCTAGCTGAGGCTGCTTGCGAGTAAGCGTCTTGTAGCCTTAGCAGCATCGGAACCTGTCTCCTCTTCCTGCGCACCGAGTATACACTAGAGTAGCGTGGAGGGGTAGGTCTGCAATTTAACATGCTAGAACTTCCTACGTTGAAGTGCTTCGCGGATTCCCGCACATCATTAAGACCTGGTTGAAGACAGCGGTCAATTAACCTACCCTACAGACCAGGAAATCGGAAACAGCACGAGTCCGCGGCAAACACTCCAGCTGAATGTCTCCAGAGAAGATTGTCCTCTACGACCTCCCGGGGAAGGGGCCACAACCAATATGCTGGTCACCGAACACCTGGAAGACTCGCCTGGTCCTGAACTACAAGAACATCCCCTACGAGACCCAATGGGTTAAGCATGGCACGATTCAACCTACACTCGAGGCCAAAGGTCTGCCTCCCAATGGCCCCGGCCCGGCAGGCCCACAATCTCCATACACTGTACCTGCAATCGGCTTACCGGGTGGGAGCCATGTCATGGACTCGGCTAAGATAGCTCCTGTCCTGGAGGAAAGATATCCAGAGCCCTCCCTTCACCTCGACACAGGCATGCACAACCAAGCTCAAGCGGCCTTAGGCCAAATCGCTGCACCGTTGCTCTGGGTTCTCTATCCGCTCATCATGCGCAGGATCATCCCCGACGACGTGGCTCCCGAATGGCGGAAGAACAAGGAGGAGCGATTCGGCATGACTTTCGAGGAAGGGGAAGCTCACAAAGGTGGCGACCCCGCGTGGGAGGCTGCGAAACCTGGATTCGAAAATCTGAGGAAACTTTTGAAGGAGAACAAGAAAAATGAGGGACCTTTCATTCTGGGGAGCGAGGTATGTTACGGAGATTTTGTGCTTGCGGGTATGGCGCAGGCGTGTATGAGGATTGGAGAGGATTTGTACGAGCGGTTGATGGAGAGTGCGCCGGAGATGAGGGATGTGCACAGGGCTTGTGGAACGTGGTTGGAGAGAGACAGCTATTGACTCACTATCTTAATCTGCACTTGTCTGACCGACAGCCCACTGCTCGTTCAAGCTTTATACGGCAATTCCCAAAGACATTGACTTACTGTGAGGATCTCGTTCCCAGTCTGAGGATTGTCGCGAGTGCGGTGTAATGGGATTTGCGAACCTTTCTCTGCTCAGTCTCTTCGATGCTCACCGCACCTGCAACCAATCCTCTGGTCGTCCACCGCACTCTTTTGAGACTTAAAACTTCTGAGCTATATCTGCCGCCCTCCGTCCACATAGCACAGATCTTCACACGGGAGACCAGGTATTGCATGTCAGCAGAACGCACCATGATGCTTGAATCGTGAATCGTTGCCCCCCGCACGCTGGCGTTATTGCTTGGTGAAGCTTGTTCAGCGTGAGCTGAGATAGCACTCTGTTGCCTTCCATCGACTCCTCATCCACACCAGTTCTAGTATCGTGGGCGACTTAGGGTCTTGAGGTTCCACCGAATAGATCGTGGAGTAGCAGAAGATCTCCCACGCTACTGGCTGCCGATCTGGCACCAGCCGATAGACCGCGGATGTTGTGCAGTTGCTTTCATGACGCGGCACGCAATCACTTCTGCCAAGTGTAGCCCTACCATTCGCCTACGGCCGTGGCAAACTTGATAGACGTGGCGCTGGCTGTTGGTCGGAAAGTCATGGCCTCGACTGCAGTATGTAGTAATGAGCGTAGACTGAGGCGCAAGTTGTGCCTGGCTGAGGCCCGGTTCTGCTTGCCCGATGACGATAACGGTGGAGTAGCGGGCCAGGTTCATGGCTGTTCCGGCTGTGTGGTGACGCTCGACCGTAGTACCGCACATCGACCTCAGCCAAGGCGGCTCCGAAAAGGCGTACCGCTGGCACTTGCATACCGAAAGTTGGGCGGGAACATAACAGCGTGACGGCCAGACAAAACAGGTGTTCGCGCGCGTCTGCTTCATTCCACACTTTAGTCGTTCTTTCGCACACACACACACAAGCATCTGCCCAGAGGTCTTGGGAGTTCCTCGGCCAATCCTGATTCCTGATATGCGTAAGTCTCACGATTCGTCCGCCCTGTCATTGCATATCTCCGCCCAGCTTTCCCCAGCCTGGACTGGTGCATGGATCCGCTTAGCTCAAGATGCTGTGGCGCAGGCGCAGGCGCAGGCGCCCATTGCACGTGAGGCATCCTCACAGGCAATCGACCTTCACCCGCGCCCCCTTGCACACCTCTTCTTCCTTCTCTAACAATCCTCCCTGACTTGGAGCTGCGACACGCGAATGGGAAATCCTTTACTCACTCTCATCCAAGACCGTTATAGGACGCAGGCACGACGAACAGCCTCAGATCGGAACCTTGAGCGCATCGAGAGCCCAGCATATCCCTTTCCCATACAAGCGACCGCGGCCAAGCCGACCAAGACCATCGAAGCTGGCGGGTTAAGCACTAGAGGCGGCGGGGGACCACCTGCAGCAAGGACCCCAATCGTAGCGCCACGCGATGATGATGCCGGACGCGAATATGGATTGGATGGAAGTAGAGACCACAGTGGACGTGACCCTGAGAAGTCCACGCACAACAACGAGGTCGACGCAATATCTCAATCGAGATCTCCTGCTCCTCCACCCCCGCTCGAGTCCCAAATTGAGGGCGAGGGAGATTCCGCCATAGAGGAGGCCGGAAATGGCAAGCAGAAGAAACCACCCCTACCGACGAGGATGAAGAATGGCAGCAAGCGATTTGGCGTTCATCTCAAGAATGCTCTATTTCACAGCTGGGTCAACGTTTTACTCATCGCAGTGCCTGCTGGTATCGCTGCTGAAGCGGCTCAATTGAATCCCTCGGTCATCTTCGCCATCAACGCTGTTGCCATTGTCCCGCTTGCAGGTCTGCTCAGCCATGCCACAGAGAGCGTGGCCAGCAGACTGGGTGACACATGGGGAGCGTTGCTGAACGTGTCCTTTGGAAATGCTGTCGAGCTAATCATCTTCATTATTGCGCTGGTGAAGAATGAAATTCGCATTGTGCAGGCCTCTTTACTTGGTTCCATTCTCGCCAATCTGCTGCTCATCCTGGGTATGGCTTTCCTCTTCGGTGGCCTACGCTTTCGGGAACAAATTTACAACAGCACTGTCACGCAAATGAGCGCCTGTCTACTCAGTTTGAGCGTTATGAGTCTACTGCTTCCAGTAAGCGTATCTTCTCCGTCCGCCTGTCAACAAAGCTGACTAAGTCACAGACTGCATTCCATGCTTCCTTTAACCAGGAAAGTGTCCACGACGCGGATCTCGACGTCCTCAAGGTCAGCCGCGGCACCAGTGTGGTTTTACTCATCGTCTACATCTTGTACCTGATGTTCCAGCTGAAGTCTCATGCCTACATGTATGAGAGTACACCACAGGCGATCATCGATGAAGAGTCACACCCGGGAATGCTTCATGACATGATGAATTCTTCCTCGTCGTCTGACAGTTCAAGCTCCTCAAGCTCATCTGACTCCGATTCTTCGGCTTCTGGATCAGTCGCCACCGCTGGCAAGCGTATGAGGCGAATGTTTAAGCACAGCAAGCGGCGCAAGTCTAGTGCTTCTACCAGCAGCACCCGGACCACCTCCAATCTGCCATCTGTCATCAGCTCACCGTCGACCGAGAAGAATCAAGACTACTTCAGGGATCCAAGCCACCCTGAATCCCGCCGCGAGTCTACTCTGGCTGCGATGAACGGCGGCGACGACGCTGACGCAGACAAGGAGGATAATGGCGTCAGCCGTGTCTTTGACTGGGCGACTAGAGGTCGTGGTAGCCACGGGGCGTCCAAGTCTCCCGATTCCGAAGACCCTCCCAAGCGCAAGAAGAAGCATTTGAAGAAAAAGGAGAAGAAGCGTAGCAAGCGTAAGGAGGAAGAAGCCAACCCCGAGCAAGTCACGGTAGACAATGAATCAGCCGCGATCGAAGGCGCTCAACAGAAGGGTGTCTCGTTCGCTCCAGAAATGCAGACTGCTGAAGCGACAGAGTTGAGAGATTCGCCGAGCAAGCTTGGGCTTAATGTGCGCCAGCTTTCCACCCGCTACCGACCAGCCCTGCCGACGTATCTTAGCAACACGGTCTTCTCTGCAAAATACACCCAGCCTGCGAATCCGACTACTCCATCACCCATGCGCCCAGTCGGGCCCATTCGTTCCGTGTCTGCTGGGCGTCTGCGCCGCACGAGCTCTCTGCCAGATCGCCTGAACGAACGTCCAGCAGCTGCGAACGCCAATGGCACCATGAACCATCACGATCCTCTCCCGCCCTACCAGCACCAGCGCCTCGCCAAGGCTGTCTCGAATGCCTCTGGAGCACCCTCATCACCCGAAAAGGACGACGAGGAGGAAGGCTACGCGATGTCACGCACAGCAGCCATCGTCCTCCTTCTCGGCTCCACCGCTCTGGTCGCAGTTTGTGCAGAATTCATGGTCGACGCCATTCCACTCATGATCGCCGACTCCCCAGTCTCGGAAGCCTTTATTGGTCTCATCATCCTCCCCATCGTCGGCAACGCAGCAGAGCACGTGACAGCCGTCACCGTCGCCACCAAGAACAAGATGGATCTGGCTATCGGTGTTGCTGTCGGCTCTTCGATCCAAATTGCCCTCTTCGTGACGCCTGTTGTCGTTCTTCTGGGCTGGTGTTTGGACACCAACATGAGTCTCTACTTCAACCTTTTCGAGACCATCAGTCTCTTCGTTACGGTTTTCGTGGTGAATTTTCTGGTTCTGGATGGTCGGAGTAACTACTTAGAAGGTAGTTTGTTGATTGCGGCCTATGTTATCATTGCTGTGGCTGCTTTCTTCTATCCTTCTACAGGCAACCAGAGTTCGCTGGGAGGTGGTTCCGGAGATGCTTGAGTGGCGTGATGAGTGTCGGAGCAGTCGATAGAAGATGATTGAGCGCATCTTTTGTTGAGATGTGCACCCTACGGCTGGAACTTTTAGAACTTAAGTCTGGCCACTGTATTCAGCTGCTGCTCTCATATAACACTACCCTTAAGCAGCATGACCGACTTCTGAACGCTCTTGTAGCTTGACTGAATGCGAGTAACGATTATTGTGGCCCATCCCGTACCTTATACGCACAATAGACATGAGGCGATAAATTGTTTTATATCTGGTATACTTGATTGAGCCAATCTCATGGTCAGTTCCAGTAAGTCATGCTCCTCTTCATTGTGTTATGTGTTCAAGCCAGCTCCTACAGCAGCCATTGGGTTCATCTGTCACTATTCCCAGCAGTTGTGACCGCTCTCTCCTGCCTCCTGCCAACAGTCTTAGCGACAAGAATTTTGAATCTGGCATTGTATATCATGCAGCATTATTGCGGGATTAGCTTCATTCAAATTGGCCATTAAATTTGAACAAGCTAAATTGTTCGGCGACCAAGCGCGGCCGGCGCGTAATTTCTACCACCTCCGCGCTGCTGATCTTTCTACCCGCTAATCGATGCGCATCACCATGTCTCGCGCCATGCGGCCACTGTCTCGGCGCCTACTCAGCCTGCAATGTCGCCGCTTCGAATCGACGACGTCTGCGGACCAGCCGAGGCACTCTCGCGAAGAGTTGCTCGACATCCTACACGAGCACGATGATCTCCACCTCGCCGAAGTCAAGCGGAATATTGACAGCACCGAGCAGCACGTCCGGAGGATTGTGGCCATGACGAAAGCATACTGTGATAGCGCTGGAGAAATTCAGTTCCATCGCGATATCCCACCATACAAAGTCGAATACTGGAAAAGGCAGAAACGGGACTACGAAGCCGTGTTGAACAAGGCGGTGGCGCATGCCGAACGTCTCCGTCTCAACCTGACCGACCTACAAACTATCAACTACCCCTCGGATTCGGATCTCGAGGGGGGCACGGGTACGGCCACGCTTGCGAAGCAGGACAGGAATGCGATGATGGGCAAGACGCGGGCTGAAAAGGAGACGGTGCTGTGGAATCTGAGAAATGACGAAGCCGCGCATCGAAGGAGACTCCTGGAAGGTATCAAGCGGTTCGAGAAAGATATGGAAATGCACAATATCAAGGCTGACAAGACTGGAATGCCGGTGTTTGGGAGGAAGTCCTTGGGTGAGAATGTGAATCAGGCCAGAGATCAGAGCAGAAGCTCTGAAAATAAAGAAGGATTCGTGTTCTCGAAGAGAAAGGTTGGGGCCACGCTGGCTTCTGCGAAAGGCTCAAGTTCAGAGGATGGAAATTTGTCCGCCCCTGATGCGCCTCACCAAGGACAGGGTACTCCAGACTCCAGCGACAGATCTCAAAGTGGTGCGAAGGGTGATTTGACAGCCAAAGGAAGGTCGAGATCTGGCACGAACAATCTCCTTGTGCAACTCCAAAAGAGGCTCGAAAAGAGCGCTACATGATTGGTCGCCGTTGGTGCCCGTCAAAGTGGTGATAAGTATTCCACTGGTATGCCAGTATGTCGATTTCAACGACCAGAACCGTGGCACAACCAATCCCTCTCCAAAGAACTGCCGGGCTTTGCCAAGTCCCATCTTCGAAGGGGTTCAGCCCAACCACCCAGGCGCATTCTACCACTCTGTCGGTGGCGATCTTGGCTACATCCTGAGCCTGCGCTCTTGATCCTGTAACAATGATACCGTACACCTTCGCGACCCATCCCTAGCTACCACTTCGCCTTGCGACCCCGGGTCCGGTCTCTCCTGTTCAATGCTACCTACCATCTTTCTACCCAAACTCGATACTTTCTGACTAAAACCATCGCCGATCGGCCGGAATCTCAGTATTGCCCAAAACGGTTTCGAACGAATACAATTAGGCCACTAATGTTGAGTGACGAGGATCCACGGGTTGTGCACATCTGCCGAGGAGTGGATTTTGCAATTTTCGATTGGGCGAGGATCGTTGTTGCACTTTATTTATTCCAGTGGGCATCGACTGCAGGGCAGGTTTAGTCGGAGGTCAGACCGACCGGGTTGTTTGAGTGGTCGATGAATCGACATCAGGGGGGGCCAGGGAGAGACCTGGTCACTAAACCACGAGTCTATGGGATGAGTTGGATCATGAACCCCTTCCAATAATGAATGCATCGTCTCGTCTCCCTGTGTGTATATCGTTGTTCTCTGGGATGGTGAAGGGATTGCACGTGCGTCCGGAACTGCTGTGATAAGTGTACACGGTTGACCATCTCATCTCCGGAGATACAGGGTTACTGTCATTGGGAGACCTCGTGTATACTTGTGCCTTCGTCGTGGTTGACTTTTCTTGGGGTGGCTAGAAGACACACGTTGCGATCTTCGGACCGATTCTGTACAGACCTGATCAGCAATCTCATGTGGCGACAAGGAAACGCGAGGAAGGGTACGGGTCTTTTGAGCACCACCGCATCACAATGAATGCGCATTCTATGAACGAAACAGAAAACAGTAGGGTATAAAGCGTCAAAGCACGCGACCGTGTCCCCGGTATACACTTTAAGCCACGGTAGCTTTGTCCTCCGGCTTGCCGGTGACTTCAGGAGTCGTGTCCGTTGCGGCCCCAAAGTTATTCTCGGTCGCCCCAGCAGGCTCGGTCCCTGCCGGCTCGGAGGCCGCATTCTTCTCGAATGGTGCGCTGGGGTCCTCTGCTGCTGTAGGTACGACCTCGGGCTTGCTCTCGCCAGCGAACGCAGTGTATTTAGGTGTGATCGCAACGTCCACTAGAGCTGGGCCACTACCACCGTATTCCGTCGGGATTTCGTTGCCCAGGTACTTGTGGAGCTCGCTGCCGTATGTCATCCAGGTCATGGTCTGGATGGAATCTTTCGAGAGCAGAGCCTTCATCGCACCCATCATCCACTGCATGACCAAAGGCACATTCACGAAGTACTTGTACGATACGGTCTCCGGGTAGAATTTCTGGAACATGTCGATGATCTTGCTCGAGGAAGCCTTGATTTCGGCTGGTTGCCGGAAGAAGGATACGGAGAGGTAGTCGTGCACGGCGATGGATTTGTAGGGGTCGGGGCCTTTGCCGTAGTCTGGAATGGGGCTGTCGGCTTGTTCGAGGTGAAGTTCTTTGAGCGTGAGCTCCATGAGGGCGACGCGCCATCGGACGAAGCTGGATGCCGAATCAGCATGAGAGGAATCGCTCGATGCACATGCCCGTAACCTACGCGTCTGTGTCCCCAAACGTCTTCTTCACATCCTTGCCCACAGCACCATAGATGTTGAACGTAGCCACGTCCTCGTCGTTGGGAGTTTCTGTTGCGCCCTTGACCTTGGTCACATATCCTAGCTTACCGAACTTCTCGGCGTCGTAGACCTCGTCTCTCACTTTGAGCGGTTGGTACTCTTTCCGCCATTTCAGCGCGTGCAGAAGCTGCTCTTTCGCCTTCTCCAAGTCGTCGACATTTGCTCGAAGGAACTTCTGGAGGATGATGAGAGTGGTGTGCGGAGCAGGTTGACTGTGGACTTCTTCAGCGCAAATCGGAGAGTATCGTGCCCGGCTTCGACGTACTCTCCCTCCGGTGCCTTCAACTCGATCCCATACATTTCGTTGTAGCCTGCATTGTCCAAGATGCCCTTCAATTCATCCTGAAACTTCCTAAGCGTATGATCTGTCGGCAGGTTGCTCCAGTCTGCCGCCATCTGGTCCTGGTGTCTGTTCCCTCCGACGTTGACTTCTACCTCGTTAGACTGGTTCACAGCGCACAAACCGACGATCTTCGTGAAGGACGCCTGAGACTGTGAGCGGTTTTGCTCGTCACAGCTGCCCTGGTCGATAGCTAACTAATCGGCTTGGCAGGATTTGAAACGCGTACTGCATGTGTGTTGCAGCTCGAAACGTTCTCGGCTTTGACAGCCGCGGAAATGCGGGATCAGATAACAATAGTCCGAGCCCCGTTCGCTACGCCAGCAGAAGTCCACCCGAAACATGTTTTATGCGGCAACAATCTGTACTCCATCACAGATTGTGTGTATGGCCCCGCGGTGAGAATCCGTCTCCCTTTCGTTGCCAAGGCGCCGAAAATGTGACGTCCCTGCTGTGGGACCACCTCCAGCCTTCAGACGCACAGCTCGCCGTGCCTGGTGCTTTGCAAAAGTCACCAGTGATGAATGGAGCCTCCTCGCAGTTCCCCGTTGTTGTCGCCTTATTGTCGTGCTCGGTCGAAGCATGTGCCTCGCGCACGGTGGTCTTCACGAACTCTCAGCAATAAGCAGACATTGCCGAGGAAGTTATTCTCCCGGACCGTGGCAGGATGTCACCCACACCATGTCATATACCAACCCACACCAGGGAGAGACCAGGACGTCTGTTTTGGAGTGATGAATGCATATCTGCCGTTTTTGTCTATCACTGCCTTGGCACAGAGTCTCTGCACGTCGAAGTGCCGTCTTACTCCTGGGTACCTCGACGATGTGACAGAGGCTATTGTCGTGCACATACCACTGGCTGGAAAAAACTAATCGGAGCCACAAGCAAAACCTCACACCAACACCGCTCCGCTCTTTGCTTGTCAAACCATCGTTCTCGGCGATTCGGCTAGGTAAGCAGGATGGGAGATAGCCCACGCCTGCCTAACTACGAACCGGTAGTGTCAAACCACCATGAATAGCTGTAATTATCCGTAGAAGCTCACACCGTAACTTCCGGATACTGTACCCCCAGCGGGCACAGGCCGACGTGTGGAGACTCTTGATAGCCTTTCCTCCCTTGCCGCGCTTAATGTCTGCTACCCTGCTCGTGAATCCATTACCAATCCATCCTCCCGTTCTGTTGGTGTGGGGGGTTTTTTTTCCCTTCAGATCTAGTAGAATAGAAAGTCGCCAAACCCGATACTGAGCCGTGACCGGCGTGCAACATCGAGACCATACCGTCCGCTTCTGTTCACCGCCGCATCGATGGATAAGAAGGAGAGCACCATATATGTATATACATAGTACCATTAGACTTTGCAGACGGCAGTGATGAGTAGCTAATGAGAAAGAGGGAGAGATGCAACAAGTGTGTTGGACGTGTATCGGGCACTTACGAATGACGCAAATCGAGTGATGCTAAGCTCAAACATCTGAATTGAGAAGAGCGCCAATCCACGCTCAGGCCTAGCGATGCAGTGAAACAGGGTCAATGCTGGGCGGGTTCGCGTTCCTCGTATCTTTATTCCAGCCTTCCGGAACGTGCTCGCTTCCAGCGATGCCCAATAAAAATCCGCACTCGAAGGCGGCATAGCACTGGCAGGCCCGGTAGGCCTCTCGAAAATCATCAGTGTGCCGTACTGTACATGTATTATTATTGCTGTGAGGAAGCCGTTCTGCATCTGCCGCTCTCCCAGAACTGCGATAGACGGCAGCGCGACGGCGCACGAACATCGGCGGCGTCCAGGTTGACGATGTGCAAGGGGTCGGAAAGTATCAAGAATACAGTAGACTTTTATGAAGTGATCCCGATTACTATAGACTCGACTATGAATAGATGTGATGTCGCTTATTATGCGTGCGTCTCCGGCTTATTAAGGTAGTACTGGCGTGATTAATCGCACCTACTCCCCTCGTCTAAACAGGGCTCAGCGCACAAGTCACCTAGGCACTGTGGGCACATAGCCTTCTCCCTAGCGTTTTCGCCATCACTTTCTGCTCCCCGCTTCGCGCTGACCGACTTCAACCCTCGACTGCGTGCGTAGCGCCACGTCCGCGGTGATCGTCTTCACATGTCGTCGTGAGAGTCTGCCGTCCTTGGTTTTGCCCTCGAGGCCAGTCTAAGCTGTTTCGGCCTTAGTCGGCCGTCCTGCCTCCATCTGCCATCTCGATTTCTGAACGCTTGCATGTTCCCATCGAGAAGCACGCCACAGCGAGGAGTCCGAGTCGGGAATGCGCATCATGAAGAACGGGCGCAACCAGCGAGATGTATGTCTCCCCACCGTGCGCTGATGATCCGTCGACCAATACTCACAAACGCCGTCAAGGTCTTAAGCATCGAACGCACCCTAGGCCTCAAGAGCGAAAGAGGGATCAGCCGCCAATCTAATAAGGATGCACCACCGATCGAGGCAGTCCTGAAGGGCATCAGATTGATCCAGACTGCCTACGTCAACAAGTCTCTGGACGAGATTCGCGATTCACAAGCTCTCAAACACGATGCACTCGGCCTGTTCGAGAAGTACGCACCGCAAATATGGCCTGGACCTAACGAAGAGCAACCAGCATGGCTGGAAGAGCCATCGCCCACACGACACGATGGCCGCTACCCCAAGGCCTTGCATTACACCGAGCCGGATGACCGTGAGGCGTAAGTGATGACAGCCGTCCCACCCGTCGATACCGTCGCCACCGGTCAAGGCCATGTGGCGAACGGGCGACTTCACGCGGAACCTCGTGATATTTCATCCATGCTGACGTGCCTCAGTCTACGCAACGCGTTCATCGAGCTCGTGATAGAGAAGTGCATCAATGTGAGTGGGGCCAAGCTCAATGACTAAACTGGCCTGGACGTCGCGGCTGACTTCAGATCAGTACCACGAAAACCAGCTCCAGAAAGCGCGGCGCCTAACGGCGAAGCAACTGAACCAACAGCTCCAAGAGGGCTACGACGAGTTGGAAGCTCAAATGGGCAATCCCCTCTACGCACATCCTGGTGAAGGCATGTACAAAGACGAAGAACCAGACCAAGACTCAGGCATTGGTATCAGCCCTCCAGCCCAGCCACGAATCATTGACAAACATCGTGTCTTCCAAGAGCAATTCGCTGCGTACACATCACCGGTTCCGTTCATGCCACACGGCCTGCCATCGACAGACGGAACTTACGCTCGGCCATCCAGCAGTCGTCGTTCCTCTCCAGCCACGCACCACCATCTCAGCCAAAAGCGACTCCCCGGCCAGTCTCCTCCACAGCCGCTTTCCAAAAGAGCCCGCATCATTCGCGAAGACGGCTCCAGAGCGGATTCACTAATAGTAAGGCTGCCAGTGATGCCACAGCGACTCTCTCGGCTGTCAGAGACCGGTTCCCTCGGGCCAGTCGGCCAGAAGCCACCAGACATGCCCTCACTCTATCGTGACGAGGGAGACGACGACCGTATGGATTACGAGTATGCACAGTCCACTCTACCTACGTATCCAAATCCCTATATCTCTCCATATCAGCACACCATGCCCTGGAATGGAATGCATACGCATCAGCACAGGGAGGTGCCGCACAACGGCGTTCCCGTTGATCTCACCATGGAAGCTTACGAACCTACGCGCGCTACACGCAATGTGCAAGACATCCTAGGCGACTTTGCTTCTTGCGGAGTCGCCAAAGAGCTCCTAGCCAACTATCCGAACATGAGCCGCGACCGGCTTGAGAACCTCCAAAGCGTGCTTTCCGACTATCCCGATGCGAGGAACGACCTCCTCTCGCTGGAGAAACGCATCCGTGCTCTGGCCCCAGGTCTAAGGATCTTCCAAGATCCTCAGAGAAGAGCATCATCCGTCTCACGAAATAGCGGAATCGAATTCGCAGACAGGACTCCAGCTGTCGAGCGTACGGCTAAGCTTGCCGATGAGATTCTGGGCCCACTCAGACACTGCCCTGCCGCCATCGCAGTGCTCAACTCTTATCCTCTCGTCAGCCGCGATCAACTGGAACTGTTACGCAGCACTTTTACCAAGCACCCGGAGACTCAAGGCGACTTTCCACTTCTGCAGAAGCTCATACGTTTTGAAGCATGGGACGTCGTGACTGGCGCTGTCTCCTTCCCCAGGAAACGTTCAGTAGATGGCCGTTACAAGCAGGTTATGCCCATTGCTGAACCCCAAGGAGAACCACCGAACGAAATCAAGAAAGAGCCACAGATCGGACGAAGCCTCGATGACATTGCTGTGGAGATTAACTGGGCTCGCGATCTCGATTACTCTGACCACATGGATTTGCGGGAGTTCGACACTGTGAAGGAACTTTTCGAGCAGGTGGAGTCGTATCTACCGGACGAGCTGCGTCACGATGCGCACCGGATCAGGGAGATCAGGGTGAAGTCCAAGACAGATCTTGATGGTGGGAATATACAACCACGCATCGTGAGAGATGAGGCTCGTGGTAAGGCGGCAGTGCGGCATTTGGTCAAGAAATTGAGGGCTCAACCACCGGAGATGGACATCGAGCTTAACTTTTCGGTGCTGTGGGAGGCAGCAGCCTAATTCGAGACTTGTCTTTTTTTTTTGTTCTGTCCGATTTACGGGACTGTTGTATATGCTATAGAGATACCCTGGTCTGCGCGTCACTGCTGCATCATCAGACGAAAGCACCTCGGGGTGTTGACACGGATGTAGAGTCTAGAGCTAAGCTCATTCATTCTCCTTTCGAGACCTCTCTTATTTCCCGCCAAAACTCCTTCCACGTGCCCGAAGTGCCATACGATAGCAGACAGCGACATCACCGAATCTTGTTTGTCTCACACCGAGCACAGCGACAAGAGAAAATGCCACAGTAAGTCGATCGCCACCTCGCCCGGGAAACGTTCCCGGGTTTCGAGGCCAAAGCATTGAGCGAGGAGGCAAAAATGACGTCTCTGCATATCCGAAAATCCATACTGCCTTCCTTCTAGCTCATCTCTTCAATCTCAACACCCGCAACATTCTCAACGCGCTGCGTCGATTCGAGCCACGTACAGCAACATACTTGCATCGAATAGCACCAGCCCGGCTCCAGTTCACGGGGTAGATGCACACGTTCTGCTGTGAGGGAGGGTCCCGACACGATCCGGACGACCTACAAGGCACCCCAGAATCTCAGGCATATGCATTTCTACTGGCTCAAGTTCCCATGACTGCAACGAGACATTGAAATCTTATGAGGGGCTCCACCTCACTGGTTGGCTAAAGTGTTGGGCCGACCTTCTGTTCTCTTGGCACCCAAGCTCCAGTACCATTGGAGGCCGCTCCTGGTCGCTATAGCATATAACAACCTGCCCCTGGAGCCAAATCTTAGCCTAATGAGGCATCTAGAGTCTCGCCAAGAAGCCATGGGTATGGAAGGCCTGCCCAAACGGCAGGATACGTTATTGCGGATTCGGGAATAGCACCATAGCGATGTCGATCCTCTGCGCAATCCGTGACCCGGTTCATTTCCATATCCTGGTAGGCAACAACGTAAGCCGTCCGCGAAACCCCAGATCCGCTCACTTCCGAGCTACGACACACGACTGCACAGGTCGTATGCCAAGCGTGGTCCAACGCAGCGCATACCCCAATCGGAGATGTTGTCTCTTTTGACGTCGCCGGTGCGAGTAGCTCGCGGGTGCTCCACAACTAATGTCGAACATCTCCATCAGACGCTACTTTATTGCAGCCCCCATAAACGGCATCGTCAGACGAAGTGATGACGTTCCAAAGGGCGAGCAGAGAAAGACTTTACAGGATACGTGGGAACACTTCCTTCTTCTGCTCTTGGCAGCCAGGCTAGGAGGGGAAAGAGGCGGGTTTTTTTTCGAACAAGTTGCTACAACTCTGCAGAGAGCCCTTTGGACCGACCAGCGACAGCCAAAACACTGCGGTCGAGCACCATTCCGGGCATCAATCATAGTTCTGACACCCTCCTAAAAAGCTAGCGCCCTCCCCGTGGGCTTTCGGTACGGCCACGGAGTCTTATGTCAATATTATCCCCCCCACAAGCATGTACCGTAAGCCCAACCCAGTCTTTCTCTCTTTCTCTCCCTCCCCCCCCCCCTCTCTCTGGTCGATAAGCAAGGGAAGGGGGGGGGGGGGGGGTGTATAGTTAGTCAGACACTCGCCACGGAAGTACGCGGGGACAGGCAAAAACCCCGCCCTTTGTTTTTTTTGTTGGGGGACCAATCGGTCGAGAAAGAATCTTCTTTGTGTTTCACCGTAAGGTTGGTGGTGAATGAATGTTCGAGGACCGTCTCGCCAAGCATAGGCGATTTATACGCCATGGCGACGTAGTGAGAATGTTGTGCGGGAAAGCAATGGACTGACGCGCTGCTGGCCCACGAGCACAGTTGATAGTGAGACTAGTCTTCTGCTGTGGTGAGATTAAGGGAGGATGAGTCGAATAAGCCGAGTGGATGTGAGTGTGGAGTCTTGTCCAACTGGACGATTGGGACGACAGGAATTGTCCTAAGCCTCTGTCTCGCAGCGTAAGGCATAGTCGAGAATTAAATCCATGCCGTCGTCGTACTAGCAGTGCTATGCCTTCGCGCAAATCATGGCGAGTTCTGGAGTCCGATGCGCAAATGGAAACCTTCTCCTCGTTCGACCATATTGTGAAATGCTAATCATATACAGCCATCGTGCTGCACCGCCGCCAGCAACACAGCAATACAGCAGAAGCCTAGGGTAGTCATGGTCATCCAGTACGCTTGCCAAGGACACATGCATCCTTCTCCTTTCCCACGTCTTTCCAACCAAACCTGCACTTCTCCGCCCACACGCTAACCGCACCACGATATGCCCTTAAACAAGATCAACGCTACTGAATTGCGCACACACTCTTTATTTTTGCGCCCGCGATAGCGCAAAGCCGCGTTTTGTCATCTCTGCTTTCACGCTCGCCGTTCGGTCGAGCTTCGCGACTATCTCGGAAGCATCAGGTTTGCGCATCGAAGTCGTCTCACTCGCGTGACGCTTACCGCCGGCGTCGTGATGCTTGGTGAAAGTGCACAAAAGTCTACACGTGAGGCGTGCGGGTGGTTTTTGCTATCATAATTCTGAGGTGGGTGAATGCGAATTTGTGGGGTCGAGGAAAGTGAGTTGGAGGCCACTTCGCTGCCTCAGATCGCGGGAGGTAGTGGAGCTGCGATCTCATCGAGCGGACGCGAGGCCCGTAGGAGGTGGCGAACTTGAAGATTCTCACCCATAGAGATGCTCGCGTGTTGCGAAGCCAGCTTGTTTCACTCGAAATCCCTAGATTTGAGGAGTCTGATCTGGAGCCTAAGGTACGATCGGGTCCCTCCTTGATGTCGATGGGCTTTCTTGCAAGTGTCATTTCTTCGCTCATGAGCTCTTCATTGGCCACTTTCTTATCAATGGTGCGTAATGCGCATGCTGGTGCTCATCGGAGACGTCGGTGGGCTTCTTGACCCCTGATATGGAGAAGCTCTGGCTAAGACCATTGGCAGGCTCGAAAACCGGGTTTCGATTGAGTCTGGACCGCGTACTGTCACACCAGTGAGCTCCATCCAGGGTGCTTTCGAGCACCTACTCGCGGCAGCGGACACGAGAGGTTCCGAGTATACAGGTCCGTCAGAATCGACTGTCAGCACTTCGAGCCTTCCCATTCGATCAGCAGTGTGCGCCGAAGAGCATTTCGTGGTCCTGAGCGCTCAGAGAGAGTGTTCACCGCACTTGGACAGGCAGAATCAGAAAATCGCATCCAGGCCATAGGCTTCACGACGCCAAAATCTGCCAGATCGTTGAATTTTGAGCTGGTCAGATTGGCAATTGCTGAGCGAGAGAGTCGGGTGTCCCAACGGGCGCGCCTCCTTCTCCTATCCAGACTACAGCATCGTAGCGGTTCGCCCTACTCATCGCTCCCTGTGCTGGCATGAGATCCGACGGAAGGCTGTCGAAAAGATGCGAGACGCGCTAGACTGGGAAGAAATCCAAGCCGCAAGCATGCGCATACCAGACGACGATCCAACCAGTCTCAGCATTTCGCTACATGGGAACGCCCATGTGGATGGCTTCATTGGACTTCGGGTCAAGTTGCTTCAAGCCGAACGTGTTAGAAGCATGGAGGTCCTGAGTGCCGCTGCTGTAAGAGATAAGATCGATAGAACGAAACAGGATTAACATCCCTGCACCGATGAGCTGATACATGTAACCAGGCACACAGCAAGGCTCGCGGCTCGTGATGGACAAGTGCAGAAAGCCAACGATAGTGATGCACTGCACTGTCGATTCGACAGCTTGTCATTGCAGACTCAGCGAAAACCATGAAGAGAAACAGAGAACCTGCGATTGCAGGAAATTGCCCTGGAATCAAGCCATGGTCGTGCTTAGCTAGAGCGTGCCAGAATATTTCGAGGGCCGCGCCAGGCTGTTTGCTTGAAGTAAATACGATGGATCCGGACGGAATATTGCGACTCGCACATTATTCAAGTACTGGGTAAGACGGATAGCTGATTGAGGAAATGTGGAGTCGGAACTTCTGTGATGCGACGGCCCTGAGGGCATGCAAAGCAAGATGGGTATTCCTGGGGGGCCCAAAAGTCAGTTGAAGCTCACCGCAGGGTAAGAGAAGCTCATTCCACTGAACAGCTATCGTGCACGGTGGACAGGGTCCTACAAGACAGCTGATTCCCGTCTGTCCGTACTCGTAATCTCGTAAAGCACGAAACGTAGCAAGAAACAGATGTGGTGCAAGAAAGTTGTTGAGGCATCCAGTGCCAAGGCCAGGAGGGGAGCGGCAATTTCTCATTACTCTCTGCTTTTGTCTCTCAAGTGAAGTCACTACCCAGAGCTCGCGCCGCTTATCTCCACCACGCAGATTACGAGCAGCTGAACGTACTCTGCCAGGCGCCTGCTTGCTGCCCAGGCTCAAATGCCGTGCATCAACGACGTGTTGAGTTCCTTGGCGATATGATTCCAAGCAGGAAGGACAACTAGGGCTGTGGGGCCGATGAATGTCGGCATCGTGATCATTACTCCTTCGCGTATATGCCATTTTTGGAAGACCGACTCTTCTGTGAGGTGTGAATTCTTTGCTTGATAAGTAAGCTCCAACCTTTCCCTGATAACCTCAAAGAACGCGACAAGCAGAAAGCTACCATTGGATGTTCGCTGGGGGTTTCAGAATCCAAAGCACCTGGAGTCTGTGTTGTATCTAGCTCGGAGGATATTTAAGCCTTTTGGCGATGTTCTATGGGGTGACTGCTCCGATGGTGCATCTCGGCTAGGCTAGCGTCTTCGAGCTCGTCAAACTAGCCATGAGGAGTTTAGATTTGCGAGCCGAACTGTTAACTGCATCGAGGGACTGTCCAGTTGCTCTGCGATTGCTCTTGCATGCACATTCAGCTCCGACAGTTGCCATAAAGTGGAGTTTTCTGGGGGGTGTTTCCGCCTCGTGATGGATGTTCAGACTAAGCGACCCGTGTGGAGTTCTACCATGACGAGGCTCTGGAAAAAGCCGCTCTTCACTTGCAGCTGGACCTGGGCCCTTGCCGTCGTTGAATGTCAATTGTTCGACCTCTTGCGCAGACTGGCTCCACTGCCCAGACCCGTGAAATGATGCTATCCCAACTTTCCCGTATGGTCGACTGGGAGCAGACTTGCCCAGACACAATCTCGAGCGCTTGCAATACACGGCACCTCACGAGCGGTCCAACTTTTTAACAAGCTCAGGGTCTGTCAATGCGTGACGGACCCCTCTCGTAGGAGTTCAACCTCTGATACGTTCCATCGCCCGCAACGACCAAGAAGTGTTTTGGTGCTCAAGCTATACATCTTCCCCGATACTGTTCCCGAGCTGTGGCAAGCTGCTGCGCGATATATGATACTTTCTTGGCCTGACGCCAGAGGTCTTGTAAACGCTCAAGCTGCGCCTCGGACTAAACACGTTTTTGCCTTCCTTCGGGCTCCCGGCAGGCGCGATCCTCTCAAACATGTGTTGATGGCGGAAGTGGTGTGATGCGGCAGCTTCTGGTGGATGGCATTCAAGGGTTGATCCCGAGACCATTGAGTCTTGGAGTGTCGTCTCCCGCTGCTGTCTAAGGAAGTCTGCGCCTCGCCTTCGTGGGATGTGTGGAGCCAAATGCTCTCGAGTACATATCGCCCATGGCAGCAGCAGTACCATGCCAAGTCGCATTTGCATGACGCATCTTCTGGATGCGTTTCTTGTCCTCTTGTATGCTTATGGGGCTCTGCCACACGCAACATCATTGTCGCGTTGCTTCCGCTCATTCTGGCACCCTGCACCTCCCCTATCCCGGGCTAATAGGACAAGTCTGCGAGTTCTGTTGGCCATGGCTGAATAGCTTCTGCCGATGCTGTCGGCCAGCTCAGAATCGGTGTGCCTGCAGGCGAGCTCCAGTCTGAGTGATTACTCGTCTTATTCTCTCATCCACCAGTATTCCGAGCCCGAGCATGCCTCTGGCTCCCTTCCATGCTGTCCTCTGCTACGCGCGCCGCCTTCGCTGCTGCTGCCAGTGGTGCTAGTTCAGCATCTCCGGCTGGCATTGGACTGGAAGAGATGTCGTCACCATGGCACTGGGCTTGCCATACGGATGGGTTCCAGTGTAATACTCTTGCATATACTGCTACAGAGCGGACGGCATTATTATATCCGGACGCATGGCATGGCATGTGAAAGCAATATTGAACATGAACATTGAACCTATTGCAGGGTATGTGGGCACCATCCCACACACAGCTTAGCGCGATCGCATATGACGTAGATTTCCTGGTCGTCGCTGCCAGCCAGTTCACAAACGAAACAAAGAGCGGCGAGCATGATCCCATTATGACCGTTGTGCCGAAGTCGGTCCAGCGATGTGAACGCACGCCCGGCATCCACCTACATGTCTCACCATGGCGGCCAATCTTCCGACTGTCGATGCCCTGAAGGAATTCCTACCTTTGCCCGCCAACGTAGACGCTGTCACCGATCCCGACAGGCAGGAAGCGGCGCGATCGATGACTGAGAAGCCGACGGCGAGTCATGCCCTCGCCATGGAGAACCACGAGGTGAAGGGAGCGGCGCAGGAGCCTCACGATAGCGAAGTGAAGGACTTGGGCTGGACCGACCATGTCGACCAGATGCCGAATCCCGTCGTTGGTGGTCTGCACAACGAGGATCTGTGGGTGCTGGTCCGCCGCTTCAACAAGGTGTGTCAGTGTTGGCCGAAGCTGGTACTGGAGCGCATGCTGACAGCGCGTAGCAAATGTACCATGTCAAAGAATATCCATACCCGGTACCTGGAAACCTGGATCTCAACATTGCGGATGAGGAAGAGTTCTCCCCAGACAAGCTCCGAGCCAACATCGAACGACTCTACATGACGGTCATCATTGGTTTGATGGGAACAGCTAAGCATGTGATGCGACTGCGTTCATGGCGGGAAACCCGGAGAACGACCTATTTCTGCGCGGCATACTTTCTAGCCTGGCTCTTTGATGGCCTGACACCACTATTTTTGAGCGTGGTGCTCGCGCTGGTCGTGTACCCGCCATGTCGCGAGGTACTGTTCCCACCCGCGCCTCTGGCACTGGTCTCTGCGAGCACTGGTGGCGTGCAGAAACCTAAAGCGGGTGTACTCGGATCAACCGATTCAGCGACAGGCGCACCGGAGAAGCACAAGGGCGAAGCAGTCGAGGCTGAAGCTAGTAACGTTGTCAACAGCATTGCTTCTGTGGCGCTGTCGAGTGTGGCGGGAAAACATCCACAGAACGACCCACCACATGCCGAGAACAAGGGCAACGACTCCGTTCCGGATCCTACTGCACTAGCCATGAGTGCAAGCAATGCACGCTCCAAGACCGACGGCAAAGGCGAAGTCAGCGCTGCGAATGACAAGACGAAGGTCCCTGTCGAGACCGCCGTGTGGAACAAAATGAGACCTATTATGCACGGAATTGCGGATGTCTCGGACACCTGGGAACGATTCGGCAATGCCCTGTCGCCAACACCACCTTTCCCGAGAGACTTGTACCGCCTTCGCATAGCAGCGATCGTTGTTCCTCTCCTCGGTGCCTCGTCGTTCATCACGTCCTACATGCTGGTCAAGGGTTTCACCTTTGGTGCAGGCTTCGGTTTCTTTGGTGACCCAGTCATTCAACGAGGACTGGTATGGCTGAATAGTCACTTCCCCAAGTGGCAGAAACTCCTGGAACTACGCAATACTCTTTTGAAAGGTGTACCCACCAATGCGCAACTCACCATAACCATCCTCCGCATCGGCGAAGCAAACAAAGCTCCCATCCCACCACCTCCGTTCTCCCATGCCCCACCATCCGACGAGCCTGTAGAATTGACCGAAGACGATCTGCGTGCTGCAGGCGCCGATTGGCCTCTCAATGCCACTGATGAAGAGATCAAAGCCGCAATCGAAGCCGATCCCACCACAGCTCACGAGTCCTCTGGCACAGACGTCGACAATGCAAAGCACAAATCTCACGGCAAAGTAGGCTCAAAACTTCTAGGATTCCTCAAAGGCAACGTCAAAGCCAGCGTCGATACAGCCTTGGGGGTCGATCACATCAAGGCCAAAGCAGGAAGCGAACATTCCAAACAACGTCTTGGCGTCATCCCATCCCGCTCCGAACCCAAAGTCTCGGGTCCCATCGACTTCAGGTGCCGCTACCATGGCAAAAAAGGTCATGCATACATTGCCACAAAAGCCACGATCCCTTGTATTGGGTTCAGTGTCGATAGGAATATTACGAAAGAGCATGGCGGTGCGCTGAATGAGGAGTTGCATCCGGTCTGGACTGTGGCGCTGGCTGATATCAAAGAGTTGAAGAAAATCGGGGGACTGGGGTGGAAGAGCAAGTTGGTGGTGGGTTGGGCGTTGGATCGAGAAGTTGCGGATGGTCTGGAAATTGTGGATAAGCGGGGCAACAGTTGGATTGTGACAGCGATGGTGCTCAGGGATGAGCTTTTCAACCGCCTTGTTGCTATGGGTGGGCAGAAGTGGGAGGCTTGGTGAGGAGAAAATATCGACAGCATATGGGACGAAGGAATTGTCCTGGGGGGAGTTTTGCGGTCGGCTTTGCTTTAACGTGATACCTATGAGCATATGAACCTTGATTTGTCTTTTTCAGCCACTGCGATTCTTGATCTTGCGACGTATCAACCCAATTACTCCAGCGGGCGTGGAATACGTCTTCGCTCGACCTTCGCAAGGTGGCTTGGGCCTTGTCGGGTCTTCTCTTCCAGAGTTTGGCAGAACTCGATATCACATCCACTCGTTCCGTGCCAAGTGAAAGTCCTAACCACCTATGTCTGCACTGCGCGTTTGGTGTCGTGCTTTTGATCTCGTCCCATCGAGGACATGCCGCAATAAGCACATGCCGTATCCTTCGACCAAATTCATGAGGACTCAGGCTGGCTCGAACGGGTTAACAGTCTCGTAGTGAGCGCACCTCCTCACCTTCAGCTCCCCAAGCTCATGTACGCACACGAGGCAGGTGTCCTTGATCGAAACCTCAAGTCTCTTTTCGCCCGGGCACTATGTGTTGCTGCAATTGTTGCATGGCGGTCGGCGTGCTCTCCCACACAATCATTCGTGAAATGGAGGCACTTGTGTCTTTTGTCCACACGAAACCCAACGAAGGCCGCCTTTCCCGTGGCGCTCAGGATGGATTTGAGGGAAAACTGAAGCGGACAAGGAGTTCGCCAGAGACCCAGTTCGTGCAGGGGGCGAATGAATGCTGCGCTGTCCTGGTCTTGGAATGTGCAGTCTCTTGTGCAGGTATTTTGTGGAGTCTTCTGAATGGTGAGGCGTTCGAGCAGTGTCACTTGCTTAGCTCACATGTTGAGTCTCAAGAAGAATCAGTGATCGCGAGATTGGCAATACATCTTGACGTGATCTCCTGTCTCACTTCTGATGGACTCTTTACTTTCGAGGATCAGCGCCTTGGCAATCAGTTTGAATACTTCATGTTGTCCGAGCAGGTATGCATCTTCGAGAAGAGAAGCTCCATGGCCTCTGGGCCATAGTCTGGGAGCCGTATCTCCATCTTCGAGCCAGCTGCACGTACGAGGCCCTTTTTAGAACTCGTGGCTTGAGCATCGCTTCCAAGACTGTTGAGCAGTTTCGCACCATAGTCGAGGAGATTCTGGGAGATCCAGTAGTCATATCGCGGATGCAGATGAATATGACTGCCCCGTGCGGAGCGTAATCACTGATGCCGGACGTATGCTGCTGCTGGTGGAGCCGGTTGGAGGCTTTGTAAGTTTTCTGCACGACTCTTGAGTGAAGCAGATTGAGGCAGACCCTTGCACACGCCGTCACTTTGGCAAACTTCCAGTATGAACCAGCTCAGCCACCAAGACTCCTTGCAGATGAAACGCCGGCTTTCAAAGGCCTTTCTTCCTTCCACAGGCTCTTCTAGTGACTCCGACTGCCATAACAACCACGCAGTCAAACGGCAGAAGAGAATGTCCGCCAACAACTCTCCGATAACAACACTCACAATGCAAACACCCGAAGCTACAGTCGATCTCAGTCCCGACGGCGACACCGTCCTCGTCGTCAGCGGTCTCGCCAGCATCGCCAAACCCACCGGCATACGCGTCTCCTCCACAGCCCTCAGCCTCGCCTCACCAGTCTTCCGACGTCTCTGCCAACAAAACTCCCTCAACGCGACCACCACCTCTCCGAGCCCTCCCGACACCGATCCCACCATCATCCACCTCCCGTCAGACGACGGCGACAGCCTCTATCTCCTCTGCAACGTCCTCCACCTCCGCAACGATCTCCTCCCCACAAAACTGCTCCCAGACTCCCTCTTCCGCTTCATTTCCACCGCAGCAAAATACGAGTGCCTGATCGCCGCCTCACGCGCGGCGAGTCCATGGTTCGATTACCTCTACCACCAGACCCTCACTTCCGCCTCCCCTCCCGACAGCGCTCTGCTATTCCAATTGCTCGAAGCAGCATATATCCTCAATGACGCCACCTTCTTCGCGCGCTTCAGCTCCCGCTGGATCCTCATCGAGAGTCTCGGAAAAAAGGCCTCGGAAGTCGTCCCTGATGCGCCGAGACAGAAACTCGCGCACGCCTTACTCGCCAGGCAGAGGCACGCGCGCGTGGAAATGCAAGGAGACTTGGATGTGATCGTCGAGGCGCTCGCGGAAGGCCTGGGGGATGATTCCCGACATTACATGTACGTTGTCGTAAAACCCCTAGAATTGTCTTTGCTCGCCGTACTGATTTTCTTTTCCGGTCGGTGATAGTGACTGCGCCCCTGGCGACGACCCAACGCCCTCCGAACTCAATGGCAGTTCACCCACCTGGTGCGTTGTCGACCGAGACGCCTCCACCCTCTACCTCGCCTGCCTCCGAGACTCGAACCTCTGGCCGTCCTCACGCTGGGCCATCCTTGGTAACGACCTGTCCACCATCGTCGACAGAATTGCACAATTCCGGATTCCGGAGTATGATGCTTCGGACGCATGTTACTGGTGTGTTAACATCGATGATAAGTTCGCCACGGCCTTGACTATTGCGAGGGCCGTCCAGAAGGACAGGGTGTGGGGTTTGTGTTTGGATTGCTATAAGTCGCCGGGGGGATCGAACCTGGGGGATTGCAGGTATGAGCATCTGAAGGCTGGTGCATTGGAAAGTTCGGTGAGGTCGGCGGGCGGTGGCCCGAACAAGGGATTAGGTGCCGTCGGGCCTTGAACACTCTCCGTTCGACCGCTTGGATGGCTGCGATTCCGGCACTGGCTTTGGCCGGAAGAGCGATCGTTATTTTCCTAGGATCATGGCGTGCTGAAAATGTGTAACTTGCACTTCGCATCGCCAGGTACTGCGTACACCATCATATCTTGCAGTACAATAACACTTCTTAACGAAGACTTACAAATGAGCTCCATCTCTCATCCCATCAATCGCTCTCGCAGCCGCAGTCAACTCCTTTGTCAATTCAGCAGCCGACTCACAATCATGCATCTCGACATCCTCTTCCCCAACCTCTTCATCCTCGTCCACGTCCTCCCCTTCGCCCTCGTCGTCTCCATCACCATCTTCTTCCTCTCTCTGAGCTTCAGTGCTGGCGCTCGCCAAACCAGGGAACATTGGCCGACTCGATCTCTTCCGCGCTGGAGTATGCTCCTCTTCCAATTCACTCAACTCGCTCTCATCATCCGCACTATCATGGATACTACCCGGTGCACTAGTCTCAACCGATGCGGCGCCGCAATCGGCTTGTCGCACCCGATCAATGATGCCTTGCAGGATATTACTTTTGAGTGGAGGCGCGTTCGATGGCAATACCGGTGTATGCCCGGGCCCAGGAGGCTTGCTCTTTTGATAGCAGTTTTCGGCACAAGTTCTGATTTCTCGTCGACCAACTCCGATTTTGCGTCTCGCCGGGACAAGGTCGGGGTCCTTGGTCGTGGATTGTGCGGTGGGCAACAACACGGGCGGAGGAGGCTGGACGGCGGGGCTGGCATCAGCCGCACCATCGAGATTCATAATGCTCATAATGCCCATCTTGGCGTGCGAAGGACTAGCCATGTGAGGCTCTGGCACTGGGGCTGGCGGCGGTCTGCTTGCTTCCTCTTCCTGCTTGATTCTTCGCTCTTCATCCTGCAGCTGTTTGCCAACCGTTTGGAACAGATGTGCGTATGCATCGCCAATCAGATCGTCGATAGCGCCGGGCTTCATCAGAGATTGGTTGACCTTTTTGAGCTCCTGAACTTCTCTCAGCACATCGAGAGCAGGTGAGAAGCTGCTCTCTTGTGTCTGCATCCAGATCTCCAGGGGTTCTTTCCTAGTTTGGAACTCTTCATACGCGATGTTGCTGAACGTCGAGGTTTCCAGGCCTTCCTGCAAGTTCGCATGGGATCGCAATAGGCGAAGGTATGCAGTGCATATTTCAGACCATACGTGTCCGTGCTGGAACAAGTCAAACGGTCGTCGACGCACTCTCCTCGCGAGCGCTTCCAAGTCTTTTCGATCTTGGAGTTGTTCCAGGATCTTGACAAAGAACAGCGTATACCGAGACGTGTAGACGAAGTGACGACCTGCCCGTTCATTCTCCGGCCTCCACACCTGAAGCACCATTGTCTTAGTGAACATTTGTTGAGTCAACTGTTCCTTTGCTGAAAGTGCAGCCCGGTCCTGGCCGCTAGTTTCCACTCCTGATCCTGCGCGGTCGTATACGATCTGCGCATAGCGGGCAATCATGCGGTGGTACCAGTTGGACTTGTCTGCCGCTCGGAGCTTCTTGAGTACAGCCAGTATGTAGTCAAACCATTCATGCCTACTTTCTGGGAAGTCCTCGCGTCGGGAATAGTGAGTAAGATGAATCGCCTCCTTTGCTTCCTCAAGGCCAATACTGCCTCGGATAAATAGCTTGTGTATGATGCTGACCAGCTTATAGTGCGGCTCCAAGAGAGGTTCCTTTTTGGAGTCTTTGCTCTCCTTCTTGTCTTTGTCAGGCAGCAACTCAAGTGCACGTGCGAAGGCTTGAAGGACTTGAGGACCAGAAGGCGAAGTATCCTGCTGTGGTCTTGTGGCATTGTCTGCAGCATGCATCTTCCACATACACTTTCCAATCATGTAATGCAGCTGCCACTGGTCGGGCCGTCCAGGCAGAGCTCGTTTGAACAATGTATTTGCCAGCTTCCAGACCGTGTACAATCTCACCGGCTCAAAAGGCCTCTGCTTGTGTATGCCATAATTACGGCTGACGAAGATCTCCAGGTCCTCGACTTCAAACGGTTTCATGTCGAACGGGGCACGCGACGAGCTGTACAAGCGAAGAGCAAAATCGTGATAAAGCTCTGTCATCTTGCTAGAGGTCTCGAATTGCAGGTCCGCCGAGCGGTGCGCGAGTGCAGTAGCCATAGTATAGCAGTGGATAGCATTCCGCTGAAGAGTGACAAGATCACTCATGTTGTTGTTTAACTTCTCAGCTGACCAGACAACACTCTCCTCAATTTTTGTGTCGTAAGCTTGGCCGAGACGAAGCCACGTTTCCCAATGCTCCATCGTGACCTCGAGATCTTGATTGAAGAGTGCGATAGCTATGTCCACGTCGTCCGTAGGTGTCGGAGCAGTCCGCTTTTGTGACCGGAACTTGGTCAATGCAATGTGGCCCATCAGGAAGTACCAGCCTTTTGAAGCAAGCAAAGCATCACCATCTGGGATCGCCGTGACCGGCAGTTGACTTCCCTCGCCTTTGAGACAGCCAAATAGTTCCAGAGGATTGATAGCTGACTTAAGGAAGGCCCGATAGATCTCCCTGTTTCGAAGCACAGCCTCGGTCGGCTTTTTGCGAGATAGTGCGCCATGTACTTTATCAATTGTGTCTCTCAAAGGATGCTTGACCAGCTCTTTGATTGGCAACTTGCTCGCCTGAGCTAGCAGAAGATCGACAGCTTGCAAGGCTACACTGCGGTCGAGGAACGCGTCTTTTGTGCATTGGTGCTCCATGAGCTCGTAGGAAGGATTCAAGAAACAGTTCAGTCCGTACAAGTCGTAGAGGACTTGCGCTTGCTCGCTGTCAAAGCCATCGACATTTTGCATCTGGAAGAATTCATCTTTGAGCAAGCGCACGAAAGCTCGATTCTCGCAAGAACAGATTCCACGAATTCCAAGATTACGATGTACCGTGCGCAAGAATTCGAAGCGGTCCTCGACAGGCGTTGGATAAAGCTCGGCATTCTGTTGAATGGCTTCTCCAAAGACCTTGTAAAGCATTATCCATATGCAGACTTGGGATTCATGGGTGATTGTCATGACATTCCGGAACGAGGCCACTGCCAAACCATTTGACATGGTTGGCGGTTGCGTTTGCCCTACTCGCAAGGTATCTTCAGCAACGTTGAATACTTGAAGAAGCTGGAGAATCTCGCCAAAGTTGTCGACTGCAAATCTCAGGTAACGATCGTCGACGCACTCAAGTGCATCTACATTCTGCGAAATCGTCTCGTAAAGGAGCTTGACCAGCGTAAACACCAGACGAAGGCTTTTGAGTACGCAAACAAGTCTCTCGTGTGGGTCAAGTGACGAAACATTCGGGGATTTCAGCTCTTCCAGCACCATGCCAATCATGCGCAGATTGCAGCAGACGACCATCGGTGCGTACTCGATTTTGTTGTATGCATCCCGGAGCCGTTGCCATAACATCAGTCGAACAGAGACTGGGCTTGCTTCCAGGAATCGTACCAGTTCAGGTGCCACATTAGCCGGTCCAGAAGGTGGATCATCGTCACCATCCGCGCGATCATCCGGGGAAGCCTTTGCAGTGTCCAGTTGCTCCAGCAATGGCTCCAAGCTTTCTATCACCAAAGCTGGGTCTGCTAAATCTTGGCTAGTCACCTTCAGGAAGAAGTCCTTTGTAGTCAGCTTCGAGACTTCCCGCTCGAGAGCTGTGACCGAGATCTCCGGCATTATGGCATTGTTTTGCAGCTGAATGGTAGGCTCACCAGCTTTGATGAGTAACGACCTCAAGTCATCCATGCAGCCAATGACATGTTCTTGTGTTACGTCTGAAGATGCATTGAGCTGGAATGTGGTTGCCCAGAAAAAGCGAAGGTTTAAGGGGTCTTCAATATTCACAGAGCCTCGTATCCTCACACGGAGATGCATTGCCTCCCTTGCAAGCTCGGACCACCGCTGCAGCCGATGTCCTTGAGCAGTAATAGTTTCGCGCTCCACGCCGCTGTTAGGCTCTTTGATCAGACAGTATATGTCTAGATGCAATTCAAAAACAGTCTGTATCAATTCTGCGAACTCGGGACAGCGTTCTCGGGCAGTGTTTGTGGAAGACACTCTCCTCAACTGATCCAGCTCGTCACTCGCTTCCGCGAAGATGCTGTCGTCAAAGTTGACAAGCACTCTCACGACCATAGTCTTGAGAGCTTCCGGCCACTGATACTGCGTATAGCTGCTCAACCGCTGCTTGGACGCGCAAGGCTGCAACAAAGCCCCAACAAACTTCCAGACCGCTTCTTGTGCCACTGTCCAGTGTTCATTAATGGACTCTAGCAACCCATTGAGCTCGTCGTTGGGCATGAGCTCAAGCTTAGAAAGTGTTTTCGAAGTGCCGCCGCCACCCAGACCGCTTCCAGCATTGGCGTGTCCTGAACCAGACCCAATTTCAAGGTTTTCGGCCGGTGTCAGCAGCAAGTGAGCGAGCTGGTCATTCCACTTGTCCAGAAACGTCTGCAGATCGGAACGTACGAGCCGCAGACTTTGCTGGACAGCTGCAGCTACTCCACGTGGAGTACCGTCGTCTGCTGATGTTGACTGCATCTCCTGTCGCACATTTCGAGGAGAATCGAAGCCAACGATGCCAATCCTTTCGAACAGATTTCCCACTGTCTCAAACATCCAGTCGTCAGCCGCTTGAAACTCGTTCAACTGCTGTTCATACTCCCAGCGCGTGTTTGCGTCGATAATTGCTTGACGATCAGTGGCCGCATCCGCAGTCGAATCCCGTGCGCGAAGTCTTTTGCTTTTGCTCCGCCCCTCTTCAGCACCGTCGTTGAGACCAGCTACATCTCCAGAACGCTTACGAGATGGCAGTGTAATCATCTTTGGAGATTCTTCCATGTTAATGTCCTCGTCTATTTCCACAGGCGACTCCATTGCCACTTGCATACTCGGGTCGGCAGCAGATATCTGAGGTTGAACGGTGGGTTTCCCGCTATCAGAGCCTGGAAATTGTTGAGACAACGATGCGGGGAAGGTGACTTGCCATTTAGGGATGATGATTCTGGGAAGAATGACCTTGGGACTTGGTGGGCGTTCAACGACTCTAGACTCTGGTGGGGCCGCCCCGGACATGTCAAACAATATGGCCGGCGAAGACAGCATCGATGATGGACCAGTCTGCTCTGCAGCGCGCTGCCGAATTAAAGTCTCACCTAGCTCTGCCCAGGTGGATGGTGCCTTCAACACGATGCGCTCAGGTGCTGGAGACACCGAATCCGTATTATGTCCCCTAACTACAGCTTCCTTCTGCAGGAGATTGTGGTATGGATGCAGACGTTGTTTCAGCGTCTCCGACAAGATTTTCCGCTTGGTTACGGAGAGTGGGGCCTGAAGAAACGACAGCTGATCTTGGAGCTGAAACACCAGTTCGCGAAGCTGCTCGCCAGCGAAGCCTTCATCTAGTCCGGGTAAGGCCATGAAGCTGTGGAGGCCGTCCTCGTCGCCGTCAAGAACAGATTCCAAGCAGAAGCGAGCAACGCGCTTGCTATCAAGCATCTCTCCCACAGAGGCTGTACGACGCCAGAGGTCCAGATCGGAGTCATCCTTGTCGAGAGCGTGCACAAAGTGCGTCACAGCTTGAGTCGCATCGGCCAGTATCTGCTTGAGTGTAACATTGTACCTGTCAAATTTGGCTGCCAGAGCCTCCAGCTTGAAATTGGCATAGTTCTTATGAGACAAATGCAAGATCACAGGTAAAGTGCTAGGTCCTTCTACGCCGCCGGAACCAGCAGCTGCAGTTGTAGGGAGTCCATCCGACAAGTCGTCATAATCAATCGCAGGTCCGTACAATTCTATGCGGCGGAGTTCCGTTTCTGACTCTGGCCATTTGAAGATGTCAGAGTCAAATAGCTGCTGGTAGGCTTCCGCAGCCAAATGGAACGATTGTGGGCCTTCGGAGTGGTATTTCAACGCGGTTTGATACAACTTCAGTGCCTCCTCAATTTGAATCTCTTTGGTGTCGTCAATCTCGATGTCGGATTCATCGTCTGATTCAATGTTCAGCGCCTTGAAGCCTGACATGGTGGCCCCTATGCTGCTCTGAGACTGGTCGCCCCAGCCCGGGTGCGCAGATGACCGGTGGCGGTGAATGGAGTTTCGCGCGCCAAAGCGCTGTCCGATGTAGTTGTTGTCCCCGAGATGGGGGCCGATGTGGTGGAAGAGGCGACGCGAGTGAGCAGTAGTGAAGTCGCGCTCTGGCAATAATGCCAAGGCGTGCTGATGCAGGGTGTGACAGGGGTGCGACGCGGATCCCGGGTCCGGGAAGCTCCACCGCGACTTCGAGATTCGTGTTCGCTGCTGGACAGAGAGAAATAGCACCACTGCCCGGCCCTCACCTTGTGTCATTCACTTGATTGCATGTGAAAGTCGGCCCGAGAGTCTGTGCAATCGAGACCCGCATTAGATGCAGCCACGATGATTAGCACAGGAGTGCCAGAGTAAGTGAGAGAGGTCGGCGGAGGATAGAACCATCGCAAAGGTAGTGAAGCTTGACAACCGCTGAGATTGTCACCGCAGACTGTTCGAAGACGATGCCCACAACGTTGTCGAGACCCGCACCGACGCACTGCAGACGCTTCGCGAGCTCGGTCCGCCCGATCTTGTCCACCTCACAAAAGCTCCGGCCAAAGCCACTTCGACTTCAAAACAGGTACGCGCACGCGATCGCAACATGGGCGGCAGCGGGCAAGAGGTGTTGAGCACGATGGATTGCTGAATGCCTTCCCAGATTGGCGTATACCACCATGTGACCGGGATAGATGCCTCGTCACTGGCGAGCCTGGCGGCGTATATCAACACATTGACTTATGCTCCGAGCAATACGTCAAACAAGATTGTTGCGGGCACATACTGGTAGGCGCACTGTTGGGATGTGTGAGGCTCAGCTGACGATTGCAGCTGCTACAATGCCTTTTCTCGGGTGGACATGCGCGTGCAGGTGCAGATCCCAGGCACAGTCGAAAGCTACTGCGTAGATGAGCGAGGGAACAAGCTGGAAGCGACTGAAGAGCATTGGCTGGAGACATATCTCTGCAGCGTACTGAGAGCTTACTCATACGCCGACACTGGTTCGGGCGACGTGATCAAGCGCATCATTGGCGTGAGAAGGTTCAATCCAGTGCAAAGCACAGAGCAGGAGCAGCGCTTCCTGGATGCTGCTGAGAAGCTGTTCTTCAGTGGTCAGTCTGATGCGTGAAGACTGTGGCAAAACGCTGACGTGGGATCTAGGCTGGCAGCTGGGCTCTGATCCAGAGATTCAAGTGCCGAACTTGGTATCGAACCACTTAACATCAGGACTCTTGCATTACTTCAAGACGACCGGTCGATTTGCTGCTGGAATCAACTTGTTTGAAAAGCTGCGAATGCGAGATCCTGAGATTTCGTCGCTGCTGGCCAAGGTCTACATCGCTGCTGACGAGGAGGTCAAGGCGGTCCAATTGCTTCATGAAGCTGTCCAGGACCTGCCCATGGACTACTCAATACTGGACACGCAAGCGGACTTTTGCAACAAGAAAGGGCGAGGCGATCTGGCACTTGAAATCGCCAAACGAGGCGTCGTCTCTGCTCCCAGCGAGTTCTGCACGTGGGCACGATTAGCAGAGGTCTACGTCGGTCTTGAACAATGGGACATGGCATTACTGACCCTGAACTCGTGTCCGATGTTTACGTACCAGGACAAGGATGCGCCACGACTGCCCGAGCCCGCTAGAATATCATTGCCACTCGCTCCAGAGACGATTTGCGACGAGATCGATGATGCTGGTGCGACTCCTGATGCAGATGTGGTACACCCAACCTTGCGCCGCCTATCGGCTGGTAACTACAAAGGCACTTTCCTCAAAGCCTACATTTTGCTTACAGAAATCACAAAAAAGATCGGCTGGGACCAGCTTCTCAAGATTCGAAGTCAGGTGTTCGTCATGGAGGAAGAGTACCGTCAAGAAAAGCAAGCGGTACCCGCTGGTTCTAGGAACGCCAGCACGGTAGCGCTTCGAGGGAATGATACTCCACAGCCCAACGGACACTCGCAGCCGCGGGAGGAAACGCCTTCGGAGCCGGATACGGATGACATGATCAATGGCGACAGCGAACCAACAGCAGCATCGTCACATCTTGATCCAGATGTCTCGAAACCTTCAACGTCTGTCACAGTCCGCTCCAACGCCGAGACCCCTCAACCCCAACCTCCTAACCCCGATCCTTCACACCAAACATATACCCAATTCCAGCACAAGCGTCTCTGCGAGAGGTGGCTTGATAATCTGTTCATGGTGCTTTACGAGGATCTTCGTATCTACACCATATGGCGCACGGAAGCGTCACAGTACAAGCAGCAGCAGTTGGCTTACAAGAAGAATGCTGAAGAGTGGGAGATCTTGGGCGAACTGGCTGAGCGTCTGCATCATCCAGATGAAGCAATCGAGGCTTGGCAAGCTTGTCTGAGCATGCGCTTCAGCCCGAAAGCGATGCGTGGAGTGCTGAATCTGTATAAGAAGCAAAGCGATGGCAGAGGAATGCTAGGTGCTCTGATCAGACTCATCGCATGGCAGTACAGGTGGTACTCAGAGGTGACTCATTCTCGTTCTCTTGCTTGCAGGACCCCGACTGATCCCGTCCACAGTTCTCCCCCGACCTCCTCTACACGATACGAAAACTCATCGAAGAAGACGGCGCAGTCAAAGTCCGAAGTATCATCCAAGCGACGAGTCTGCCCCAGCCAATCTTGGACCTGACACACCAGTACGCCGCACTTTGCGCCGCCTTCCGAAGCAGTGGTAGCGATGGTTAGTCACCTCGTAAAGATTCTTTCCTCTCTTTGGGACGCACGATGGGCTCAATCATTAGCGGGGCGTTGGTGGAGCGGCAAAAGAGGCTTGCGTCAGCGTGAAGATACGCCTGAGATTGGCCAAGCATAGGCACATGTTAGCGAAACATATCTTTATGCAGCATATGATACTTTTCGCTGCCACCTCTTGGCCTTTACCAGCTTGACTCTCAGCTATGACCGCGCAACTTTCGACCTGGCACTGTGGCCGCTCTGAACGTCCTGCTTGCTTTCAACAGACTTACCACAAGTCTTAGGCCCTTGATGATCTTCTCGCAAGAGCCAATTCCTGTCAAGATCTGAGCTCGCGGCAGTTAGATACGAGGTCCAGAAGCACAGCGTTGAAGTTGAGAAAGTGTCCACCACTGATCTGCAGGCTGAGATCGAAGAGGATAGAGACCATGGTCACAGCACTGCTACAGTAAGAGCCTACCAAGGACAGAATGAGGCGATATTTTCATGAACTATTCTCGTGGAGCGATACAGAAAAGCCGAAGTTCGTCCAACTCGACTGCTGCCTCGACGATCATGACTACGAGGCAACCAGCAACATCGGCGCTGCCATATACAGCTGATCAAACTGATCGAACAGGAAAGGGGTTCGGGCTTCGAGGTCGTTCTTCAGCGGATCACCGCTCCATCCGAGAGCCTTTGTCCAGATATCGATGACATCCTGGACAGCAGACACCTCATCTTGCGCAGACTCACTCCACTGCTTCTGCTTCATGTTATCCGTCCAAGCCTTCTTGACAGTCTTCCACTGCTCAGCACCAGCGGCGGGCTTCGCGGACCTGGTCTTCGGGGATGCGACACGGTTCGTGATGGGCAGGTTCGGCGTGAAGTTGTCGTCTGCCGTGAAGACATCCAGTGAGCCGGAGAGGAGGATATTGTACTTCAACACCCTGTCCTGGCTTCGGAATGGAGGTGGTGCCGAGAACGTAGCGCCCATCAGAAGATCAAGCGTCCCTGTGGAGGTGTTCGACACCAGATCATTTGTGTTGCCCTGGCCGCTGGTCGGATCCTGCTTTTCGTCGTCTACTTGAGTCAGTACACAATCATGGAGGAGATGCTTGGATGAATACCCACATATATCCCACAGCGCTTTTGGCACACTCTTGATAATGGGTTGAACTTGAAATGCAACCTCGTCGACTTCCTCCTTCTTCCTAGAGCCCGCGCTTACCTCCACGGGCTTGTGGTCTGGTACCTTGAACACTGTTATCGTCATCGCCGATTCGAGCGGCTGCTTTAGTTGCATGGGCTTGCAGAAGAAGGAGTTAGCGGCTCCCTCGAGACTGGCTGTGTCAAACACAATGTCGCTATCATCTGCTCGCGGAGTAACCTCAGTGATAGTGCGAAGAGGTATTCGGCTCTGAATGCGGAACTGGAAACCTGCGCGTTTGACCTCCCAGATCTCGCCAGGGTCTGATTGACTGTCCTTTGCTTTGTTTGTATATCGTCCAGCTTCAACAGACAGCACATGAAGCTTGTCGATGTCGCCCGCAGTGTTCTCGCCATTGGTAATGGTGCGAGCCACGGCATCTCCGTCGGGGACCTCTAGCAAGTACTGTGCAAACTGATTCAGGGTCTTTGCATTTGGTCTTTTAGGATCTGCTCCGAAGGGTATATCGAAGCCAAAGACCCAGAAATCGACGTGAGCGACACCACCGAATTCAGGACCTTGAATGTGCAGTCTAGCTCCCAGCTCGACAGAGATGTGGATCGTTATGAACAAGATGTCCATTGTGAACCTGACGCCAACGCGTACGCCGATATCTCCAATAAAGAAAAATGGATGATAGACGATCAAGAAGTCCGCATAGGCGATGAAGAATGCTGATAACAGGCCCGCATTGAAGACAGCCTCTAGTCTTCCGCCGCCCATGCAACATTTTGGTGTGATGGCAAAGTACGCTTCTCCTCTGATGGCGACTGGTCCTAGCTGCCACGAAATACCTAGACGAGGTATATTTTGCGGATAGTGAGGAGGAGGTTTGAATATCGGATGGTAGCCACCAACCGTGAAGACAAAGTCACCGTTGTGCGGACTTGGGGGAAACCAGTAACACAATGCAAATCCTCCAGTGAGATGGCAGCTCGGGTGAATGACGAAGGAGTTCGGCGACAGTTGCGCCTCCACTCGGAAAGCACCAGCATGAAAGTCAACCGTGCACATCAGACCAAGCTCAACATAGAGGAAGCAAGCGGTCATCGGCGTTGGTGTGGGCGGCATCTGGGCAATCGCTTTGGCGAATATCCCCAGATTGACGTAAGGACTGAACTCCAGAACAACGACGGCGGAGACATCTAGGACTTGCAAGGCTTTAGCCTGCAGGCCCGCTGCTATCCAGAAAGAGTCCTCTTGTGGTTTCACGTAGCTATCTGCTTTGCCCACCAACTGATTCATGACCTGGAGGGGATCTCCGCCGAGGCCAGAGCTGGCAACGAAAGGGAAGTCTGGGACTTCTTCGATCTTTGGGAACCGGATGTTACTGTTGTAGCCGAATCCAAGGGTGATGCCGCCAATAGTGACAAACTCCAGCTCAATGAGCGGACCTTCGAGCTTGGCGAAGATGAATCTACACCAAAAGTCAGCACCGACCGTTTTGCGGAAGAAAAGGAAGCACTTGCAGCGTCTTGTACGTATCCGACATGTCAACTCCGTTACGAGATATCTCACCATATTCACCGACCGCCATAAAGCTGTATGGCTTGAAGGATATTGCTACACCGCCCATGTACAGACGCTGAGTCTTGGTTGATGCGTCCTTGAACATCCCTGCGATACCAACGGGCGGCTGTTGGAAAGATATACCCATGCTAGAAGCAGCATCAGCAAATATACTTGATCGCTAGACTTGGCGACTGAAAGCTCTTCAACCAGCGCATCTGGCGCTAGCGTCTGGCTGACATTTGGAGGCTTCTCTTCCCTAAACTTACCCCTTGAGCTCGAATCTTGGCCGCACGGTCGAGATCTGTTGCAAGTTCAGAGAGGACAGATCTATCCCCACACCGAAACCCAGAAGCATCACTTGGACCGGGCCTAAATGTGCATCAATGTCCAGGAAAAGCATAAGCTCATTGCCTTCAAATCGGATGCCTACATTGGATACGGCAAGCGGTCCAACCTAGGTTTGGGTTAGAAGAGTTCTCAATTGGATAGAAGCAGTCATTTCCCCATGTGACAAACCTTTTTTGAAAGCTCGCCTGTAGCGGTCCCGTCACCACTAGGACTCAGAGTCGGAGCGGCTGGAGCCGGTGTTCGGGGTGAGCTGAATTTCATCGCTTTCTTTACTGGTGGCGGCTTTGGCGTGCCAAAGACATAGTCTAAAAGCAGTACGGAAGCATCGGCTATACCAAAATGGATACCTGGTAGTATCACGTTGTCTGTTGGCTTGGGTTGACGGAAGAGGTCTTTGAATTGTAGATCGCCGACCTCTCGCAGAAGAGAGACTTCTTGCCGGGTTATACCTTTCGCTCCCGGATCTTGAACCCAGAAGAACTGTAGTTCATCGAACATGGGCTCAATTTTCCCAACCACAGGCGGGTTTGGTATCAAATGCCAAGGGAGATCGGCCACTGACGCTCTGATAATTCGTTTTGTCACTGTTCGCGTGAAGCCCGCAGGACGAGGAGGAAGTGTCGCTCCAGCAGCTGGTAATGGTGGCTTCTCTGTGAGCTGTATGAAGCTGAGCTCGACGCCCGCACCCCCAGGGATTGGGAGCCGCATAGTCAGAGCCATCAAAAGGTATCTGGGCCGAGGCTGGTCCGTTCCCGCAGGGTCACCAGGTGCTCCAGATGATGTGGATCCTGGTGCTTCCAACGAAGCGAGCTTCAGAAGTACGAAAGCATCATCGCCAGCAAGTGACATATCCTTGACAAACCCGGGAATGCTCTTGATGGCATCTTCGTCATCTCCTAGGACATCCTCCAGAAGACTTCCAACCGTCGGCTTTGTCCCGTCGTTGGCTTGTAATCGTGCTTCAAATGTCCAGCGGTCTGGATCTCGATGAAAGGCTAGGTCTAACTTGCATGGCCCAATGTGCAGTACTGCGTCCATATCAAACTCACTCGCGGAGCCAGAGTTGTACAAGTAATCAATATTCAATGACTCGAGCTGGATGTGCCCGAGAAGATCTGTCACAATCTCCTCGTCTTCAGCAGGGAAGAAGCGCCCCAACGTGCCCAGATTGAGATCAGTGATGGAACCGTGAAGTCGACAGGTCTTCTCTTTACCCTTCGACTCGAGATCAATGCTCGCTATAATAAATGTGTGATCACTTTCGGCGTCATCGGCTTCGTTGACTGCGACAACGCCTGCCTCTGGAGGCTTTGGTGGCGTTATATCGATTACAGCCTCAAGGAAAAGCGTGTACGACGACTCGTCCTTGGGTTTGGCTGGTGATCCAAGGCCAGATGGAGTGGCTCCTCTAGTGTAGGAAGCCCGCAATGTGACCTCATCAAGTCGAATGCCGAAGTCATCGTCTTCCGGCTCAGTATCGCTCGCGGTAAGGACACCGGAGAAGGAGACTTTATTCCCTTCGAGAGACAGAACCAACTCCGACAAGTTCATGTCGAGTTCAGAAGGTAATTTGTAGTTTCCAGGCATCAGGGACTGCAGATGAACTGACGATGTCATAGCCTTGCTTGGTCGAATGACACGGACTGCTTCGTAGCTTGGGGTAATCTCTGCCGGAATGCCTTTAGGGTCTCGCACGAAGGGAGGTTCAAGCCAGACTTGGGCACTGAAGTTGTGAGGGTGGGGCTTGTTTGCTGCGATCCAGGTGTAGTTCAGCTGCATCGGGTCAGTCATAGTGAGCGGTGTATTGCGTTACGCTGCTCTGAAACAGTACAGCGATGGTAGACAAGCGCTGAGGAAATTCGAGTACAATCAGAACTCACCAGAAGCGGGACTTCGACGGGCGCTCCATCTGTATCCCCATCGACTTTATCGGTCCAGCCGGGTAACCTGTTGAAGCGTTAACAGTGACGGCATGGAGCGGACCAAAGCATGTTTCGCATACCACTCGAGATCCATCGTAAACTTTTGAGGCCCACTCTTGCTGCAAAGAAGTTCCACCCGCTTGAGACGGATATTTTCAACGCCTGGTATCCAGTCAACGATCTCCTGCAACGACCCAGGATCTTCGCCGGCTAAAGCTGCGAGCCATCCTAGCATATCTCGAAGCGAACCTCCCTCTGGCAGATGCATGATTACTCTCAAAGAGGTGCCTCCGTTCTCGAGATCCACCTGCAAGGCTGTCGTGAGCCGCTGGACCTCTCCTTGGCCGACCTTTCGTGCCAGTGTTAGCGAAACCAGAATCTCAAAGCTGTCGAGGTATAGACCGCCACTAGCCGTGTCACTATACTTGGTGATCTTGCGACCTAGACTCGCATTAGTGCGGTGCCATCTGCATGCTAGATGCTGTGTGTTCTACGAACCAACTAAGGTCGGACTGCCTTCGATGTCGACATCTGTACCCAGCTTCAAAAATCCAGTGCTAAGCCATGATTTGATCGCAGGTGCGTTTAGAGTCCACTCCATACGTTGCACAACTCCATAGTTGTCTTCCGGACAGAACCAGATGGTTCCTCTCGACAAATTGAAAGTAGCCTCCATACCAGAGACGTTCTTTACCAGAGCAGCTTCTAAGGTGGCTATAGCATCGGTCGTCTCGGTAGGAGAGATTAGCTGCAGATACGTTAAGATCTCAGTAAATTTCCAGTCTTCCGAAGGCTTCGCGAGGCCGAAGACGAGTGTACTGTTCTGTGGAACAACGCCACTATCGGGGAATTTGTAAGTCGCCAGTAGCTGGAATGGACTCGAAAATTGCGCATGTGCGGAGGCAGTATCAAAGAGCAATTCATGCTGGTACTTGTCTGCAGGAATTTTGAGCTGCAGACCCGTCAGCACGCCTGCGGAAGGTTCGCCCGTAAAAGCAGCCTGTAAGAGTGGATCATCTCCACTGTCGATGTCCAGCGCCTTGAAGAAATGACTACAAAACCTGTCCTGAGGTGCAACAGCGCCAGTCTGGTCGATGGTGAGTGTGCCTCCTTTTATCCATAGCAGAAAATCCTCAAAGTCATTGTCTATTGGTATCAAAGTCGGATCAAGCGGGACTGCTAAGCCCTCGACGAGAGACTTTGCTACAAGTCGTAGCGAATGAGGAGTATCGGGATCTGTATCACGCCGCAAGGCTGCGATCGTGATGGGCGTGGCGTCCGAAGTTGCCGGCTGTAGTCCTGTCGTGTGTGCAATCATGATCTTCTTCGTTATATTACGTCTCTTTGGGGGCTTGCCTCCCGACTTCGTGGCCGTTACCTTTTGTCCCAGACGTACCTGCTCCAGAACCACAAGAGCGTCGGCCTTCATTTTAGGCAGTAAAGTATCGTGCCTCTTCCTCTTGGCTACTGGTAGATTATCGTAGTTCGCTTTCAAGTCTTCGATTTCTTGCTGTATCGAATCGACAATAGCTCTCTGCGCATCCTCGTCTATACGAGCTCGCTTCTTCGATTGTGGTCGCGAAACAGCGCTGCCACTATTGGTCGAGTCTGTGGTTCTCGTGATGGTGTATCCATCGAAGAACTTGTCCAAGTTCCTCATACGTCGATCTCTCGAGAACGAGCGACAATATACCTTGACCGCCTCTATACGATGTGTTGACGGTAATAGCGTCCCAATTTGGGAGTCCACCTTGCCTGTGGCCGGGTAAGTGTCCGGCAAGCATTCAGCTATGACTTCCATTGCGAGCTCCGTCTGTCTCATGGTAAAATTGCGCGTCGCTGATTCTTGGCTGACTGCAACCAATTTCATGAGCTCCGCTGAGTTCTCAAGTGCTCTGTATCGCCGGACTGAGTGACTGTCCCAGGGCAGCCGTTGCTCAAGATCGTCGAGCTTGTTTAGGAAATCTCTCCGTTCGTTTGTCACATTTCGAGAGAGAATAGATAGCAATGAACCATAGTTTTTGTCGGCCATTATGAAAAATTCAGGACTTATGATGAACGGAGCATCATCCACGGTAGTGGTACCTGGAGGTATCTGAGGTAGAATCCTGGCGAGATAGTAGCTGGTACATGGAAGCTTGCGTTAGCGTCGACTGCATATGGAAGCTTGAGAAACTCACGGATAGCTCAATGGATGTATGAGCCTGTGAGACATGTCAATGAGCGACCTAAGACCTTTAAACACTGGCATACCTACTTGGCCTGCTTCACGCCGCTGGGTATAATTCGATTCGTCGTAGCAAACCATCTGTGCAGATAGAGCAGAGTTTCGAATACAGGGTGTCCGTAGGAGTTGTAGCCAGCAGGTATCACAACGGATCGGGGCCTGAGTTTGCGGACCAGGTCCAGAGGCGTTGAGTACTCGCCACCGTGATGGGACAGTTTTACAGCCCGCACGCACTGGAAGCGATTCGCGCCCTTGCTGATCCACTCGACGATCTCATTCTCCGACTCCCACTGAGCATCCCCAGCGGAATAATGCGACAGATGGCCGTCTGTCCAGATGGCCATGGTGATGATCGAAGCTTTATTCGTTAATTCGCCTTCATTGCCTACAGTCCTTTTGTTGACCACTTTGATCTGAAATTTGGGAGGACCGACAATCTTGGAGCCAAGAGGCGGCTTGTCTATCAGATCTTGACTCCTGGAAGGTGCTCTGTTGGCCACAATCGAAGCTAAAGCAGCTGGAGGCTGTTTCCAGTTCAAGTATCTGTCCTGGCTAGTCAGGTCGGGCTCCTGCTCGTTCTGGGGCTCTTCGTCCTTGGTGTCATCATCAGTACTAGAAGTCGCGCCCGCCGGAAACGTTGGACCACATCGATCACCATTAGCTGCTACAATGAGAAGCATTGGCTGCGCTTGTAGCGAGTCTATCGGAGCGAGGTTGTTAACATCTTCAGCCTTCACTGCTGACTGGAGAGAATCAGTGGAATTGGCAGCGGTGTAGCTCCTCTTATCCAACGCATGAGCAAGTGCCAAAGCTGTTGGATTCTTCATCTGCAGGCACTCGTCTGCGTTCGGCCGCCAATGTGTGAAGAGGTTGACGCCCAGTAGATTGGCGTTTCCTGCGCTGTGCCCATAGTTAGGCCGTATTCGTGAGGCTGGCAAACGATGACAACACGAACCGTACTTTGCATATCTTCTTGACCCATTGTTCGGCTGGGCTGCCTGCCTTGGCACCATTCGTGTCGGCATTGAAGTTTAAGAAGCGCGTGGGAAGATTGGGCCCATCTGCGTCTTTGGCAGCGTCTATGTTTTCCGGCGAGACATCGTATTGTGGATACCAGTTTCGCGATCTGCTGGCTGTCGCGGAATCGAAGTTCATTTCTGCGAAGCCCGAAGCCAGGCGTCCGGTCGTTTGGAAGTATCGAGATGGATACTTACCACGCCAGCTACTAGTTGCACCCCAATACGGCATATACATGATCGTCAACGCCCTCTCGGCGCGCGCTGAGGCCTCATCAGTACTCGACACATCAGTTTGAAAGGTGTGGCGAACGTACAGTCGGCGCCAAAAGGCCCCGCTCCTGGTCTGTCATATTTCATGTACGGACTCAAGTAAGTGTCGCTGAAGACGGACATTTTGACCCTCCAGGCGGCATGGGCTTTGTTGAAGCTGGCTCTCGTCGCGTCGGTACTCTGTTTGCCAACAGGCTTGACCGGTTGAACATTTGCTGTTTTCCACTTATCGAATTTATCGAAGAGGTCGCCGGAGAGCAGAGGCTGAACACCTCCATAATGGTCCTGATCCACGTCAGTGTCTACACTCCTGGCCAGGACACATCGGCATACCTCATCCCAATGTGTTATCACGATGCTGTCAAAAGGTGGCCAGGTCAGACCAACGCGCCCGCCATCAGTCCGATCCCAGTCGTACTCCGAGGCGATCTTCTCTAGGAGCGCCTGAACCTTGGGATAGCCGCCGTGCTGGCCCGGTAGACCACAATCGATCAGAACACTGCGCAGGAGTAGTGGTCTTGTGAATGTGGTATCCTGGTGGATGAGCAGATGAATGGCAGCGTCGCCTCGACTCTGGAATCAATCAGCATTTCCATCTTCCCCCAACATCCTGCTCACAACATCTATCTACCTCAACATTGATGTGAAAGACGTCTATGGAAAGGTTCAAGCTGCGTGTAGATGAGTAGATTTCTTCGGCGGATAAGGTGGTTAGTTGCTTGATCTGGTCTGGTGTGCGGTCGACAGGTGCAGTGCCAGACATGATTGCCGGTCATTGGCGCCGGTGAGGCATTGAGATACAGCACAGTCGTGTCTCGAAATCATCACGTTTGGGAACTGTCGTCGTTCCTCCTGCCTGCGTTGTCGTGGGCATTGCTGGATGCAGTATGGACCGGACTCCTGCAGCCATAGAGCTACGATATGGTAGCCGTACATGATGCAGCTGCGACTCCGAAACATACAGTATCAGCTGGTCCGTGGCAGGCGTGTTCTAGACTGACGGAAAAGGTTGATGGCGCAGCTGAAGATGGTACGCGATGCGAGGAATGACTGGTATAACGTTGCAATTGGTGCGTGTGGGCGGTGGTCAATGGCAGCCCCCCGCCCCTCAGCTCAGCCCCGAGCGCCTCCGCTCGCCTCTTTGCTGCCACTGCATGGCTAGCCAGAAGCATGGCTCAAACGCGTGTTATTGGACACGCTCCGCGTCTCCAGCATCGAAATGGTTCAAGACGATCTGTGTTCCACGCCATGCCTGATGCGGCCACAAAAGAGAATCATCGCCCGACTGCATCTCCAGACTCGGGCAATACCACGACGGCGCCAGCATGGGCAAACCGGTGGTTTATGTGCCAGTCAAACTTGACGCTTTTGTGCTGAATCAGTTCTCAAGGTTGGTCACAGTCACCGTCCACGCGGAATAACAGTGCTGATGCAGTTTCAGCAAAGGGTTCCCAGACAACGTCAGTGTTGCTCCCATTACTCAACCCAACTACACCTTCTTGCGCCTGGATAGTGGATTGATCCAGAATGACGTGCTTCCATACCATGATATTGCTCACGCCTCCCCACCCACCGTGAACCCAAGACTCGTGGACCTGGGAACTGGTCAACCGAAGACGAAGCGACAAGGCGTCTACCTGCACTGGATGCTCCCCAGGTGCTATCGTACCGGAACAACTCGACAGGATGATGATCGCATCACCGCTCCCTCCTTCAAGACTGCCCCGGATCGATGGCTGGTAATCCGAAGGCTTCACCCAGGAGCAGAACCACAAGACCCGGTCAAGGACGGTCGTATCAAAGAATTCACAGCCTGGATCGTTGAGTCTAATCGTGTCCGCAACGTACAAGACTTAGATAGGAATGTCGACCTCGAGACCGAATGCTCACCCTATATCAGGGGTGATCTGAGCACTCTTGAAGGACAGGCTGAGATCTACATCGGCCAGAAGACTGTCCTCGATCCCGGCAATCAATGGAAAGAATCTGCTCCTGATCCGAGTCGCTTCGTGCCTTTGGGTACTCTCAACACCGCCAATCCACTGTTCGCAGATTACACACCCCACAACATGAATGTCTTCAGCATCTTGGACAACTTCGAATACGCCCGAGGTTCCTATTTGACGAAAGCTACTGCAAGCTATTATGTACTAGGTTGGCACGGTGAGGAAGCCCAGGACTTTCTCGCAAACCCGGGTTCTCGCGTTATGTCGGACGTGCTAGCTCAGAATTTTCTCGCGACGAACTCCGCCAAGGACAATAGCTGGCTGTCCACGTCCGAAGGAGGCCGTGTGCTCTGCCACGGTGCTATGTATACAGTCAATTATAGTGCTGGTGAAACGACGAGCCTCATCCAACCTGGCGCAGCAGCCGCGAAGAAATTCTCCAACCCTGACTCGCACCCTGTGACGGTCGGAACCACTCCGTTGGATACCGTTTTGTCGTATGTGCGAGCATACAATGATTCCATCAAACGCGGCGGGAATCCTGATCAAGAATGGGAGAAAGTGCAGACAGATCTTTTGCATCTCGAGACTCTCCTGCTGAAGCAAGAAGACGATATAGACGCGCAGCAGGAGGCGCACGACATGCTAAGTGCCAACAACTTTGAGCCATGCCAGGACAGTGGCTCCTTCTGGAATTTCTCCGCCGCCAGGCCTATGACTGCAAACAAAACTGCTAATGGACGTACTCAAAAACTCTTCGAGCCGAGCAGTGAGCAAAGGGATAGTTTGCAAAGGTTGAACGATGCACAATCGGCCTTGGACGGCGCAAAGCGAGAGCTTGCCTATGAACGTTGGTGCCTCTTCGCACTCTGGTAAGTCAATCTGAAGACCATTCATTCACAGCACCGAATTTAGTACCCACTCTAGCATACCAAGAGGGGAGGAGCACTGCTGGCTCGCGGAATGTAGGGAAAGGCTGACCTAACACCCTATGTATAGGTGGAAGCACATGAGCGATAGGAGGTGGCAACTTGCTCAGCCCGGAATTCGGGAATCACCATCCGCACCTATCAAGGATGTGAAGCAGCTGGTCAACGAGCAAATGGCTGTGATCGAGACAGTGAATGCTCGAGTGAGCGGGTTGACCAAAGCGGTGACACAATTCCTTCAGAGCTTCACCAGACAGCCGCCACTCAACGACGCGAACTCATCGAAGTATATCGTAGAGAAGGGCAGTCAACCGAGATATTATACACAAAAGGACCCAAGCATTCTGATCCCCGGTCTGCCGAATCCGTGGCCCAAGGACTGGTTGGACGTGTTGCCTTCCAGATTGGCCACCCGGGTCCAGATTCCTGAACTCCCATCACAGCTTCCACCTGGATGGCAAAGCCTCAGAGAACTACTTAACAAGACAATTCTACCATGTCTCCCAACCGCTGAGATGAAGGCCTCGAGCTCCGGCCTGATCAGAGAATTTTTCAACCTACGGCCACTAGACGATCCCAACGCAAAAGAGATCGCGTCGAAGGTCAAAGACACAAATATGCCTGCACTACCACACTATCACGACAGCAACGGGCGCGACCAATTCCGGAATACACAAGCGTGGTTTCCACTTTTCTTGGAGTGGGAGATTCGCTACTGTCATATCCCGTTCGATGCATTTGAATTCGGCCCAGTACCGGCACCTTTCAAGTCGACCGAGAACGTACGTATCCGCTATGGCATCAAACCGGACAAGATTGTAGCAGATGTCGTAAAGTCCAGTACCAAGGCTGTGAAAGATGAGCGTGAGATCGATGGCAGGGTATTGATTCTACCGCAGCCGGGTTATTCTCTCCGTGTCCAAGTAGAGCAACTGCTGAAAGCAACGAGCGAGGAGGATCTGCCAGTAACTTTGCGCAAGGTGTTCGACACTACGACAAACGAGCTTGTGTCAGATCCGCAAACACTATTTCTTGAGAACATTTCGCAAATTGAAATGCTGTCAAGTCCAATGACTGGCTTCATGGATCATCTCCTGACGCTACTACATGGTACACACATCAAGCCAACGTTCAGATCTCTGTCTAGTCCCGACAGCACAAAGCCGTTGGACGCCGCGGTCGGCTGGAACAGCAACAATACTTGGACTCCTCCAGTGATAAACGCTATGGGTACTGATCTGGATCTTACGCCATTCTCCGACTTCATCTCGTTTGATGGAGTATCACCACTCAAGCCGGTCACGCATGGCCAATTCAGATTCACCAAACTTAACGTTATCGACAAATTTGGCCAGTGTATATCTGCGATCAGTCCTCGACCCGCCAACAACATCCCACCTTTATACCCAAACATGAGTGAGTACTTTCATCCTCAAAATCTTGGCGACGGCTTCGAGAGAGACAACGTGGTCATCGAAGATCCAAAAGGCTGTCAATTTGCCCAGTATCCGCCCACGATCAACCAGGACTCTCGTCTCAATAGTCACTTCATGGTTTTCGACAATAGGCTACAGATGTGGAGACCGTCCGGGGACTGGGACGATCCGATCTGGGTAAGACTGAACGATCGACGATCTAATATAGATGTACTGACGCCATGTAGGGCTTTGTGGTGCTCAATTACGCCGAAAATGGCATACAGATCTTCCTCCCCAACGGCCAATTCTACCGTGAGGTCCGCCTAGGCGGCGCTACGGGTGCTACGGAAGCTCCAAAGTGGCAGCCTTTTGATCCTCCAAAAGGTGTAGACCAGACTTTTAAACCTGAAGGCTACCCCCAACTTGACGCCTTGATGAAACAGCTCACCAATGAGGCATACTTGCGCTCCTTCTTTCTCATGGTCAACAAAGCGCTTGCTGCATTGCCTCACACACCGAACGAATATGCAGAGTATCTCAATGCTGTCATTGGTCGCCCCCTGGCTTTAGTCAATATCGGATTCTCTATTGAACTTGCTGAGCCGGCCTACAGGAATCAAAGCACACTCAATAACAATCTACCAGACTTGCCGCTTACGACAGTCAAAGGGCAGCCTCAAGGCTACCAGTTTCCAGTCAAGATCGGAGATGTGGACCGTGCATATGATGGCCTTGTGTGTCTCTTTGCCCAGAAGGATGGCTTGGACGTTCATTCAAAGCCCGGCTCAGAACTGAAGCTTGATGAAATGATCACCTATTACGATACCCCTGGCAAAGACACTACGAAGCTTGATCGCGACAGATATGTCCAGTTGAGGCCGTATCATCTGTCCTCGCGCTCGTACGCTCTTGATACTGATGTGGGGAAAAATGCTAAGGCTTTCCAATCTGAGGTGGACCGTCTCAATCGAGATCGTTATGACCAGATATCCATGTTTGGAGCTCTTCTTGACCCCTTCGCAAAGGTCCATGCTTACTCTGGCATTCTACCCATTACGTCGTTGCAATTGCCAACATGGACACTTCAAGACGCTATGACCCGCATGACAGCATTCTTCCGCATGGGACCTCTTGTAATCACTACGCCAGATCTGCAGAAGCAGTACGACAAGAGTCGCAACTTATCGCCGGAGTCTTGGTTGCAAGATACGAAAATTGAAGCGTCTTCGACAAGCTCTGTGATAGACGAGAAGAGTCCTGAAGCCTCTGTCTTTACCGGCGTTCCACTACCTGCATTGGCTTCAGCTAGCTGGAACTGGTTGCAACCATACGCTGTTCCGAATGATGCTTCAAGCACAAAGAAGGAGCAACATTGGAATGCTTTCCCGATCGCGTCACTAGACAACAAGCCGAAATACGAGCCGGGGCCTTATGTGGCTATCGAGGGCTTCCTGCAATTGAAGAAGCCGATTGTGGATGGCAAAATATAAATAGTGACACTCATGGAGTATACCTCCACTGGTGCGATACTCGTAGAACGATCTCACCGAAGGTCTGTCTACATAAGCATGAAACAAATTCTGGCTGTGGTCAGCATCAGCTTCCAACTCGCGAAGCCATTATGCTTGTACCTGCTTGCTACTTTGCACCACCTCGCCGCTTGCTTCTTCCTGGTCAATTCTTTGATATACGACTCCGGGCCCTGGCCAGACCTTGCCTACCAGGCTTGCGCCAACTGCAGCTAGGACCCATCCCGCAGTCGCAATTGCTACTGAACGACCTATCAACCAAGGCCCAACCCCTTCGCTGTTAATGAAATCGCCAGACGAATACCAGTTTCCCGATGGAAACTGCAGGTTGACCAGATCGTTGGCACCGATCATGGTGCCGAAAAGCATGGCTAGGAAGCCTAGACCAGTGACCACGCTCGTGAATAGCGATACCATTGCCATCGACGGAGATGACGTATCATCTGGAGCCTTGTATTTCCCGAATAGCTGAAGGAGCGATATTCCAGAGAGACAAAAGCATGCTAGCATACCAACACCGATCAAAGAACATCCGGCGATCAGCAAAGAGCCCGAAATCCTGAGCTGCTGGCAGAAGTGCGTAGAATCGTGATTCTGGTTCAGTTCAATGGTCTCAATGGATCCTTCGAAGTTCGGACACACGCCGCCGGGTCCTCCAATCTTGTGGCAATTTTGTCGATAACGGGAATCTGCCTGCGATGTCGGGCAGAGATTTGATGTTGTCGCGGAAGTCGATTCCGTTGCTGTTTCCTCGCTGGGGCTTTGTGCAGTCGTAGACGGCGGCGGAGCATCGCTCTTCACCTCCAAAGTACAATACTGAAACGGTCCTTCAAGATATCAGTCTTGCATTGTGGGCGACTTGGGCGACTGGAATAGAATACCTCTGTAGTTGACACCTTTACATTCACCTGTCCCACTCTCAACGTCGAATTCAACCCTATACGTCCATCCTTTGCCAGCAGTGCCTACAGCGGAAAGAATGAATGCACAGAGCAACAATACCGGAACGAATACAGCTAGGCATACTGTAGAGCCCTTGTTGGCCGCGTTCTTGTTACGGGTCATTCTCATTCTCTTTTATCGCCCAAGATATGTGTCCGTTTGTTGAGATACGATCACACGACCGGTTGGATCGGATACTGAATGAATATAGTGCAGTAATCTTATTCGAGATGCGCATGTTTGAGTGGGGAGCGTCTGAGCTGATACACACAAGCAGCTTTACTTTGTGGCGCTCGTAGCGTCCGCTGATGGCTTGCACTGCAGAGGTCTCAGCTGAGACATATAGACGCCACTTGCTGCAGGAGATCAATGGAGTCACAACTTTCAACCCTACTAACATGTGATTCGAATACACTTTCCAGCTCGCTTGACACGCATATGGTGCATATGCCAATTCTGGGCTCGAAATAGCTGGGCGTCGATTCCAGCTATTGCTGTTAATAATATGTCTGGCTTCAAGTACTGACAGACATTGTAAGATCCCAGAGCAATATGGCAAGCAGTGGCAGTAAGCCAAGAGCGAGAGTATTTCGGCACTTGCAACGAAATGTAGCACCTAAGCCCAGTGCCGCTGCGGCGTTCTCAGTAGCAGCAGCTAGCTCATCAGCGGAGCCCGAAGAAGACGAAAACTTTGGGCCCGATGCGATTGGGAAGATCGAAAAGGGCTTCGCACAGCTTTATTCCTACTATGCTCCAGGTCTACAAGGCGGCGAATACGAGATCAAAGTTGGTCACCAAATTCGACATCCGTCTTTCCCAAGCGCCCCAAAAGACGCGAACGACAAGACATTCGACGCAGCGCAAGTGTACAATGCCAATTCTACACAACGGTTCAATGTGAAAGTTCCTCGCTTCAATTTGCCTCCTAGCGTTATACATCAGACGTACCCTCCGCAAGGGTTAGCAGATCATAACAATGTCTTGCCGCATATCTGCTTCGAGGATGTCCATTTCCCATGGTCGAACGTTGGATCTCCAAGCCAAGAGCTTCTCGATGATGAGTCTAACGATGATCCTGCCCGCCGAGCTCGTAACAAAGTCCCTTGGATTGCGCTCTGGACATTCACCGAAGACGAGATCAAGTTGTCAGCGGCGGAGCTCCAACGACGGACTACAGCCAATACGCTGGGACTGTTCCCTGATGCAGATCCTGAGATTCCGAGCCACACATCTCCCTTACCGACTGGTCGAGAACAGGATAAAGCTACCTTTGCTGTGAAGATGACCATGGGAGAGTACCTCAGCATGGGTGGCTGGCCTGAACACAAGAAGCAGGGACCCGCTACTGTGACAATTCCTTACCGCGATGAAGATGATGAAGCTATAGACAGAAGCGAACAAGTGAATGTGGTTTTTGTTAAACGCACGCTGTTTGAGAAGTATGTTGCCAGCTATGACGATACTGGGTTGCCGAAGCCCACAACAACAGAGAGCCAGCCAGCGGACGTGTCGAGGTACAAGTATCTTGCTCACGTCCGAAATGTCAACCAGATCGCTATGGCGGGTCTGGATCTGGAAGATGAAGGGCTATATTCTATTGTGCACGCACACCGCACAGCGCCGCTAAACACCACTAGCCCGAAGCCCGTGATCGTACATCTGGTCTCCATTGAGGGTATCGAGGCCAATATCAGAGTGTCGCTAGACACAGCAAAGTCAGAGACAAACTGGATCGCCATAATCTCACTCCATGCCTGGACGTATCTCAGTCTACCGCCCCAGACAGTCAACTTCATCGACACTATGCGCTCGATTGGCAATACTATCAATCACTCCGAGAAGGGCAAGACCCTTGAAAGCGAATGCTGGCTTCGTGTGCCTGATAGAACCATCAGAAACGCTGCTGGCATACAAGCGCCAACTGCAGCAGAAGCGGCGCAAGGTATTGCCGAAGCGTTAGAAGTTGTTGACACACCAACAAAGACGAATTCGGGCTTCCGCTTGGCTATGAGGCTCTTTGACGGGTACTCATTACAGCGATATCTTCTTCAGACAGGCGAAGAGACTGTGTGTTTCTTCCGCGGCCCTCTTTCCCCGGCCTATGTGCCACCACTCAAAAGCAGACCAGAAGGGGGTTGGTGGCCAATGCAATCGAACTTCTCCTCTGACTACCAAATTCTCGATCCTACTCTGGGCATTATGGACATCACATACTCCGCTGCATGGCAATTAGGACGGACACTTGGAATCGCAGACCAGGCGTTCACTGCATCTCTGGTACGTCTCAGGAGCACGGTGTCGACGACAGCATCGCGAGAAGCGAAGAAGGATATTGCCGACGCATCACTGGTCAACAGCAAAGCGGAAACATTGGCGACCATTGCTGAAAGTATGCGGCGGGTTGCAGAGCTAGGAGCTGCCGGGCCAGGCGAGAACGCCGTACCTCCCGTCAACAGAGTAAACAAGATTGTCAATATTGGCCCAAAAGTCGTTGTAGAGAAGGCTGCCTCCGACCCTCCGCTCTTAAAAGATGCTCCCAGAGTGGTATTGAACAGTAAAGTGAACGATGTTGCAAGTCGACTTGCAGCTGCCGCTAGCAGTGCTGGAGCACAGGCGACCTCGCTCTCCAATGATGACCAGGAGATCTTCATTCCGTTCAATGAGATCAATATACCCGCATCTCCTGACTGGCAGATCGTTCAATCGTGGATACTGGACAAGCTCAGTCTGCACAACATACCAGCGCACTATCTTATTACAGATCCCTCGCATCTGCCTCAGAACTCCATACGGTTCTTTCACATCGATTCGAATTGGTTTGATGCATTCATTGATGGAGCTCTGAGTATCGGCAATCACCTTGATCGTGAGGACGATGTTGTTCGTCAAGCCTTCAAACGACAGCTAAATCGGTACTTCGCAACTCCGCTCGGCAACGGTAATCATGAATATCTGCCTCAAGTGCCGACCTTGGGCTTCTTCATCCGATCATCGGTCGTCAAGGCTTTCCCCAACCTAGAGGTGCATGCACCCTGGCCAGCTGGCGAGGAGATGGAAAGCACTGAGGGAAGGCGAATGGAAACTGTGCGTCTGGACTGTTTGGAGAAAGACACACTTCTTTGTCTTTTCGATCGAACTCCAGGACAGAGTCATTGGAATACAGATCCCGGACCAGATGGATCGAGGCGAACAGGAATCACAATATGCCAGCCGCCGCACCAGCAATGCTTTCGGCTTGGCTCGCTTGTTACCAAGGAGTACGTACAAATGATTTACCGCTCGCTCTACACTCGTGAGCCCATTGACCTACCTCCGAGTCGTAAGAGATACGCAGCGGCTTGTATGATAAAATGGCGGCCTGATCAGGGCCCGAAACTTGTGACTCGTACTCAGCCGGCGACCGAAACACCCATTACTGATCCGGCCAAAGATCATGCTACAAAGGAGCCGGAACCTGTCAACGATGCCAATGCAGAGGCATCACCAGATTTCCCCCTTCCTCAGAAGCAAATATTCGATTACGCAGCCAACATGCTAGTGTTTCCTGCTTTCGCACAATCCTGCGTTGACATCTTGAACAGCAAGATGAAGTTCTCGAACAAAGATGGCACCGTGACGAGATATTTCGACGATGACCAGCCGTCGGCCGCTGTGACAGCAGAAATCTTGGGCTCATTTGTTTCAGTCATGAATATCGACGTGCCGTCTGGCTCTAATCAGGCTTCTACAGACCAGGCTCTCGTGCCGCGCGACACTACGCTGACTCCCCGTCAGATCAGACTTCCCGATGACGCAGACCCAGACAAGACAAAATGGAAGATGGTTCCTCCAGACACCATTGAAGAGGACACAAGAAAGAAGGCCAAACCACCGAATCCCAATACTGTCGTTGCTCCGCCACCTCTCCCCAGAGCTCCAGTTCTTCGGCGGCCCAAGTATCCTCAGGGCTTCGCACCAGACAACGACATCACGAACTTTCCCGAAAGTGAGAAGACGAACAATGTAGCGCCTCTCCAAGCTGTTGCAAGATCTCAATGGATCACAGACGCATTTGTGCTGGGCATAACGACGAACCCCAAACCGAACGTTCGGAATGATGTACCAATATATCCCAGCACATCACCAAAGTTCGGCATACCCGTCGACCTCATCATTCGTATCATCCCACCCCTTCCCCCGATCAAGCAAGACACGGATCACCGACTTCAGATATTCTCGATCGACGTCGAAGTGCCCACCGGACCTGATGATACCGATTTGTGCCTCGCATACGATGGCCCGGGGGGCTCGATGATGAACAATCAGAAGTGGAACATACATACTGCGATCGGTACAGACAAGGTCACGTTTTCGCTGATACCGAGGAGTATGACGAAAATGTCTGCTCTCAGTCGAAACGAGGACTTGACGTTTGCGATTTGGCAAATCCTGCCGAACAGTAAGCCGGGAAATGTGACGCTCAAGGTGACGGTGAGTTTGTGGTCCCTTTCCGCTGTCGTTCTGATCCAATTGTGCTAAACATGATCATGTCCGGCAGGAGAATTATCGGTCCTGGGATAGGAAGTTTACGACGAATGGACGAGCGGCGAAGCATCGCGCGACTAGTAACGCGGATCTGAGGAAGGTCAGAGTGCCTTGATTCGACATGGCACAACATTACACGGCATGATACGCGAACAGAAAAACGAGCACCTTGACCCAGCCGCGTAGAACTTGCCGCTGCGTAACCACAGCCCGAATGAGAGTGTGCGAAACGCTTTCGCTGTTACAATCGAAGTCGACAACTCTCGTGCCTTCTCTGATCATCTCATCCCTCCAAGCGCCACAGAGAAGTGCCAAGGGGCATCCGGTAGTATCTTGAGATACGGTCGACACCAAGGCGCTCCGGAACCGCATTTGCTCGAATGTATCCAGCATTTCGTGTACGCTATCGAAGGCCTGGGTGAAACGGATATTTGTGATCCTTTATACGACACTGCTTCCCCAGCGTGGCTTGTTGAGCGACATTTGGCACTCGGCATCACTTCGCCAGTGGTGGTAGCACATGCGACTCCATGATAGCCGAGAGGTCCAAGCTTCGTGTGCTGGGAACAGGAGACTGGATGTAAGTAGGGGAGATTGGGTAGGCCGCTATTCGTGTTGTTGTATTTAGGTTCATCAAACACGGTGGACCGTGCGCAAGTTCAGTTGACATTCCGCATCTGACATATCTCCACATCGCACGCTCTCCGTACACGGCAACGAAGTCGATATTACCTCGGTTTCTGGCTCGCGTTGAAGCGAGTAGAGATAGCTGTTCAACGGCACGGATTGGCCCAAGAACGTTCCTAAAGGCCATACAATATTGCGCTTCTAATTCCAGACACAGTGTCAAAGATTCCATTGTATATCGCCCAAGAAGGCACATCGAAAGAAATGCATGCACGGGAACCATCCCGAGTCGAACCCACGGAACTTGACCACGCCAGCTGAAGAAAACCCCATGAACAACCCCCAGCGGCCACCCAGATCATTTCCCTCCCTCACCGCCACCACCACCCATCTGCACCCGACAACACGCCTCCCAATTGATTCCACACACCGGATCCCTCACGAACGCCCCATAGTAGTCCTTGGTATACTGCACCCGCATCCCCGGCCCACCGTTGTCCTCCCCACCCGCCCTCAGAGCATTCCCGTACCACTCGTCGACTTGCGCGGGATCTGTGGAAAGCGGTCAGAAAAAGAAAAAGAAAAAAGGGCACATATCCTGCTTTCATTGAGAAGTCCAAACATCGCGCCAAGAGAGAGAAGTAGACTGACCTTCCGTCCGAAACGCGACATGCATCTTCCTCCATTCCTTCTTCAACTGCTCCGTGGCGACGGTGTCCTCTTTGCCGAAAACCCAGAGATAAGGACGTTCTTCGCCGAGGCCGACGGCCCAGGGGACGGGACGTAAGTGTTCGCGGAAATGTAGGTGAGCATTGGAGGTGAGGAGCCAGGTGATCATGGGTTCGAGGGAAGAGAGGGGTACGATGAGGGTGAAGTGGTCGAGGGGCATGGTTGGAAGAGGGCGGGAGATGAGAAGGAGATGGGGACCTGGGAAGGATTGGTGGAAGGAGGTGGAGGAGGATAAGATGTTGTTCGTGAGAGAAGATGTCAGCGTGGACCTCGCATTCGCGATTCTTTAGGCAGCCGGTGTAACGTGACGTCCAAGGCCTGAGCGCGTCTGGGCAGCTTGTCTTGGTATGTTAGTCCTCTGCTAATTTCATCTTTTCCAGCTTTGCAAAGATATCCGCATGTTCGACCATGAATCGATCACGCTGTTTCTTCGCCTCTTCCTCACGCTGGAGGATACAGTCAGGAATGATGAGCTTGGTCCCAGTCATCTCATTGGGTTTGAAGCGATGCATAGGGTCTTTCTTCTCGGGATGATATTCTGCTCGATCCTCTCGACTCCAGCTCAAGATATTGTGTCGACTACCACCGATGGTACTGCCGCCACTTGTTCGGTCGCTGTGGGAGTCACGGTACTCAGCAAGCTGTGGTTCGTTGAGTCAGAGAAAATGAGGATGACACTTGTGGTGATGACCTACGACTTTGGTCCAGCTCCATCTAGCAGTCGTGATTTTGCCATCGAGTACGTCGACGGGGACGTGGATGGTCTGCAGAATCTCACATATGCCGTCGACGCCCTGGTATTCGAGGTCGATGTCAGCCTTAAGGGAATAGGCTGCTAGCATCTTTTGCCAGTCTATCTCTCGGCCCTCCTCCTCGAATGTGTTCGACGTTGCGTCTCTGGAGAAGCGAAAATACAATGCCATGATCAGACCAAGGTCGCGGAACTCCGAGTCCGCGGTCAGTTGACCGACTCTTTCGATGTGGTTGAGAGCGGTCAGAATAGCACAACCAATGAGGCTACAGAGACTATGCACGCGGGCGCCATCGTCGACGTTCAACCAGATGCCGTGGTGAGCTTCGCTGTGCAGAAAATGGCCAAGCGTGGCGATGATAGCCCACATCTGGTGTACATTAGGACTCCGGGCCATTGGGGTCATGAACGATTTGAGCTATCCACAAGTCAGCGTCGTTGTCGAGGGTGGTAACAGAGCCACTCGCCAAGTTTTCGAGAAGTTCTATGATCCCATAGCCATAAGCGTCGGTGCTGATGTACAAGTCGAAATTATCTGCTCTCGTTAGGTCAATCCTCTCGTGGAGGTCGTCGACGCTCACCTGGATCGCAGTACGACGCCAAGCGATGATAGTTGTCCAGCATCTCTTTTGTCGCTCGGAGCATGATCCAAGTGTCTTCGTCAGTGTCAATGCCGCTGTCATCATGCCCGTCCCAGTATGACCGTCGGATGCACAGATACTCGTATTGCCCAGTAAAGGGTCGCTGTGCGAATTGATCTTTCGCGGTCAATCGCTTTGGCTTCGGCTTTTCGCCTGTCATACGCTTCATTACTGGTGGAATGTTTGGATCACGTTCAGCGAGCACTGGAACGCTTTGCGCATCTTTGGCCACTGACAACTCGTTACTAGTGAAAGAAACAGGATGACGAGAGAAAATCTCAATCGGAGTCCACCCAGACATTTTAGTTGACGCTGTTGACGCTTTTCCTTGTGAGTATCGTGTGCATGTCAACAAACACCAATTACACTTTTCTCAGGTCGTACCTGGTCGATCATCCCCGGTCGAAGCACGCTGATAACGCGGTCACGTGATGAAAGGGAAGGAGCAGATTGCCAACGGCGATTTCATTTTGGCGTGCTCTTATAGCCTCTTATGGCAAAGGCTACTCCGCGACCTTACCAGAGCATCTCCACATTCGCTATGGGGGCCAGGTCACCGTCTTCCAGCCCGTTCTTATCGGCGATCCCAGGGCGGTGCAGTGGCCGCCTGTGCCAATATGACACGAAGCTTTGTGCCGCATTCTCGTTGTGAAATCCGAGGATGTAGACGTGCCCCGGCGTCCGACGCGGCAGATTTGAGGCACTTGAGTCTGTACGGCCGTTTCGACGTGATCTCGTATCGGCTACCTGCTCATCGCCATCGAGCCTATCGATATACGACTTCGCCACAGGTCCTTTGTCATGCAAAGAGGGCGCGACTTCCGGCTCCCATCTTGTGATGTTCAGTTCGAAATTATCGCCTCCCGACCAGCTCAAACCTCGCCTCTTGCCCGTGTCCATCATGATGTGTTTGATAGAGCTCGGGTGCAATTGCGGACCATCCATGGTCAAACGAGCTTCAAATGGCATTTTGCCTTCGCGATCGAGCAGGCTCTTGTATCCGCCATGCTTGACGAGCGATTGGACCATGGGTGCCAGTGGCTGGTTCAACTGGCGTAGTAAGAGCTTCTGATTGGGCGGCACGAGTGCATAGGATTGGATGGCGGAATGAACATCGATGCCCTCGATCATCCAGCCGGGCGGTGGCGGGATGGTGCTGGCAGTACTCGTCGGGGTATGCTGGGCCGCAAGTTGGTGGATGCGGGAGACGTGGCCTCGGTATGTGAACGCGCTGAGGGCAGATGAGAACAAGATGTAATAGGAGTGCTCGTGGGCGAGATCGTGCAGGTCGCGACCGGGGATGACCTTGAGAATGTCGCCTTCACTCAACGTCCATCCTTCGATATGCTTTCCCTGAGGGATCAGGCGGCGAAAGTCTTCCTCGGTGAGATTCTTGCTGCCGTTCAGCAAGACCAGTACTTCAGTGCCCGGACCTCTCGCCGACATATGGGCGGCGAGTTGCTTCGCCGCCCATGGCTTCTCTTGACCCACTTTGGACGGCACCGTCGCTGGCGGCGCGGTGTCTTGGGGTATGTCCACATTCAGAGGCAGGCGAGGGATCTCTCGTGCTGCCTTTTGCTGTGCCTCATACCGCTTGGTCTCCTCGGGAAAGAGCTGCTCGATGAGCGAGGGTTTCTTGGGCGCTTGCGGCTGGTCTGTTGTCGCATTGTCGTTCTTCGTCGTATCTCGTGGATGACGTGAACCGCGTCCCTCTCGGCGCCGCCATCTCTCATTGTCAGAGCTCGATGCCCGCTTTCCCCCCGAATCACTCCACAGCCGACCCCGTGATGCCCATGGCGCTAAACATTGCTGACGTGCGATGCGCAAACCATCGCGCCGCACAGTGAGCATGAAGCAGTCGCATCAATGGCTCGTGGTGGGCCAATGTCGCGATGGCGGAGGGATGGGAGGGAAAATTCCCGGTGGCCGGGTGCCGAGAGCGGGCAAATGACCATGCACACACTCTCCGCGTATACCACCGCTCCTGTGCACCGGCCCGAGCAGCGGAGATTCACAGCAGTGTGGAGGGTGAATGGCGGCGATCACTTCCAAAACATGGACTAGCATATTATGAGACGATAGCGTGGCGGCCACGCAGCGTTCGGTCGGGTTTCCAATTTTACATATGCTCCCGTCCATCCTTCACCCGTTGACTGCACGCTCGTGCTTGAGACAAGTGACTTCGGGGTCGCTTGACCCCTGAGCGGGAGACGACTGTAGTTAGCGGGAGTCCTGCTCTGTAGAATTAGTTCGCCCGTGACACGCCGATGGCATAATAAAAGATTCCGCCGTCCACCTGCGCCGTGGCCGGAAGGGACACCACCACCACCACCTCCACCTCCACCTCCACCTCCACCTCCACCATTCACCCACCCGCCCACCCACCCACGCGTCCCCGTGAAACCCGACGAGCACCACCACCCCGCCAACATGCACGTGCCCGACGCGCTGCATGTCGTCGTGCGTGATCTTCCATCGCAGGGCCTCGAGGGCGCATTTCGCGTTCACGTCCTACCCGAAAGCCTTCAGCAGGCTCACCTCAAGGTGGGAGATGTGTGCGAGATCACCAGCGAAGATGGCACGACGGGCTATGGGATCGCGTGGCGGGCAGACGACCGCATGGGCAATCGACCCAAGACCCGCCCGGCCAAAATGACCGAGACTTTCCGCAGTGCGTGTGGCTTCCAAGAGGGTTCCAAGGTCACCATCTCGCCCACCGACGCCAAGCTATACCGCGCCGACAAGATTGTCCTGACCGACGTCACGCCATCCGAGTACAACAAGCCCGACGAGGGGGACGATGGCTGTTGGCGCATCCGGATCGAGCATCTCTTCAGTACGTGTGAGGGGTCGTTGTCTCACCTTGAATACTGTCCTGGTGTTCCTGCTGGCTAACCGGATCAGGTCAGTGCGACGCTGTGGCACCAGGCATCGCCTTCGATGTCGTCGGCAAGAAGAAGCTACGCAAGAGATACTATATCGACAGCATCGAAACCGCTGCTGCTCCCGACGCGTCCTTGTTCTCCATCTGCGACAACACCCAGCTCGTCATCTCTGGCGTCGTCGCTCGACCTCCTACGGCGGAAGGCATGCATCACAGCAACAACATCATGACGACCGTGGCTACTCGTGGCGTCGCCTCCAACGGTACAAGCCACCGCAGCGATGCTAGTAATACACAGGCTGTCAATCGCCTGTCTTTGCAAAACGGTATTGTACCCACTTGCCCAGGCGGTTCCTCAATCGAGCAACAGCCACACCGACGATACCGAGTACTGACGGTGTGATAGGCGCCAATTCTCAGAATGCTCTGAACACCGATCATATTGGAGGCCTTCTGGAAGCTACGCAGAAGCTGAACTCCAAGCTCAGACTGCTCCTGCACAATGTAGAGCGCTTCAACAGGACCAAAACATTTCGAGCCAACAAGCCGATCCTCATTCACGGCTACGAGGGCACTGGGAAATCGACCCTTCTGAATCGTTTAGCCGACTGTGCCTTTCAGAAGGTCTTGCGGCTCGACAAATCGGCACTCAACGGCGGAAGCGTCTCCAAGAACCAACAGATCATCAAGGACTTATTCCGCGATGCGTTGGAGCATCAGCCTTCCCTCATCCTAATGGACAATCTCGAAGAGCTTGCGCCCGTGGACGACACTGCCTACGCCACCACCCTAGGAAGAGAGCTTGAGCGTGTCCGCGCCACACGTATCCTTATGGTGGCCGCGACGAGATTTCCCGCAGAGGTGAAAAGCTCCCTATTTGATGGCGACAGATTCGAGGTCCTGATTGAGTTACCAATTCCCGATCTTGCCGCTCGAGAACAAATTCTCAACGTGCTCAGGTCGAAGCCAGCGTTCGCCAAAGATACCGTGTCTTCGGATCTGGCAGCGCGCACTCACGGTTTCACGGGCAGAGATTTGCGCATCCTCTATGGGCGCGCGGAAGAATGTGCTCTTGAACGCTACCTACGCGAGCTTGACGAGTTCGACATGGCGAGGTCGCCCACACCGCCACCATACGAACAGGTAGTAGAGTCACTCAACGGTCCCGCCGCAGCACCAGTATCTCCTGCTGAGCCTTGTGAAGAGATCACTCTCAAAGATTTTGAATCGGTTCTGCCAACCATGGCGCCGGCCGCGCTCCGCGAGATGTTCACAGAGAAGCCATCCACTTCCTGGGGCGACATCGGTGGCTCATCTCAGGTCAAGGAGAGCTTCGATCGGATTGTTGGGTGGCCACTCCAATACAAGGATCAAATGAGCAAGATCGGTCTCCGGGCACCGAAAGGTGTCCTCCTCTACGGCCCGCCAGGTTGTTCGAAGACGCTCACTGCCCAAGCCGTGGCGAACAGCTACAACTTCAACTTTATCGCCATCAAAGGAGCCGAACTGATCAGCATGTATGTCGGCGAGTCGGAGCGTGCGGTTCGTGAGGTCTTCCGGAAAGCACGCGCAGCCTCACCCTGCATCATCTTCTTCGACGAAATCGACTCCATTGGCTCCGATAGAGACTCCGGAACCAAGGGTTTGAACGTCCTCACCACCCTTCTGAACGAGATGGACGGTTTCGAGTCACTCAAGGACGTTTTCATTCTGGCTGCCACAAATAAGCCTGACACGCTCGATCCCGCGCTCATGCGACCAGGCCGCTTCGACAAACATGTATACCTCGGCCCACCGAACGACTTTGCCCGGCAGGAGATACTGTTGATTGCGACTCGAGATGTCGCTCTGTCTGCGGACATCAGCATCGACAATCTCGTGGCCGAGACGGCTGGATACAGCGGAGCGGAATTGATGAGAATCAGCCACGTGGCCAAGGAGGCCGCGTTTGAGAGGTGGCGAACCACGAGAGGTGAAGTTCGAGTATACTCGGCGGACTTCGAAGAGGCATTAAGTGAAGTCAAGAGGGGTATCAGCTCCGAAATGCTAGCAGGCTACGAGGCCTTTGCGAGAAGAGGCGACGAATAGATAGCAGTCGAAAGATTGGAGTTCCATGTTCCAGCAAGCGGGAATCTGGGTAGTGGGCGACTTCACCTTAAAGTTATATGTACTCTGGTTCATCATCGCAGCCACGCGGCGCTGGCATCGTTTCAGAGTGAAAATCAGGAACCCTACACATCGACTTCATGCTCAACAGGCCTTTTGCAACGAGCTGCGGAAATCTGGATCTGAAGGTAAGAACGCCGGATGATGACCACCCCATATACAGAGGGAGGGTCTCATTTCAGGCGAATTTCGAAGTTGCCAAAAAAATGGACGACGGCACCGTTTTGCGAAATGGGCGCAATTGCTGCCATGGACCATCGCATGAAAGAGAAAATAATGCGCTTCGGCAAGACCGCGGTAGGAGTGGTGGCGGTCGCTTGTGCGGGTCCTCGCAACCATTGAGTATCCCTGGATCCAACGCTCGCTTTACAGGAGCAGAGCGATGGCATGGTCAGCTTTCCATTCCTTTTTTCCTTCGGAGACCAAGACGAACTGCTCCAGTAAACAGAACTCGACTTCGAAGGAGCTTGGGCTAGACTGGCACGGACCGAGCTGTATCCATCGTTGACTATGGTCGTCCGGTCGTTGGCTTGTGGTGCTGGAGCCCGGTGGTATATGAGAAATCTGCTTCGTCGATGATTCCATGCTTGAGCTTGCATGCCAGTGGTCTGCCTGCACGACCTGGAAGAGTGGGTTCTAGTACCACGTAGCTCTTGGAAGTCAGTGCGCAACGGAGTATGAAGATGGCCCGATGCGAGTTCTACTGCTCGAGATAGATCCGGGATGTTTGAGTGGATTCAAGGTCGTTGACGGATCTCCATGATTGGTAAACTTGTTGTAGGTACAATAGTATGGCAGTCTCGGTGATGTTGAATACATTGCAAATGTGAGCTGTAGAGCCTGAGACATGAGACACAGTCCCGTCTTCAACCCTCCGGTTGTACCACGTTTGGTATGCTGTCCAACATGTCTGGACGTTCGTCGCGATGCACGTCACGTCGCAGGTCATAGAGCTCTCAATGGACAAGTGCTTTGATGTGTGTGGCTCCGAAGATTGGAATACATGCAATGGACCTACTCGTGCTCTATGTGGATGGCAAACGCCCTGTATTACACGATCGCAAATTCGCAAGTTGCTGTTTAGCAGGCGTCCATAGCCCGCGTTCCAGCATCAACCGCCCGCATGGTAAAGCTGGACGTGGAAGCTGCCAAAGTGTTGCTTTCCTCCTGGTAATTGCATCGTGTCCAGACGCCTTGCAAGACTTGCACCTTGTGCTGTCTATAAAGAAAGACTGTAACATCGAAAACATCATACTCATTTACCCTGCCCTATAGGAAATAAGCCAGCTTTGAGGCAAGATATCGAGAACAAAGCTGCCTGTACAATGCCATCCAATATAATGACCCGGGCAAGACTGATCTCTTGCTTTGACTGATCTTCAAGCAAACACCGTTGTAGAAAACTCCCAAATCAAGTCTCCCATGCGATATCCATCTGCACGTCCTGCCACATCAACCAAGTCAAGCTGGAATTTAAGGAAAACATCCATGGAGATACTCAACAGCAGCCAAGGCTACCCTTGCCATCCGCCTCGGACTTCCCACCCACATTAACGCCAGTCTGGTTGTTCGTCTGGCCGGGTTGTTGTGTGTCCACGATTCGCTTCTTGATATCAGTCGCAAGACTGTAAAATGCCTTGTCGACGTTAATATTGCTCTTCGCCGACACCTCCATGAAAGGGATTCCAAGTTCGTCAGCTAATGCCTGGCCTTGTTCCGTAGAGACGGCCCGCTTCTCTTCCCAATCGCATTTGTTGCCTATCAGGATCTTGTTGACACCCTCTGTCGCGTGTTGCTCGACGTTGGAGAACCAGGTTCGAATATCTGAGACGCAATTTCATGTCAGTCGTTGCTCTTTATACGCTAGCTCTCTGCTTCTTTCTCCTCCTCTGCAATGGAATTGGGACTCACTATTAAAGCTGCGCTCATCCGTGACATCGTAAACCAGTAGAATGCCCATGGCACCTCTGTAGTATGCAGTGGTGATGGTTCGGAAGCGCTCTTGACCCGCAGTATCCCATATCTGCAACTTCACCCTCTTGCCGTCGAGTTCAATCGTCCGAATCTTGAAGTCAATTCCAATAGTCGTGATGAAGGAGGGGGTGAAGGAGTCTTCGCTGAAGCGCAGCAGGCAGCAGGACTTGCCTACCCCTGAGTCTCCAATGAGCAGTAATTTAATCTATAGAGATGTGGTCGGGTTAGCCTGTATGCTGATCTCAGTCGTGGTCGGCACGAAGAAGCATGTTAATTCGTCCACATGGCAGAGGCGTTCTTGCTGGTAGCGTTCTCATGCTGACCGGCGCTCCGTAGGCATTATCAGAGAGGAGAAGGGTGACAGGTCACATACAAGGAAATCATAGTTTCTTGTGCCAGCCATGTTTGGCTCACGTAGTCGGCGCCTGCTTCAATCGGGAATGGATTGCCTATGCTCTTGTCTCCAGACCGGTGGTGACTGAGAGTCCGGTGGCTTTGTCTGTATCTCGCGCGTAGTGACCCTGCTTCAGTTCGTGCGGATCGCCTCGCTGGACCGCGGTTGTGGGCGTACAAAGAAGCTGCGGTGTGAGACAGCTGCTTTCGAGCTCGGTGCGCGTGACGGGATTGTGGTATGATATGACGGGTGTCGTTGGTGGCGTTGCCGTGAGGTGGAGGGTTGTGATTGTTTTGGGACGTGTTGACGTGGAAGGGGGACAGGCAGTGCAGATGTTGGGCTGGGCAGGTCTGGCAGTCCTGTGGGATGGCGTAGTTCTATCACGGGGGTTGAAACGCCGCTGGCTTTCTTGGCACTTCCGAACGAGCCCAATTGATTGCTCGAAAGAGATTCGAAATCATTACACATCGAGATATCACGCTATGACAGAGCATCGTGAAGGGAGCGAATGATGGCGGCAGCGCGCTCCAAGGCCGTCACATGTGTTTTAGTCACTTTCGCGCCAGTCCTGCTTACTGAGCGCAGAGTTCTGCTAAGCAACCACTGACACTAGACGCCCTCTAGTAACAGATTCACCATGCGTGAATTGGACATGTATCGCGACCCCGAAGTCCGAGCGACGACATTCAAATCATTCCTTGGGCACGAGCTTATGCCAACCAGCGACCATAGGCCCATCGTACGCGAGCTGCAACTTTCCGCTGCCTTTCAACACCCATCCTTACATCGCTGAGCTCCTCGGCTTCGTCACTGAACTCTCGGTAGATCTCAGACGGCATCGCTTTCTGAGCGGCCTGTCGCAGGACGTGCACCTCGCAAAGCAGTAGTCCTTGGTCTTTGTACAATAACTCCCCGTACTCGGTCGGTTGGCTGCTGGTCAGGATGCGATCGATATTGCGCAACTGCCTGAGCATCTTGCCCTGCTTCCGAGCTGAGCGAGACCCACGCTTCTCTGACAATGACGAGCGTATGTAGTGCATGATGCCGTATGCAACAAGTAGCCCTGGTGTCAAACTGATGAAGCCGATCAGCAACTCTTGAGACTTCAGGAGCGAGTCAATTCCTCCCATCGCGACTTCGACATCTACCTTCGTCTTTTGAATCTGTATGAGAAGTGCTCGAATGAGGTTACCGCGCACAGCACCCATGAGGGGAGATGTGAGGTCCTTCTCATAGGCCTTGAGCACGGGTGTGAGATCACCCTCTCTGACCTTGGCGCGAATGTCAGCAAGCTCGGTCTCGGTCAGGCCGGATCCCGAATCAGTGGCGTTGCTGGGATTGTCGACAGCAAAGTCTACCACCATGCGCTCAAGGCTTTCCCTATCGCCCTCGAGTGACCGCTTAGACATGATGCTGATCTCGCTGCCCTCATCGTGGCGAATGGTTCGAATCACATTCCTCGTTGGCTCAACAACCCAGTTCTGCCAAAAGTCCACCACTGTAGCACCGAGGTCTTGGATCCACTGGACCACTTCAGCTTTGCGACTCACCAGGATTCGAAGAATCGTGGATGAGAAGACAACTCCAGTCGTGATTGGTAACCAGTATCGAACGACGAGCGACGGTCTGCCATATTCCCTCACCAGTGCCTTCGCCGAGTCTGAGTATTGCAGCAATCCGAGTGTGACGACTCTTGAGAGCCGTTCAGCCACAGTCTGTGGTGCGAGAGCCTCTTCATTCGACTCTACCGCATACAGAGGGTCGTCATCCGTGAGTGCAGCGATCGAAGAATCGAATTTCTCGACAGGCGTGCCGAGATCGTTGATCTTCACGAGGACAGCTTCCATGAGTGCCACGTTTCGGGCAACCGAAGCTCTCCACTTGTGTTGGACGTCCTGTGTGACAGGACTGGAAACTCCCTCGCCGTGTCCGCTCTCGTTTGCAAGACCCTCTCCAAGCAACACTCCGAGGGCGTTGGCATTACGAACCCGCACTTTCTTCAGAGCCGCTTGCTTTTGCCTGACCTCGCTGCGAATCCTAGTCACAGGCGATAGCATCTGCTTGTGGACTTCTCTCACGCTTTTCTCTTTCACAACCTGCCTCACAAGGCCATAAAATTGCTTCCATCGTTCCGTCAGCGAGTCACTAGCATCTTGACTAGCGCCTTTTATGCTAAAGGTCCCGCCTCTTGCTTTCACGTCGTCCCAGACGTTGCTGCCCCAAGCCCAGAGTCGTAGTGGCGATGTTTGCATGCTGTATAAGACGGTGTATTGCTGTGAGCTGAGGATTTCATCCCAGTACCACATGTCGTCTGAAAGGCGTACTGCTTCGTCTAGAATACTGCTGAGTACATGACCGTAGACTTGTGTCGTCGCTTTCGACACCAAGAGCCATTCGAGCTCGGTTTCCAGCTCATCCTTGTGACCAGGACCAGCTTCTTTCCCACCCACTGAGATAGTCGCTTCTGCCCTTTCGCTCAATGCTGAGAGTGCAGTCTGAATCTGCCATGGCTTGAGGAGAGATCTGCTGTCCGAGCTCCCTGGCGTAAGACCCCTGATCGCTGCTTGAAGTGCAGCTATTCGCTGGGGTGGAAGAGAGGGCCGGGAATCAGTAGGAAAGTCGGTCTGGGCTCTCGATATGGTGGAAGACTGAGCTGCTACTGCTGGGAGAGACGCGAGCTGTAGACGATCCAGTTGCGCATCGATACGCCGGACCTGGTCAAGAACAAAGCTCATGTTGGAGCTGTTCTCGCCTATGCCGTGCAACTTTGTATCACGAAGCTCACCTCATAGCCGACCACGCCCCAAATGAACGACAACCCAGTCTGATGGAAGTGGTCGCGAGGATGAACGGTTTGAGACGAGACTTGGGTGTGACGTAGAATGGCTGCAGAAAGATCTGGGGTGGAGCTTGGGGCTAGGGGATCCTAGACGAAAATCGTGGCCGAAGGAAAATCACGTCAAATTTTCATTGAAGGCCGCTACTTGTATCCAAACTGCCTACTTCATACTTCCTGCCGTCTTCCAGCGAAGTCATTAAGCAGCAGCAGCTCTGAGTCTGTATGAATATTACCACGTTCACTGTCCATCATCGGCTCCACTCGCGCTCTATGGACTCTGACCATAGTCACTCGAGACTGGGCACATCACAGTCGCCGGCATCCACCCCGAATCTGCTTCAAACCTGAAACCATCAGAATAAGTCTCAGTACATTCTCTTCCAGAAACAAGACTCAGACCTCAAGCAATCCCACCGTACAGTTTCCTCTTCCCAAATGATGGAAGCACAAGCAGTCTTCTGCTTCTCCACAGTAATGTTTAGCATACGGCACAAGATACTACGATTAATTTTGTCCATATCGAGCCTACCAGTTGCTGTCACAAGGGATGCCGATTTGTAGCATGCTTTCATGACATCGGCGGCGTAGATAACATGGACTCAGGTCATAGTCCTTCCAGTAAACATAAGCTTTTGTAATGCAACGGCGTCGTGGAGCAGCTGGCGTCGAGACGAACGAGAAGACGGCAAGGCATTTCCACCAGCTCGCGCATGAAAGAGGAGCTCGATCGTTCATAGAAACGCTGAGTCTGTGACACACGAACGATCTAAAGCTCGCCTGCAGCTACGAGTTGCTACTGGTTTGATTGGCAAGCAATGAACCTTCTGGATCTATTTACAAACATGCTAGATCCGCAGTCGAAGCTGCACATTCTGTCCGCGCTCATATGTGTTGCATCTTTGTATAATTTGCACTCTTGACCAATCTGAAGGCCTGAAAGCTACACGATGCGGAATGTCTCCCAGGTCTCACTGATGCGTTTCTCACGGACAGAAAAGCTCTCCTCATCTCTTTCCCAGATCGCGGGAATGTGTAGAAAGACATTGCCACGAAGCACAATCTCGTTTCTTTCTCGACCGAGGGGCTGTCTTTGGAAGAGCACAACTGTCGGGATATCGTGTAGTAGTGCCAGTTCAAGGCCAGTTTGAACCACAAGAGGGTCGCCGAAGCCTTTCAGGCCATCCGCATAGAAAGCGGTAACTCTTGGCCCTTTGCAGAAAACCTCAAGTGCTTCTTTCCTCCGATATTTCTCAGAGGTCCACCTGTTATGCGGCGTGTAGACCAACCCAATCGAGACCAGGTAGCTGAGTCCTACTTCGATCCAGGGCTGTACATGGCCCATCCAGGAGCGGAGCGTGTCGTCTTCGTCGTCTTCATCAATGTCAATTTCGTCAAGACACCACCTCGCGAAGCGTCGATCGCGTCGTGCATCATCGTCAGTCGGTACCGGATGATCGTACCCTCGTCTCAGACGCCTGATCGCAAGGCTTTGCACAGATCTTATAGCTCCCAAATGGTCTGCTCTCACAACTAGCTGTCTTCCTTCGACCCTCGGCTGGGGATTGACACAGTCATACTGTTCGAGAATGTGACCAGGGACGACTAGCCTGGAATGCTCTTGATTGTTCGAAAAATCCGGGACCCAAGTTGGCATTCCCCCATGGTGACTTTCTGAGGCTCCTTCGCGTCCTACTGCCGCAGTCCTAGCGCGATCTTGACAGGCCATCTCAACTACCTTTATACTGTTCGCACCTCGAATGACTGCTGTGGTGACGTCGAGGTAAATTTCTTCGGCTGACTTACTGTAGTCTGGTTCTAGATGATGGCCATTTGTCCCACGCACCAGTGGCCAGAGCCCGTAGATCTTGTCACGAGAGTCGGAAGCGTCAAATGTCCTCGTCTGTGAAAGAAGGTAGAGCATGTCCTTACTGAAGCCCTCATTGAGGCTCCGTAACCTTGGCGGTGTTCTTGTCATTCGTCGAATGCTCTCTAGCGTGTTCAAAGCTGCGGTCTCAAAGCTCTGGTGAAAGCCTTCACCTGTAAGTGAATGCAGCAGGAGACCGTCTCCGAATATTTCGCCAAACTTGACGAGCTGTGTCCAAGTCAAACAATGGCCATCTCGAAAGACCATGAGTGGAGCAGCTGTAGCTCTCGAAACTTCTTGCGCTACCCATACTCGTTTCCACCAGCGCTGACGGAAGAGATCCGCAACTGCTTTGGCTGCCACCACACTTTCTTGGAACCCGTATTGGTCGAGGATGTCCTTTCGCTCATCCGCAGTCTTTGCGTCGGCAAGCAACTTGATGAATCCACAAGCCACGACATCGGAATCTGCGGCATCGTCGAAATAATACTCACTTGCCGGCGGATCTCTCAGCCAAACAAGAACTCTGTGCGCACAGCTGTATATCTCGCCCATCTGTCGAACCTGAGCGCTCCGCTCCTCAACGTCGTCTTGGTTGATGCACAGGGCATCGACCCAGACGGTGCGGCTTCGTTCGTAGTGTCGAAGGTTTCGCAGCGTGTAGTCCAGGTTCCGAGTCACGGACGCGCTGATACCGTTGACGGTAATTTGCTTTCTTGTGCTGGATGAGCCCCAGGTGTATGACAAAGCCTCAAAGGAAGGACTGCCGGCGACTGTGGTGGTCCACATTTGACACTCCAGTGGATCATTTCTTTGACCGGGTTGAATTTGTAGTAGCCTTATTGAGAGCTTTTCTGAGGCGATGGGAAGGCTTCGGTGCAGTTCTACTAGAGTTGTATTGCGCTTCCTTGGAAAAGCCGCCATGTTTGCAAGTCTGGCGAACAATGACAATGCTCAGGAGCAGCCATGTCGTTGTGTAGAAGAGCGTTGCACAGCCACGATATATCGACGGCACAGCCTCACAGCTTGTGCATGGGAACTAGCTCGCTTCATCGGCATGCGAAGTGGCATGCGAGGAGGAAGGGCAAGGAGCCTGAAATCTCGAAGATCTTCACATTTCCGTATCCTTCGCTTCCTATGCACATGGTACAAAGCATATTCCACATCGCCACAAGAAGCCATCACCTCTGTACACCCGAACTCCTCGCTCAAAACGCAGCAATCGGAACAAGACACAAACAATGCTTTCGTCTAACATTCCACCATTTCATAGAAAAGCATATAAACCTCTCTTTGCATCCCAAGAACATCAGCAGTCTTGCATTCCTTGATCTTCTCATCACTGATCCTCCACCAACGATCAGTGCTCGACTTCTGCCTGCGCTGACTACCAGCCTTACTGCGAAGATTGCGAATAGATGATGATCTCGTCGGCTTGGTGCCACACTCTCCGCGTCCGGCTGCTCCAACAGCAGCTGCCGAGACTGTTTCGGGAGCCTCTTCCTCCGCTATGGAAGGTACAGAAAATTCCGTAGTCGGCGCCGAAACACTGGATATAGTGGTCGTCGATAGCACTGATCTTCGCTTCTCGGCAGACAGAGCGGATGCTTCTAGCGATTGCTGCATGGAGGACCTACAAGAGCTGGTCGGCGTGGCTGAAGTAGGTGTTGACAAGAATTGGGAGTCGGAGGTGGAGACTGGACTATCTCTCACATCTCTGTCCACTTTGCCAGACCTCGCACTAAGCCTTGGGCTGTTGACTGCACTCGGGATAGGCGAATTCTTCAAGCTGAATGGGCCTTCCGTGCCCATGCTTGTCGGGGTTGAGAAAGGCTGAGGAAGCACTTGTCGCCGGAACGATTCGTAGTGACCACTGTTGTGCCCGCCCTTATGCGTGACAACCCCCAGCAGGCGGTACGTCTTTCGATCCAAGAGTCCACCCAGCGGTAATGTTTCTGGGAAGGATACCTTCGCCTGATTCTTCGCTGATAGTGCCGACGGGTCCCAGACTGAGCGCGAGAGGTGGACTGACAGAATCTTCGGGAAGGTAGAGAATTGCGTATACCTGGCTATCCTCCGTTTCGGTGCAGTCGATAGCTCCGGCAGCTTGACGTCTTTCGGAGGGTTTTCGGGGTCAGTCTCGAGAGATTGTTGCAGCTTTGCCTGATCTGCTTCAAGCGTCTCCCGGTCAGCTGCTGAAAGAGTTGACTTGGCGAGAAGTCGTGTATTGATTGACATTGCGTGATCCAGCCTGCAGTGGTCGCATGTAAAATCATCAATATGCTCAATCTTGAGGAGGCCATCTAAGCACTCATTTAGCGTCGCGGATGTCTGTAAATGCGGTACGTGCAGAGTGAGTGTCAGAAAGGACGACACTGTTGGCTGTGGCTTGAAATGGCAATGCGAGCACTCGACTTGCGACTTCAGCTTTCCCTGCATAGGAAAAACATGCTCATGGGTTTCCGGGTCCTCACTTTCGGGTGAAGATCGCCTCACGACAGACTGTTGCTCGTTCGCCTCCATCGAAAAGACCTTGCTGTCCCTCGGCCGCTCATTGTTGCCCTCATCCGCGGTCTCCAGTGCTGTCTCCTGCGGTGGGTCAAGTCTGATGATACTCTCCCCATCTACCAAATCTTTTCTTGCCCTTTGTCGCACTCTCTTTCCTGCATTATACTCCTCCGCGATCCTTTCCAATATCACCTGTAGAAACTCCTGCGCGTCTTGCTGTGTTCTGGATATCCTCGTTCGAAAGGCTTGCTCTACGCATCTGATAAAAGCCTGTGCCGAGATAGTCTTCTTGTATATCGGCCTCTCATTCAAGGCATCTAACACCTCTTTCAAGCCCGCGGTGACCAGTCCTTGTTGCAGACCCACAATCTGCCACTCTGGCGTTCTCTTTGCGCCCGGCTGCTTTTTGGACTCGTCTTCCAGTGCCGCAGAAAGATCGCTGTACAGTTGCGGTCCGTCTAACTTTCTGCGGTGGACCTCCCGAATCAGGAATGCTCTCAAATCCGGCAACCCGGCTAAAGCCTGCAAGACTGAATTTATGAAGCAATCGTTCGCTGGATTCACCAGCCCAACCACGCCCTTCTTGCGAATGCTTTTAGAACTTTGTGCTGCCTCATCGTCCAGGAAGAAGGTCGGAGCAAAGACGTATACCAAGGTGATGGCAGCCAGCGACGCGCCAGCCGCGTAGGTAGCAATAGTAAGTGGCTTCTCGGGCATCCTGCCTCGCGCCCTCCTTACGCCGGTTCCGGCGAAGGCTACGAGGGTCTTTTCGCGTTGACCTGAGCCCGCCGTCTTGGCCGTTCCTGGGGTGGATGTGGGTGCGGAGAGAGCTGAGGTAATGGCTGCTCCATAACGAGCCAGTAGAGTAACAAAGGAGTCCAGTGTCCAGGTGTTAGTAGACTTGCGGTATGCAAGACGGTGAAGAAGAGAAGGTAAAAGTGGGTTCCTGGAATGTGGGATGTTTCCTCTTGCTGCCTCCAAGCTAGTTACTAGTTGCGGCTTGGGTGTTTGCGTCGGCCACCAGTAAGGAGGCCGTGAGGATGGTTCCCTGCAGGCGATTGCCGGCATTGCAAGCCAACATTGTTCCGCGGCCGAACAAGCTTGGCACAACCCAGGTCCCCATGGACTTTCACTTCATCTGACATTCGCATGTGACATTGAGCTATTTCCTGCCAAGCTAGTCATCATGACATTCACTGTACGCCCTCGCGCGTTACCACAATGCTCGGCCTGCCTGCGTAGCTACGCGTGGGCCAGCTTCGCGGAAACTTCGACCCTCCAGCAAAATGCGCTTCGACAACAGGTTAGGGGGAAGAAGCAGAAAGCCACAAAGGCATCAGGCACATTGCCTGCGAGGCTATTGAAGGACTTGCCAGGCTTCGGGAAGGCTGGTATGTTCATGAAAGTTCTCAGACCAGCAGTGCACTCTACTGACAACAGAAAAGGTAGCATTGTCCCTATAACTCGTGGAGAGCTACGCAACTTCTACTATCCTAGCCGTATCGCCGAATACGTGACGCTGACGGAGCAACGACAACTTCGGCGCGATAATATCCCCATCGAACGTGACTACAACTTCCGCAAGAATGGTGAATTGACGCCAGCACCTAAATCAGCCGCCGCATCGTTGTTCAACGTACCACCAGGAATAGAAAAGAAGGCCCCAGAGATAGAGAAGCTTACGGCACAAAGGAGCATGGAATTACTCGACATCTTCGTATCGCATCGCTTGGACTTCTACCGAGAACCCATCGTTGAAGAAGAGCCAGAATCCGCAGTGGAGCAGGATGACAAGAAGAAAAGAACAGCGTCTAGCGCGGCAGCAGATTTGCTCGCTGCAAGATCATCAGCGCAGGTGGAGAGGTCAAAGCCGAAAATGACGGGAGCAATCTACGGATCGGTGAGCCCTCATGACATCCTGGTGGCCATCAGAGCAGCAATAGCCACAAATGATGAAGCGGCACGAGTCATCATTGCAGAGCAGGACATACGCTTCATGGACAAGCAAATACAGTCCGAGAACAAGATCAAGTCCATCGGCGACTTCACAGTCGAGATCAAAGTGAAGGGCGCCGAGGCAGGTATTAGGAGGACCGTGAGGGTCATTGCTCAACAACACACCAATTGAGATCACCTTTCCACAAATCACATCTGTCGCAGGCGCGAAAGAGTGTCAGCGTTGTTCTACGTGCTGAAGACTGTGAGAGTTCGCGATCCCGCGGGGTAAAACGGGTCAAAGCCGCGAAATGCGCGCAACCAAGTCAACGCTGATCCTCAGGTACCAGCCATGAAAAGCACTGGAAATGATGTAGGTTGTGAGGGACACAGCCTGTCCACATGGCTCCATTCACTGCTGCCTTTGGGCCAAGTGTGGCACAAGCTCGAAGACAACGCATGATCTGCTCCGCCACTTACATGCGGCAGGCTTGCTTACGTATCATATACATGCGCACTTGTATAGACAATGTCTCAGCATTCACTACGGAACCAAAAAAGACCACCAGTATATCTAAGAAACCCGAAGTATTTCGTATTGCACTCATTGCCCCACAATTCCCTACATTTGCTCAACCCGGGGAATATCAGATTACAAGGAGTGGCCGGACACCGAACTCGGCTCACACAAAAGGAGCGCAGCAGCGCAAGCTCCAGAACGACAGATCCCAAGTTCCCAACCGCAAGGCAACCAGCCATGTGCATCCTCACCATTCGCTCCTGGCCCTGCGGACACTCTCGCTGCACCTCCTCCGACATCTGCATGGACGCCCTCTCCACTCCCGGCCGAGCACCCTACGACTGTCCTTTCGCCACGCACTCATTCTCGTCCTCGCAAGAAGCGGCATCCTCGTGGCCTTGTCCGGTCTGCGCCAGCCGGCGAAGCAGCCATGACCCAGCCCGCCAACCTGCCTCAATGAGTCCAGGCAAACTACATCAGCAGGCCTTGAGGCTCCACAGGGCGCAGTTGGCCGCACAGCAAGCGCAGTCTCGCAGGGCCGAGGACTTGAGACGCGCGAGTCTGGTGGTCTGGAGGGATAGAGAGGAGAGTGGGCTGCCGCCATTGCCGCTTTCCGATCATGTGTTCTCGTCTACGACGCGGCTCAGGACTGCGACGAGTCGGGACAGAGAGGACGTCACTTCGAATTCGAGTGGGAGTGGGACTGCGAGTGAGTTATCGAGTCCCCAAACTCCCACGTTTCCGCCGACCGTACTGGAGGATATGAAGAAGTTGGAAATGTGGTCGGGGTTTGAGATGGACGGTGGGAGGGGGAGAGGGTAAGGGTGGAGAAGGAGCGCGAAGGCATGAGGCATGAGACAAGTGTACTGCTTGTACTTCTCGCCGAGGAGCGAGTGTGGTGCGAGTGATCTTTGATTCAAGGTTGTCATTAGCGCCGGGAATGGTTTGAGCAGCACTTAGAAGCGAAGACGCAGTACAGTTCGGTTGTGATGAGTATGACAGTATTTGAAAGTAGCAATCCGTACCCCATGTAACTTACAATGTGTTTCGCATCTCTCTTCATTCCCAACATATATGCTACGTTCGATGCTATATTACGCCGTGCCAACCAAGAAACACCTTTGCTCGTTATTGTTCATCACCTTGGGTATCTTGCTTGAAAGAGAAATGAGCCGGCGTTGAAAAACCAGCTCGCCTGCCTCGAATGAATGCTTTGACAGTTCCGCGCCGCATTCACCCAGCATATGCTCAAAGTACAAAAACAAGCGCCTTCGCTATGCCGCCGTAGGCTAAATCCAATTCGATTCTCGCATCAAGTTCCACCCGGTCCAAGAAGAGGCCAAACATTTAGGTACGGGTGTATCAATCTCCGGCTCGCTCGATCTTGCCGATTGCTTCCGCCATTCCGCGCACTGGTGCGCTGCTCAGCTCCGTCGATTGACCGTTTCCACTCCATCCGCCATCTTCCTATGGCCATCAGAAGGGCGATGTGTGCCACTCCGTACATCTGTCAGAGGCACATGCATCTCCGTAGTGCACCGAGAAGTCAGGGAACCGGACATCTTAAGGTCTTTCTACTCTCCCAGCTCACCCTCTTCACTGACCTCGCCTTCCGATTGAGGCGGTGGCTGTGGTTGTGATTCCGACTTCTGCTCAGTAGCCGCCTGTGCATCCAGCGCTGCCTGCTCGTCGCGATTTTGCATGCGCATCACTTCGTCCTGCTCCGGCAAGCCTTTGACCTCTCTATCCCCAGCAGGCGCTTTAGCAACTGGGACCACAAGGCCACTGGTGGAGTTGTCTCTCCCTTTCTCGTGGTTATCGCCATCGGTGGCGGACAATCTCGGCCGCTTATTCTCTTTATCATCCCTGAACACGCCATTGCCAGGTACGGAGTCTCCATTGGGCTGGCTCTCTGCGCGGGCACGCTTAGTTCCAACGCTACTGGCGTTGCTTTCACGCCTCTCACTTCCCGGTGGGCAGGGAGATGCTGCACGGGATCCATTTTCGCGTGCTCGAGTCTTATCCCAACCATCGGTGTTCCCGTCCGCCACAGGAGTGAGGAGCCCGGCATAGATCGAGTCGTTGCCTTCGGAGCCGCCACTAGCCGAGATTCCATTGATCTTATGCGTCGATTGGTCGTAGTTGGCCAAGATGTACTCAACAGCTCTCAGGATGTCTTTCGTGCGGACGTGCTGCGCCTCCCACCACGGCCTGGCGTTGGAGTCATCCGGCAGCTTGACTTCGCAGTACTTGCAGGCCGAGTACAAGCTAGTGACTGCGATCACTCGGCTGCTGACCAGAAGACAAAGCTGGGTGTTATTACTGTCCGTCACGAGGCCCCAGGCAGCATTGCGGAGACGCTTGTTATGCTCAACGCCGTAGTACTTCAGCATCTCGAAGAGCTGCCTGTGTGGTGATTCCACAGTCAAGTCGAAGCATAGCGTTTCCAGCATGTGGTCCTCATTGTGCAATATCAGGTCCCGCCACTTCCAGAAGTCTTTGCTCTGCTCGTCCACGATGAGGTTAGGGTTCTTCTGCGCTACCCTGCAGAACGCAAGGACCAGCTCTTTCATCTTCCTGCAGCTCTCTTCCACCTTGGTCGCCAGGAATAGCGCCGTGGCCGCTGCCTGGAAGTGGTGCAACTTCGGGATGCCATTTCGCTCCTTCTTCAGACTACCTCGCATGAGGAAGCGCTGGAAGAATATGGATGCGGTGCTCAGCGTTAGTTGCGGCAGCTTCAGCATGATGCCCACCTGGACAATGAAGTTGATGCCCTTCACGCGCTTGTCTCGCTCTTCCTCCACGGACATGCCGTCCTGAATGGACGGTGTATTCGCCAGCTCCTCGTCGGTGAAGATCCATTGTGCTTCGGCTTCCTGAAGGACGGCATTGGGACTCTTGGGTCGCTGTCGTGTCGCGGGATGTGTCGACGGGAGGTGGTTTGTATTCGACGGCGGCGGCATGCCCGCGAATGCTCGGTCTGGGCCCAGCAGAGCCGAGTCAGGAGGCGCCGGGTGGATTCGCGGTATGGATGCTGTAATGTGCTGCGATCGTAGATGCAGGCGGATGCGATCGGTGATGTGGGCGGCGTGGTGCGATGCGCTCGGCCAGGCACTCCCAATGCAGAACTAAGGCACTCGGTATGGGTGAAAGGTGGGGCGCAAATTCCAGCGGCGCATCGGACGAAGCTGTATGTGAATACAGTATCGCAGTCGCTCCTACAATATGATCTCCGGTACTGCAAATGCAGGTGAGATGTGGCTGCCGAGCAACGATGTGGAAGCGACGGGAGTGTCTGCCAGACCAATATTTGAAGCCAGCCAGCACGACCAACACGTGCACCGCGCCGATGTTTGAGGGGCTTGGCGTGCAGTAGAAGTCCCGCAAGGTCGCGATCGTGGTGCCTCTCGACTTCGCTGTACATCACATCCATCCTACATCGTGACACAGCCTTACACTTCAAATCGCAGCTTCGACGCCAGTCGCAGAGATGCCGTCGGGTCAAGGAAGTAGGTGCCGTGCACATGGGCCACCAAAGCCCAAGCCTCTCTCATCAGTCGTGATGCGCCGGAGAGTATGCTAATTGCGCTTCATCTGAACAGCCGGCACCAACCCCATCCACAACAAGAAGCCCAAGAAGAAGGCTGTCGAGGAGGACGACGAGGACAAGGCTTTCAAGGCGAAGCAGGCTGCGGGTATGTGCTCAGACTGGCGAGAATGATCGCGGTGGTACAAAGTATTTTCTGACACCGAGGTGAAGATAAAAAGGCACGAGAGGAGATGGCGAAAAAGGCTGGTGGAAAGGGCCCTCTGAACACTGGCGCACAGGGCATCAAGAAGAGCGGCAAGAAATAAGCACACTTCGGAACTGGCGTAGGAGGCAGCATGTGTCGAGGATGAGATACGAAGAGTCCGTGGGCTACGACGCGAACGGCGGGAGGCTGAGGCATAGCAAAGGCGTTAGGGAGATATACCGTTGAAAAGTGCAGTCATTGATGTGATTTGGTGCACATGTCGGGTCAGGTGCTTCTACTGATGTGCCACATGCCACTTCAGATGCGTCGGCAGCGATGAAGCAGCAAAAGCAGATGAGACTCTTCTCCAAGCGACTGCCAGAGGCAACGACATGATGAAAAGTATGTGTGTGTGCCATTCGGCGAGGGAACCATCAAAAATCTGCAAAGCACGTCAGGAATTGGAACCGCAGCCAGGTGCTATCGGAATGACTTACTGCCCTGCTGCCGCCCCCGAAGGAGAGACGATAGCAGTCACACGCCGCGCTGTGCGATGCAGGCGATCATACCAGGTATGCCCAATTGATGTGCTGGAACACCGCAAGAAGGTAAGTATGAAGAAGAAAGAAGGAAAGGAAGTTGAAATTTGCTGGTGGTTTGAGATCTTCTTATACCAAGGGCCATTCTGACATGTCAGCACTGTGGCACAGACCACATTCTTCGAGTTGCGACTTGAGCTGCTTCACCTTCGTTTTCTGCGCGGCGAAGTTGGACTCGAGAGGCGCACACTGCTGGACTGCTCGAAAAGTGTTCAATCTCCCTGACATAGTCGTCACAGAGATGAGAGGCAGCGTAGTGTTGTTCCGCACATGTGCGACGACATCGTCGTACCAGCATCACTTCAACGAGAGCCATCACCAAGAAACGCAGCCCAACCACTCCAGAAATTGCGAGACAGCAATCAAACCGCCGCTATGGGCGCAATGCAGCCAGTGCGAAGACGGCAGCCATTTTCGCCACCAGTGAGAAACAAGATGCAAGATGAACAGAGAAGATCTCGTGACGGAGCGCAATCAGTTGAAGCAGCCCAGACCTTTGCGACAAGCGCCCTTCAACCACAACTGAGCGAAGGCGAACCGGTTATACGAACACGTTTACCTGAGTTCAACATCGCACGCGCACATGTGCGTGCGATCTGTGGACGAGCAGCTGGCTGGACTGCATTGCATGCTTTGCGAAAACCGTGATGATCTCCGCATGGTCCTCTCCTGAGTCCCTCCATGTGAGGCTGCGGCCTCACCGGTTGTGATATGGACTTTCTCACCCAACTTGGAGGCCTTGATACCTCCATCAGATGTCAGACAATGTCAGAAATGGCATCACGCCGTCGCGCCTACTGGAGGTATCTGACACGACGAGTGCATGTATAGACTAAATATGGTAGGAGGCAGTCACGTACCGGCTATGCAGCACAAGGACAGGGATTCGGTCTAGCTTGGCATCAGGCCCACTGGTAAGGCTGAAACGACGTCAAGAGATCACGTGGTAATCAAGAAACATGGAACAAGCTCCGCTGTTCAGATATACCAAGCTAGTGAGCCCGTGCCGCAGAACCTACGACTATGCACCTTTGCGACGACATGACCTTATGTTGTCTCAACCTCGCGACCGAAGACCAGACGGCAACTTTATTAAGGCGAGCTCCACTTCAAGGTGACAGCTCGCCACTGTCTCCTTTCACGGAACTGCAAGTATGCTCTAGATTTAGCGTCGCTCACCCTAGACAAACTGTCAAAGCAAAGGGGCAGTATGAAAGAGCTGGATTGGTGTCGTTTCTACCAAAACCAAAGCCGCTTTCAGCTGGAGAGGGGCTAATTATTTGCTGCCACGCGAAATCTCAAACAGAACAGCTGTCCCTTCTCGACCGTGCCCTCCTGATCATTGGCATATCTGGCGAGGAAACGGGCTCGATAGCACCCCGCCCACAGTGGCAGATTCGAGATCTCACAGGGTCAGGGCACGCCTCTCAACGCGCATATGCATATTGCGCCAGAACGCCACACCGCCTTTGACTGTCCAAGTCCCAATCGCTTTTCCAGCTTCCAGACGAGGAGCAAAAGTGCGCAAGAACTATTGCAGAGGTCAGCACTGTCACGATCGCTTCCCGATGCAACAGGACTTACCAGAAGCGGACCCTTGAACAACTCCATCATTGCGATATCTTTGCCCAAACACACGCGAGAGCCATATCCAAAAGTCATATAATACTTGTTCAGCACCTTCGTGTGCTCTTCGTCCTCGAGCCATCTCTCTGGTCTGAAGATTTCGGCATCGTCGCCGAAGACTGCTTTGTCTCGGTGCACTAGCCAAGGATTGCAGGTAAGTTCGGTGCCTTCGGGTACGTACATGCCTTCTAGCACGAGACCTCCCTTGCCTGCGACGCGCGGGAAGATGTTCGGAGCAGGGGGGTTCAGTCGCATCGTCTCCTTGATACATGCCACGTAGTATGGACAGTGTTGGATGACTTCTTCGTATTGAGGCACGTCAGATATGAGACCTTCTTTGGTCGCTGTATCGATCTCGTGCATGAGCTTTTGGTGGGTTTTGTGATTGCTCAAGATATGGTGCACCAAGCCTTGAAAAGCAGTTCCGGTGGTGTCCGCACCAGCCATGAGGACCAGAAGAATTTCAGCTTTGATATACTCGTCGGAAAGAGGCTCCCCGTGTTCGTCCCTCGCGTCAATGAATCTATGTTCGTGAATCAGCACGTCTCAGACAGCCCGCATTCCACCTCCACCTACGTCTGAAGCAGATCAATCCTCCCTCCCGCCTTCCCCTTAGCAATCGCCGCCCTTCGCTCCGCCAGCAACTTATCCCTGAACCTCATCAACATTCCAATGCCACTTTTATCTTCCGGTTTCGTCACCATATATCTCTCCCCGAACCAAGGTATATTCTTCATAGCCTTGGTCACAGGCCACAGTCTGCTCATCACCCCAAACGCGGGCAATCCATCGTGCAATCCCTGAATCAACCCTTCCACATCCTTTCCCGCTTCCACGAATCCAACAGGAGCTCCGAATCCAATCTCAGTAATCACATCGTAGGCCATGAATACTGCCCAAGGAGCGAAATCGAAGATCTCGCCGGTGTTGCAGAAGGTTGACTGCAGCTTTTCGAGCCAAGTGGCAATGCGATGATCGACGAGTCGTTCCATTTTCTTGACGTTGGTGAAAGAGTATGGTCCTGCCGCGATTTTCCGGAATTTTGAGTGAAGGTGGTGGGATTGCATATTGAAAAGAGATTCGGTCGCGCCGAGACTGCCGGTTATGTAGTAGGGAGACTTGTCGGCGTTGCGAGTGTAGATTTCTGGGAGGTAGACTGCGGAGCTGACCAACAGCATCGTGGGAGAGATGCGGAGGATGGGGCCTGTGAATGTGAGATTGAGGACTGGAGCTTAGCGGTCAGGATGGTGAGGTCCATACCATGTTTCTTGTGGAGCGCCAGTTCGAGCTCGGCTTCATCTTCTTTGAGGTTGTGGTATGCGAGCCACAGACGCGTGACTGAAGCCCAAAAGGGGCCTGGGAAGACGCGGAGGGGTGAGAGAAAGCGATGGCGAATGAATTGGGAGAGGCAGGTGAGCGTGAGAAGGAAGAAAGAAAGGGCAACGAGGGCTTGGCAGGAGAGGAAGTACTGGAGAAGACCAGGAGATAAGTGCATTTTTGAGTATTGTAAGATGAATATCTGTCCTGTGTTGCAAGTGTTTCTGGGACAGAAGAGCATATGCGACTTTGGGATGAAGGAACGGAATTCATAGCGAGATACTTCTCATCCATTCGCTGAGGAGCTTCCTGGTAAGTGGTCGTCATTCTAGGTGTGGCTGACAATATACGCATGCATTATGGCACAGTAGTCTTATCGAGGAGTCGTCCCTCGTATAACTCAGATGCGCTCTTCCTTGGCCATTTGGATGGCAGATGGACATTTGATGCCATGTGAGGTCCAGACACGGATGTCGCCAGCACTCCTCGCCGATGAAATCTTGATGCGACTCAATACATGGCTGCGTTGTCGTTCCGTATGGCATGCAGTATAGATTGCTTTGCATTATCATGTGCACTGCATACCAGCATGTGTCGAGTCGGAGGTGCCGTTGGAATCTTGGAAGCGAGATGCGAGACAATGGAGAGCCTCGGCTACAAATTGATTAGTCCCAGCAATATGTCTTGGAATATTGACGAGTCCCACGCTATGCTCGTATGTCCCGTTTCATGTCTTCCTCTCTCACAACATCATCACCTATGCGCATACCGCGGAGAGGCATGGTGCTACACCATCGTGGCGAACGGGCTTCTCCTTATTCACATCACTGCCAGATGTCGCCATTGTTTTGCCAGGCTCTTCAGAGCACCGCGCTTCCAGATCAACATGTCAAGAGATGGGAGATACAACAGCAATGCATGGGCCTACCGATATCGCCAGTCAATACAGGGCAAGGCTGAGGCTGGCGGAAGTAGGCGGCACAAGTGAGCTTCGAAATGCTTCTCAAGAACAAGGATCAGGTGATATTATCGTTAGACGCGTCATAGCTACGAAAGCGAACTGTTGACGAACAAAGCAGCGGCACAACGATGCTCACTTTGATGCGAATTTCGTTCGTCAATTTCCTGCCTCGTTGACACCTACTACTCTCGTCAGTATGGCGGACAGCTCCAGCAAGCGGGGCTCGCAGCCCAGACATGAATTCCAGACTGTAGCTCCCTCAAAGCACATTGAGCGCATGCAGCGCGCGCGAAAGGAGAAAGACGAGCTCGGCATAGCACTTTCTGAGGTGTTCCTCGGTATTGCGATCGAGCGGAAGGGGGACCAAGAGGTGGACATCGGGTTTGCCTGCTCAGATGGGACATACACCATCGACTTCGCCGTGCACACGCTTACAGCTGACGGCCATGAGTCGAGCGACGGGCTGGGCTGTTCTACAGCTTTGCCAAAGAGTAGGGATGAACAAGCACATGTGATTGAAGATTACCTCATATGTTCAATCCGGGACTACGAAACCAGAAACTACTACAAATTCGTCGGTGCTGGGCTGTCGAACGAGATTATGCACATCAGCCCGAAGTCTCCTTCAAGGCTATGGCTTGCGCTCGACATTGTTCCAGTATTGATGAAAGACGCTGAAGGCGGAAGCATGGATGCTGCGCAGCGCACTGACAACATATTGGATATCGATGAACTCGCAGACTCTCTGACGAGGAAGTGTATTGGATTCTTCGGGCCAGGCTTTCAACCACGAGTGCAGGTTGGATTCGGAAACAAGGTGGAGGTCGATCTAGCTAACCGTGCTCGCCTCACGACTCTGGAGCAGTACATGTACACTGTCAACGAGAAGACGTGGAACTCTGTGCTCAAGTATGCCTCGTTGCTGAAAGCACGGAAGACGAGAATCGCATTCTTCAGTGCCACACCTCAAGGGGGCGGCGTTGCGCTCATGCGACATGCTCTCGTTCGCTTTTTCCGACTGTTGGGCGTTGACTGCACATGGTGGGTGCCTAAGCCAAAACCGGAGGTCTTCCGCATCACCAAGACAAACCACAACATACTACAGGCGGTGGCAGATCCTAGCGAGCGGCTTTCAGCTGAAAACCGGCGCATCATTCACGACTGGGTGCAGATGAACGCAGATCGCTTCTGGACAAGAGAAGGAGGTCCTCTCACCCCCAGCTCAAAAGGAGGTGCCGATGTCATCATCGTCGACGATCCACAGATGCCCAATATCATTGATATTGCAAAGAAGATTGAGCCTGACCGGCCAGTCATTTTCCGATCACACATCCAGATCCGAGCGGACCTTGCAGACGAGCCGGAGACACCGACAGGCGGCGTCTGGGAATGGCTGTGGTCTAGTGTCCAGCATGCAGACCTCTTCATTGCCCATCCAGTCAAGACTTTTGTACCAAGCGCGGTCAGCAAGCGCGCAATGGGTTACATGCCTGCCACCACAGATTGGCTCGATGGCCTTAACAAGGAATTGAGTGACTTCGACTCTGAGTACTATATTCACGAGTTCAACACGGAATGCAGTCGGCAACGCATGACTTCCTTGGCATATCCGAAGCGTGACTACATTGTTCAGATTGCTCGCTTCGACCCTTCGAAGGGCATTCCTGATGTAATGGCCAGCTATGCTGAGTTCCGGCGAAACTCGAAGTTTTGCCAAGGTAAATCCAAGGAGGAAACGCCGCAGCTGGTCATCGCTGGCCATTACTCAGTCGATGACCCCGACGGCACTCGCGTCCTGAATGAAACACTTGAATTGTTGGAGACAGAGTACAGCGATATCAAAGACTGCGTCATCAGCATGCGTCTTGGTCCATCTGATCAGCTCCTCAATGTGCTTATGTCACATGCCCGGGTCGCTTTGCAACTTTCCACCCGCGAGGGCTTTGAAGTCAAAGTATCTGAAGCTTTGCACAAGGGCGTACCCGTTATCGCCTCACTTGCCGGCGGCATACCTTTGCAAGTGCAGCCGGAGAAATCTGGCTTCCTAGTCGAGCCGGGCGACCATAAAGCTGTTGCCAAGTATCTCGACATCCTGTTCAGCGACGAAGAGAGGTACAAGCAAATGTCCACCTTCGCAGCCTCACACGTCAGCGATGAGGTTGGTACGGTCGGCAATGCGGTAAATTGGATGTACTTGGCCAGTCAGCTGTCGCAGCGAAAGAAAGTAGAACCAAACGGGAAATGGATCTGGGACATGGCGCGAGACGAAGTCGGAGAAGAGAAGATGGATGGCGAGGTCCGCCTGCCTCGAGATTTGACCACTTGATTGTGGCTAGACCGAGCAGCATGCTATTACTGAGAGACACTTGAGCGTGTGCAAAACATCAGCAGAAATTGCGGAAGCCAAATTACATTTATTCTCTTTAGGCTCGCCTCTGCAGCAGCTGATCGCGTATCACAACCTCAGACCTGACTCACACGAAGGTCCGTGGTAGGTGACAGCGAAAGCCTTGAATAGCTCGATCGCTGCTGGCAAATTCTCCCACCTCCATATCTACCACCATGTAACAAAATAGCTGCTTTGTTCAACGACAATCTAACTGACAACGTAGAGCAACAAACGAAAAATCTCCGTTGTGTAATCGTACCTAGGTGTCAACACCACCTCTAGCTGTTTTAGGACACGAAAAACGACGACGTTTACTCGAGAAAGAGCACTGGATGGTTCTGTTGGAAGCTGAAAAGCGGCTTTTGATATATCTTGACTACCTGTTCCCTAGAAGCTCTCAAACAAAGCTCTAAGAATTCGACAACGGCCTTCATTCACCGAAGTATCAAGCACCTCTGATTGTTGATCTGGAACAAGAGCTGCATCATTGACCTACGAGATGCAGCTCACAGCCACAACCATCGTATTCCATAGAGTGTCGCTCACTCTTATATTTCGCCATTGATTGCTTCTCCGCTAATCCACAAGCACTACCTCTCAGCATGCCAGCAGATAGCAATCAGAAGTTACTCCCAACGCCACGAGCCATCCTTGGCACCCTCCATGACGAGACTGAGTGGGCCTGGCATAGCCTCAAGGAAGCCTCGAGCACATTCTGGCATGCTGTCAAATTCGATATCAGCCTTGTATGGCGGCTAATCTGGTTGAATACGCTCGCGGTCAGTGAACTCAACTTTTCTGGTGCGTTCATCTCAGCTTGACAGCTCTTTCAGATCCTCCTCGCCCTGATATCCTCCCTGGCGCCACTCTCGGTACCCCTCCACTGCTGGCGCCGACTCTCCAAACCCCTTCGCTTCATGGTCCCTCACATGTGCAGAGTCGTCAACAACGACATCAGGAATTCCGTCACGAGTCGAGACCTCCGCTACCAGGTCCCCATCTCGCTCATCAGCTCGACTTTTGATCAGGCGGAAGTGCGGCAGCAAGCGACGTCTTGGTTGTATGTGGTCTCTGGTGCTAAGAGGTTGTACACTGATGTGCAAATTGTAAAGGAGGGTGATTCAGAGAGGTGGGAGGGCAAGAGGAGTGGACTATGGGTTTGGGAGCCTTTTAGGATCAAGACTTTGGGGATGGTAGAGTGCTGTGGGGACTTTTCGTTTGGGGCCTTATCGTGCTCCTCGTGGGACGGTTGTTGATGGATGGGGCTTTGAGCAGGAGTATACAGGTCCAGGCTGGGAAGTGTTGTGGTATCGGCGCACTGTCCGAGTGCAAGTTTGAAAATGTCACCGCTGGGACGTATGGTTGCATTGAAATCGGTGTGGCCGGTTGTTCAGTCGAAGCCGGAGGAGAAGCAGAAGCTTCGAGATAGGCTGGTTGGTACCAGGCACGACGAATGGAATCAGCAAAGCTTCGTTCTGTACAATTGTAGAGCCACGTCGCTGATTATTCTCTACGTGGTCGCGCCCTGAATGCATTCTCCATATGCTTAGGTTATCGATAGCCACTCTACAGTGCGGCACTTGCATAAGCTATGCAATGTCGAGCTCAACCTCAAACATGAGATTCCTGTCGTCCTCATCGCGGCACGGCCGGGATCCTCTTTTGCTGACCAAAGGTAGGAGAAGCGGTATTGGTCTGTCCGAGCCATTGTCCCAAACCCTCGTCGTGGGGTGATCCCATCTGCGCCTTCCATCAAAGGCCGAGAGCCAGGCTATAACATGTATTCCTGAGCCGTCTGAGGGTGCTCGACGTTCCACAGGCGGAGAGGCTGCAAGAATATCCCCGGATGCGCACGTCAAGATCGACGCCACCAGCTGGGAGGAAGAGCTCAATAAACCAAGCCAGAAAAGCTGCATTCCTGTAGAGCTGGAAGTGAAGGCATATTTGACAAAGAGCATGACCGACCCCGAAAGAAAGGAGTTTTTGGCGAAGGCACATTCCGTACTGTATGCGAATTCGGCGATATTCCATCGCTTGCGAAGCCGGTATGACGCTGTTCGCGATCCTGCCTTGGAAGAGGAGATGTAGCAAAGCGTTTGCTGTCCTGCAGAATACCTGAGAATTAGAGAAGCCTTTGTCCTTACTATGTTGCTCAGGTTCATCAATATGATGCGTCCTACATTTAAGCAGGCTACAATGAAGTCGTACTGGATGAACGTACTGCCGACGACCGCCGTGACCCTCTGCGTACTGTTGACTTGGCCTTCTGTAAATCTTGCTTGACAAGGCTCCACATGTGGTGCGGCGCTCTGGCAGTAGTGGCACATTTGGATGAGTACGTTACAGTGCTCGCCAACCTCTTTGAGTTCCGAGAAGAGGAGCATCCTCTGCGACGAGGCATCAGATGTCGAATTCTTCGTAACCAGATCTCTGCACACCCAAATCGTGATTTGACCATAAAAATCGCAGACGCGATGGCATGTATTGAGCGAGGTTTCAGTTTGACCATGGGCCTCCCAGGGCGGACGGTGCCCACACTGTCCAGGAGATTTTCAGCCAACAGGTCTATCACACGGCCCAGGTCAGCAAAGGAGTGTGCCCTGGAACGAAGCTGGTTCAGGATCTACTCGACCTCGTTCGAAGACAAGGAACTCGCCTTTCCTAATCTGACGACATCGATGCACACGGCGGTATCGACAAACGAGCGGAGTGCTTTAAGCTCCGCTCTCATACGAGGATGAGGAGAGCGTTAATCCTGCTTTACCACAATGGCAAGCTGGAGAGAGATTTCGAAAGAGGCCCAGACTGTTGAAGAGTAATTCCCACGCATTGTTACTGCACAAGTGGGCAAGATCTGAAGCGGCCAGATGTCTTACATGAAAGCCATCTCCCTAACGAGGCCAGCCTTTGTCCAGCCTCGAGCGAAGTTGCGGCCGGTTGTCAACAAAAGCCCGATCCACCAGATTCGGCCAATCCAGTCGTCATACCAATACTTCTCCTTCTGGTTGCCACCTCTTCGCAAAGATCTCACGGCTTTGGTGACGCCCTCTTCGATGATTACGGCCAAACCATTCAAAGCGAAGAACTTAGCCTCACCCGCTGCATCCTTCCAGTTGCCACCTAGTGTGCCCCTTACCGCAAACGAATGAACAAGAGCAGAGCTGAAGAAGCCGCCAAGGACTTTGCCAACATCGGCCGGTTGGGTTGGACGTTTGCCAGTGAGCTTCTTTTCGATCCACTCCCCAGGCCATACACCCCAAACCAAAAAGAGTCGAGCGAAGAGCCGGTGCCACCCGTACGACCAGAAGCCGCGAGCTGATGTGATGTCCCACACGCGAGTAGTGTACAACGGCGGGAAGAATGCCAGAGGAGATGGTGCTAAAGGCGAACAAATGATTGCGAATAAGGAGTGTCCAAGTGAAAAGGCGGCCATGAGGAAGGCTCCCAGCGCGGCTGTGAGAAGATATTGTTCGGGATAGGAGAGCTCGTCAAAGGGGGAAATCGGAGGATACTGGCGCTCTGCCATGGGTACAAGGCGGCGAGTATATATGGTCTTGATGACAATCCATGCAACGGCAATGACTGGACCCACATGTACCAGGATGGAATGAATGCGATTCCGAATGGTGGGCAGCCAGGTTTTTGTAGTATGCCGAACGTCAGCAGTCGTCCAGGTGAAGCCAACGCCTCTCATAGAAAGCTCCAGCTCCAGCGCCCACGAAGCTCGATCAGTGAACCCGTGGGGATAGCCATCTTCGGTGTGCGCAGTCTCAATGACAGGTATCGGCTTGGGCCCGTCCAATAGCTTCCTCATCTTCGTCATATAGCTCTCGTCCTGACGGAGAATATTGGTGTATGACTGGTCTGTCATGTTCTCCAGCAAGTCAGACTTGGAAATTTCCCTGGCTATGCTAGGCCGTTCCAGCTTTGTCATGTTGAGAAGGTTGTTCTCGGTGACACTCGCGCCAGTGCTAGCACTGTTGAGTTTGGCTTCGCGCTCAGATGGCGGCAAAGGCTTCTTCAGCATGCTATTTGGTCCACCATGTGCCCAGGTCGAGGGGCAGACTCTGTGAGAGGCGTTTCCGGACGTCTCTGATGAGTGTATTTAACTCGCCGGGGGATGTGCGCAAAGACATAGTAGCTGACGAAGAAAGCATCCAGAACTCTCAGACCACCATAGATTCCCACCAGACCAAGCTGATATGTCAGTCCAATGCTCTGCGGGACGTGATACGCCACTGGAAGCCGAAGGAACAGATACGCTGCAGTGCCCGCGAGGACATTCCTGAGGATGCTGATGTGGACAGAGGCCACGGTCGGCGGGGCAGGTGGTGGCAGAAGTAACAGGGCGATGTAGTACAGAAGTACCGGGCACAACAGTGCTTCAAGCGTCAATGGGTTCGTCCCAGGAATGGGCTTTAGTCCTGGTCTTGGCTCTCCAGTAAAAGTCGATTCGATGGCATGAAAGAAGAATTGCGGGAACGGGAGCCATACCATCGCAACGGGGTTCGAAATTGAGCCTGCGAGACATCAGCTCTGGATTTGCTTCGGGGTGAGGTGTGATATGCCTTATTCCCCTTACCTTACGCTGCGCCAAACTCTAACGTTGATGGCGTCCAGGACCTCTGTTTGGGGCCAAAGGCTCTTCCGAGTCTGGCTCGCTTTCTTTCCGCCCTCCATCACTGGTAGTATTGACTTCCAAGTCCTTGGAGTGGATTTCGGCGTCGCCAGAGGAGATCAATCGTACCGGCAAGGAAGCTGGAACTCATGATGCCGCTGACGTTGAGAATGGGGTCCAAGCGACACCGACGGATAGATCGACTAGGCTGCGAAACACCATTACACATTACGGGACTGGTCGTCTACACGAAGAGAAGGCGGAGCGTGACAAGGCTGCACCAGCGCGGAGTTCGCGTGAAGTGTCGTATATAAGTAGACTGGAGCACATGCAGCGAGTGACAAGCACGCCAAGAATCATGAGCTAGCCTTAACCCTAGGCAAGCTCACCTATAGTACAATGTACTGTACCTTCGTGAGTGCTGCACGCGTTGTATGTCGCTCTGATCAGACCGTGGCATGACCAAGTAAGACCTGCATGCCGAAGGGCGTTCGCAGCTGGCGGCCTCGGAGCCTTGCACTGCCACCGACATTCTTGCCAGGTTCTTGGTAACTCTCAGCCTTTCACTGAGAATGGCCGAGGATTTCCCTCCATCAACTCTGCTATCTCGAATCCGCCTCAATGCTGGTGTCCTCATATCAGTCCTTTGGAATTTCACATGGAGGTGCAGGAACCGCGGATCCTCGCCAGTCTATACGCCTCCACAGCCCAAGCGCTTGCGTGCAGCGAAGGATTCAGCTCGGCTGATCGACCCCTGTCCTCTCATGCAAGCCATAACATTCAAGCCACCTTCCGGAGCTGAAGGCCTCTGCAGGTGCGGTTAGGTGCTCATGAGGATATAAGCTATGATTCTGGCGGCTGCTGTGTTAGATTCCAGCCTTCCCGGAATAAACTCTTTCTTCACCTTACGCGGAAGCAGAGTACTCGTCCGGCATTATGTCTACAGCCACCATACCACTCGAGAAGCTGGGAGAGCCAATCCAAAACGTACGCTTCTTCAGCCTGAGTATCCTTTCGACAAACTTCTGACGGAAGACTTGTTCAGATCAAGTCCCTTTTCATGACCATGTATGACCGCGGACCTTTGCCAAACCTTCTCGGCGAAGCTCAGAGGCGATTTGAAGATTGGACAAAGACCACGCAGATAGTTCAGTCTGGCTCTGCCGATGCAAGATTTCCACCAAAGACTGTCATTCTCCCAAAGAGGGCTGAGCTAGAGCTTCTCCGGCTAGAAGGCAGCCTAGAAGACGTCCTCGGAGCCACAGATGCTGCTGAAGTCAACGAGCTGACACGAGATGTGGGTTCCACGCTCTGTGGTAATTTGCTGCGACAATGACTAAAATTGCTACCGCCCCTCAGATCTTGAGACGCCTTGACAAACTTGAGCAACTACAGACCCCGGCAGTGGACGCTGACCAGAGCATCAGCTCGGACAGAATCCAAAACGCCAAGTCTGTGAAACATATTTTCGAACACAACGAGACGACCGGCAATGCAAGAGTCGCGAACGGCGACTGGATCCACAAGGACTACACCGGGCCATTCTCGCAGTATACTAGTCTCTACCGAAACAACAAGACCTCCGACAATGCAAGGGTTCAGAATGGAGATACTTACAACGGCAAGAGCGTGTTTGATGACTGAGGCACATGTACGATGAAAAGTCTCCTATGAAGATAGAATAGAGTCGTGACGCTCCAGATCAAGGTATTTCACATCGATCTCAATCGCCTACAAAAAGTGGAGAACTTCTCAGCCCACGCAAAAGAGGTATCTAGTTCCAAGGAGGAGTCAAGCAGCAACGCCAAACCAACATCCCATCGTTCCATCATTACCAGGCATCAGCTTCAGAGACCAGTTCATTCCTCCATAGCATCCAGATCAACTTCCGCTCCTAGACCAGCTTCGGCCTCTTCAGCCTCTTTGAATTCATGTTCCAACTCACTCGCAACGAAATCCTCATACTCCTCCAGCTTCGTCTGAATATGGATTTTAAAGTCCACAACGTACTTGATCATACGTTCCAACTCGGTATGCAATTCCTCTCTGAGCTCTGCGGCGCGGAAGGTGAGTTGTTCGTACCTAGTATCACGGTCAGTCATCATAGTCCCACACATGAACAATCTTTGTCAACTTACTCAAGATTAACGTTCATCTCCCTCTGCTCCATTAGTTGCACACTCTCACCCAACGTTGCGCGCATTTTGTTCAATTCCTTCTCCATCTTCTCGATTTGCGCTTCACTGGCCATGGACTGCGCACTCGTAATCTCCCTCATCTTTTCAAACTCCTCCTGTGCAGCACCGACCCTATGCTTGAGCGTCTCGAGTTCCGCGAACTTATCTTCGAGCGCTTCTCGGGTTTTATCGAGCATATCGACTTTCGCCATATCCTCTTCTAAGCTTGAGTTCCTACGTTCTGAGATTTCCTTGCGCAGGTCTTGGAGGAGACGCTTGGTGGCTTTAAGGTCGGGAGAGGGGAGGAGGTGTTGCGGTTGGTAGCCGTTGTTGGGATCTTGGAGGAGACGGTCGGAGTTGTGGAAGGCGGTACCGGACGAGGTGAAGTCAGGGCCATCGTTGACGCGGAGGCGGAGTTCGTAGTCGTTGCCATGGGCGTTGGACGCTGTGGACGGAATGATGCCGATTTGGTATCCGACTGCGTTGTAGCGTTGAACAGCGCCTTCGAGTTCGTCCAATTTGGATCCTGTCTCGGTTTCTTTTTGTGCTGTGCGCTCTTTGGCTTCTTCCAGCCGGACTTGTGTTGCTTCTACGCCTTTCACGAGTCGTTCGCGCTCAGTATTCATGCGGTCAATGTCTTGGATGGAGAGACCTTGTTCGTCGACTTTCCTTTGAAGCTCGAAGCGCTCGGCTTCAGCTTCTGCCACCTCGGTCTCGCACTTCTCGATCTCCTGCTGCAGGAGCTCTGCTCGATGGTTATACTTCTCTACCTTAGCGTCCATGCTCGAGTTATATTGCTCAAATTTCTGCTTATCCTCTTCCAGGATCTTAATCGTCTCATCTAATTTGGCCAATCTAGGTGCCGACTTGCTCAATTCATCGATCTGCTCTTGCAACGCTTTTGATTCAGCTTCCAGCTGCTTGACTTGCTCCAGATTCGCTGCATTCGCCTGCTCAAATTTGACTGCCATGGCCTGAACATGAGGCTCTATCCTTCTCTTGGCTTCCTCCTCTTCATCGTCGTCATCCTCGATTGACAACCACTCTTTGTATGCTCCAGACAGGAAATCGAACGTTATGCGATCAGCACTGACGTCGAACCCAGCTTCTATACATGCATCGTCCCACATACCAGTGCTATACTGTTCCATCATTTTCGCGAGCTGCATCATCCAGTGCAAAAGCCCTAGGAAGGTGTGCCAATTGTTCCCTCCCACGGCTGCGAGTTGACTTTTGGAGATATTCTTCTCAAAAGGATATCGCATCTGCTTCAGTAAGGGCGGCACTTCTGCATCGATGTTCTTCTGGAAGCGGTACGCCGGGTCGATTTGGTGGTACAGAAACTGGAACATCAAATTGAAGTCCTTCTGTGTCGGGCTCGTCATGGTCTTGTGCGTCAAGTTGTGCTTCATTTCCATTTCAAAGTTACGTTGCGTCAGAAAGTCCATAATCTCCTGACCCATCGCTTGCTGGACCTGCTTGTCGCGCAATCGTCGCGGATCTGCTGGGATGCCATTCATGGGAGGTGCTGTCGCGAAGAAGCTCTGATGTCCCTGTGGTCCCAGTCCTGCCGAGGGCCTCGCGCTATAGACACTGCTCCGTCGCGCTGTGTCTTGAAATTGAATCGGGTTCGCCGGTGTGCTTGATACTGGCGCAAAGCTCTTTCGACCTCCCGTACTTGCGAAGAAGTTCTGCGTGTTCGGCCGTTGCACTGTAGAGAAGCCCATGCCTGCCAAATTGTCGCCTGACGAAGATCGATGGAACATGGGCTGAGATGGCCTACCGGGCGCTAGACTCATCCTTGAACCCGATGTAGAGCGCGCGTGTGTTGTTGTTGCCGGGGCTTGAGCGAAGTGACCAGAGCTGGACCTTTTCAACGCGCTGGCGGGCATCGGGATGCCTGTCGTCGCATTGTGACTGAGCGGAGCAAGAGACTCGCGCTGTCTTCGCACGCTGAAGAGTCCCGGCTCTTGTGACATTCTCTTATGCGCAGACATGGCTGTGGAGGTATATGTCCTGCTCGTTGCAGTGCGCGTGCGCGCTGAGGTGAAAGGCGATGTCCAAGCGCTTCAGCAGGATGCGAGGTTGTAGAAAGCGATTCAATCTTCTATCTCTCATCAAATTGGCCGCTTCGGATGGTCCGATCGCGTACAATGGCTCAGACGAGGTGCAAAAAGTTCCGATGTGCTGTCGTTGCGCAGTGAACGCGAAGGTAAACAAACATTGACGTGGGATGAAGCAGGGATCGGTCCGAGCTGCGCCAAGCTTTCACGAGAGTGGGGCGAGCTCTGTGAAGACCGGGGGTCTCGCCCGACGAGCCTCTTGCCGAGGGATCTCCATCTACCGGGACTGCCTTTCGTCTCCCGCAGCATACATCGACCATTCACCTCACGATTGAACAAAGTACGCGGCTCTACTGGTTTGCATCTGGGCATCATACACTACGACAACGCTGCTGGTCGCACAACCATCAAGATGGTCCGGGAGGACCTCGTGGAGGGTGCGGTCAACTGTGCGCCTCCACTTACGAGCTACCTGTGCGACTGCAATACTGATCGTAGATAGTCCTCAACGACCCAAGCTGTGCATCAGCGCCTCTCGAACAACGCGTCGCCTTTCTCAGATCCAAAAATCTAACCCAAGAAGAGATTGATGCATCATTAGCCCGCGCCGGCCAGGCCTCATCTGCTGGCGGTCCTCCCTCAAATGTAGCATATAGACAATCACCACAGCAATATCAGCAAGCCTATTACAACCAAGGCTACCCGCCGCAATGGCAGGCACCACCAGAGCAACCGCGACGAGATTGGCGGGACTACTTCATTGCTGCGACTGTCATAGGAGGTGTCGGCTACGCTATGTACTGGACTGCGAAACGTTACGTCTACCCCCTCATCGCCCCTCCCACACCGCCGCAGCTCGAAACCGATAAAAAGTCTGTCGATGAGGCGTTCGACAAAGCTTTTGCCCTGCTCGATCAACTTGCGTCTGACACGAAAGAATTGAAGGAAGCGGAGGCTGAGCGGAAATCGCGGCTAGATGCGGCATTAGGAGAAGTGGAGTCTGTCATTGCGCGCATGAAGCAGGCAAATGAAGATCGCGAAATGGAATCTAAGAGGATCGCGCGCGAGCTGGCCGAGGTCAGAGAAAGTATCCCGCGAGCATTGGAGAAGGAGAGAGAACAGCAAGATGGTCGACTGAAAGATCTCGCGACCGAGATGAAGAGCTTGAAGACACTGGTCGGCAACAGGATGCAAGGCGGAGCTGTAGTGCCTCCTGTACCGCGTGCTACACCATCATACTCATCTCAACAGCCCACGAACGGCCATGTGCTGGGGAACGGAGGTCCGGTCAACGGCGTTTCCGCGACTCCGCAGAACATGCAAGCGCCGGACCAAGCGTCTCGCGTTGAGACCAACGGAACGAACGGAAATTCTTCGAGCCAGTCACCGGCGCCCCCATTTTCCGCTGGGGCCTCTCAAGAGCGCTCGCAAACCCCGTATAGTAGACTTCTCGGCAACAAGTCTGCGATCCCCGCTTGGCAACTCGCGGCTAAGAACAAGGCTGAGCAGTCCAAAGCTGAGACTGAGGCATCGACTCCAATATCAATTGCGGAGAGCGGCACCGCGACTGATGCTGCAGATGGGTCTTAGGAAGAGCTGCGGCCATGCTCAAGAACTATCTATAACTGTACATTTGAATCGGCAGAGCTCCATTATTCATGATACGAACTGGAATCTCCACTTTCACACTGACACTGGCAAATCGTGAATGCACCAGCCACAGCGTGTACATTCGAATCCGCTTTATCACGATAAGTCTATTCATGGTGTCCCGTACGGCACGTCTGTCTCGAGATTTTCCGTGAAGTGATAATCATTTGGCGACTGCTTTCAGAGTCATGCTTAGCGAATTTTACAATAGCTGGCCACAAAGCAAGCTCATGCAGGCTTGCTTCCGCTCCCTACCAGCGAGATGCACTTTCGAATTCTCCAAGTCGAAAATCAATAGCGCATTTTCATTCTTGTTTCCCCGCGATCAGCAGTCCTGTGGTCTTCAATATCCGCATCATCTTTTCGAAGCCATGACAACGCCCTTCGAAGCTGTTCCCGGACTCTCGACGTTGATTCGTTCCTACATGTAGGCCACATGTCGCGATCACAGTACAATTTAGTCGCAGCATCGCCTCCTGTACGCGAACAGCTATTCCAATGCTTCCGGTTCCGCCCTCGGCATCGTCGAAGGCGACCCGTTTCCGGAAAACATTGCGCCCTGGTTTCGATGCATTCGCTGGAGGGAGGACATTTGCGCAGACCGCGTCATGGCCAGGTTGGAGAGCACAACGATGAATTTACTTTGTTTACCGAGCTGTCGACTCTCAGAGTGTAGACCAGGGAGAACGGGTATGAGAAAGTGCGACTGAGGCAGCCTCTGAGCCGGGAGATCACAGGCTCTTTCCACCCATTCGTGGCGGAAAGTCATTGCTGCCTTACACCCTAATCAAGCTTGTCGAGCGATCTCACCAACATCATTAGACTCAAGCGACAGAAGGCGCGCCAACCAGACAATGTGCCCTCAGAGAGGGCGGATCATGCGACAAGGAAGCAACCTTGTTGTCGCGTCTGACGGTTGGGGGCTTTGGTTAGATTTGAATGAGTTACGGGCAAGACGATCGCTCCATGTTGCGGGAAGGGAAAGTATGCGAGCCATGGAGGAATAGAACAAGGCGGAAAAGAATGGAGGTAGGGAGAAGATTTCGCTTTAGCTTCGGAACGGTCACAAAGTCAGGCGTACGAAAGATTAGTGAAAGCACGAGAGCAGAAAGGACTTTACGCCGACGACGGCCTGCCCCATAAGATCCTCCCCTCAGAGATTCGACCAAGAACATCAGCAATCTCCGGCATATGGACAATCTGCAACCTCGACGGGGGACGTGGAAACGATGGTTCTCGAACCCATACTCTCGAGCATAGTACTGCCTGTTATCTGCATGGCCGCACCTGGGGTCTCTTTTAGCGCTGGCTTGATGCTCTCATCCTCGGAGACAGCAGCAGCCTTTGCGGGGAGCAGTAGAGCAGTCACTGATAGAGGAGCGCTATACTTGCAGCAGCGCGTACGAAAGCTGGCTTGGGCATTGGCATGGCAAGCTCAAGAGCCACCAAAGGTTCGAATGTAGGGCGATATGTGGCAAACGTTGACCTGAGGTGAGATCACAGCGTTGGGCTCAGCGACACACTCACATGCAGCCTCGCCAACGGCCACTAGCGTAGGAAAGCGCAACGGTCAGATGTGGTACTCGATACGCCACTCACACTTCACTCGCGTCTTCCTCCCATCCGTGAGGATCAACACATCACATCGGCAGCAGCTCAGCGCCTCGTTGTGGCGAGGCAAGCAATGTCAGACTGACGATAGTCCTTCCCGAACTAATCCGTTTCCTAGTACGGCGTATGGAAATGCTACCGCTTGAGCGCTCGGCATTGTAGAACTGCTTAAGGATATCCTCGCCAGCCGCTTATCCAAGGATCTCGAGCGCTCGCGAGGTGTAGCTCGGTTTGGAAATACAGTCATGACTACTTCGAAGCGTTTCTGTCACACGCGGTTCATCCACCCAATTCCATTGACCGCCACCTTGCGCTCGAAATGCTCCTCCATACCGCTCGGCCGCTTTGACAACGAGAGATTTACATGGATCGTCTCCTCCGATCCAGGGTGGCACGACAGAGTCGGCGAGAAAGACGACAACTGGTGCAACGTCAAATTTGTCACTCTACACCCAGTTTTGAGAAGTGCCCCGGGCTTCACCATTTGCAACGAGCGTCCGCCTTGCGGTGCTTCTATCCAAGTGGATGGGCCACACTTGTTGGTACTTGTGACTGGGTTGTGAAATGCATTGCTCATGCAGCCACCATCAATGAAGCTGGCTGTAGGAGGTTTTGTCCATTACTCAGACACCATTTTCACCTTTGGCGAGCTTTGTACACTTCTCCAGGATTGGAAGTATGACTACAGAAACAGAAAGCGAAGGGGCTTACGGGAAATCAGAGTCTAAGCTGAGAACATCACGCTGGAGAATGATTACTTCGTCCGTGTGGCGAAGCCAGACCTCTACTCCGTAAGGACCAGCATGGATTGAAACTCGTCGGGTCCATCATGCTACTTGAAGCGACGAGCACATCCAATCTCTCGGTATTATGTTCAGGTAAACCCGAGCTGTCGTCGATACAGGCTGTGATTGAGAATCTCGAAACGAAGGAATTTGGCTCAAGAAGCGCCAAAAACAATGTATGAAAGCGCGTCTGGTCATTCGACTCCACAAAACTATAGTCAGTTGGAACTTTTGATGCAAAATCCTTCAGACCTCTCACATGGACCACAGCCATCAGCCTAATGCTCGTGCTTCAGCGCTCATCCGCTATACACCAACACCTGCCCATAAACAATGCCAAATTTCAATGTGCTCAAGCACAGATCTCAACTTTTCCAGCCCGTATGCTCCAATCCTCAACGCAAAACGAGATCCCTCAGAGCAGCATTGTAGAACTCCACGCCAATCGCAATTCCCAGTCAGTCTATGCTCCATACTCCACCGTCCGCCCCGATCCACCTCTCAATTCTCACCTCTCCCTCCCACTTTCCCTGCCTCCGTCCATTCTCAAGATTTCCTGCCACAACAGCCATCTGATGATCCAATTCTCGTCATCTCCCGCACTTCCCTTGTCGTAGATCGATTTGGTTTGCGGGCTCGCGACCAGCCAGATTCTGCGAATCTCATTCCCGATCACTGATTCGGAGAGCATTGAGGCGAGAACTGCATGGGCAGGACTTTGGTGTGAGGGGGCCCCAGGAGTCGAGCGAGCGGTGAGGAGCATGCGGTCGATGCCTGAGGCGGCTTCCTCCTGGATGGAAAAATTGTGAGCGGGACAGCATGTATTGTTTGGGTTTGACAGATGCTCTTCTTTTCTTGGCAGGTCGTGTGATGCTTCTCCCTCGTTTGTTTGAATTCGGGATTCGATTTAGTCTTTTCGCTTCCTTTCCCAATTGTCTCCCGGCAGAGGGACTCTACTTACCCTCATAAGCTCAAACACTCTCCTCCCCGTGTTCGTAGTTAAGTTCGATCCGCATACTCGATGAAACTCTGCTTGGCTCATCGCCCGAGGCTCATTGTGATAGGAAGAGCCTCGCCTTGGAATTCTGCCGACCCGTATTGAATATGTCTGGACACGGGCGTGTGACAGGGTTTATAGAGATATTCCAAGGATCTGTTTCGAAACTGAGAAACTCATCAACTTTTATTGCTTTCCAACTTTCCCCTGGGACTACAGGAGTATTACAATCATTGCAGTTCTGAGAAGCTCAATGACACGTTGATTCATGCCATGGCGCATTGCTTTTAACTCTAGCAAGGCATGTGCTGCAGATCTAGAGCTAAGATCGGACAGCCTGTTTACCGCAACGGAAACTTGCCGGGTGAGTAAGGCTGTTAGGGTGTAGTGTCCAGGGGCCTGTATTTGGAAGCTCTGCATTTTCGAATCGAAAATCGGAGATCGGAATATCGACCCCGAGAACCGCATCCTTCCTGGTGCGTGTCGTGATTCCCTTTGGCTCGCATGCTAGAAGCTCCCACCATACACCAGACGCCTTTCACCTGTTCGCTTAAGCGGTGATATGGGAGAACGCGGCAAGTCTGAGGTAGGGGGTAAGCGGCGCGATCCGAACCCAAATAAAGTTGTCGCACTCTGTCCATCCCGCGCAAGATTGTATGCGTCCTCCTCCCATGCATTGGCCAATGGTGATTGTCCATAGCTTGCTGTAAAACCAACATGTACAGCCTCCAAACCTACGACTCCTGTACTTTTGGGCTGTGAACGAGCGCTCCCGTCGCTTGTTTGATCTTCCTCCTGCCGCAGCCACCTCATCTGCCGCTTCGGTACCGCCCAGCCCCTTGTCCAGAAGTGGATTTGATGCCCGTGCTCGTAGTCAGAGAGGACACTTTGGTGGAAGGATGTTTCTTCTGGTCTGGACATACGCCTTCGGAGGACGGAATATCGGTTGCGATCGGCTCGTGTGCGCTCACACAGAAGGCTGCTGGGTTGCTCTTTGCAGCAGTAGCACACATTTGATGTTGTACTCGGAAGTGTCCGCATTCAAGCCAGGTGATCATATTGACAAAGCACATGATTGCGATTCTGATCTCGTCTCGTCAGTGTAAGCTCGTCGTTGAGGGTTGTCAAACGCACGCCGTCAACAGTGTTACCGGTAGGCTTCGGCTACTCTGTTGCGTCCAGATCTGCTTGAGAGCCTTTGTATACCAGTTGGAGGCCAATTTTGAGCGCTTGAGAGACTACACCTCTCATCGTTCGATTGCAAGGCTCTTATATGGCATTGTGTTGCCTTAGGGCCAGAATCTTCCTCGAATAAGCCGCCCGGTCCATCCAATGAACAGGTTCATTGTTTTACCGAACGCCGTCTCAGGTGTTGTGTACCTTCCTTTGAGAGCATATGGCTGTATAAGAGTGCAGTTGACCTGACCGTGATCTGCGGAGCACGAGCGATGTGGTGGATACCATGCTCCCGCTCTAGCCCTGGCGGTATACGCATGGCGGATGATGCTGTGATTGGCTGACGCATTTTGCCGGAGTTAGTTTCAGGCAGGCTTCCCCAGCCACTAGCCGAACTACACGCAGCCTCTTCTGCAAAAATATTGCCATGAGCGAATTCTTCTGGCACGTCAAATGTTGTCGCGTGTCGTAATGATTGCGGAGTGATCACCGTGCGAACATGCCTTGCCGGTGATGCATAAGTGCATACGCCAAGAAAGTCGTAAATCTTTTAGGCGAGTGATTCCCTCGAACCTCCACTGATTTCAATCTGTCAGATCAGCTTTGAGGGGATGTTGGCGCCGTGTTGCACTCGACGGAGAATGCCAACGCAAAAGAGCCTTACTCCGTCGATTCTCAGCCAGCTTCCGATGTTCATCGCTGCCCTAGCGAGCTGGATACTGAGATCGAAGCGACCATGCATGTCCTTTCTTTGTTCTTGCTGTCGAGCAATGCGAGACCGGGCATGGAAGCATCAATGCGAAGCGCCGATTGTGTCGTGGGGAGTGAAACGGGAAGCTGTTTATTCCGTGGGCTCTTCATCCTCCTCATCGATATATGCAGTTGGAGCAAGACTGCGAGGTTCAAGCAAGAAGTCAAGCTGGCTCGACATGTTTCTGAGAGCTTTGAATTGGCGGTGCCGATATCCAGCCCCTTGTGCTCGATAACAGCGCAAGGCCTCGTACGTCGATTCAAGCTTATTGCGTTCTGCTGGGTGAAGGATCACCGCGATCTCAAGCATCTTTCCACTTATGTAGACAAACTCCTCGTCCGTAGTGGCCGCACATGCGAGTATCATCATGGGCCACCGAAGTGCCGGGTTGCCTGGTTCGCACACGTTTTCTTTCTTAAGCACATCAATGGCGGCTGAGAGGCACATCTTAATATCTGGGTCGGTAGGCATCGCAGACTGCCTCGAAATCTTGATCAGGTGTATCCTTAGCGCGTTGATGGAAATCCTATGCTTGGCTTTGTACATTTTTGTGGCTTCCTCGGTCCTGGACGAGGACTGGTACAGCACGTCAATCTTCCGCTCCATCCAATCCAGTCTCTCCCACAAGCTGCTGCATTGCTCTGCGAAAGTAACAGTGGACGTACAATGGGCATCAGTTTGACTCTGGCGAAGTAGCTTATTTATCTCGAACATAACATGGTAAATATCATGAAACCCACCAAGGAAGGGCGACGTATCGCAGGAATCTTCCTCGGGAAAGAGGCCATCGAAAGCCATGCCCACGGCCTGGGCTCTGATATCACCCTGTAGTGGCGACAACGCGGCGATGGTGAACAGTATGGACTCTGCCACTACCCGGTACAACTTCAACAAGCTCGGATCCCGGAACACGCCTGGTTCAGCTAGCCGCGACACAAGAAGCCTCCTGCACATTTCGAAATGGGCGATGGAGTTGCTAGGATCGCCGAGGGAGAGACTCTGCGCTAGAGAGTTAGCTGCCGCTGGACAGATGGAAGAAGCAGTGTCTGGTGGATATCATTCATTTACCTCCAGCAATCCCAGAAAGCAGATGGCTGTAAGCGCACAGTCCTTGTCAGCTGCACTTCCACTTTTATACAGCCGGCTCTTCTGCAGCTTCGTCACACAACTTTGGTAGCTGATCAAACACGTTTTCAACTTCGAGGGATCCTCGCTCTGCGCAATCGAGCCATAGGCTCCGAATGCGACCACGGCATCTCGGACGATCTGACTCTGAGCAGCGAAACTCCCCAGAAGAGTGATTTCCTCCCAGCCAGCGCCTGCTGTCTTGCATATCAACGGCACGAAGATGCGAGAGCTTCCCACTGAGAGATGTTGCTCGTATTGACTCCGAAAGGCAGGATAACCATTGGAGAGAGCGACCCGTAACGGCGGAGAGTTCGCCTTCAAGTTGGTTCTTGTTACTGCCGTGCTGGTTCCGGACAGCGATCCTTCAGCCTGTTCGCGCTCTTCGGTCCTCCAGACGCATGCGAGACTGAGGCGATCGCAATGACCGCATGTTGGATGGACTTCGTCGCATTTCTTCTTCCGTACAACACACGTCATGCAACCTGTTTTGGACTTCAATTTGAGTGGCATTGCGGTCCCTGGATGAGAGAAGTCTCCCTTGATGGCAAGGATGGCTTGCAAACTGGCGGAGCAATGATCATCGCCAGATTATTCGCAGATGTTCCCCCCGCCGCAATGTGTCTCTCTCTCTTGGCGCGCCTCAGCACCATCTGTTGCTCGGCTCACCACATCCCGGACGAAGATCCCGCACATCTCCGTTGTGAAGTCCGATCATAAGGTAATAATGGTAGACATCTTGGCCGATACATCATCATTGAGTCATCGCTGCGTTTTCTGTGCTACGTTCAAAATGAGCACCGGCTCACCCGTGCCCATTCGCAGCTACAGTAGCATTACAGGAAGATAACTCCGGACTCGATGGCATGAGGATCGAGTGGGTGGCACAAGAGCGGCCGCGGGTCCATTAATTCCCTTCAACGACACATACCACAATAAAACATAGTCAGGATCCAGCGGAACCAAAGCCGTTGGCAGCCTGCATACTGACCTCATCACCGCACTGTAGGGTGCTGCCATAAGCGCGCTTTAGTTTACGAGGCAATGCATCTACTTGATTTCTTGCCGAAAGAATCCCTTGAAGCAAATCTTCCGCCATGAATTCGAACTTTGATCACCAGATGGCTCTCCTCTCCAATCACCTTGTCAGAGTGATTCGACACTCGCTTGCCCAATGATTGGGTAGTTTTGTCATGACTGCATTGAACATCCATAGGAGCACGGAGTAAGAGGAAGCTCTGCTAGAACCAGAGACTGGCCAAAGGGGCTGGCCCAGAGTAGTTTGCAAAGGCCAACAAGCTCAACCTTTCCCGGTCATCTGGCGCCCTTCTATCGGAACTCGCCTCATACCGAGATCGATTCATGAAAGCTCGCTGGACAGTGTAAATGGGTGGAGCGGCCATGCCCCGGAGTGCACATAGGGACGCATTTGACGAGTTGGAGCCGATCATTTCCAGACGAACATGTTACGAGGACACTCGGCAGAACCGCGAGCGCTGTCCTGAAATCGAGGTCGATGCCGTTTTCCAGCTCCCGGCTGTGTGCTGGACAGAGCAAGCTAGCTGGCGATATTGGGGCAGATAGCACTATTCTGGGTCGCCTTGTTCTCCGGCTATTCTAATAGCGCGACGTCCGAAGCTCTGCTTGCATCGCTGACCTCTTGAAGCATGGCACTGCTACCGTCACCTTTATTTTCTCCTCAAGGCAAGAACGGAGGAAAGCAGTCTGAGACAGCAGGTCATGCATCGAGGAAGTGATATGTGACACATCACTCAAATTTATTCCAGATCAGAAGTTTTATTTCGATGCTGCAAGAGCATAATTTCTGATACTGCAGACTTCTCTGCGCCCTCCGCATCTCCCTTCATTGCGCTTACACATTAAGGGAGGCACAACGGCACCAGATCCTTGCCAGCTTGATTCACGGTCTATGGACTCTTGCAGCACATCCTGCACCGAGCGGTGTGAATCTCTGACGCTACGCCCTGTATCTCCTCATTACATCGGTCGATGATTTCACCCAGTGTGTCGCCAGTCTTGAAGGAGAGCTCGGTCCGATGGCATCGGCACTGACCTCCCAACCTCGCGGCAATTGCTTTTGCTTCTTTGCAATAGATCCTGATGCTACGCCAGGAAGCACCCCCTTGAGCTGCCAGTCCGTCGACAACCCCAAGGTCTCGATCCTGTGGCGAGCCGATACGACGCAAGCACTGGTCGGTCGCATTGAGGCTGAGCTGCACCTCTCCCTCGTCCCACTTGCAGTGATGCACACGATCGATGTGAAATGGACGGATCGCGCTCTCGATATACCTACTACGCAAGACCTTCTTCAGCATGTACACCGGGGCGCGATTGTTGTCACCGAGGGACATGTTGAGACGTAGCGACTTCGACGTGGTGATAACATCCCTGAAGTTGGTGTTGACTCGTTGGACACCGAAGCACTGGATCGTCGACAGGTTGCTTAGGATGTTCTCGAGCAATTCTGGTACTGCGAAGACTCTTGCCGCGGCGCTTTTTGGGCGCGTGCCCGCCTGAGGGTGATTTTATCAGTGACTTGCAGGATGTCGAAGGCAAGGGGCTTACCTTTGGCGTCGTGGTCGACGCCATCGTCAGACGGCTGGCCTGTGATCTTCTGATCGTGTGGAGTGACGTGGTGAAATGTGTGGAAGAGACGAGGGCAAGACCAATTTCGACTGTGGGACAGGCATTTTCACATGCAAGACCGTTGGTGAGCCACATTGGCTAGTCAGAGAAGACTTTTGATCTCCCATTGCAGCAATGCTAAATTTCTGCCGCAATACATAATTACCCCGTGGCCAACACCACGGCAGTCCTTCCAATACTCGGCCTCACTTATGCCACCGTCAGTCATGCCAATGTTGTCTATCACTATCGCCTTTGACACCTTCTCGTCACTACTATAGGACCACCTCCGTGCCTAGGCTCATTACCAGTGTACCCAGGCCTTTATCAACCACCAAACCAAGAGCCTCTCCCTCCTTCACCATGAATTCGCTGCATGAGGCCAGCCTTCCCGTACCCGCCAATCCTGATTGCCCTCCGAATCGAAAGCAGTGGGATCGTACACCACGAACCGATTGGGTCAGCCATGACATAGCGATCTCCGACATTAGAGTCCCTGCTTCCTCAGAACTGCAGTTCATAAACTGTGTGTCTGCATGAGGTGCCGCAGACGCAACCTCCAAAAGTAGGGAGGAGGTTCGGTGGCCAAAGCCATCAACGACAATATCTCTTGGTCTGACAATTCCACGTAATGATTGATGCAGTCCTAGGACGGTCGTTGTTGGAGGCGGTATTAGCTCTCTGCACAACGAAGAGCTTGCAGCGAAATAAGCCAAGGAGGATTCTTTCGAGGAGCTGGACGAGATCAAGGACTTCAGCGGCAGCAATATACTGATTCACGTCATTGCTCTGATGCTGTGCGATGGATAGGTTGGCAGGCTGGCATGTTGTGCGTGATCGGGTGGCATTGTGATTTGGCAATGATGAGTTTTGTGCTTCACAAGCTGAATGGCAAGCAGAGTGGGTCATGCGTCCGGGAGGCACGCTGATGCAACTTGGTTCTTCTCATATGTAAATCCGAGGAGGAGCCCCAACACCTTTCCTCTCCAGTGCAGCAGTAGCTGCCATCAGTCTGCCCTGGCTCGCGCTCTTTTCTTATCTCAGGTAACCTCCGGTGCTGCTCTGTGCCTCGTGCCTCTGTCTATGCCTTTTGCCACTGCTGCCTCTGCTGGTGCTGCCGCACACTGTTACCGGGAGAAGTGCCTCACCTCTATCCAGTGCATCGCAACAGCCTCGCATAGAGCCTGGACCACACATCCTAGGTCTGCGTTGGTGACAGATTGGAACTTACTTGAGTTGCGAAGAGGCCCGCCCATGCCTACCACGCACAACTCCAAGCGCCGATCACAGCCACCCACTCGAAGCTTCCTCCAGGAGTCTCTGTCTGGCTTTTCGAGCCTACCCAGCCGCTTATATTCAGCCGAGCTCCCGCAAACGACAAAACCGGGGTCGACGGCGATTCTGAGGCGGTGAGATGGTATGTTGAATGGTTTGCTGAAGCTCAGCACCTCGAAGGGCCACATGACTTGCTTGATGGTTTTACTGCGGAGGAGTTTCGAAGTTGTGTCGATGTCGATAGCGGCTGTGATTGATGTCAGCATGTGGCTGTATTCAAGAAGTCGCGATCAAAGTACTTGCCAGAGGCCGTTGGTTCCAAGTGCATTGCCTGGCGCAACTGCTTCGAGCTCGTGATGACATCTTGAAATTCCTTGCTCACGCGCTGGATGATGAAGAGTTGGAAGGCATCGACATAGACGAGAACATTCTCGAGAAGTTCGGTGATCGCGAATAGGCGTGCGACGGCAGAGCGATCGTTGTTGGTCGTCATACTGGTGGGTGCAGTGCGTCAGCAATAGTGGTAAGCTGTGACTGGCAGTGTGACGGGACTTACTTGTGCATTTGCAGTTTGATCGCTGGTCGGAGGTACGCCAGCGACTTTTGGCGCCACCGTCGTAGCAAACTGAGTGTCATTGTACAAATGAGGATCGCTGAGAGTGGGAAGATTGATATCGAAAAAAGGCCTGCGGCCAAATACTAGCGCCTAAGCCGCTTCACTCGGAGGCCAGAGAGTCATAACAATAGAACACAATGCCAATACCTCATCCCCAATACCTTTCTGACTCCGTTGGCACAATCAGAGTCTCATCGGCGAGGCACAGCTCACATAGCTCGCATTTCTGAATCTGAAGAGAGGGAAAGCTCATGGGAACATGTCCGTGAGATCAGATGATGGGAACTTCCGCGGCGCCCACAGACTTGTCACGTCAGCACCGATCCTGACCTTCCCTTGCCTTTCACGCCCCTTGGCCTCTTTCAGCGTGACGTCAAGATATCACCGATCACCAACAGCCGTTGCGAGATTAGTCAGAGCTCTCGAGCATGGCTCCTCGGGACGACATGATGGGGCCTCCTGAACGGATCCTCCTAAAACATCCGCCATGATATTTGGCATAGTTCATGCGACGCGGCGACTTGCACTTTAAGTAGCCGTCAAATGTGTTCGCCTGATCGCCTCTGGACTTGCTGTAATTGCCAACATCGTAGCAAGTGATTACGCAATGTAGAGACGGGCGGTTGGCACGGCATGTCAGGAGTCGGATGTATTCGCCTCGTCGAATACCTCTCCTAGCGAGCAGCCTTCACGACCTATGATGAAGTCGTTGAGTATTACCGTAGCCACCTGCGGTAGTTGATCGTTTCTGGCAAGCACACCAAGTGGAACAGACAGAGTGCACGCTCTAATAGGCTTTTGGTCCTTAAACTGTAGTGGATCGCAGCAAGGTAGATTCGCCGTGTTAATTGTTGACAATGCCGTTGTCTGTCTCAAAAATTGCATCATGACAGTAATTGTCTTGGAGTCGCTAATGATGACTTTCAAGTTATTGTTGACTCGGTGAAGGCGGATGAAGTTGAGTGGCGAGAAGTCTCTGAGGATGAGAATGTACTCGAGTAAATGAAGGTTATTGAAGGTCCGGAGTGACGGGCCGAATGCCAGAGAGAAGGCCGCTGAGGTCGAGGTTGCAGTACAAGAGCTTGTTTGAATGCTGTGATCGGAAAAGATGACTTGGTTACTTTAGTCGGAGTACAAGCCGTCTGCGCCGTGGGCGGTCGGTGTAATACCAACAACGGCTATGCTTGCAGGCTAATTCCAGCAAGCATAAGATGTTTCTGTCTCTGCCGCAAAGAGATTTGGCCAATGCGTACGGGTGCGAGTGGATGAGTGAATGCAGAGTGACAATGCTGCAAATGCCCCTTCCAAAGTAATATGGTTGCTAATTGAGCCTGTGGTCGGTCCATGCGAGTCATAAGACCAGCAAAATCTTGTTATGAAGCACGGTTCGGTGGCTGCTGAACAAAACAGACGGTATAGGCGACCCGAGTGTCTATGGCATTAAGTCTCTCCGAAGGATGGGGAATGATCGCGCATCAAGACCCAAAAGCTGAAGTTTTGCATGCTGCTCCCAGAAAGGGCTATGCATCTCCAAGCTCCCTAGAGTGCGTCCGACACAGTCCGAGGACCTGCCCATCCGTCCAAAGCCTTGAAGGGCGGTGCAATTGAGCATGGACCAACTCATGCATGGACAGCGCTTTAGCGCAGGTCTCAGGGACGAGGTCTTGCTGGCGTTCTGGTCGGTGAATGACTCTGGGGTCCATGCTGTCGCCAATAGATGCCCCTGAAATGCTCGTCATACTTACGCATTCAAATATCGAACTCCTTTCACGCCTTGCTAATTCCGATCAAGTCATATGCTTCGTCAAACTGCCCGTCACTCATCTAAGTCAAGCTCAGAAGACACCGTCATGCTCGCCGGGTAGTCGTTTCACGCGCTTTTGCTCCCAGTTATCTAAGTCCTTTGCAGCGAGTCTCTGCTCACTGTCAGCACAATCAATTCGCATCGCTGTCTGAATCGTACTCACGTAATACTCCTCTTTCAAGTCAATTCGCCTCTTGTCCTTTCCAATACCTAGCTCTTCGTCTTTCGTCAACTGCCTTACTTTCCGGTCATGTCGTTCATATCGCAGAGCTGTGGCAGGCGTAAGGAAGAAGCTGCCGAGCAGCATTGTCGCTATGAAAGGTAGTCCAAAGAGCGCGAAAGGATGCCGTGCCAAGGCAGAGCGATAGCGGGCTGTGACGGTGGATTCGTAGGAGGATGGGCGGAACCGTTTGGTGGGAAAGATGGCCATGGTGGTCACTTTGAGGGATGTTGCTGTTCTCACCCCAGATGCTGCTGATCCGTGAACATGCGTAAGGTGTTGTAGGAACGGAGGTAATCTACCGTGAGGGAAGTCGGTTCATCTCCAGGTTTATCGCCGAGCTTTCGCCGCCGGAAGGCCGATACGCGACTCCCACAACGCGACTTTCCCAAGCAAGCTTCCAGCCGGCCTGCATTTTGCCAACAACGACATGCGGTAACACAAGAGCGTGAGCCGAAATCATGGCTCGTTGGACTCATTCCACCACGAATGGCTATCACGGTAATGGGGATGGGCCGCCGCCATCGACTTTGGCGGCACAGATTGTACAGAACCAGACTCGGCAGCCTGCCAGCCAGCCTAAGCATGACAGCGCTGTCTTCCGAGGCCTTTTGCACGAGATCTTGCACAATCCAGGAGCTCAGGAGACAGACGTCAGTGTCAATGCGCAGCTGGTCAGCGTTGTGGTGCAAGCTGGCCTCACCCCTTTGACAATCGACAACCCATTTGCCGAGTGGGACGTCTTTCTCCAGCAGGCCACCGACAGTATCGCGGTCATTGAGACTACCGTTACGCGGCAGCCTGACGTCCTGTTAGCCCGTCTCACACCTGATGGCCCGCTACTCGCCCTCAGCATCCTAAATGCTTCCATTGCCATCTGTGGGAGACCCAAGTGCGAAAACGTGCCCTTACGTCGACTGCTGAACACGATACTGTCAGTCTTGGATTCATCGATTGACTTTTGGCAACAGGCTTCTGTGTTCAGAGACGTGTTACAAGACTGCGTGGACGGTATGTGGCTTTGCAGCGGTAAGTGGACTTCAGCTCATTTCTTTTTGCAGAAGCTCTTTCCACCTGCAGCGCGGCCTCAACGTCGAGCGAGCAGGTCGATCTGAAATTGCCGCCGGCTAGATCTTTATCCAAGCTGTGGCCAGATACGGAAAATAGCATTACGATGCCACAGGGAAACACCGTGTCAATCTCAGACTCGACGAGAGCATATTTGATCGCTCTGGAATTTTTGCAGATCAATGGACTAAATCCGGCGTGGCAACGAGATGCATATATTTGCATCCAGCAAACCGCTTCCATCGAACAAGCGGCTTTGACGAACACGCAGCAGTGGGACAGAGTGCTCCAGCAGCTGTTGCAAATGCCGTTCAACTGGATCCTGGTTGCAGAATTGCTCGAAGGGCACAATTCACGCCGGATTTCAGCACCTAATCAGAGATTGATTGCCACAACTCTGCTTGAAATCTTGGCCAATCAAGGCACCATTGCCAAAGACACGATGTTGGAGGCGCTGCGCTGCATTACTACTGGGGATTCCTGGAATGAATTGCAAGAAGATCTCAAGATCTCAATCGCGACCTGGTACGGCCGCTTCGAGACGCAGGAGCAAGCTTCGAACGAGGTCGCCGCTCTACGAGACTCCTTACGTGGAGAAGATACCATGACCGATGGCGAACTGCAAACAACTTTCCAACAGCTGACCATCCCCCATCTATGCACTGGAAGGAAGCCGAGGTTACGTAAGCGCAGGAGATTGATCAACGCGGACCACGGCCTGCAATCAGGCGCCCTTATTCGTCGTGCCGCTGAGCTCTTGACCGGAGTAAAGACCTTGAATCTCTCTGCAATGGCAGAAGTGGCGCCGTCCGTCTACATTACCTTGGAAGAAGATCTGAAATGTGCAGCATGGCAAGCTTTGACAGATCTGGCACAAATAGATCTCGACGTGACAATCTCCACAGTCATGCGCCTGCTTGAGCTTCGGGAACTGCATGAGACAAAGCGACCACGGATCCTCTCCGTTTTGGCGATCCGAGCATGTGTCGAACGGTCGTCAGACGCCGCTTACACATCATTTGCAGACTCCCTATTTGGGAAGCATGTGATAAATGCAATGCAAAGCTCGCTTCGGGAGCTAAGAGTCGCTGCCGGCCAGACAATCTCTTGCTTCCTTCGTCAGAACCTGCCCGAAACTACTCGGAACCAGAATCGACAACTTGCACTGGAATGGCTGCGCAGTCTCTCCGACCGCAACGTTGCCAACGAACAGGAAACTTTGATCGCCGCCTGGGGTCAAGTAGCGCTATCATGTGGAAGTGCCGAGCTCAATTTGGTTTTGTTGCGCCTGGTAGAGTATCTCGGTCACAGCAATCCGCTTGTCTGTGGTCTTGCATTCAATGAGATTGAGACTATAGCAGCTGCCAAGAACCAGATGCCTAAGGTGCTATTCCAGCCGTTCTGGAGATCAATAGCCGTTACGGTCGTTCAGGATCTTCTCAGCAGGCCGCAAAAGGCCCAGCACTTGTGTGATCTGCTGAGCATCGACATGGACGCGTTCCTAATCCTGACTCAGCGAGAAACCCTACCCTACCTGGTGTTGACGAAGAATAAAGCTGTGCTCCAGCGCATTGCCCACGCACGCGGGAACGGTAGCACGATCTACGACATCTGCATGCAGCCTACCACCAATCTAGCATCAATTCTCGCGCTGTTACTATCGCAGTCTGTTAACGAAGTCGAAGATCTGGCTTTTACTTGTCTGACTGAAGTTGTACCTGAGCTCAAAAAGGCAGACCTTGCAAGTCTCGTGAAGCTGGACGCGGTCTTAGTAGCATGCGAGATGCTAAAGCTTTGCGCCGACGAGAGTCCATCGAAAAAATCGAAAGCCTACCAAGCTTTTCAGACTCTGGCACACATTGTCGAGCGGTCGCCAGGCCAGCGTAGAGGGCATTCTAAGTCTAGCAAAGTAGCCAGCCAATTCCTCGAAAATCAAATCCTGGGTATTTTGACTCATTTCTCCACGGTTCTGGAGGATGGGCCTGGTGCGGAATCGACTCCGACTTCAGACAAAATAAAATGCTTAAAAGGACTCGCCGACATCTTAATCTTAGGCAAAGGCAGACTATCTTTTGCGTTGCCACAAATACGCTCATGCTTGCATTCTGGCCTGGATCAACCAGAGCTATGTGAGGTGGCTTTTGACGCTTGGCTGACCTTAATTCCGGTGCTTGAAGACGAGGATATCCCAGAGATCGTAGACGAGACGTTTGTGCTCATTACTCGACATTGGTCCGCCATCTCACCAGAGCTTCAACGCAAGACACACGAGATGCTTGGACAGCTGGTCAGATCTCACAACACTATGCTTCAGGAAAATATTATGACGCTGCCTTCGCTAGAGGGAGTTCCTCTTTTGTCGAAATTTGCCGCCGAGTTCGAACGTCTCAAGAGCCAGGAAAGCGTTGAGAGCCATTGTAAAGCTTACACGAAACGCCTGAGGGATGACAACGACATCATTATTTTGCAAGCCATTGATGAACTGGTCAAATTCCTTGAGACGCATCAAGATTTTGTACACGACACTGCAGCGAGCGAACATCCCTCGCCAGTGCTTGCAGATTTACTCTGCGCTCTACTTGACGCTACCGTCAAATACTCCAGCTCAAGCGCACACGTCGCGAGACAGTGTGGTAAAGCGCTGGGCATTATTGGCTGTTTGGATCCTAACAGGGTGGAAGCAACCAGGAAGAAAAGACACCTCCTGGTATTGTCAAACTTCGACAAGGCGAGCGAAGTCATCGACTGGGTGGTATCTCTTCTTGAGGATGTCCTCGTGAAAGCCTTCAAGTCCGTCACCAATGCTCGTGCTCAAGGCTTTCTCGCTTACACCATGCAGGAGCTGCTTACGTTCTGCAATTTTAACGAGATCACTGCTCTGCGCCCACGGGCCTCGCAAGCCCCTGATGCGTTTACCCGTTGGAATGAGCTGCCTGAGCAAGTTCGTACAACACTGACACCACTTCTGACCTCAAGATATCGAGTCACCAGCAATAGTACTCCCAGCGCGCCAGATCGGACTTATCCCGGGTTTTCGCCAGATGAGAGCCACGGACACTGGCTGAGGTCAATTACCTACGATCTCATGTTCAAGGGCAAAGGTGACAACGCGAAAGCTATCTTCGAGCTTCTTGCGCGAAGTATTCGTGGGCATGACCTTGGCATCGCTCGCTTTGTCTTTCCTTATGCTGCATTGAATGTCATTATCGGTGGTACGGAAACTGAATTCCAACAACTTACAGCAGAGTTCATGGCAGTCCTCGTGTCACCGCAAGGATCGGGTAGTCAGCAGGAAACTGTCCAGCTCTGTAGCGAGAGTGTCTTCGCGGTGCTTGATTACATGTCAACTTGGCTGCGAGAAAAGCGTAAAGAATTGAGCGAGACAAGGTCAGCGGCGTACAAGACTGGTCACTCTCCCAATGAGTTCGACGAAGCCAGAGACATGGGCCAGATTGAAACCGTGGAAAGGTTTCTTTCATCAATACCTGCCGAGACAATTGCTAATCAAGCTATGGACTGCCGTTCGTATGCACGAGCGCTGTTCCACTGGGAGCAACATATCAGGCAGGAGCGCGCTCGCTTTGTGCCCGCCGGGCAATCCCCTCTCATTCCGACGGCACGGCTGACGGAGAAAGAGGAATTTATGTACGAAAGACTTCAGGACATCTACGGCCAGATCGAGGAGCCTGACGGATTGGAAGGCATCGCTGCACATCTACCTCTTGTGACAGAGGAGCAGCAGACCATAAATCATGCCAAGGCCGGTCGTTGGACTGCTGCACAGGCCTGGTATGAGCTGCAGCTCGCAGAAAACCCATTCGATACAGGCTTGCAACACGAGCTATTACGATGTCTACAAGAGACTGGACAATACGCACCACTCCTGAGATACGCGAACAGCTTCCTGGACTCGAATCAGAATGAAGAAATACTGCAGGATGCTCTCAAGACTCATCTACCGTTAGCCACAGAGGCCTGCTGGATGACCCAAGATTTTGTCGGCTTGAATCGGCGACTCCAAATGCTGCCTCCAGAGACGATCAACGATTTCAACCTAGGCATTTCGCGATCTTTTGTGCGGGCCGCTGGACTCTCGGAAGGGTCACTGCACGAAGAAGTAAGCGCGCTCCGTCAGTCAATCGTCGAGGGACTCTCTATGTCCGCCACCGACTCGTTGCAATCCTGCCACTCCGAAATGGTCAAACTGCATGTGCTCTACGAGATGGAGGTAATGATGGCTACAGGTCGAAGCAGTGCTACGAATCTGATGAGAACATTTGAAAAACGGTTGAACGCTGTCGGGGCCTATGTTCAAGACAAACAGTACATCCTTGGCATACGCCGTGCTATAATGCGGCTGCAGCCCGAATCATTCTCGCAGAGTCAGACTGGGTCTTTATGGTTGGCAACTGCCAGACTGGCGAGGCAGTCGAAGAACATCAACAGCGCCTACAACGCAGTCCTCAAAGCATACGACTGTGAGGACAGGGGAGCCAAGATCGAGGAAGCAAGATTGCTTTGGCATGAAGGCCATCAACGTCAAGCAATACAGTCTCTTCAAGCAGCCATAGATTCCGGAATATTCGATGAAGAAGAAACTGCATCTGGATCGAGAATGGACGTCAGCGTATCGAGCAACTTCAGTGAGATCAACGGTTTCAAGCAGAATCCCCTCGCAGGAAAGGCCATGCTGTTACTCGCAAAGTGGCTTGATGCGTCTGGTCAGAGTCAGACAAAGGACATGACGGATCGCTACCAGCTCGCAGCTCGCCGTCATCAACGTTGGGAGAAGGGACACTACTATCTCGGGAAGCACTACACTAAGTTGCTCGAAGCTCAGAAAGCACTGCCTCGTGAAAAGCAGACACACGCGTTCTTGACGGGAGATCTGACAAAGCTTGTGATCGACAATTCTTTACGGTCGATCCCTTTCGGCAACAAATACTGGCACGAGACTATTCCACGTATCCTGACGCTCTGGTTACAGCTTGGCATGGATGCGGACAAGAAGACAGCGAAAGAGGATCAGGCCACCTTTGACAAACGAGTCAAGTCGCTTCAAGCTTGTAACCGACAACTGCAAAAGTATTTCGAGCGCGTCCCAGCGTACGTCTTCTACCATGCATTGCCGCAATTGATCTCTCGCATTACGCATCCTCATCCAGATGTCTGGAAGCAGATTTGCAACATCCTGACTCGCATCGCGTCAAATCATCCAAGCCAGACGCTGTGGAGCTTGGTAGCAGTTGTGAAGTCGTCAGATCGGACAAGGAGGGATCGAGGCGAAGAGGTGTTGAACAGGCTGAAGGATCCTAAGAACAAGCCGAAGAACGACACATCTGGCATCGACCTGCGCACGCTAATCGCGCAAAGCACAAAGCTGTGCGATGGACTGCTGCTAGCTTGCGAGCAACCAGTCGAGCCCCGTGCTGCGAATGTGAGCTTGACCAGGAATCTAATGTTCAACCAAAAGCTCGCACCGAGCAACCTCGTGGTTCCTGTGGAGGCCACGCTCACCGCGATTCCACCGCCGGTTGCAAATAGCGAATGCATTCGAAAACACAAAGCCTTTACACAAGAGCGTATCACTATTCAAGGCTTCGAAGACAGTGTGCTCGTGCTGAATTCTCTTCAACGGCCCCGTAAGATCACAGCGCGTGGCTCTGATGGCAAGCTATACGGCTTGCTTTGCAAACCAAAAGATGACCTGAGAAAAGATCAGCGTCTCATGGAGTTCAACGGCATCATCAATCGTGCACTGAAGAGGAACACCGATAGCAGCAAGCGGCGCTTATATATTAAGACATATGCTGTTACTCCTCTCAGCGAGGAGTCTGGCATTCTCGAGTGGGTGGAAGGCATCAAGCCTGTTCGTGATATCCTCCTTGGGCTGTACTCGCGCAAAGGCGTTCGACCGAATTACAACGACATCAAGAAGAATCTAGATCTCGCGTCGGCTAGCCACGAGAATGCTCACGTCTTCGCTGAGCAGGTGCTGAACCAGTTCACTCCTACCTTGCACGAGTGGTTCACCGAGACCTATCCTGAGCCTGAGACGTGGTTTAACTCTCGGCTCCGCTATGCCCGCTCTGCGGCAGTCATGTCGATGGTCGGCCACATCCTCGGCCTGGGAGATCGCCATGGTGAAAACATCCTTTTGGAAGAAAGCACGGGCGGAGTTTTCCACGTTGACTTCAACTGCCTGTTCGACAAGGGCCTGACATTCGAGAAGCCCGAGTTAGTGCCATTCAGGCTGACCCACAATATGGTAGATGCCATGGGGCCTTATGGCTGCGAAGGACCGTTCAGAAAGTCATCTGAGTTGACTCTGGGTCTGCTACGACAAGAGCGTGACACTCTAATGACTGTTCTGGAAACATTCCTGTATGATCCCACAACCGACTTCGTGGGTAAGAAGAAGAGGTCTACCGCCGGAGTCCCGGAAACCCCAGCAGAGATTCTTGAGAGTGTCGCCACCAAGCTCAAAGGTCTACTCCGGGGTGAGACGGTTCCACTGAGTGTGGAAGGTTACGTCGACGCTCTTGTCCATCAAGCTACGAGCCATTTTAATTTAGCAAGCATGTACATCGGTAAGTCTGTCTTCGGTCCATTGAATGGGCTCGTGCGTTCAGCGTAATTCAAAAAAAGCTAACCTTCAAAAATGCATAGGGTGGTGCTCATTCTTGTGAGTCACGAGTCATGCCTATGGCAAATTCAGGACCCCGGCAAGTCTATCACGTCGGCACTGACGAGAAATGGAGACGCCCGTAACGCGAGCGTGGAATGCAATTTTCGCGGAATAATGTTCGGGAGAAAACAGCATCTGAGCGACGTGGATTCCAGCACACGAGTTTCCTGCTAGTCGAATAGTGCTTCCCTTTCGCTGCAGGAAGAGAAGCATGAACCTCTCAAGTGCCCTCTAGGGAGCCATGTCGTTCGTCCTTCTTGCCTCTCCTGTGCTCTATCCCAATGACCTGCGTCATTCCTAACCAAAAGCCCACAGGATGTGTAGTGATTAATCCTCACACACGTCAATAACCAGCGGTTCCATACCATGTCAGCGTCACGTGACTTGAGAGAACTGACCTGCTCTACCACCTCCCAGAACATCCACAGAGCTGGTGCGAGTAAGAGCATTGTGTACACCGTGAAGGACGCTTTTGTATGCACACTGAAAGTTGGTGAAGCCAGTAGATGCAGCAGATGACATGTACCGCACGCTGCTGAACCAACCGTGACGGGGTAGTAGCCATTCGTCATATAGCACTTCTTACGATCTAGCCCTCGGGACTGCCTAGCTCCATAAGGGAAGACTTAGTGAAGGACACCACAGAATTGTTGACGGATGCTGCAGCAGCGACCTGAAATCATTGTCAATCCATCTCACTCAGCATGTCAACGATTTTCCGAGAGCTTACCGGCCCAATGATGATCTCAGGCAGAGTATCCCGGTTGAAGTACCGGAGAAGGGTGAGGCAGATGATGTTAGTATTGTGGCTGTGCGTGATATAAGTAGTGGGTTGCAGATGAGGGCGGCAAGGGTGTCTGCGACAGTGGCTGGGACGTTGATTGCATTGGCTGTTCCTAAGGGCTCAAGCTTATTACAGTCCTAGCCTATAACGATCCGATTTCTTCCTTTCGTTCTTTCCCAGATCCCCTATTCTCCCGAGCAAATACTCCACGTGTCGATAACTCGCAGCCGGCTGGTATCTTGGACTCATATGTCCCGCCAGGGCGACTTCGACAAAAGTCAACTTCCTTTCCGTGTGCCATTTCCCGAAAATACCTGCCCCAGCCATCGCCTCCGGATCGTCACTTCTCGCCAAATCATACGGAACGTAGAACTCTTCCCAGCCATCGGGTCCCTCGCTGAATCCTTGCTTTCCTCCCCATGTCATGTTCTGGATCGCTGCAATTGAGCCGTTGACGATGGGCACAAAATCCAAGGCGCCGTTACAGAACACAGTGCGTGAATTCTTCTCGATGACTCGTGCGAGGACACCGGACTGAGATACTGGGGGGCTTGTGTCGTTTTGCAGGACGTTGTCACTGCATTGCTGCCAGTCCTGATTCGGGGCGTGGATCACGTTTTGTACATCGCTGCGATTGAAGTAGACTTCTGCTCCAGGTGGCGAGAAGTCGTACATTCCCGTCCCGCCTAGTACGTCGTATGGCAGAGGGCAGGAGTCAGAGATGTGATACATGCTGAAACACGGGTTGACGAGGCTGGCCGCGGAGAGGACGTCCTCCCATATCTCGCATTCTGATGGCTGGTGGTCCTCGTCCGGAAAGAAAGTTGGCAAGTGGCCCTGAGGTGGGAATGTAAACGCTTTTTGCAACAAAGAGTCGTACTTGCATTTGTGCCAGCGCTCGCGGATGGAAGCCATGAATGTACGATTGAGGTTGAAAAGCCCTTGCCAGTATTCTACAAATGGCAGAGAGGGCATCTCTCTACTGCAGGTTTTAGTGGCCAGCGCGGCATCGTACTCAAGAATGCCGTTGACATCAAAGTACATGTTGTCGGATTTGTTGTGCATGGCATCGGCAATGTATGGTACACTGTATGAGGTGAGATTGGAGAAATGTGGACTTTGGTAAGGAATACTTACTAGTATCCAGCATACGACTCGCCTGCGATATACACCTTTTTCCCATGCAGATCGAAGGTGTCAATGAAACGCTTCCAAAATCCTAGGAACTGCTCCGCCACCTCTTCTTCGTTCTTTGGTGGAGAGGGTGTGGCTCTAACCGTGGAGAAGCCAGTACCTTGAGGCTGATCGATCCATACCACATCTGTAAGATTCGTCCAAGACCACGGATTTCGAACTGGTCTGAATGTGCCGCTGATCCACGAGATAGGACCGTTCTCCTGCATCAGGCCGTATAGGCTAGAGCATCCCGGTCCTCCGTTGAGCCATATCAGGACCTCATTGCTAGGCTGAGAGTGCTGTCGAGGAAAGTACCAGAAGAAGAGCTCGCTGCTATTGACATGGTTGGAAATAGGGAGACGTCCCGCATAGCTGGGCCCAATATCGAAGTCTACGTCGGGAAGTGCTGTGCCATTGACCTTGAAATCGTCCTTGTTGTAAGCTTTTGGCACACTGTTCGCGCATATCGACATGCTCATCCAGGTCAAGAGCACCACGAGACAGGTCCTGTAGCTGGCGCCCATCCCACCCGTGTCCCAGTGGAATGCGACTTGGCCGAGTGTATTGGACACGACTTGGCCGAGTGTATTGGACACGACTTGGCCGAGTGTATTGGACACGACTTGGCCGAGTGTATTGGAGACAACGATGTTGGACGTTGCATGTAAAGCAGATAATAGGGTCGTATTGTACAATTGAGTTCCACTGCCGGAGCAGGGGACAGAGAACCAGACCATGCCTTGCGCCAGAGCCAGGCAATGGCTTGGCACCGTTAATAAGACGATGTGATTGCCAGTCCATGGAATCGCAGTCATGTCCTGCTAGCAGTCAGTTGCCGAAGCTATCTCACAAGCACCGCATCGAACTAAAAGCAAACAAACACTAATCATCCTCAAGTCTTGCCATAACCTCAGAAGTCCAATTACCCGTCCTTGAGAACTGCCTGAAGATCAGGAAACTAGCCAAACTTGGAACGATACTTTCAGTATCACTTTGCAAAGCGACATGAGCGAACGAAGCACAAGCTTTCGGCCGTAGGGATATGATTATGAAATCAAGGTTCTTGGGCTCTTGTGTTCTACCTGGGTAAGTGAATGATGAACAAAGCCCCCAGGGTGCGCTAGAAAGATCAAGGTCCTTCCGTATGATCGAGACTCGAAGCCAGATGAGGAATCTAGATCTTTGTGGAGCACCGTCAGCCGGCGTAGATCAACCCTTACGCATAGTATGGAGATTTTCTTCGTTGCCAAGGGTTTGATCAACATGGATCACACCAATCCAGTAGCATTTGTTGGAATCATGCAAGCGCATTTGCCAGAGGGCGTACCGGCAGCCATGGCGCACTCGTACAGGCATGCCGTCAACGCACAAGTAGAAACGTGATCGAGGAGCCGCCCGCTGTGACAACTTCAAGGAAATGCCCCCCGAGCAAGCTACGGGAGTACAAGGATGGAATGCATCAATTTCGTCTACCAGAAGATACAGGTCCACGGAGTGACCTCCTTGCTCCCAATGAGCAGCCGTGCGAGCACAGGCTGGCCACTGCAGATCCATGAGTAAGGTTGCGAGAGCGTCGCTTGTATCGGTTTAGCTGCCTGGGGAAGTTCTTCACGCAGAGCAGCTGTACCTCCCGCCACGTTGTGTCAGCCCACAATTGGATTGCTCCAAGATCTTCTTTCGCATGCAGAAAGATCGGCGCTCATATGCATATGCAGATGTTATCTGCCTTGGCCGCTTTGCGAGCAGCGCCCGAGGTTTTCTGCTATCCCGTTCCTGCAAAGATCGTACTCCATGCACGAGCAGGAATCAATAAAGACCGAGGTAGTGTTCCGGCGGCGTGCATGCGCAAACCAGTTTGCGGCGCGTCCAGATCCTGCCCGTACTTCATAACTCATGACTTCGTGGCTTCTCGTGATCGCTCATTCCGCACCAGCGGTATACTTCTCACCAGCACTCTTGAACAAGTCCTCCTGCATCCTGCGCAGTTCTTCCTCGCTCATGCCACTCTGTTCAATCTTAGTTTGCTTTCTTTCTCTCCTTCCCATCTCCACCTTGAAGTCTCCAGCAACTCTGTTTAATTCCGGCACGTATTCCGGAAACTCGAGTTCTTCCAGCGCTTTCGTGATGTGTTCGCAAGCAATTGTTTTCTTCGCTTCTTTCTCAGCGATGTCGTTGGCTTGCGAGCTGAGCATAGTGATGAACTCGACACAGCACTCGATAAGAAGATCTCGGGTCTCCTTGGCAAAAGTCATCTGGCCAGACTCAGCGAGGGCGGGATTGGTAGATAACACTTCATTGATAATCTTCTGGACGGTGGCTTTGGGGAGGGAGAGGTCGTCGTTGCCTGGGAGTGTCAGCGCGGGTGGAAAACGTGTGGAATATACACGGTACACGTACCTCCGAACTCTTTGTCCGACATCTTGAAGTGATTGAAAGGGTTGTCTGGTCAATACTGTGAGTCGTGTCGGTCGTGGACAAACGTCAAATGGGTGAAAGCGAGCCGAGTTATACATTGTTGTTGCGGAAGTCTGGGTGGTTTGCTTCAAGCTTGCGCTTGGTTTGTGATTGGCACGGGATTCAATCTCGCTAACGGCGGGCGATGCGGCCGCTGCCAAGCACGAGCTTGGAGCTAGACCTACTCTTTCTTGCGCTGAAATCTTTCTGTGCTGCGACATTCAACTTTCGAACCACTACCACCACCACGTCAATGCGCAGCTGTCGCCGATGAAGTCACCGGTACGTACACACTATAGTACACCTCATCTCGTTTCCATGATGATCTTCGTTGTCGCCCCTATCATACCAACCCAAAAACCGTGGTGATTACACTGTGCCGCCAAAGCACTGGCTGAAAGAAACCATTCCATCAATCATCTCTTGCAGCACAACCCCCTTTGAACAAGTGCTGACTTCCTGAAGATCTAGTGATCAGGGCGATGAACTTCGGCGACGAGCAGTGAGGACTTGATGGTCAGTGAAATGCCTTGGACAATGGTAGCACCCTACTCGAACAAGCACCTCGAGGATGTGTTGCAGATCCTGGTTGTTATCGCTCCAGCAGCAGAGGCCCGACTTGAGTCGTGTGTCGATTCGTTATTGGCGATGGTATTTTCAAAGGTAAGCTACTTCATCGCCCATTGCATACAGATATTATGATGAGCAAACAAGAGTACTATCAAATACCGATCTCTCATGACGGAACAAACTTATGGTTCGATTACCTGATACTTCAATCTACTCAAGACTTCCACACCGCTACGAACGCGAGAACACATTCGCTGACTTGGAGAAGGTAGGTATAATTTCGACATCGCCTCCACGCTGCACCCTTCCGCTTTCTTTGGTAAGTCATTCACTGCATCTCCTTCGAGCCTGCACGCTCTAATGCAATGATGCAACAAAACATTCCATGCTAAACCTGAAGGTCTTCGCGACCTCCTGTTGAACAAAATGTATGCTTTTCATCTTTCAACTGATCAGCAATACCTCCTCAGCCATCTCGCAATCACATCGCAAGTGTCCTCGCTGACTGGTGTGCAGAGTTTGTGCCGTCTCGTGACAATTCACCTCTCTTTTCATCCATTGCCGACAACAGTCCCTTCGTGATTCATAGATCGTATAATTCCTCAATAGTATTTCGTCTCACTCCTGAAAGCTCTTCAACTCCTCCGCGTTCCACGTCAAAAACCTCCCACTCAATTCCCGTGGCGCATCCAAAACCAGCTTGGCCATCACATGTCCCGGCTGCTCAGGTCTCAAAAGACCACCCGTCTCCTTCAACTCTGCAAACTTTGCCGCATCTTTCGCATCCATACTCCCATGATGCTTCTCCCGAATATCCTTCTGCATATCCGTGTCCACCACACCTGGGCGAATTGCAATGCTGACAACCTTTTTCTCTTCGTTGGCCAGTGTCGCAGCCAAATGATTCAACGCCGCTTTGGCGCTCCCATAAGCTCCCCACGTGCTGTATGAGTTACTCGCGGCACCCGAGCTGGTGAACAACACGGTCCCTTCCGACGCTCGCAGCGCAGGTAATGCGGCTTTGACGATCGCAACGGCAGAGAAGAAATTGATGTTATACGCGTGCCTCCATTCTTCCGCTGTGCTATCCTCGAGCCTCTTGACCGGATCGAGAACGCCGTGATTGATGATGACTCCATCTAACCTCCCGAATCTCTCGAGTGTGAGTTTCACCGCTTGTTCCCCCACACTCAAATCTGCGAGGTCTGCGGCCAGGTAGTCGACTCGTTGGGACGAGTATTGCGATTGCAGCGCTCGGAGGGATTCTTCGGATCGCGAGACGAGGAAGAGGTTGTGGGAGGTGGGGTGGGAGAGGAGGAAGTGGGCTATACTGAGGCCGATGCCTCGGGATGCGCCGGTGAGGAGGATGGTCCGGGACATGATGGGGGCGATAGTTGTGATGTTACCGTGGGCTGCGGTGGCACGTGGAAGGATGAATTGAGTTGAGGTACATTTACTACAGTCTAGAGCAGCGGGCACGTTGGCTGGAGGCTGGTTGCCCGATCTTTGGCCGGACACGAGAAGCAAGACGTCAGGATTTCACTTACGTGCGTTGCAATGGTTACCAACTTGCTATGTTCCAAGCGTCAGAATGCTATCATTGTTGCTCGACATACTGTATTTGTCGATTCAGAGATCGTGACGCAGAAGTGCGTACTGGAGCTAGCATGTGTTGTGTCATCGGACGAATATCAAGTCCGGGGGAGGAGGAGACGGAGTTCAGGTTCTCCGCGACCCGCGCGGCGATCGGGGTGGAATGGAAGACTGTATGCATCTGCCTGATAAGGAACACGGTCGACACCTTAATGGCGGTGCCGAGGCGCATGCTTAGATCCAGAGCATCCGGCTCAGCATGAAGTCTGACGGCTTGGGCATGGTATCAGAGGGTCTTTTTGGTTCTCGAGAGGCTGCACAATCCTCACGAAGGTTGAACGTGCTGCGCTGCGGCTTGTAGGAGGCAGGCGCCATAAGTAGCCGGACGCCGCGACAGTGGCAACATGTTCCAAAACGATTTCTGTGTGAGAAGAGTGCCTCGTTAAGAAGCGCAAAATATCAAGTTCTTGGAAGTGAATCAGCGTTTCAATGGTCTACATATCAGGTATCTTCAACACGGTATCGTTCGAAGCCGGCCGAGACAAGCAAGACGACAGAACAGCCAGCCGACTTTTGTGTTCAACAGCCGCTAGCGTCCAGCCTGTTGGCGGATGCAGCGCTCTCCATATCGACTCCGGGGTCCTCGAAACCTGCAAGGTATCACTCGTCCGCCATCGTCCGCCATGCGATCACAAAACACGGCCAGAGTGCAGAGCCCCCGATTCGGTCGGGAGCAATCGATGAGCACTCTATGCGTTCGTGGAATGCGAGGCCTCGTCTACTTTCTGTCCTTTCTGCCCATCTGATATCCTCTGCATTGAACAATGCTGTGGATGCACATGTATTGAGCAGAGAGATGAGAGACCGGATGCACTGCGGCTCGTATCACGGAGCTCGTACTTTGACGAAGCCTCATAAGCACATAGCATGCTGAACAGGCATGACAATTGATCGCAAAGCAGCGAGGTGCATACCAAGTATGGGACCTGCGACGTTCATGGAGCCCGCACAGGTCCGTGCCGTTCAGACCCTTGACCAGCCGGAATAGCTCTTTTCCTTCACTCACAGTCGTGGCTCCAGAAGCGCCTTGATTGTATCACGACCTCGCTTGGCATGTCCACACCACGTCTGCTCGCTTGCAGGAGGGTGCGTAAGCCGTGACCGATGCGAGTCCCGGGGCGCGACGGGTCGAAGGCTTGAGGTTGGAAACTCCGTGTGTAGCTACCGATTGTTAGCGACAGGCAACCTCAGCACTTGAAAAAGAGGCCTGATCTCTTGGCATTTCCCTTTTGGGTGATCCCAGCGGGCACCAACGTCCTGAAATGTTGTTTCTTGGCATGCTTGATAACAATTCCCGGCGAAGCCGTCTCCCCTTTCAGAGCCTTGCTACTGAACGATGCGCTTCAACTTGGGTTCGTCAGACAGGGCATTGTCGGGGGCGGACGTCTTGAGGAAACAGGATCCACGGAAAATCATCGAGCCGAAATAGAACATCTCGACGTTTGAGGGCTGCTACAGTCGCTGCGTATAATGTTGGCCAGTCTCGCTTCGGGAGCACCAGTGCGTGATCTGAATGGGTCAACACAGCTGCTGAGCACATCAATCAAGTGGTGTGCGCAGGGTATGCGTTTCGGGTCTCTCATTCGCACGTGTGGAAGAGCAGTAACATGTTTAATAATCAAAGTTGACCGAGCACAACAGCCTGACTGGCACGTGATTTGTCGGTGGGAAGAAAGACAGAGCTCCGCTTTCGGCTGACAGATCGTATTGCATTATCCAAGGCGTATCTGGTGTAAGCATGTCACGAGCCTCTCGAAGGTCGTCTTTGTAGTGCGGTCAGCTCAACGCTGGTCTTCTACGCTGGCCGTCAACTAGGGTGAGGGAATTGGCACCATCGCGCAACAAACGTGGTAGTCGGCGTGCTGGCTTCATCAGCATGATATTATTGATCCTCGACACGTTTGAGAGAGATGCGACCAATAATCTGGTTCGGGGATGGGTACTTTGTCAGCGGAGATTAGAAATCGTCCCGAGAGATCTGCTTTGTCTTGATGGATTCGCACGTGCAAAGGCTCGGTTAGCCCTGCGGGATCACCGCGCAGGAGTCAAGCGAAGACAGGAGTTAAGGGACCGGAGGGGGGCTTTCTTCCCGCGGCACATGGCTTCCAGCACTCATTGGATCAGCAGGTGAGTAATGCTCGTGGCCGCACCTGAATGTGTGCACACGGTGTCTCTACTTGACTCATCTGGTTGGCAATAGTGTGCACCGAGCGAGGCGTTGGATATGCAATTCTATGTCGGCGCCTAGCAGGTGTATCAGACCACACGCTATACGAAACCGTGCGAGAAAGCGAGTGCTAAAAGCGCTGCCTGTCCACACTGGACCCCATGGTCGTACGAGAATGCTTGATGGGATCGCCAACGGTTTTATTGCTCACGCACTGGCGAGTGGCCGTGCCTGGCGGATCTGGAGAACGTTTCGTCCGGTTCACAGCCAGCTCGGAGGATTCTGCCCGAGAATTGGAGCCTCAGAATTGGCTGGACGAGAGCCACATCACCGCCCCCGACCAACTTTGTTTGGCGGCGGAGTTTATGTGCTCGGCCGTTGGCTGCATTCCATCCGAACGAACGAGCTCATGTCGGTCGGTACGTAGGTACATGCTCGCTCTGTCTTGCTGTGGATGGAGTTACTGGAAGCTCCGAGTCGCAGAATCGCATACCGCTTGTGCTGTTTGCCGCTTCGCACCGTAGCGAGAGCAATGGGAGCAATGCCTCGCCTGTAGCCTTGTCGAGTGATTGCTGTGCAACCAGGAAAATACGAACGCGAGCGCTTCTTCAATTCAGCTGCCTGATGTTGAGTGCTCCACAAGTTGCCGTAGCGGCCTAGCAAAGCAAGCTGTTACAGCCACACCAGGCACACGTCTGCTTCTACAGCAACGGACAATCTCTGCGGCCTGAGATGCGCAGGGAATTGCGTGGTCCCATGCAAATGCCAAATCAGCTTTCGTGGGCCTGCTTGCCAATGTCTCAGAAGGCCTCAGGTAGAGTGCCAAGGCGACGCAAGCCACAGTGAATGAATCATACTGCTTGCCCATGAGCAACTCTACGAAATGTGACGGCTGTCTCAAGTGGCAGAGAGCATTGATGACCGGTGTGAGTGCTTCATTTGCGGATGGTTCTGGCGAAGACGCGAGAACAAATCATGCCGCTCGGACAGCTCGCATAAGCACTGCCTTCTGGAGAGATCTGGTCGAGCGGTGTCTACCAGAGCAACGGAGTAATCATGCAGCCGGAAACGCGCAGCTCCGTACGGCGATTGGCCAGGCAGACGGATCCTTCTTTGTGACGTTGTGCCTAGCTCTGTCGGCCGTTACTAAACCCTAGCAATCTGAGTTTACAGGGGCCCCGGCGGTCCAAGGGCATGCGGGCGCCGGGTCTTTGTAAGGACGGAGCTTGCGGATGTACCGTGCGGATTCCAAGGCACTGGTTTGACGAGGATATATCTCTATAGTCCATCGTCCCATTCTCGTCCATTCAGCTTCACTCTGCAATATCTACTGAACAAGCACTCAAGAAGATCAATAACCGACATCGACAGCGAAGAACATCATCAACGCCTCTGCAGAACTTCGGATACCATCAACCTAGCTCGCGACCCTGTAACTTTATCGTTCGCGGGTGACTCAGGCAGAACGATTTCGCCATCACAACAACCTACTCATAGATCTGACTCACCAGATCAATATACAAGATGCCTTCCCACCTGAGGCTTCAATCCTCCTTCGAGCCATTCACGGCAGACGCTACCTACCAGACCTCGCCCACCCTGCCACCAGCCAAGAAGCAGAAGATGTCTCTCACACAAACATACTACGTTGCCTCGACGGCGAGGACCAAGCTTGGTCGTGAAGCTGGACGAGCAGACCACGACCTCCGACTACTCGTCGGACACGCCAACCTGTTGGACTCGTTGATGGTCGAGCTCGCCGATGCTGAACGGGAACAAGAGGCCTGGTTCAACCAATCCGTCAAGAAGGCCTCTCGACCCGAAGAGCCACGACACGTGAAATGGATCGATACCATTGACGAGGAGTACGAGGATGACGACGAGTCCGACCTGGAGTCCGACGACGGGTCCGACATCTACGACGAGGACGCCGAGATGTTCAACATCCCTCTCAAGAAGATCCGCTCACCACCTGTTGAGATCTCGTCCGAAGAGATCGAGGAGGATGCCGATTCCGATGACGAGTTCGACGATGAGCACGCATTGACCCGAGTGCCATCGCAACATTCTCCACCTGAGCTCACTCTCGACTCGGAATCGGATTCTGAGGACGAATCTATGCCATGCTCCCCAGAACAACCAGAGTTCGAGCTGAGCGAAAAAGACCGACAAACCATCACGACAACGGGCTTCTACTCCAAGTCACAATCGATTGAGAACCTCCTCGCGCAACAGCACCAGCAGCCCATGATCGCGGCATGCTGAGGCGGGCGCGCAGCATCGATGCACAGTCTTGTTGTTGTCCAGCGTTTTTAGCGAAGCGATTTATCACTGATGGGGGCGAGGTGGTTTTGAATGGGAACACGGCACATTGGAGCGAATCTCTCATCTCAGAAGAAGAAGCAGCAAAAAAGAGTCTCATTACACGACATGTACGGTTGGGCAGTTCTCCCTCGCAAGATGAGGAGGTAGAAGAACGCTCGGGCGGAGGATAGCAATTTAGCACATAAAATGCACAGAAAACCACACTCGAAATCTTTCTCTCTCTCTCTCTCTCTCTCTCTCTCCATTCCCTTCCCAGTCATCTCCCGTGCAACCAGAACCCTGATAACTCACCTAACCTAACCTAACCCATCCCCCGACGGGCATCCGTAGACAACGCGCGAGATGGACCTCATTTGCAGCCGAGGGAAAGGCAAAAAGTGAATCTCATCTCGTTCCGCCCGCATTCGCAAGTTTTCCAAGGCGCGGAGCAAAAGCGGATGACAGTCATTCCAATATTTTTTTTTAGCCCCCGCGAACGCGGAGAGAATGCACACAGCCAGCTGATGAGGAATGCTTGCATAATCACACAGCTCTGTTGCCCCCCCCTGGTCGGTGGATCGCAACGAAAAGGTACAGGACCTGCGGTACTAGGGCACCAGAAACTCCGATCCTTTTGCACATCAGCAGCAAGCAAGCAGCAGCAGCCACAGCTGATCAGGGTTTGAGAGGGCTCGTTCCCTCCATGGGAAACCCTGATGCGACTTTGGCCGCGAGATGTTCGCCCAGTGGTGGATTTCTCGTCATCGCCATCAGCAGCAGATACCGAGTTTCCTGTCTCTCTCATGCTCTCTCACACGTCATGCGCGTCGAATCCTGTAGGGGTTTCATCAATCTTACGATACCGTGATCTGTGTATGTGTGAGCACACGAGCCGGGGGTTGTGCAAGGCAAGCAAGCAAGCAAGCAAGCAAGCAAGCAAGGATAGTGCGCGTACTCGCTCGTTCGCATTCGCGCTTTCCCGCGCGCATAATAATCGAAGCGACCACACTTTTTGTGCGTGGTGGGCGGTGCTCGGACTTCAGAGCGCCCGTCGGGTCTTCGGCGAGCCCTATGCTGCTACTACTGTACTACTTACTGAACGCCGTCCTGCTGCATTGCACACGACTGATCCTGTGGGGCGGGCTGGTGTCGACTCACATCACTTCCTTCCATCAGGCCGCAGGGAATTTTGGATGCCCTTGCGAAGGCTTGGGCTCGTCCGAATGTGACGGTGGGGAGGGGGAAGGGATGGCTTGCCAAAACCCTCTTCTCCATCCATAATTCCAAGAAGAAGGGCGTTGCGACACGTCCAGGAACGTCCGTGGTCACTACGTCACCCGGTCGACAGATCATTACGAGGCCACCGCTGGTCGATGAGCTGGCATGCCAACAAAGGCGGGATGAGCGTCCGTCGTTTTGTTGTTTTATCTTGGAACTCTTGGCTTCACCGTGTGGGAGGATAACATCGTAAACATGAAAGAAAGAAAACGAACACGCCCATCGTCAATTCCCTTCGCCATCGACCACCGATGTCATGTCGCAGCATCGAAGCCTTCTAGACCCGTTCCCAGTGCCATGGCATGGAGGACGACGTGAAACGTTGGCCCGGGAACATCGCTGCATTGCTGGATCTGGCTGGCACGCGGGAACGTGAGCCACCATGACATCGGCAACCTGACGCCCCAGGAGTGCGTGCGGCGAAAGAAAGGAAGTGGGTTGTATGAAAGGTCTCTCTCTCCACAGCAACATCGTCGAGCAGGATGATGCTTGACCGACGACGCTGCCAACTTCGCGTGTCCACCAACCACGCGCATCATTGCCGTGAACATCGATCGACGTGAACAGCTCCTGAAACCGGGTTTGACATGTGTGAACAACGCGCTGCGAAATGCTAATAATGGTAGACGTCACTGTGTCTAATCCTGATTCTTTGGATGATGCAGTACAACCCTGTCGTTTCGTCGAAGAGAAGAAGAAGCCTGTGCAAGGGAAAAGCAACGCAACGCAACGCCACGCATCGCATCGCAAACAAGCAGCAGCCACAACGCATTATTACAAAAAGGGTATCACACTCATATCTCCTGCACCCACATCTCCATCTTGCCCATGTCAGCACGCTCCTGCGCCGCGGCGGCCTTACACATGCCAATCGCCATGTCGAGGTCGTCTTGGTCGGCCATCGTCACCAAGTCGCCGTCCTCGTCTTTGATCTTGAGCTTAAAACCGGCTTTAAATCCGAACTTGGATCGGATTTGTGCCGAGAGCTCTTCGTAGGTCACAGACGGAGAAGTCATCACGTACCGCATGTCCTCCGCATGCACTTTGATGCGCAACTTTCGGAGCTCCGGTGCACGACGCGATTGCGAGCGGTGTCTCTGGTGTGTCATCTGCTTGGGCGGAATGATTTCGAACGCGAGCGGAAGATGTGAATCGGAAGGTGACGACACCACCTCACCATCCTCATCTTCCTCCTCGATGGCGACAGGCGGACTGCGGTGAGCACTAGACCGAGAGCGCTGATGCGAGACGTCTTGCTGTTGCTGCATGACCTGCTCACTGTACGCCTCAATCGGGTCGGCCTCGATCCGCACTTCCGGAACTTCACGGTGGGCAGGTCTCTGCTCACGCTTCTTATTTTCTGTGCTTCGCCGGGACCCACCCGAATGTTCTCGCCTCATAGCAGGCCGTTCCGATTCCGACCGCTTGGGACCTAATCGTGGTCGTTCCGGCACCGTTTTCTGTTCGAAGGCTGCCACTCCCAATTCAAGTCGCAGCGGCTTGGCTTGCGGTCTGGCGGCTTGCAAGTTCGAACGCTCTGAGCTGGTACTTTCGGAAGACTTCCGTTTCCCGTGTGCAGAATCTGGTCGCTCCAGCTCCGGTGGCGGTGTCGGTGGAAACATGTTGCGGTGAATGGGCGGCTCGGACTGTTGTCTTGCGCCCCGACTCCGCAGGTCTGGTCTCACGAGGTTGAGCGCAGCGTACGAGAGCTTCTCACCAGGCCTATCGTCGATACCGGCCGCCGCGAGAGCAGCTTGCCGACGCGGATCTGAGCTTTGGTAGTCCTGCGCAGCCACCAGTCTGGCTCGTCCCAGGTAGTCTTTGGCCTTAAGGTTCTTCACCTTGGCTTCATTCGGTCTGTAGACGAGTCCGACTGGGATCGAGAAGACCGTATATCCCTCGGCCTGTTCGCGGATAGCTTCGTCGATCACATCGTGGTCCGGCACCATCTTCTCCCTCGTGGCGAAGATCAAGTCCTGCATGCCGGCATCCTTCTGCTGCAGGTAGATGTAGCACAGACCTCGGTTGAACAAGACTTCGCAAGAGTACAACTTGAACTTGAGGCCCAACTGTTCGTAGTCGATATTGTTGTTGCCTCGCAGATAGAGCAAGGTATCGTTGAAGTTCGCCAAGGCCTCCTCGAAGTCTCCCATGAGGAAATTACTCACTCCCTGCTGGAAATATGATATGGCGAGGTATTGGTCCAGTTGTACGGCACGCTGATAGCATTCCACCGCTTTCATGTGCTCGCCCAATGTCGCGTGAATGACTCCCAAGTTGAACAGGATTTTCGACGTGTCCGCAATCTGCTCGAAGCACTTGAGGGCACTGTCGAACTCATTGTTGTCGTACGCGGCCAACGCTGCGACCCACGTCTCTATCTCTTGCTTGAGCGACATGGCGAAAGGTGCGCGTCTACTGCTGGTGTTCCTGGGTTCTCAACCGCTTCAGGTCGATCTCTGCGATGACGTTTCTCTGGGAATCCCGGACTGGTTCCGTGCTGTCTCTCAGCAAGGGCTGCTGGTAGTTGCGTAATGCATCTAGGATGTGGGAAGGTTCTTTGATTTTTCCGCAGGGCAGCAGATGGACAACGAGAGAGAAGGGGGGGGGGGGGGGGGGGGTAGCCGGGGTGGGGGAGACGAGCAGGCAGGAGAGAGAGAGAGTGAAAGAAACTCACGACAGGGAGCCCGGGGCGACGATATAGAAGTAACCCATACCGTGCCCTCTCCTCTGCAGCAGGAGAGCGCGTAATGAATGGCTCCGAGGCAGTGGTGGCTGCTGTCCCTCCCTTCTGCTGGGCCAAGTCCCGCCAGGTCCTCTCATCACAGACCGACGATGCGCGCCTCAGGACGGACGGGCCACACGGAACCCGCTTGGCTCGCCCACTTCGTCCAACCCACAGGCGCTTAATCCCAACACAGGATTCGTGTGGCCACAAGCCCTCGCGACACGTGATTCGTCCGCGACACCAATGGCACGATGCGCGTGCTCGCTACCATCTGGAGCCACTGACAATTGAATGCACATGGGGGGCCCCGTCTCGTGCATACTGTACCTCCGCTTCCCACACGATTCATCGAAAGTGTTTATCTTTTCTTGTCCAACTTTGGTGTGTTGTTCACTCATGCAGGAACGGCGACACCTGTACGCCAAGTCACCGCTCTACTGCTCCATCACACCGTGTTGGTCGACTAGTCTGTGATGGGGACGCGACTTCACGCTCGTGGTTCGCAGATCGCTGCACGTGGCAGACGTCGACGAGGCTCACGACAGCTGGCGATCGCAGATAATTCTGGATCAGCCTCGCGAGCTTTCTCGCTTCACATGGGCCAGACGCCCGAGCAGAGAGGTACGTATGTTTCTGGTGTGGGATGCGCCAGAGGATTGTGAAGAATTTCGCCATGTGCTATCTCCCTTTCCGTTCTAATGCTTTCGTCAATTTCGTCCTATGCTGTACCATGTGTGGCATCGCGGACACATGCGCCGCTCGATATGACAACGCCGATGCATGCAATCTCTGCCCATAACTGATGCTCATTGCGCCCGCGCCGTGCCTCCACTACTCGTCCCATGTACATGCATCCATAGCCAGGCCGTTGGGGGTATAAAGTGTGTTTTTCAAAGATCGTGAAACCAGGTCATGCCCAGAGCAAAGACAAGAAACATTGCTGGGCCAAGACAACGCAAAGCGGCTAGTCATAGGATGCGACAAGAATTGCTCTGATACCTGGGACACAGTCAGTCGTCGAGATCGATGAAGAAGTGCCTAGCGCATCGTCAGCGACGTTCCGATGGTATGGTGGGCATGCGGAAACATCGCCGATGTCACGGCCACAGGACGTCCAGCCCTGACTGAAGAACTCACCATCGTTGCGTCTCGATCCTCCTGATCCATGTCGCCGTAATCTTCAGCCGCTCTCGCACGGTGCGGGTGCCAAGAAGTTTGTACTTCTCCTCCTCGCTGATGGGCAGGACACTGGCAAACCAGTATGGGAACAGAGCAGCATCTTCGGGCGGCTGGCCGTGGATGTCCAACACTCTTTGCTGCAACCAATTGGCACTCCTCGCTTGCATTCGTGCGATGAAGTTTTGGCCCAGGGAGTGCAATTCCTGAGTTGGCATCCGTGTGATTTGAGCCGCAATATCTGCATCCTCGGCCGGTGGCGGCAAGGATGTCTCTTCAGCTTCGATGCGCTCTTCTTCCATGAGACTGACGTCATCGAGTCGCTCCACATCGCCGACCGTGTAGCCGTCCAATGAACGATGGCTCTTCACACGGAAGCGGTACAGACCGCGGGTTTCAATGAGGCTTGTGCCGTCTGCCAGCAATTGCGCGTGAACGATGTGTAGCATCGTGCCGTATTGGTAAAAGTGAACGGTCCCCAGATCTCCTTGAGGCTCGCCGTATCGATTGTACATGAGCATGCCAAATTGTCGATTGCCTTCCAGGGCACGTCGCAACATGAGTCGATATCTTGGTTCAAAAATCCTCAGGAATGTAGGCTGATTCGGAAAGCCAAGTGTGCAGACAAACAGCGAAACATTCGCCAAGCCCTGGCTACCTCTCTCCTCTGCGGCCATAGCCTCTGCACGAGAGCTGATCACTTCGGGGCACAGCCCGTTCAGCAGGTTGACAAGCGTCTTATTGCTCGGTTGTCGGAACAGTGCCGGTGGCAGGGCAAGATCTCGTCGACATACCGGGCAGTGGAGAGAATGGTCGAGGACCCTGGCCATGCATCCGCGGCAGAGAGTATGTCCACAAAAAGTCGTGACAGGATCGAGCATGATGTTGTAGCACACCTGGCAATCGACTTCTTTCTGTGTGGCCTCAAAGAGCTCTTGGAGCACGTTGACGTCCATCGCTTTGCTGATGTCGTCATTTTCAGCAGAATCCGAGAAAGCGAGGTCTGTGCTGTAGTCCAGTTGACCTTTCGCGGCCAGGGAGTACGTAGTGACCAGTCTCCCACAACATGATTGATCGACTTTGGGCTTCTCACTCGCAGGTTGGGAGCTCACGACTTCGTCCCATCGAGCTTCGCCCCCCAGCAGCATCGGACTACTCTCTCGAACCGATCTGTGCCTGGCCACCACTTCAGCGATGGAATCCATGATCTTTGTGAGCACAACGTCGATGTTGCAGTCCGATAGTGGATGGATCAACTCGCAGTCCGCAAAGGGACATTGAATCCCATGTCGACGTCCCGGCAAGTCCGGATAGGAAATGTTTTCGCGCTCGTGGATGGCGGGCAAACAATGCCGGCACAGCGAGTTGCCACAGGGGAGAGTGACGGGGATGCGGAAAGGTCTGGAGCATTGGGTGCACTGTATCAATCGGACAAGTTGTCTCGCATCTTCATGTGCTGCTAGCGCCACTGGAGGCGCGTTCTTCTCCGACTGCAAGCCATCTTGGCTCATGAAGACGTCGGGTTTTGACGCCAGGCTGAAGGGTTGCCCTTCTGGCGATCGAAGGTATGAGGAATCCAGGGTGCCAGGTCTCGCAGGTTCATATGTGACTTGACTGTCGCCACCAGTCCCCCATGTGATGCTTCGTCGCGGATATGGTGTATGGGAGAGTCCGACGGGTGTCTGTGGTGTTGTGCGATGGATGTCCAGGGTCAGAAGGGAACGTGGTGGTACTTGTGCTGGAGATGACGTCTTCGCGGACGTGGTGCACCTCAGGCTGCGCGCAGGCAGTTGGGGCTAATTAGATACGAAAGAACTCGGCGGCGACCGAGGACAGGCTGTCCACGGTTCACGTGAAGACGAAGTGAAAGCTAGTGGCGATGCTGGATAACGGAATAGGGAGGGTCGCAAGTGCGGTGGAATGTGAGACGTCGACTTGGACTTTGGGGAGGGCGGGCAGACAGTGGTGGTCATGGAGTGCCTCTTCCAGCCCGGGGATAGTCATGCAGCATGGGCGGATAAGCAGGGATCAGCGCACGACAGCCCTTGCCGAGAGCAGCAGATGATGATGATGATGATGTACATGTATGGACGACGAGACTTTTTGGAGGAGAGACGACGCGGCGACGCGCTCCGCCGTTGCGGACAGACTCTCCTTCGCCATCGCCATCGCCATCGCCGCACCTGGAGGGGCCCTGTCGGTCGTGGGGCTCGGGCGAATCGGCAGTGATTGGTGCACATACTCACACATCGGCCTCCACGATCGAGCCCACGCCCACGCATCGACGCCGACGATATCACCATCACCGACGGCCATCGCGTCCTGACCACATGCAGCGTGAAGAACACGACCACTGTCGCGACAGATACCACACACACCCGCCCACCGGCCTCTCTTGCCTGCTTGCTGGCCTCTCTCCTACCCTCCCTCCCTCCCTCCAGTAATCCCCTCCACCTCTTCGATCGCATCGGGTACGGTACTCCCGCCTACGGTACCCACAACCATGATCCCGCCCGCGCAGAAAGCAAACAACCACAGCCCTCCCGATCTTTCTTGTCTGTGACCCAGTAGTAGTACAGTAGCAGCAGTAGTAGTGCTGCATGCTCCAGTCGATGCCACCGGTAGCCGCACATGCGAACCATCCTCAACCCGTCTCTTTAAGTGGCCCACCCCAACCGAAGATTATCTGGGCGCGCCGCCGCATGACTCCTCCCCATCCGTCCATCGACCCTGGGCCTGCTCGGCACCAAAGCAGTTCGTGCGCGAGAAAACAAAAAGAGACCATTATTGCCACCTTGGGGATGGATACAGCCGCATATGCCGGAAAGGGTTCGAGATTTACCGCCAAAACACCACGCCGCTTTTTCCCCCTTTTTGCCAGCTCCGCAATTGTTCGGTTCCTGCTTAGGTCTGGACACGCCAAGCGAGGCATGAACCACTTCGCACGCAGTGGGAGAATGCAGCAGACTTTCGTGCGGCTGAAGGGTATGCACTCACACGTCCGTCTCTTGATGTCGAGCTTGTCATGTCACGCGTCAACGGTGATGACCTTTCTCCGACCAATCTTTCCGACTAGGGTGAAACGTGGATGGAATGCTCAGATATACAAGCTTCCATGTAAATATAGCCCCCCATCTCACGCGTGCAGCCAGAGCTCCACAGTATATACAGACAGTCCGAAAGTCAAATCGTGCCAGATGACCTTCAATCGCTCACATCCTGCCCGTGGAGAATGCATCCATCCTATAACTTCGCCCCCTTTTGCCAGACCGGCCCGCTCAAGCTATCGTACACATTATAACTCAGCACGTCACTCGGTACACTCGTCGTGTGCATGCCCAGCGCCCTCGTGTCCACCATACTCGGCTCCAAATCGCTGACCTTGCTCGCCCCGATCAGCCTCATGTTCATCTCCATCTCATCCTTCAGTAACTGCATGGCGCGATCCACGCCTGGCAGACCGTAGGCGCTCATCGCATACAGGAACGGTCGTCCGATGCCGACGCCCTTGGCTCCCAGACAGATGGCCTTGATGATATCGCTGGCGCGACGGATGCCGCCGTCGATGTAGACTTCCAGCTTGTCCTCGAGACCGTGGCGGCGGAGCTCGGGCATGACTTCGGCCAGGATCTCGACGCCCGATCGCGCGGTGTCGAGCTGTCGACCCCCGTGGTTGGAGAGGACGACGCCGTGCACGCCGTAGGAGACGGCCTTCATCACATCCTCCACCCTCTGCACGCCTTTCAGAATGATCGGCATTTTCGTGATGCTCAAGAACCAAGGGATGTCTTCCCAACACAGCGCCGGGTCGATGAAGGAACTGATCGCGCGCGCCGCACCTTGGCTCCGATCCACGTTGTCGCCCCCCGTGTTCTGGACGTTGGATCCCGTGTCGTCGAATTTCGACCTCATGTCTTTCTCTCGTCTGCCTAACTGCGGAGCGTCAACCGTGATGAAAAGCCCTTTACATCCTCTCGCTTCCGCGTGCTGCACGATTCTCTTCGTGATCTCGCGGTTCTTGTTCACGTACAGCTGCAGCCATTGAACTTGATCGCCTTCTTTCGCGTCGACGATTTCGTCGAAGGAGCAAGACGCCAGGGTCGGGATCATTTGGATGACGTTGTGGAGCTTTGCGCCGCGGGTCAGGACGACTTCGCCTTCGGGGTTCCCCAGCTTGCCGAGAGCAGTCGCGGTGACGTAGAAAGGGATTGAGACTGGGGTGCCGAGCATGGTGGTGGAGAGGTCGACGGATTCGACGTTGACGAGCACTTTGGGCCGGAACCAGATCTTGTGGAAGGCGGAGTGGTTCTCTCGCATGGTCTAGACCGGAAACCGTCAATGAGACTGGACAGGAGAAAGATATTGGATATGGCGTGAAGACTTACAATCTCATCGTCGGCGCCACTTGAGTAGTATGCCCAAGCTGTCTTTTTCATGACTCTTCGTGCGACGGCTTCGAAGTCCATGAGGTTGTAGCACTGTTCCAGGATAGGCATGTGCTTGATGCGCTCTTGTCTTTCGATCTCGCCGGGCTCTTCTTGCTTCTCTTCCTTCTCGACCGTCTGCATGTTGACTTCGCCCAAATGCTTGCTCTTGTCTAGGTATTTGTCTAATGTGTCTGGAGGGTGGATCGGCTCGTATTCTTCGGTGGCGTCCTTTCCGGCATACTTGAGGATGATCTTGGGCCCGCCTGGGTGTTCGGGCAAGACTGAATTGTTGTGAGCATCGAGACAGAAATGTATAGAAGGTGTCGACTAACATTCTGTGACGTCGTATGCCTTGCCATGTATGATGACCCAGCAAGATTCTCGACTATTGTGCTTCGCGATCTCTTCTCCAGTGAGCTTCTCGCTCTGCGGCTGCTTGCTCGTCTCGTGATTCATGATAATGCTGTTCGCTCTAGTAATTTAGGTCGAGGAGATGAAACAAAAGCTTAAGCACGAGAAAGTGTGCAAGAATATCTCTTCGAGACGGAGATGTACCGGTTCAACTGATATTCAACCCACCTTGATTGGCCACCCCATGTTGTCGAGCCACTCAATGGCGTAGCGTGTACCTATCCAGCCTCATCGTCCGCGGCAATAAAGGCCTTCCTCTTCCCCGAGTACCCCACAAGTATGCAAAGGCGGCAGGTCCAACGAGCCACACAGGTGTCGCCAGAAGGAAAAGTTAGTTTCACGTGACCCGTGTCGGTGCAGGGTCGGGTATTGCGGCGTAGAAACGGCCTGGGGTTCTGACAAACGCAGCGAAATCTAAGATCTTCTCTGTACTCTGTTGCTAAGAGACACGTACGATCGTCGAGACATCCGCAGCAGCCGCTGGTCTTGTCAAACCCGTATCATGAATTGTGAAGATGGAGAGACGTTCGGACAGAGCATTCATAAACCTGCTTTGCATCAGCGAACCTCAAAGATCTCAAGTTGACTGCCCACGCGGACTTTGGATGCAGGTGGAGCATAGGGTAGCATTGGCTACCTGAGGAAAATCTATATTGGATTCCACTGCAAGATGGGACTCGTGGCTGTGCGACTCGCATTCGCCGGGGCCGGGTCCTCTGATCTGACAGAGTTCACCTTGTGCTCGGTGCATTGAAGAATAGCCATCTGGTCCAGCACATATCGCTGGCGCTTGGCTTGCAGGATGCATCCAAGATAGGAGATATCAAAGCCGCTAGCCTTCCTCATGGTCGCCACGACTTTGTACTCCGACAGGGTGGGTTGGAGTGGTCCTCGTCAGTTGCGCCGCGGTAACGGCGGGCCTCGATTGGAATCGCTTGTCGGCCGGCGATGGTGTCCCTTGGAGCGATGTCCAGAGCATTGCGTGGTCCCTCTCTCATCTCTTCTTCTTGCTCGGGACCTTGGTGAAGCCATCCTCATCGACTTCCGGTATAGGCTTGTCTTTCGGCTGAACACGCGCCTGAATCAGCTGAGGTGCCTCGTCTGTATCCTCACCATCTTCCATTCCGTCCCAATATTCGTCATCACCAACCTCCTGGTTGGTCTCCTGCACCACGATCTTATCATGCTTCTTGCTCCCTCTGCTCTCCCATCTTTGCTTGACCTCATTCGCAGCAGCTGTGCTCAAACTCTCCAACATGGCTTTTCGGACTTTCAGTATTGTGCTTGCGACTTCCACTTCGGACTCGTCCTCAATGTTGCAGTCGAACTCGTCTTGCATGACTTGGAGAAGGAACAGTTCCAGGTCCTCCTGCATGTCCGCAAAAGTGATGACAGTGCCTGGAGGTGGGTTCACATACTGCTGCTGGTTCAGAAACTCGGAGACTGCTCCCGCGAACCAGTCGCGCTTGTCTGAAGAATTCTCGCCTCCCCACCCATTTTCGACGGCGATGCATAAAGGCTGCCACAGATCGAGTAGATACCATATGGAGTCATCGAAGGCAGCGATGAGTTGTGCTTCCGTCGCTCTTGTAGGTCCATTGGTAGGTTGAGCGGGCACGGGGCCGCTGGGCGCTGTTGCGGCCATTTCTGCGTTGTATTTTTGATAGCCCACCTGGTGGCTTGAACTGGTATGAGCGTTGGCGTCTGGCCCGAGTTTCGCGAATCGCGCAACTTTGGGGAGATGCGAGAGCGTTTACACAGCGACGTTTGGAGGAGCAGAAGCAGTGAGAGAGAGCTGGTTGAGAGACGGGCGATATGCGCTGGAATTATGAGAGAGTAGTCATGTACAGTTGTGGTGGTGGTGATCGCGATATGAATGCATTGCCCTCGCCCAAAAATTGTCGTCAACGTGATGCCAAGGGCCAGGCACCACACGCCCACCTCCTATTCGTGCATCTCCAGAGCGCGTCCGAGAGCAGCGAAGTCGCCGACAGACGTGCATGAAATGACGCGCCTGTGCATTGGCGGACGAAGGGGCGTGTGAGACAATAATAAGAATAAATAGCACGAATACCGTACCGTACGTGAACAGCGAACGACCACCGCGGTCTGGTCTGCTGCACACCCGCGCTGCACATCGCTCTCCCGTACTAGAAATACACTACGGTTCTGCAGTGCAGCTCGAGTCTTCGTATTCTCCGAGTCGGCTGCTGTGGCTCTAGCGGCCGTTTCTGCGTTAGAGCCCACCGTCTCAGGGACAATCAACAACCTTCGTCGCTGACTCGTTGGGAGGCGGAACGTGGATCACAGAACTTGTCCCTCTGGCCCTCTTGCTTGCCTGCGTTGTGATCATTCCTGACATGTCTTTGCCTGAACCGATCGATCCCCGACGAATGCGAGCACAATGATGGAATAGGGAGGCATCGACAGTTGGATAGAAGCGAAGCAGACGGACAGCTCCCTTTCCGTGAACACCCATTGCCCACCGCCACGGCATCCTCGAGCTCCCTCCGACCGCCTCGGGGCAGCACTCGCGCCGACATCCCCCCCGGAAGATGCCCTTCAACACCTTCACAGTCGCATCCGCCGTCACGCCCTCGGTCATCGAGACCTACTTCTCCCACTACCTCAATCGGAAACCGCTCAAGCAAAAGCCGACCGCTCACATCTCCTACCACGAAGGCCTAAAACTCATCCGGCAATTCCTCGAGTATAGTGCGAAGCACAGCATTGAGGACTTGCAGGCCTTCACCGCGCAGTGGGTGCCCGTGCCGACCTGGGTGCGCACGCAGGATGTGGAGGTGCCGCCCCAGTTCCTCACCCGAAGTGCCAATGTGTTGCGCAAGCAGCTCGGCAGCCATGGCATTGAGAGGGTGGGAGGGGAGAAGTGGTGGCAGTGGCGGCGACCGGAGAGTCCCCTGCATGCCGAGTGGATCGAGATGAAGAAGGACCACAACGAGCGGAAACGAACGGGCGTCAAATGCGATCGCGTCATCCTCTATGTGCACGGCGGAGCGTATTACTTTGGATCTGTCGACGAGCACCGCTATCAAATGCAACGCCATGCTCGCAAGCTCAAGGCGCGCGTGCTCGCCCCACGATACCGACTGGCGCCGCAATTCCCCTTCCCTTGTGGCCTGCACGACTGCATTGCCACTTATTTCTACCTGCTGGAGCACTTTGACCCCAACCAAGTCTTGATTGCGGGAGACAGTGCGGGAGGTGGCATGGTCCTGGCGATACTGGTGACACTGCGAGACCAAGGCTGCCCTCTCCCCGCAGGCACAATTCTACTGTCCCCCTGGGTGGATCTGACCCATTCATTCCCCAGCACCTCTGGCGATGGCCTGGGAGACTACATCCCACCCTTTGGTTTCCACCATAAGCCAAGCCTGGCGTGGCCACCACCTCCGGTCAGCGACGATGCCCCGGTGAAGGCCGAGAGGAAGTTCACGCAGCCTGTGGAGCAGCCCTTCGATGTGATTGAGCTACCAGCCGACATGGAGTCAATCACTGTCAGCGCAAAACCAAGCAGGGACAATCTTCGGGACATGGCAGAGAAGGAGATCAACAAAGCGGAGCCGAACCCCAGCATACCGGGAACTTCCCAGCGTTTGGAGATTTCCATCGATGACAAGCTCGTCATTATACGAGAGCAGATCCAGATGTACGCGAAAAACGATCTCCTGGCGCACCCGTTGGTTTCGGCAGTGCAGCAGCCTTCTCTAGGAGGCTTACCTCCAATGCTGATACAGGTGGGAGGTGCTGAGCTTCTGCGTGACGAACAGATCTATCTGGCACACAAGGCCGCAGATCCAACAGCATACCCACCTAGCGACATCGTCCTGGATACGCACGATCCCAGTCGAACCATTCTAAATCTCTACCCACCCACAGACGTCCAATTGCAAGTGTGGGAAGACCTCTGCCATGTACCGCATACGCTCTCCTTCACACGGCCGGCCAAATACATGTACCGATCGGTGGCTCAATTCGGTGCCTGGGCTCTGGCTCGAGCGCAGCACAAATCCATCGAGATTTTGGACGATGATGCCGTGTCTGTGATTAGCGAAGGCGAGGGCTTGGACGACTTCAAGAACGAGAAAGGTGATGCCGGATCATTCGGTAGTATTGGTGATGACGGTGTCTCCTCGTCACAATTCAAGCTGACGTCCGTTGGCGCCGTGGGCAAAGCAGGCGACGACCTGCCTCCCTTCAAAGACCACATGATCCGGCAACGAGTCAATCGACACGGAACCATTTTCCCGCTCCCACGACGCTCAGATATTCAGTGCCTCCAGCTAGATCCAAACACAATTGGAGCCATCAAGCCTGGTCCGGTCCGAAAATGGCTTGCTAAGAGAGCCGAGAACGAGCAGAAGTTCGCCAGCGAATACAAGAAGGTTATCAAGAAGAAGACTAAGGAGCAGAAGGATTGGGACAAGCTGGAGCCAGGCGAGAACCCTCCACCCACAGCTTTGGTGAACAGACGGAAGGCTGGCATTGCGCCGGAGCAGAAGAAGAAAGGAAAGTCGTGGGGTCTGGCGATGTGGAGCGGTTGGGGCAGTTCCCATGACGAAAGCACGATCCACCGCGAGCAGAGAGTATGTGAAGAAAGAGAAAAGGAGGAGCGCGGTGGAGACGAGGCAAATGATATACTGGCAGCCGCTGGGCTCGCAAGGGCAGACACAAGCAGTACACGGACTCCCAGGAATCAGTCGGTCACGAACAGCAATAGAGCAGCATCACCAGCTACCCTCGCTGTCCCTGGGCACGAGATGGATGCTGAGACCAAGAACGCTCGAAGGCGCTCGAGCGCGAGCGTCCTCTCGACACCCTGGAGCAGGAAAGATCGTGACGACCCATCGAGACCAAGGAGCTCTTATCGTCAGATCCAGGACGCTGGACAAGCCTCGACGGACAGGAACTCGGCAGTCTCACCCATCTTACCACCGGGCGTCGACCCTCCGGCCGTTGTGGGACGCAGCAGAGGCTTCTTCGATCTGAGTCGCCGTTCAAGCACTGCCTCTGGAAAGGTGGCTAGTGCAAGACCAATGAGCACGGTAGGAGCAGTCCCGTCCAACAAACATGAATCTCAACCCCCGAGCTCTCCGACCGTGACAGCGCCCGACGCCGACAAAGCATCTGCGGTGCCAACCATTGCAGAGACCTCAAGAGGGAAGGACGTAGTAAGAGTTCCTGGCAGTGAGAACACATACCTCAATCCCGAGAACAGCAGGCCGCACAATGGAACTGTGGCATACCCGTTCAAGCTCAAGAGCCCTGGCACAACTGCACGAAATAGGCGATCGCCCAGTCCAAACGCCTCTACGATGACTTTAGAATCAGTCGATGGTGGCAGCGATGCTCGGTCGACTAGAAGTTCAGAGTCGTCCAGGAGGAAAGCTGCACGGATATTCGGAGTCTCTCCAGTCGAGCTTCCCAGCGTACCGGCAGGTTCATCAACAGCTAGCGTCATGCATCGTGCAAAGCAGGATTCGGGCTCCACAGTAGCCCCGGGCGAGCATCAACCAGGGTCTGAAACCGATATGGTTCCGACACTGGAAGTCTCACAAGCTACTCTCCATGAAACTGGTAATGTGCAAGGCGGGAATTCTCTTTCCACCTCATCGCGTCCTGTGTCGATGATTCCTGATAGTACTCTTCTCTCCCACTTCAGAAATCAAGGAGACGGTACACTCAGTCCTATCAGTCCATTGGAGCAGCAGTACGACCCATTACCGGCAACAAGCACAACCAACAGTACAAAGCACCGACAGGGCAGAGTCGAGTACCGCGATTCGAGATTAGGTCAGCTTGGTGCAGACGGCATGCCGACACAAGCCTTTCCAGAGACGGGAAGCGTCCCACGTTCAACTCCGTTCAAGATTCGCAATCCGGTGCAAGAGAATCGAGCTTCAGCGGAAGTGCCAGGACAACCGTCGGTCGAGCCTAGTCCTGTTGTCGAACCTCCCAGAGCTTTGCCATTCAAAATGAGGCACGTCGTATATGATCCGAGAATTGCACCTGTGGGCAGCAAGCCTTCGGGACCTGATGCGGCGGCGGCTGCTTCGGCTGCGGCTAATGGCACAAGTAAGAGCGAGATTTCATCCCCTGCATCTGACCCTCAAGCACCAGGCACGGCATTGACGTCGTCTACTGCTACGCCCGCCGCTGTGGTTGCTGCTCAGCATGCCGCTGCCAGATCTGTTTCAACGAACTCCACTGCTTCGCCAATCGATGATGAAAAGGAAGTGGTCAACTTCTCTCATGCGCATAAAACTAATCATGACTCTGCGCAGACGAGCAGCAATATAAGTCAGCAAACGATAACTACGTCTTCACGCCCCGTGCCGATAAGGCTGAGCTCCAATGGTCCCCCCACTCCTCCGCCGAAAGACTCCCCCAAACTCGAGAGGGAGGCCGACAACGCTTCACTCATAAATCCGGTCCGAGGAACATCTCGGAACAATCTGAGACAGAGCGACGTCGACACCGGCAATGTCGACAGTAGCACGCCCTCGAACGGGAAGAGGAAGCCCGTCACAGTGCCTAAGAGCAAATTCTCCAAGAACAGTGGGAACCCGGGCAGCTACGTGAACACATCAGTTGCCCCAAGCGTGGTAGCCGCGGCTACAGCTGGTTCGAAGAAGAGAGCTGCACAACATGACGAGACGTCCAGGAGTTCGGACCCTATCCCCGACAGCAATGCCTCCGCTGCGGCCATCACCGCCGCGTCTACGACAATCGGCCTCCGTCCTGAATCTGGGGTTCTTCCCATGAGCAAATTCGCACCTGCCGCCGCCGCTACTGCCCATAGCTCAACAGAGAGGTTCCAAATCGATTCTCCAGCACCTGCGATAGGTAACCTCAGCTTTGAGAGATCGCCTGTCTCCGACGGTGAATTCGCCGAAGGCAAGAAAAGCAGTAACAGCTCACCACGGCCTCCTCTCGAAACATTTCTTACCGCCCAAGAAACTTTGGATTTGGGGAATCAAGAACGACAGAAATTCTAATGAAACGTAATGGCCCCAGGGTGGACATGCTTGTAACTGATTTGTTCTCGCGCTGTATGTTGCTGGCGATAGATGCGGGATCGCTTGCTGTATGCCCAGCTTCTTTCCTGTGAAACAGTCCGAGCATTTGTGTACATGCAATCTATACCAGCATCGTACATCCGAAGCGTTTGGCAGAGCCTCGGGTGACATGAGAGAGGTATATTCTAAACACCTAGATCACGACGAACGTAATCGAAGGAGGGCACGGAAAGGAACCAGTTCCGACTGATACAAATTTGACAAGCCTTTTTATTGCTCCTTTTCAACCAGAAACCTAAACTCGTGATTTTGCAAACCCAACCACCAACTTCCCACAAACTCCCGTCTCCTCGGACCGGGAAGCTGAACGCCCTCGGAATCTTTCTGACTCGTTCCCCGTCTCATCTTCTCCCCGGGCTCCTGTGCTGAAGATCGCAAACACATGGCGTGACAAGGATGCACGCTCCCTTAAATCACGCGTGGAGATTGACGCTGCCTCGATTGGCGATCGCGGGTGCTCGTGACGAGTGCCAGCAAGAGAAGCCACATTGGTGGCTTCGTTACTGTTTTGCCTCGTGCCTGCGGTGATCTCCTGAAGGGGCACGTCATGAAACGTTACATGATGAGAAGGTCGTGCCAGTCCGCCGACGTTTGTGCGGAAGCTATACAGGTGTGATGATATGTTACATGCCTCGGTCACCACAGGTGAAGTTTTTGGTTTGTACACCTCCTAAGCTAGGTCCACCTCCTCCGCCACGTTACCTTTGGGTTTCCGCGCATAAAGGTCGACAATGGCGTGGAACATGTCTCTGACGGGCGGCATGGCGAAACTTGGGCCCACGTCGAAAATGCTGGCCAATTGCTCGGGTCGGACGACGGGTCTGTCGTCTTCGGTATCGCCAAGGGTGAGTTGAGCCGTGGCGGATTGCATTTCGACATCGTCGTCGTCGTTGTCGTCGTCATCGTCGATCTTGGCCAGGGTGAGGGTGGAGGTCGAGGACGTGTCTTCCTCTGTGGTAGCAATTTCGACTCCGCTGGCGTCAAGCGCTCGGGATAAACGGAGATTCCCGGAAGTTGGCACCGTGCTGGAAAGTGAGCGGATCGTGCCGTCTTCGAACAACACCGTGTAACCTCTTGTTCCATTGCCAGTAAGTAGAGCACTGGGTGCACACTCGAGATCAGCCTCGAATAGTATGTTGGGGTTCTTGGGGCTGTAAATAGCGATGTGTGGGATGATCTCCGCGTCTTCCTCGCTGGGTACAGTAGACACTACCGCAAAAGTCTGATCTGTTTGGTTGATGGCTAGCTTGGCATCTTGCTGATCTTCTTCTTTGCCTTGCAACATAACGGTGTAGTGGTGGCTGTCATCTACGAGATTCCAGACACGAAGAGAGCCGAATGTCAAAATGATGAGAAAGCGATCTAAAAACCCAAGATCTTTCACCTCTTGGTCCGAAGGCATGATGCCAGACTTCGTGGCAGTCACGGATCCAGTGGTAGGGTTTATGAAGTGAACAAGAGGCTGCATTGGCTCGTCGGTGGTCGTGGTGCTGCAAGCAATCATCGAACCATCTGGAGAGAAAGCCAACGCAGCATCCATGACCGACAGACTTCTTTCTGGTGAAGAGACGACAGCTGTGGCTTGCTCTTTCTGCGAATCATCCTCGAGCTCGTCCGAAACCTCAATGGCAGAATCGGCCTGGTCGTCGTCCACTTCTGCAGTGACTGGAAGCGGAACCGTCCTCCTGCACACCCATTCGACGAAGTCTGAGCCGTCCTCTTCTTTCACAGGCACACCGTTCTTGACTCTGATTTTTGGCTTCCAGAGCTTGACAGCTCCGTCCTGACCGACGGTGGCGAAGCCATTGCAGGAAGGATCGGACTTCAATTGAAGTATGCTTCCCGCCCCAGCACCAAGATCAGCATTAGCAGCGCGATCATGCGGGCCATCTGCTCTTGTGCTCAATGTCCAAATGCCCTGAGCCACATCCCATCGCCAGAATTTCAGGTACACCTCACGCCGTCTCTGTTGCTGTTCCTTCAACTCCAAGACGTCAACGGGACCCAGCCCAGTTGTCTTTGCCGCAGCATGTTCAAGGTCACTGCCAGGCACGATCCATTCGTCCACAGTTGCGAGCCATTTCCCGTCAGCGCTGACGGCAATGTACGACACGTCAGGGGGAAGGATTGGCGTGCCTCCTGGTCCGGTGTTGAAATCGGTGACGTTGTTCCGAGACAGGGCCTGTCGGCTGATATGGCGAGCGTTCCGTATATCGAACGTCTGTAGGAATGGTCGAGTGCTGGTGTCTCTCGGCGTCTTGGGCTGCGTGGCAGGAACTGTGAGCAGCAACTGAGTAGGATCATTAGGATGCAACAATGCAGCTGTCGCAGGTATCTCTACACCATAGAGTTGGCTAGTCTCGGTCCGCACTGGGAGCTGCAAGCCAGCGAAGTTTGCCACGGGCTTCAACTCGGATGTGCTCAGCACCATGATGGAGTTGTCGCCCATCTGCAAGGCATAGCGAGTCCCATCATGTGAAACGACAACACGCTCCACCTCGGCAGTCAGATGGGGCAGAAATTGCTTGTGGGCCGTCTCAAGCTGCCAAAGCACCAGCACTGACTCCTTGCCTCCTGATATAAGGTAATTACCATCGCGCGAGAACTTGACGGTCGAGACAGCCTCACGATGCCAATGTAATATTCGAGGTGTAGGCAAGCTAGCCTGTGAGGGAGTGCCGAAAAGAGAGGCCATGTCCGAATAGAGGGCTATCTTGCCATCGGTGTTCCCGATTGCGAGCACCAGCTCTGGTGGAAGAGACTTGCCTTTCTTGGAGGTCTGCGAGATTGCTCTCGCATCGACGCATTTGGGTGGAATTGTCAAAGGCATCTCAATCCAGACGTAACTATCCGATTGCTCTTTCCTTCTGCCGAGAAGGAGGACAGTCGTGCCGAAGCAGACAATGAAGGACGCGTGTTGCAGCACCTGGATGCTCCTTAGTTGACGATACGTCGAGTATAACAATCTGCGTCCGCCGCTGACATTGTAGCTTCCCTGGGCGTAGGAAATGTGGAAGGATTCAGGTGTGCCATTAGCAAGCTGTACCGTTGTGCTGGCGACGACCAATTCCTGGCCGGGGTATGTAGATTCGGTGGTCTCGCCTGTAGTCCAATTCCAATGGACCTTGGCGCCGTTGTCATACGCGACGTCCACATGGTCAGGATATCGCGCACTGAGCGCGAAGCACTGGACAGCGCGGCCATCGGGGACGATGTGTGTACGAGAAGTCAAGGAGCTGTCCACATGAAGCAGCTGCACCTCTCGGATGGTTGCCGCGATAAGACACTCATCACCATTCTCATCCCTGACGAAGATGGGGTCATGTTCAAGGAATCGTCCTGCCGATGGCGGAGATAGCCACCAGCCATGCTCGTTCGGTGCACTCAGCTGCTCATCCTCTCTCAAGCCCGCATGGACTTCCCGTTCAGCTTTCCGCCTGGCCTTCTTCTCGCGTGATCGCTGCTTCCTCTCTTCCTTGGATTGGACTCTCGTCAGTGCAGCGGTGTCGTGGTCTTCCTGCTTTGGCTCTGACTTACTCATGAGCCCCGAGGTGAGAGTCCCTCTGTCGTCTTTCTTCGCCTTCTTCGACGTGGATGCAGGGGTTCCATTCTGAGCTCCGGCTCCAGCTGGGATCTCTGCCTTTATGTTCGCTTCTGACTTCACCTCCTTCTCAGCAGACGCGGTAAAGCGCTGCTTTGGCGTTGTAGATTTCGCTTTTGGTGTCTTGGCAGGTGTGTTTTCGCCCTCGCTCGTTCTCGAATGCTTTGGCACCTTCTTTGCGGACGGAGTCTGTGAAGTAGTAGATCCTGCGTCCACTTCCTTCAAGCTGTCGCGTCTGGAAACCTGGACTTGCGGACTCGCATTGCCTCTCTCATTCGCTTTCTTGGCCGAACCAGCTTGCGACTGCTTCAGTCTTTTCGGTGTGTTCTCAACCTCCTCCTCCGGCTTTCTCTTTCTCTCCTCATCTCTCGCCATCCCTCTCATCGTCGGCAAGATTTCACATGCAATTGTCCAAAAGGAATTGGTGAATGCTCGGTCCGGTCGTGCTTGCCAGAAAGCTCTAAAACTTTCGACTGGGCTCGTGCGTCGAACTAGGCTGTCTGTCGGGATCTGCAGGGCCAGCGGCTTCCTAGCGAGGAGTCGCGAGATTCTTTGTAGGCCAACCTCGACTTTGCGACAGAGACAACAACCACTGTTGCACCCCATCTGCCGCCTCGTCCACCGCCTCAACACTTCTCCCGCCGTCGAGATGATCATTCCAATCCGCTGCTTTTCCTGCGGCAAGGTACGGAAACGCTGCGTCCATATACAGCGCTAGGGTATTGACATGTCATTGTGCCCAGGTCATCGCTGACCTCTACGAGCGCTACGTCGAGCTGATTGGAACTGTGCAAGAGAATGGAGACACCGTATCAGACGGGTACGTCACACAAGATAATCGAGCCCTGGTTTGGGGGCTGCACGGGAACGAAAGCGCGACAGGCCAGACGCAGAGCATATGAGGGCTACGGAACGAATAAAGGCACTGACAATTCTGCCACAGTGACGCGATGGATCAACTGGGTTTGAATCGATACTGCTGCCGAAGAATGATGTTGACTCATGTGGACTTGATTGAGAAGCTACTTCGGTATGCTTCCTGCGTGGGCCTTGTCACTGGAATTCTGACTGATGAATGTCGACAGGTACAATCCGGCAGAGCGCGACATCATCAAGCAAGGCCAACGGTAGAGAAATATCGGCCAAGGGAGCATGCAACATCACGAAGATTTCAGCGAGGTGTTTTGGCGCTTTCTTCTCGATCGGAAAGCAGAAAAGACTGTCCGAGTGAAAGGCTTCACCGTATGACTCTCCTAAAGAGGCCTTTTCATCACGGCAAGACGAAATCGGCCGAGAAAACGTGCGCCTGAGTGCCTTATCCCAAGCCGCGCACTCCGATCAACTGCGTTCGTGGAAAGACACGCGAGTGATCTACTTACGAGAGTAGCCCGATTTACTGCCGTAGCCGTAGTCGTCTACATGTCCTAGTTAGAGCCCGTTCTTTCTCTTTGGTAGCGATGCGTGCAGCCTCTAGGTTGTTGTGTATGCTGGGGCTGATGGAAACCGCTGCACAAAGAGCTCAATACGCCAGGAAAGACGACACGAGTGTGAAAAGTCCCATCCACATGTCGACAAGGCAATCTCACTCCATTCGTGAGTCAAGGACCGGGAATCTTGAGAGAGCTACCTAGCATCGTGAGCAGCTGGCCTCTTCACAATGACAATCTCCTCTCCATCACCATTCCAAGTTCTCCCCTCTTTCTCCTCTCAACCAAAGTAACGCTCAAAAGCAGGAACACAGGCCGAGCATCAGAAAACCCAGACACATGCATATTTTCCAGGTCACATTCCAGTAGGCCCACGCTCGCGTTTGCAAAATTCCACAATCAGCTATGTGGCTAAGCATTCTTCGAACGCGATGGTAGTCTCTGTCTCATGACCATTGCTGAAGATCTCGATGAGGGATGGTATGTCGATGCTGGAACCGTTAATGGGAGGGCGGCTGCCGAGCAAACCTTTTACTACTAAACGACGTCATCGGACACGTTGCTGATGGAACAGGATGTGGTTGGACTGGGATGTCACCACCGTTAGAGACTGTATTAGTCGCGGATCCACATAGCAGTGGCTTTTGTATCGGTCGGGAGCACGAGAACTTGACGACTGATTTTGTATTGCAGGGGAGACGTTGCGTCGACTTCGCGATAGAACGGGAGGTGATGGCGATGGTGTTCCTAAATCGAACTGTTGGGAAAAGTTAAGCCAATGCGAAGGTCCGAATATAGTACAAGGTAGTCACCCGTTCAAGATAGGTGGCCATGCAGCCTATAGCGTCAGAATATTAGCCGCTCCCACACAGGCAAGCAAAAGCAGAAGCGCTCCCTACCTGGACTGATGCGAAACATGGCATGTGTAGTACTGCGCAAAGTGGTTGATTCGTTGCAGTCTAGCAGTACTGATGGTGGACGTGTTACGAGCAGTCATCGGAGATCCGGGCAAGCTCGACGCATTAATGGCAGGCTTGCAACTAGAAGTCATAAACCGCAAGTAGAAGATCGATGGAATGTTGTTAAATTTCGTACAGTCGGTTGTCCTTGGCCGACCTACATTCAAAGGACATTCCACGGTCCACCCAGAGCTGCTCAGGTCTGATACTTTGTAGACCGTCCATGCGATTGTTTGAGTGGTCAGAAGACAGTTGTCAGAACACTGAAGACGTGCCCTTCGCTGTCACGTTTGCCTCATCTCCCGATAGCTGAGATTGCGAATCTGGAGTCTTTGGTAGATGATGGTGAAATGAGGCTTCCTCGATTGTTCCTGCAATCAATCCATTTGTCTCATGGCGGCAACGAGAGAGACCTCGCGGTTACGCTTTCTATACCTGTGAGAGATTCGTCGTGCACCGTCGAGATTACATGCTCGTTCACGAGTCTTGAGACGAATGTAGCCATGTCACTAAAACGAGTATTTCATTTCGATGTCGTGTCTTCACAGACGGTAGAAGTGATTGTAGGAGACGCGTGAAGTTGGACCACGCAAGGCAGACAGCGGGCCATCCCGCAACATCCCTCGAATCGCTTGCTTGTTAATGTACCTCACTCTCTCCTGCACACAACGATGTTTTCACGACACAAGCACGACCAGGCCTGGCGACGGCCACTACACCATCGAGACTATGTCGTCCTCTGCGCAGCGGGCACTGGAGTACCTCGAGCAGCTGCCAGGGACGACCTTTACCAAGCTGTATCAACAGCCCAGTACCGCGCTGGCAATCTTCCGGCGCATGCTACCTCACATGGCTAAGACGCTCGTTATGGCCATGCTGTATCTTCCGACACCCTTCACCGTGGCAGACTTGGAGACATGGGTCAAGCCTGATGCCGACAGTATACAAGTCAAGGAGCGCGCTTTATCCATACTGTCGAGGCTGCGAATCTTGTTCGATGATACGTACGAAGGAGGACCAGCATTGAGAATGAATCCATCATTCGGCAAGAGTCTGAGGCAGGCATTGACTGGCGGTGGCAATCATAGGAGTTTCGGTGTGCCATGCACGACGCCAGACAAGAACCCCATCACCATCGAGTACTTGGACATATTTGCGCGCAAGCAATGGGAGGCGATTTTGTACTACGTCGTAGGCAGCGCCAACTCTACGCTGAGCGGCGGCACAGATATCACAGCTGGCACAAAGACGCTCCTTGAACGAGGCAGTTTTGTGCAGACGAAAGGTGGTGGACGGCATAGGATCATAACTACTGATGGCTTTACGTTTCTGCTGCAGGACGTCAACGCCCAGATATGGTCTCTACTGATCGTCTACCTCCAAGCCTCCGAATCAGTCAGTTCTACAGGAAAAATCAAAAAGTCACTCACTAACGCACTTCGAACAGCTCGCAATGGATGCAGTGGATGTTCTCTCCTTTCTGTTTACCCTAGGCTCTCTCGAGCTCGGGATATCATACTCAACGTCGAACTTGACAGCAACGCAGTTGCAGATGCTTGATGACCTTTCAGACATTGGATTAATATATCGACGGCCATCTCAATCAGATCGCTATTATCCGACTCGATTGGCCACGACTCTGACTTCTGATGCTCCAGCACTACCGAACAGTAGCCATACCTCCACGACTACTGCACTGTCCGTCAGCAATACAAACGATCTTGCGGCATCTGCAAACGAGAAGGGTTACATCATTCTTGAGACCAACTACCGTCTATACGCCTACACGAATTCGCCGCTCCTCATCAGCATTCTCAGCTTGTTCTCCAGTCTACATACACGCTACCCAAATCTTGTTACAGCAAAGATAACGAAAACATCGATCCAGGGGGCTATAAATTCTGGCATTACGAGCAATCAGATCATTTCGTACCTACAGACGCACGCGCATCCAATTCTCCGACGTACCGCCTCAATGCACAATGCGCCTATCCTTCCGCCGACAGTCGTAGACCAGATCAGGCTGTGGCAAATTGAAGGCGAACGAATGTCCAGTACTAGAGGTTTCCATATCAAGGAAGTCGGAAATAAGGAAGACTACGAGAAGGCAGTCCAGTACGCCGAAGCGTTGGGTATCCTGGTGAAAGACTTTCCCCACAGACAGTCCTTCTTTGTGACGAGAATGGAGCAGATGTCGACGTACTTCAAAACCCAGGGACAGCGGAAAAAAGAGGCGCGAGAAAGAGCACAAGCGGAAGCAAGCGGAAGCAAATCGTGAGCTCAAAATCATGATTCACGTGCATAGCGAGGCGTTGGGATCATGAGAGGCTTTGTGGTATATTTAAGACGGCGGAAGCATCACCACTTGTATTGTAAGCTGTGTACAAGATGTACTATCTCGGGAGCGATGACTATGGCCAATACGCGGATGCGCTCTTTGGTGACTATGGGTGCTTTGAGACAGCCCCCCTCGAAAGAGACGGCGTTATATCTCGCGTTAATAGGGTTTGGCCTGTCATTCTGCCCTGATACAGACAAGAGGTTATTGACTTGTGAACGATTGTCGTTCGAACGAAAGCTCGACTATAGTCCTCGTTCTTGCCAATCTACTGCTCGAACCGGAAGATGCCGCCGCACTCTTAAAGCCCATCTCACAGGGTCAAATCCCGTTGCTGTTCCGTGTGACGGGTGTCTTATAAACAGCTTTCGATGGCTTAGTGAAGATCCCTGGTCGCCAAATAAGATCAGAATGATGCCACCATGAGCGACGACGAGACAGGCGGCGCGCGTTCCTGCTTCCTCAGGGAGAGTGCGAGACCGATACAGAACGGATCTCTCACATCGTCGAACGGAGGTCTATTCTAGGTGGCCGTCTCAGCCGCCGTCAATACCGCTCGAGATGGCCCAAGACTGGCACATGGCATGCATCAAAGGATCGTGATGCCCCTCTTGGACTTGACGGCTGAAGGTTCGAGCATGAGTCGTCTGCCTTCAGCTGAGATGCCTCTTTCTAGCACAGCAATAGCATCGAAGCTGGCGTTGATCAACTACGATAGATCGATGAGTGATTGAGAATGCTCAGAATCAATTTTTAAAGCCCTAGTGCTCTCTACCACCTTCTCAGTCCGGCTTTCGCAAAGCAAGCAGAATCTACCGTCAGCAACATAGCTCGACCAGAGCAATACTTCGGCCACAAAGTCCTTAGCATTACGGCAAAAGAAGTTGCTAACCTCCCAGGATGGGGCATGTTGTTCAATACGCCACCCAAGACGCTGCCGTTAACTTTGCAACGAGCTCGACGGTGTCACAGATGGGCTGTTCTCGGCAACACGACTCTGCACTGTTGATGCTACGAGGTTTGTAGGCAGAAAGTGTTATGGTGGCAAAACAAGGTCACAACATAGGCGGCAGAAGTCGTCCACGCAGCCTGGTCAAGTATTCGTAATTATGACTGGGCATCAGTAAAGGTCTTAGTCGCAACATGGCTTTTGTTGGCGTTGAACCTTGTCATGTCTGAGAACTGCTCGCGCTACAGAATCGACGAGGTCTTGTAGCGTGCCAGAGCTTCGTCTGGCGGCGCTCGCTGTCCAGCACAAAGTTGGCGCTAGGGCTCAGGCAATAGCAGCTACAATGGATCTTGCTTACCAGGTACCAACAATTATTGTGCTGAGGACCATTGTATCCTGCAGACTTTTGGAGAAAACCATTTGAAGAAGATCCAATACCTTTGCACAGCCCAGCTCTTCCACTAGGCTTATTACATTACCAAAAGTGCGCGAATCCGAGAGCACATAACTCCAAGACGATACTTCGATACACTTGAACCGCCCACCGGCACTCCCAAGCAGATCATGGCGGACAAAGTGCAGACTCGATTCTTCATCATGTCGGACACTCACGGCGACCCCCTCCCAATCCCAAATGTCCCGTTCGATGTGGCCATCCACGCCGGTGACTTGACAGAGGAGTCCAAACTTTTCGAGTTCGAGGCCGCCATTGAACTACTCAGCACGGTCAACGCGCCACTAAAGCTCGTCATAGCAGGCAACCACGATTTCACCCTCGACGAACCGATGTTTCGCAAGAAACTAGCGGCCATCGACCCACCCCTCGACGACGACTTGGTCAAACGCGAGTAGGGTGCATTCGGCCAGGTTTCGCAGCTCTTCGACGCTGCCAAAGACGCGGATATCCGCTTCCTCACCGAAGGTACACACATATTCCAGCTTGCCAACGGCGCACAATTAACCGTCTATGCCAGCCCTTACACCGCATCCCTGAGTGACTGGGGTTTTCAATATCACCCGGAAGAAGGGCACGAATGGCCCATCCACGACGATATCGACGTCGTAGTCACGCACGGTCCGCCGAAAGGTATCCTCGACTACACCGACTCCAAGACACGGGCGGGTTGTCCAGGTCTCTTCGCAGCCATCGCACGTGCGAGGCCTTTGCTCCACTGCTTCGGGCACATACACGAAGGCTGGGCCGCGAGGAGAGTCACGTGGAACGACGTACCGAGCGAACCGCCGTCCCACTTCACCGATATCAACAACGACCGATCACACACGGTGCAGAGTCTGGCTGGTCTCCGCGCCGGACGTTTCGACGACGCCGTGACCGCGGCAGAGAAGGAGAAGATTCTCGACCACTACACGAACCTCCGATATTATCCTGTCGAGGAGGAGCTGAGCAAAGGTTCCACCACACTGTTCGTCAATGCTGCCATCCAAGGTCCGGACGAGGGCAAGTTGCAGCTGCCATGGCTGGTAGATATCAAGCTGCCCAAAGCATGTCCTGTGGCAAATCACGACGCAGAGGCTCCCAAGACGGGTGGGGAGGATTGCGAGGCGCAAGAATATGCACGGACAGGCGACAGGGTTGCTTTGGGACGGTGCCAGATGCCATCATAAGTCAAATAGTCTGCGCGAGGGGAGATGCGAACGCACCAATTTCATTCGTTGTTGGCCTGAGCGTTTGCTACCTCAATTGTCTGAACTTTGCCCACAACCAGTTGGACACCCTTACTGATGGCTGATCAAAGATCCTTGTCCCAATCTGTGCGAGCGGAAATATCACCGCAAGACTCAGGACCAACGTGATCAGTACGGCTGGCTGGAAGCCGTTCGGTCCGACGTCCTTTGGAAACATACCTGCCCACGCTCCAATTGGGACCTCGCTGAACGGCCAACCGGCGCTTTCATCCTTCATAAAGTCGTGCCCGGTCAGAATGAGCAGGATGCGAGTGACGGTGCTGGTGACAATAGTGTGGGTGAGGTAAAGAGCGAAGGAGTGGCGGCCAAGATCTAGAGCATGAATGGTCAGCAGGTAGTAGATTGATTTGTTTCATGTTGACACTTACACTGAGCAACTCTTGTTTCCAGCAGTTCTCGGGCCCATTTGATTTCCTTGATGCCCAGCACGGTGAACCAGGCACCCCAAAAGTACCTATAATATTTCAGCATATGTGTGAATTCCCAGACTAGCCAGTGATGGCCAATCATACCAAAAATCGCGATATTGGATGCCAGGCCACCTTCCCCAGTACTGCCCAGGTATGACATTGTACAGCATCGAAGGCCAGCTAGAACAGTTCGCAATCGCCTCGTCTGCAGTTCCGGTGTTGCTCCGTAGCATAGGTGTGCTTGAAAAGAGCAGGCCAAGGACGAGGATCGTGTGCATCACGATGCTTTTCTCCAACTTTCTCTTTGATAGATAGTCGGATATGCCTGACCAAGGTAGTCGAAGGTGAGCGCCATCGCCTGACACGCGTAAGAGATCCAGTTCGCACGTGAGCATACCCGCAAAGAAGGCGGCGTATGCGGTACCTGTATTGCAAGCCGTCAATAACATTGAGCGGTGAGAGAGTCGTTGTCAACCGACTTACTCAGAGTGCACATGACAAGGTAGAGGATGAGTGCAAGAGTAAGTATAACGCGCCATTGAGCCCTCAGCTGATGAATAGCGAACAGCCAAACAAAGATGGCCATACTGCCCTTCCACTCTACGATTATTGTCCAGGTGATCAGCATATACCGAGAAGCGTAAGTGTAGTAGAAGTCCATAAGCTGAAAGCAGTCTAGAACCCATAGCCACAGCTCGGTAAAGATTGAAGATGCGGCACCACTCCTGAAAACATGCTCATATCAGCATCGGTTTCGCAGCTCGACGTCCTCCATACATACCAGGGTGGCTCTATCCCTGTGAGGTGGAAGAATGTGGCGATCAATAGTGTAGTGAGAAAGGTCGGGATCAGGAGGCGAGCAGGTCTGCGAACGACAGCCGAATTGAGAGACTCCACAAAGTCGTCTTGTCTTCCTTCTTGAATTAATATAATCAGTCGTCGTGGAACCACGTAGCCTGGATGGCGAGTTGACTCGTTAGCAGACGGTCCAGGCAGATGCAAGCATTGTTCCCATACCTGATATAAGGAAGAACAATTCCACAGCTAGAGATCCACCGGTGAATATCAGTCGAGAGACTGGCCATGTTGCTGGAGTGACTGAGCGATTCTCCGCCGGCACATTCACATCATCGCAGAATCCTAGCCACAAGGCAGCAGGGTGGATATGCTGGAGAACGACCAGCAACGCAGCGACACCTCGCAAGCCATCAAGCCATGCTGTCTCGCTTGTACGACGGGCAGTTGTAGGACCGCTGGGCGCGACCATCTCGCCGACTGTTGACAGAACGTTCTTGGGTCTCGCGTGACTGATCAGTTGTACAAGGCCGTCGCGAAGGTTCCTGGCACCATTATGAGTGTCCATGTTCTGCTATCTATCGCCGCTGCTTTAGGTGTCGATAGCCATGGGGATGTCGTTGGAGTAATACGTCGCGGTTGTTCGTGGCAAGGCATAGAAATGTCTGAGGTACTCTACTCCGCAGTTCACATGTGGTGCGTCTACTAATAATGGTAGTGGCTCGTTTAGCGCCCCGGGCCATGATGGCCGTCCTTTACCACACAAACCATATGGGTAAACGATCTTCAAGGCTCAAGATCCTGTATCTAATCACATAACCCTCGACAAAGATAGCTTAGGCGCGTGCATAAGCAGCCGACAGATGTCTCGTCGTGGCTCCGTTCTTCAGACATTCGCAAACCCACTGCTTCTAGGAGATATCTGGTAACGGCTGCACTGATTTCAACAGTGTGGTTAGCATGAGGCTGGTCGAAGAGCCAATCGCTAGCGGACCCGATGTCTCTGCGAGTGACCTGCCTCGGCATTACGGCAGGCGGTCCCTCTAGTCTAGTGAATCTTCTCCATGTCTTGGCTTGAGCAACGTCGTGTTAAGATGGCGGAGAATGGACAGAACAAGGAGTAGCCGAATGCAAGGTGTGTCTGATATCGCGTGCCGTGAGGTGCTGTTTGTGGGTGGTGTTGTACGGACGTGGGTACTGGGGAAAGAATGGGACAAGGGTGCCGGCGGTCCTCCGACAGAGCCGCCTACGTCAGCTGTGAAGATAGAAACACCAACGTCCATGAGCCTTTGCCTCTGGGGTGTTTTACACAACCATGCGGACTGCGCTTCGTAGCGTCCCTAGGACGAGACCTAGATTATGTTCTCCCTCCCCCATGTTCCCGTGGTCTCGAATAAAGAATTTCAGCGTCACAGCCAGTCGCGACAACATTCAGCCAGAGCAGGTCCACCAGCTCCACGGCTACTATGCAGATCTGCTGGATGCACCGCTGCGAAAGGAGACTCAGCATATCGACCGTCCCTACGCCGACCCGTCTCCGGAAGATGCCATCCCCATGACCGAAAGGGAGAGGACCCGCGCTCGAGCAAGGAAAGTCTTCGGAGACCGTCGCGCCGACGCAGAAGAACGGAAACGGCAAATGGAAAGCAGAAGTCAAATGATCGCAGGAGTCCTCGTGCCTCCGAAGCCCGAAGAACCCGACAATTGCTGCATGTCGGGTTGCGTGAATTGCGTCTGGGAAAGATTCCGAGAAGAATTGGAAGACTACGCTGCGAAGATGAAGGAGGCGAAGAAGAGACAGATTGAAATGCGGACTCAGGGCCAGGCGACGGGCATGATGGCGCGGGAGGCAGGTATGCCGGTCCACGCAGCGATCAGTATGGATGATGATGGAGGTGGGAGTGAGACGTTGTGGACCGAGAACCCGCCGCTGGCAGCGATGACCGACTCAGCAGAGGCTGGAGAAGATGTAGATCCGCTGGCTGATATTCCGGTCGGGATAAGAGAGTTCATGAAAACGGAGAAAAAGCTGAAGCAGAAACACAAGGAGCGCGGAGAATATATCGAAACTGCACTTGATACGGAATTACGACCAGAAGCATGGGCTTCCTCAGGAAGCTGAAATCCAGCCATTCCTTGACCTAGACGGACGTCCCGTCTACATGACCAGACACCCTTCCACCCTGTTCTCCGCCAGCGGGTTCCCGCAATTCGGATCATGCTCCATATCTCTAACCTGGTCGACATCCACGAACGCCGGATCATCCCACAGCGACCTCGAAGGCGCCGTCGACCTGGCATGACCAGCCGACTCACAATTGCGGTATTGCTCCCTCCGCTTCCTGCGCCAGCAATCGGGACAGATCGCATTCATTCGCAAGGGCTCGCTGAAGTTGTCCGTGGGAGGCTGAAGACAGTTTCCATGGTCGAACGCGGCACGATGCGCGCAGTGGATGGTGGTTGACAGGGAGTGGCCACAGGTGTAGGTTGCGATTTCGGTGTGACACATTCTTGTTGCTAGGAAGATCTGTTGTGGTTGGCTGCGCGTGCACGCTTGGATGTGACAGATGGAATGTGGAAGCGACAAGATAGAAGTATTATGAATGGTGCGAAATCACCCTCAGAGGCGCACAAGCATCATGATATGATACGAATAGTGTGACACAAGATCGACACAGCCTTGAGAAAACGAGAGAGAAGCAGCAAACCAAGACTAGATTCACTATGTGGAATGAGACATCCGGCAGGAAATACTATGGTAAATATCTCTCTTCTTCGATCTTACACACAGAGGTAAGATGCTGGTGGTATCAAGAACAAAAACGCGCTATCTGGTGGTATCGTGCGGACGCTAAATCAAACAAATGCTGTATCTTCCCTTGCTTCCAGAGAAAAAAACAGCACACAGAACGCCTTTCGTTGTTGTGTGAGACATATTCGAGACAGCCGTGCCTGAAACGGCGCCCGTGTGCCTTCCCAGCCCATGGTCTTCGTGAGAGAAATTCGTACTTCTACAGCTGACCAGAGTTGCGTAAAGAAAAACTTTGGTGATGTGTTGGTTCCAGGAATCGCGAAGTCTGAGTTCTGGTCAGGGCCAGGTAATCAGCAAGCTGACAGCCTCAGGATTTCTCCCAACTCTCCCACCGCGTCCCCCTCTTCAACAGCCTTCCCTGCGAGCTACGCGCCGTCGTTTTCCGTAGGACATAAGAAATCGTCAGCACCAAGTATTGTACATCGAATCGAATAAACAGTGAAAAGCAGTCGCTACGTTGTCTCGCGCTCGAGCGCGGTTATTCCAAGGTTCTTTTATCGGTCGCCGATCGCAGATCAAAGCTTCTGTGATTATGAGGATTCATCATGAGTTGTATCAGAACATGCCGCCATCGCCATTACGCATTGGCGCTGTGACGGCACGTGCAGGTGCACAACGTTCTGGTGATTCGGCTTGATTGAAGCCGTACTGTTGCATTGCTGGCGACTCTTGCCGAGGTGGCATTCGCACTACGTTACTGGGTGGGAAAAGTCCTTGGTCGGTGCGCTTGGGCGATGTCTGGAGGAGTAGATTCGGATCAGACTGTGTGAGCTTGGGAAGCTCGTTCTCCTTATCACTGGCATCTTTGGAGCTCAGGCCGAAGAGCTTTCGAGTACCACGGCGTCGTGGATTGATTGGTGGGATTGGCGGAGGCGGGTCCATTCCATTCTTCAGCGACGCACCTGGCGGCAGATCCACCGTATCGACGTTCGAAGTGGATGAGATGAGGGTAGGCTCCGATATGTCAGACTTCGAGATTGTTTTCCGGCGGAGCGGAGCACTGGGGCGCGCGGAAGATGGGACCATGGGCGAGAAGGCCTCAGGAGAGAAGATAGCTGGGCTATTGAGCGCTGGTGTGCCATTGCCTGATGCTGACAGAGGCGGGGTCGGATTTGAGGTGTATGGGTTGGCCACGGGGACGGGGCGGCCAGGGGTATAGACGTTGGGCGTCAGTGGCGCAGAGGGCGGTCCGCTCGAGGCTAGCCTACTGGTGTTCTGGGCAGTCGCTGCCATCTTCTGGTCGAAATATGCTTGCATCCCAGCTCTGGTGCCGTCGCTGTCCCTGTTCGAAGAGAGGTTGGCTGGCGAAGGTTCAGGTGTTGGTTCGTGTGCACCCGCAGAGGATCCGTAGCCCTCGACCATCGCTTTTTCTAAATCGTCCCTATATGGTCCTGTACGGCTCCGAGACCGACCGGTGGTAGTCGTTGAATTGGATCGACTTCTGTTGCGGTTAGCGGAGACAGCTGGCGATCGGCTAGAAGCCAGCTGGCGCTGTTCCATGATCTCGGTCTCGCGGATGGAGTCTCCAACATCATTCTTGAAGGCTGGGTGCTGGGAGACCGGAGGGGGAATCGCTGGACGAGGAGAAGAATTGCCGCGCGGCCGTGCAAGGTCCAAGCTATACCCATTCCTCTCCTCTTTGGCAAAAGTGTTGAGGCTTCCATTAGCGGATCCGAGGTTCTTGAACGCTTTGGAATGCTGGTCGCGCATGGTGGCGAGAGATTCTCCACTAGACTTTCCTCGCACGTTGCCAAATGTTCTCGGCGGTCCTGACGCGCCGGGTACTGGACTGGCTGCCCTCGAGTTATTGGTCTCAACGTAGCTCTTCAAGTTCTCTCGGATGGCATCTCGTCGTGCGGCCAAATCGCGCGAAAATGCCTCTCGGTCTTGCAGAGTCGCATTGCTTGGATCGCGAGTGTGCTGCTGCTTTTGGAGTTCATGTTGCCAGGATGGAACACTGCTCTGAATCGACGACACTTCAGAGACTCGGTCGCTGGATCGACGTCCTTGAAACAGTGAGACCTCTGACTGACGCTCCGGATGGTCAACGGCGCTGGCGACTCCGCACTGCGCTTCCTGCAGATCCCAAAGATTGGAAGCTGTGGAGTGTGAACCTCGAGTAGAAGACTGGTGAGGCTCTCGCGCGGTGCCAGTGGCATGGCTGTATGACTCGGTCTTCTCGGCTCTCCACGATGCATCATCTGATTCCGCGTTATCTCCTTGATGTGACCCAAGTCCACTGTCAGCAGGGTAGATGGATGAGTTGTTACTCTTTTGCCTCAAGTGGTGAACCATGCCATTGAGGGCTTGGGATTGAGGGCCAAGGGTAGGCGAGTCTAGATCACGGGGGAAAATGGCTCCAGCATTTGCATCGAGATGGCGCAGCGAAAGAGCTGAAGCCTTCTGTCTCAGATCTGACCTGGGCTTTTGATCATCTCCAGCATCCACAGCCAGACTTTGCTTGGATTTCTCCTCTCTCAGCGCCGGGTACTCAGAGACCGATGGCAGAGCCGTCGGCTGCCATTTCGAATTGTAGCCGCCATAACCATATTCAGGCTGATTGAAGGACTTGGCTATCTCACCGACTTCGTCTTCATCTTCGTCCTCGCTGGCGCTGATGTTGCCGAAAAAGGTCCGATGAGTATCCGGGAGGTGCGATTTGTTTGTCGCAGCCGGCTGTGCATTAACCGGATACTGGTTGGTCGCATTCTGGAATAGTGTGTATGCCTTCGAGGGCTCGTGCTTAAGCGCCGAAGTGGATCGTGCAGGAGTGGAGAGATCAGGAGAGATCTTGGACTGCTGCTCGTTTTGCTCGTCCTCGTACCGATTGATGCGCTGCTGGAACGCAGATTGTTGAGGTGCTGGCAATTTGTTCTTGACACCAGCGTTGGAGGTTGAACGTTGAAGTTGCTTTTGCCGCTCGAGATACTGTTGCTCGTCGAAGGCATGCGCTGGCTTGTTGAATGCACCCAGTGCTGTTGCTTTGCCACGATCCCCGGGTTCCAATGCCTGCGCCAGTACATTAGATTCGTCAAAATGAGCTCCGATAGGGGAATGCGGGTCGCTGGATACTGGGCTCGGCGAACCAGAATTCGCATGCTTGACAGAACCCAATGGATTCAACTGCGAGACAGGCGATGGGAGCTGCGGCGATTGGGCGCGCAGAGCATAAACAGCCTGATTCGTTCGATGATCCTGGAGGTTACCAGCACTCTTAGTGCTTTGCAAGAACGGTGGGGTCTTTTTCCCCGACATGGCACGCTGCCGTTGGATTGAGTTCAGTCGAGTGATCGCTGAAGTCTGCTGGTCTTGTATGTGCTGGTCCAAGCCCTGTTCATATAGTCTCCGAGTCTTCGTGTTCGACCTGTCCAAACCTGGTGCCGGGGCCGCACCGTGGGTCATCGATTGTGTTGGGCCATATGCAGGTGACGGCTGCGCACTCGATACTGCTGGCTGTGATGCGATCGAGGTGGCGGCGGTTGACGAACGTGCAATCGAGTGCGCATCTGATGATGTTGTTGACCTCTTTCGGTCATATGATGACAATGAGGGTGAGTGGGACAGATCCTTTGCGGAATCGTTCAGCAGTGAGCGCTGTCCATCATCATCATGGTCGTCAGTCTGGACCTTGTCCAGGCCAAAGTCAAAACCTTGGCTGTCGTTCGAAGGACGCGGGAAATGACTCTCGTCTTCCTCACGCTCTTTTTGCCTGTATTTCTGAAAAGCTGAGTAACCGACATCGTCGTCGTAGACAAGCTTCCCGAGGCTCTTGGTGGAGGCTGCGCCGCTGGTCGGAATCTTGTAAATCTTTTGGCGGCCGCCGAATAAAACGTTGCCTTCACCTGGCCGAGAACGACTCATGACGCTACCACCAAGTATGTCCGCGTCGCTGCCATACCCGTCTTCGGAGAGGTATGACTGTTCCCGGCTCTCCAGTGTGAATGGCGGGCGGAATGACCCGCGCAGGGACGACACTTCGGCGATGTCAGCCAGCCCTGACGATGGGAAACCAAAGTCCACCAGTCGTGACTTCCTCCTAGGTTGTAACACGCTGTCGTCGGAGGCCTTGCCCAGGATCGAATTGGGATCGTCTTGTTCCCGGAGCATGCTGAAACGCGTCGACAGACTTGGCATGATCAAGCTGGTTCTGAAGTCGTCGGTGGATGGCAAGGCGGAAGAGAGATCGAGTTGAGGGCGCACCTCGGGCGCCTTCTTCGTCTTCTTCCATCGACTCGTGGATGACTTCTTGAGTGTGGGTGACGCGGGTCGCGACGGCGAGGGGAGTGGCTCGTCGCTGGCATTGGGGCCATCCCCCCGCTTCTTGAGGAATTTGTTCATGGCGAGACTGAAAAAGTCAGTACATGTTCGCGGTAAGGATGAGACCGCCGGGGGCAGAGCAGCAGCATCATCCATGGTGAGATGCAGCTGCACGGCGGCCGCAAGCAGACGTTACGTACAGAACGAGTGTGGGTTGAGGTGATCTCGAGGTCTCTGGGTCTTAAGACACCGGAATCGCAGGTGCGACCTCACGCGCACGCGGCGAACCTCACTTGCTGCGGTCGTGAGCAGGGTTGGGGTGGTTCACAGGACGTGTGGTGTGGTGCTGTTCAGTGAAGCAGTGCACGCAGTCTCGGGCCTGCCACAATGCACAGTGATGTGGTGCTCGGCTCGTGCGCAGGGAATTCAGTGTTCCTCCTATGCGCGGTCTCTTCGTCTTCCCAATCCGCAGCGACTGATGGGCATTGCCGATAGGCTGCGGTGGAGGCAGGTGCAGTTCCGATGCTGGGCTGGACTGGACTGGACTGGGGCAACGAGGCAGGTCGCGCTCGACAGCGGGGGGCTTTCGGTTGGGTTGGCGCAGACGGGCGCGATGGTGCGAGTGCTGCAGGTACCCTTTTCGACCACGGCGTCTGGCGTGCGGGTGCAGGAATGCGGCAGTGAGAGGCGAACACAAACAAGTGTGGTGCTGGGGAGGAATTCGATCCCCACGGCGCCTCCGGGTGCGCGACTCTCCGCTCGCGATCAGTTGTCACTGGGTGAATTGAATTGAATTGAATTGCTCAGCTCTCCTGCGTGCGCACGCGGTCGCCGTCTAGAATAGTTCGGAGGGGGTTCGGTGGGCGTGTTTGCTGAGGTGCAGAAAACGTGTGGGCGGCAGACTGCTCTCCGGCCGGTAACTTGGGACTTACGGTTAGCTGCGAGACCGCGGGTGACGGCTCTGCCAACCTTTCTCAGTAGCTTCCAGTCTTCTAATTTCCAACCGCACGCGACTCCTTCGCGCGTTACGTCAATGAGTCGGGCGGACGTGGTACAGTGGCGGCGTTGCAATTATACGTGAGTCAACGGGGCAGGATGGGCGAGAGAAACATGAAGGGAGGGGAGCATTCACGGTCATCAATGGGTGCATCGATCGTGCTGTCGACGGCTCTCCGCTGGTCAAACGCACGAGAGCCTCTAGTCGCCCTTGCTCTCTTCTATCGTGTTTCACCTAAAAGCTGGGCTGGCCGACCAATATTTCAGGGGCTGTACCCGTGTGTAGGGAGTCCATGCAAGGTACGGGCGCACACTCTCCGCTAGCACAGCTTATCGTCGATTGGCTTTCTCCAATGGCACGATTTGAACTCTATACCACTGGTGGTTCTGAAGATTTAAACGCCTACTAGTACCCAGAGCCGGCGGCATCTCCGCGTCCGAACTTCTCCTCTCGCGAAGCGTTTGCCAACGACATCTTGCGCAGTCATCGTTAGTCCAGTTGTATGCAGACCAACCCTGCGCCAAGCGGGATCTGATCAGGGGCCCTCGGTGTCGCGGTTCCGCCTACTGCAGGCAGCGCAAAATCCGCATCCTGGTACCATCTTCGGCACAGAATTCCGCTGCAGGACCGTTTCTCCAAGCGAATCCTATCACGCGCCCTTCTGGCCCAGGGGCCGTCTTACAACGACTGTAAATCTTCCTCCACGGCCGCTAACGCAGAAGCTGCTTGCCGCAAGTGATCGCGCGTAACATCGTCACAGGAGGCAGTGGCAGCGGCGATGCTGGGCACATAGAGGGACGGTAGACGAAGACGAAAAGGAGATCTCAGTCGAGTTCGAAAACCACAAGACCGGGTGATGGAGCACATCTCGACGCCTTCACGCACATGCGTTTCACATGCGCGTGAGGTGCCGGTGCTGTCGAGCAGCATGGCACCGCAGTGCAGACGTGCATCAGGACCGCATCTCTGAAGCGGAGCCCAAACGGTCCAGTTGTCAGCTTGTTTGCAGTTCTGGGAGCGGATGTGCAGTTCAATCTCTCATCTGTCCAGAAAGACGGTGTTCTTGGCGGCGTCTGCATCGCGTTCATGTACTGTAGCGCATTCGACGACATTAACATCCGTTTGGAGACTTCTGCATCTTGTGATATCCCGAATGTTCCGACCCGGGCTGTGGTGATGCAAGCTGTGCCTGGTGAAACCATACCGGTGTCCGCCTACAGCACCCGCCGGCGCCTTAGATATCCAACGAACCCCGAACGAAACCACGTTTCCGCCACGGACCGCCAGATCGAGCCAGGCTCTTACCATCGGGTCACACACCAGAGATCGCCCCAACACACTCTGCGTAGATGATTCTGAAGTCATCAGTTCCCAGAAACTGCAAGACGCTACAAACTGAAGTCTTGCAACGAGAGCTGCTGAACGTGCGCGTTGCTCGAGCCCTACTTCGTGATGACCACCTAGCGTGTGCATATAGAGCCCAAGCAGGAGAATCCCAATGTGGATTTCACTCCGGTCTTTCCCAAGCCTATCGTTAGTCTTTGCCTGCTTTCTGATGTGAAGCTAGAGATGTCGAAGCGTAAGAAGTGCCCCATCACAGTCTACACGGCAAGGGCGATATGCCTGCGTTCGCTGCTCAACGGCGAAGCGAACAGCCTGAAGATCATCGGAGTTTGGATGACTCCGGTCTCTATTTGAATTTCCCGGGGCCGTGTGCCTGAGACTATCCACGGGATACATGGTCCAAATGCAGCATTTGCAGCCTCTGCTTTCGGTACGTCGAAAACCTCACGTTGAATTCAGCAAATACTTTCTGGACCGATGAGCCCTGGGATAGATGTGCGCTGAGCGGAGGGTTACATCCAATCGACCTGGATTTTGATTGCTTCACCGTAGCCTACCTTGCTCTACGGACACATTCTCGCCCTTGCAACACACCATGTGTATACATACCAACTCTAGAGTGCGGCAATGCTGTCCAGTATGTTCTAGCGCATCCCTCTCGAGACTCTTGCTGAATGTCTTCAGGGTCTGCCTTGTTGGTCGCTGATGTCTAAGTTATCGTACCACTGCAGAAATTGCTGACGTTGTCCGCTCCAGGAATTTGATTGCACCAACAAGCCGGTTTGATCAAACCCGGGTGAAGCTCTCCCCGTATTCTCTATCTTGCCGAGCAACCCAAATTGATGTGTACAGGACAGTATAGTATGACCTCAGACACCGCTGTTGATCCGAGGATACCTGCGACCGGTACGGCGCAGCGTGGAATTGCGATGGAGAACAACTTTGTTGTGTACGTTGACAGGAAAGCTGTGGGCTTATTGCGACCTTCAACTCATCAACGGAGGTATACCATTCGCGTTGCCCATACCGTAGTCTGCCGATATTGTTGCCGGCAGCACATGACACAGAGGCAAACCGCTTGTTTGGTTCCATCTTCAATGTCCCTTGGGTTATGCATTTACCAATGGCGCGAGATGAGAACGGTCAACGCTGTCGCCATCCGGATCCTGGGCAATGGCATAATGTGGACTTAATCCAACCACCACTATAGCTTGCACGTGCAGTAGCACGCAGCTGCATGCACCAGGGCAGTATACGAGTCACTGATTCATCAGATGACGAAGACCAAAGCACACTAGTTGCTACATGTAGGTAGATCCGAATCTGCATTCGACGGCAGACCCGGTGCCCTCCGCCGGGGGAAGGTGCACAGCACGCAGCCTTACCGGCTGCCATCCTCACTGGTCACGGTCAGTAATGGAAGTGTCGATTCGATCGTGTCCGTCCGAGAATTCACCAACACTATGCCGAACATGTTGTAAGCACACCGCATTCTCTCGTAGGACCCCAAACGCTTCACGCCGCGAACATTTGAGACGTCTGGAGGTCTGTCATGAAGCTGACTTGGGGCTCTGCTCATGTTGCTTCACCGCAGTCGAGCCGGTCTTGATGTCTGCATGTGCGCGCCTGGATCTCATTCCATCTTGGCCATGCCTCACGATTCGCGACATGTGAAGAACCCAACCTGTCTCCACGGAGCACATGCTGATGAGCATCCTGGTGAGGATTGATCACATCATCACACACACCGCACCTTCTGAGCCAGCGAAGAAGATCCGAGAGGCTGAAAACCTGTGTGAAAAGATACGGAAAGGTCCTTGAAACGCCGAGTCATTGACTAGTTTTGTTGCAGTCACGTTGGCATTGGCCACGAAGCAACCATGCCGTGTTCAGAATTCCCAGGCTGGCTACTCATGGTACAAACAGGCTTACGGACATCTGCACGTACGCTGTGATGGGTCGCGGCCGTCACTCTAGTGAGCTTTCCTAGCCGTGAAACATGACTCGAGGCTGCACAATCAATAGCAATCCGTGGGCATGTCTCCGAATGCACCAAATATGCCCGACCTGGCCAAAGAGATACTTACTCTCCGACCGATACTACTCACTCGAAATGGTCACGCCTCATGTACTAGCTACAACAAAAACACCGCTTGCACGAATCCAAGAACCAACATATCACCACCTCAGTTCCTAATTCGTCAGACACCGAAGGTCAATCACCACTGTGGAACCTCGTAGAGAGCTATCCTCACTACAGCAAGTCTGCAGGCTTCTAAGTGACAGACCTATTGTTCCAACTCATGCAGGCTTCGTCTAGACACTGATTCGACGCGAGCTGCAATGCAGCCGATCTCGAAATGTCTGGCACCTGGACATCTGCTGACCACAGCAAGATGATACCATTGGTGATCATGCTTAGAGCGAAGGACACTACAGCTATAGAGAGCAAAATTGACCACATGGACTTTCGACAAGGCCCCATTGCACGGAGATCACGAAAGCCTCTCCCCTCCTAGAACCAGGCCGCTCTATGAACCCGACATCTATGGTCATCAGCACAGCACACCAGTAGGCTGACAGGGCAGCAGCACATACGCAGGGTGACAGTAGCCTCGCATAGAACTAACGTGGTCGTTCAAACACCTACCCACGACTCGGCAATAGCTGCATGCACGATGCACAGAGGTAGATCTCGACCTGGTTGACATTGACTGATGCTGCCCAACCCCACCCTCTGTCCCTTTCTAGTTGTATTCTCTCGCTTGGCATGCACATGATGCCGACCAAAGGTCTAGAGGTTTTAAGCGTTTGACGTCTCTGAGACACCATCTCGCCTCTTGACCATCAAGAGATACAAGTTCTCACGACTACCTCGATCCACAACGAGTCCGACACGACCTTTATGTCCCAAAGGGTGATCATGGTTGCAAAAGTAAGCCATGGACACGATAGGCAGAAAAGTCTTTTACAACTCGTCCTTGTCCTCCACCTTCGCATTCCCGCTTCCATTTCCCTTCTTTTCACAGACCGCCGGCGTTCCCACCTCCATACGATAGATACACTTCTCCTCTTCCATAATCTTCCAAATCTCGTTGTTCTCCGAGCAAGCCAAGATCACTGTCGTAGCACGATTGGGTCCGTTCCAGCAATGTTGCCCGTTTTCATGCTTCATCGCAAAGCGCTCGCCGGTGCCAAGACCTTTGCCATCGGTGGGAAGTTCCTCGTCGACCATGATCTTCTCCATCCGTACATAGCTGCCCATACCGGTGTGTCCACCTCCCTTTTTGGGCTTCTGTGTGGTTTTTTCGAGGAAGCAGTATTCGTAGATGTACTCTCCACTTTCCTTCTCGACGCAGGTACCCTTGAGGGCGCGGAAGATGTCGTCGGGCCCGAAGTCTTTTTCAAGATCTTCTTTGGAGTCCGAGAGGCTCTTTTGGGACTTTTCGAGATCGTTCTTGGCATTTTCAAGACGGTTGCGGGCGTCGGTGACTTTTTGACTTTCTCCAGTAGAGCCCGAGGGCGAGGACGCGAGGATGCCGTTGTCGATGAGGGTTTGACGAAGTTCGCGGAGCTTCTCGTCAACCCAGGCGCGGAACGTTGGCGGAAGGTAGTTGGTGAAGGAGTAAAGGACGTCGGTATCGCCGGCTTCCTCCTCGGCGTACTCGTCCCAATTCAGACCATTCTCGCTATCGTCTCTTGTGATCTCGTCCAAGTCACGCTCGACTGCTGAATTGGGCTCTTGAACGAGAGCATGGCTTGCGATGTAGTCTTCCCAGCCTCGCACTGCCCGCTTTACTCCTTCGTCGTTGAAGTTGGGATTGTACTCCTCCTTGAAGGCGGACAGAATCTGTTCCAGTTGTTGCAGGCGGTTGCGATTGCTCTTGAGCTCATCTCTCGTCGCCACCAAATGGTCTCTCAGCTCATTCACCCGATTTCGTGCCAGCTCTACCAACTGGCCGAGCTTGCCAGTCCCAGCACCCGCTTTCACGGTTTTGCCTGCCTCCTTCTTCTGAACATCACGGAATTCCGCTTCCATATTCTTGACCCTGAGCTCTGCACCCTCAATCTCGGTTCCCAACGTCTGTATCCTATCTTGGATCAGTTGTCTTGCTCTTTTGGCCTCCTTGACCAGCTCAGCTCGCTTCTTCAGAGCAGCGCTAGCAGCCTTCTGCCTCGCCTCATCATGCTTTCTCCACTCCTTGCCAATCTCATCACATCGGTCTTTACATTTCACAATGCCCTCCCATTCTTCGCTTCCATCGCAGCAGAGCTCGTAATCGCAAATGCCATCATTCACATTTGCGAAGGGCACGTATGAGGGTTGGTGACCCTTGTTCTTGCAGTAGAAACCAGGCAATGCGTTCGTCACATTGGGTCTATCGTTTGTGATGGGAGATAGGGGTGAAAGGTGTGCACAGGCTGCGGAGCCAGGTTCGTCGGAACCATCAGGGCAATCGCAGTAATCGTCGTTCACTCGTGAAAAGGGGATTTTGGTTTGCGGATTCGATATGCATGTGAATGTGGTCTTGTCTTCGTAGAATTTGGCGACTGCGTGAGGTCAGCATTGGAATGTACAAGCGTATGGGGTTGGCCATGGTGGGCATTGAAATGGTGCTTGCGAAGAGGTTGCTTACATTCAGGGCCTACACCTCGTGGCCGTGCCGCTGAAGCGATTGAAAGATATTCGAGGGCTACCAGAGCCGCAACGACGGTCTTCATGTTGTCCCGCTAAGCATTGATAGAGATGACAGGGAGGCGGAAGCTGTCCGTATTTGTTGATTTGGCCAGCTTTCACATGCCGACTCGAAGCTCTCTCCACTGCCAAGCATCATCAGGGTCACTTCAACTTTACCAGGTATCGTTGTTTCTTCGACATCAAAAGCACCAACGACATAGAACAAAGCTCTCAAGCTCATTTTACATTTGAGGCTCTCCGTTTGAACTCATTGACAGTGGGCTCGCGTTGAACTGCTTTCATAGTACCGACTGCAACAGCCTCGGTCTAATTTATCACACGTCTTGAAGCTTGCAAGCAAAGTTGTGCTGGTTTTCTCACAAGCATGCGAAGACATTAGGAGCTGTGCTGTCGTCGCTCACTATGCAACGACTTTACAATCACGTTCGGGAGTCCCTGTTCAAATAACAGGATGGCAGTCCGGAAGTTGGACCGAGAAAGTCTTCGCTGGCTCAATTGGACCACTCTGTCTTACCTACTGCCATAATGCACACCAAGAAGCATCCAGGTCTGTCTCGCCATTGCTAAATGGCGAGGGCCATCTATGCGCAGCTTGCAGAGCGCGCCTTCCTCAGACAATCTAATTGGCGAAAAGAACGTCACTTCCCTCCAGCGAAGCAGTGTCTATAGTCAATGTCTCTAGTGCTTTTGCTGCTCTGCACATCGCTCTCACAACATCATCATCACGTCCATTCATTCTACTCTCATTGCTGCCGCTCCAGGGAGCTCTCAAGATCGAAGTGCTTCCACTGCCAATATCGATATAGTCAATCCATCCATCCGCCGTTTTACGAACCCCAGCAATGAATCCAGGCAGGCCAGCCCAACCGACCGATCTTCACCACCCAAATTCCACTCTGCCTTCTCGTCTGCCTCAACCTTCACGTCACACCAAGTCCGGCCCACCGACTATGGCTCCTCTCGAATTGCAAACAAGCGCAGACTCCTCTACCACCCATCGAAAACTGCAACAAATCCAAGTGGCAGACACCCGCAAGCGGATGCGCTCGTCCACCAATGCGTCCAGACAGTCTGAAGCAACCGAGAACGAAGGCAAACCACGCCGTGGAAGACGCATGACTAAGACTGAGGATCATCGTCGCTACTCTTCGTCATTAAAGGAGATTTGTCGGGCGAAGTCACCCACTCGGCTACCGACCTTTGTGCCAACGAAGGCGAACCCTGTGATGCCGGCGGTTACTGTGGTTCTTGTCAATGGATTGCTGAGCAGGATTGAGGAGGCCCGGATCGAGGATTGAGGGCTGGGTACATTTGCACTAAATGGATTTTTGATGATGAACATGACCTGTGAAGTCGGTTCTTGGATATTGATTCGAGAGCAGCACGGAGGAGCGTCAGGCTGCATGGGCGGACGTGATTGCCATGCAAGTCATAACCTGCGGCACCCGCGTTGGATACTAAGCCGAACGTCGAATGGAGGGTTGCAAGCCTTCGGGATATTACTGATTTTCTCTAACTTCCGAAACCTGTGGATCTTCGCATCTCTTTTTCTGGTATCTGCCCTCCGTTCCCTGATGCCTGTGCTCCTCTGCCTGAACGCCGTCCGTATTTTCGCTTAACTCTCAATCCACCGTGACTCCCTTCGCCCTCAATTCTTTTCGCGCTTGCTCAATCTGGCCCATCAACTCCGCGTGCGCTTCTGGTACATCGTTGAATGTGAGGACTCCGTAGCCGAGTTTTGCGAGAAGGTATGCGCCGAAGGAAACGAGGGTCCAGAATGGGAGCTGCGAAGCGTGTCAGCAATACTTCGACGGGCGAGGCAGAGGTGGTGGAGGAAGTACCACTGGGATCACTTCATTCTGAACCTTCTCTGGGAAAGGCAAGAGGCCGAGGACGCAAATTGTATAGATCTGGAGACAGCCAGCATGGCTTAGTTGGGTGGTCTGCAGAGCAATGGATTTGTGAGGGGCTTACGGATGCGACGAGCAGACCGAGCGAGAGTTGTTGTTGTGCGCGCGTCATCTTGATGGTGTGGAGAAGGAGCGACACGGTACAGGGAGAGATATGTTAGATCTAGTCGGCTTCGGGTTGTTTCGTGGTTCTCATAAGGAGATGTAGTTTTGGTGGCAGTCTACCATTGGCTAGAGTGCCTATCACGCTAGTACACGTCGAAGCCCAGGATGTTGTAAACACCTCAGCACCGTGGACAGCAAGACAAGGCTCTACATAATATCGAGCACACGCAAGAAATGCATGTGGTTTTTGCGCCCGCCTCCTCCACCACTGCCAGAATGGAGAGCCTTCTTGGAGCTGGGCGTGAATAATCCTACATCTGCAGCGAGATTGGCCCCCTGACGCGTCGGCTTCGCGTCCTTCTCAGAGAGACTCATCACGACTTCGCACGCAAATCGCAGAAGGCGTGGTCCAATATATCTGTCGGCCCCAGAGTGCTGGCATCTTCTGGTTTGTGCTGCTCTGGACCAACTGAACCCACCGGCCTGTATGCCCGCTATCCAATGGCACTCTCTACCCTCCCTGAAAGAGAGGCGCGAAGCATACCAAGAGGAACATGCTCAAGTCTCAAATCCGCTGGAGCGCGCGTGCGAAGGCTGACTATGTTGCCAACTTGATGGCCGAGTTCTACAGAACTCTGGCCTACCTGCGATACCTTGATCAAAAAGCCATGCAGCAAGATCCGCACGACATCAACGCAACCTCTGGCAGCGAGCAAAACGATGTTTACTCGATCACCTGTCTTCGGCAGATACTCCCGTATCTCGGTTCCTGAACCGTCCAGGATTCCGAGTGCAAATTCGTGAGCATCTTCTTTGATCTGCGACTTGGAGGAGACGTGCTCGGCAGCCGCGTTCCTATGTACATTCTCGGATACCACAATCCAACGGGTTGTAGCCACGACTGCGAGCCGAACGATGATGGAGCTCAATCGGCCGTGTATGGACCCCACACGGACTTATTTGACCCTCACTACTGGTCGCGTAGCCGACTAGGTCCTGCCAGGAGACCGTAGCAGAGTCTTGAAAATGTGCAGAAATCTTCGTTCTGCGCGCTACACAACAGCTCGGAGTCGCCATCCGCCATGACTGACTCTACAGACACATATCAGACCTCCTGCCACGATGGTCGTGATACCTCCATAGATCCAGACATACTCGAAACTGCTCGTCGATAGAATCGCACCCGAAATTGGTGTGCCCACCAAGACCCCAATCGATGTAACTGCAAACCCCATACCCATTCTTGTGCCAATCATGCCTCTATTCTTTGTGATGTGCACATATATTGTCGCCGGCAAACTGACGAATGTCCCAGAGAAGAAACCATACAATGCTGCAATCACAACGACCGGCGCGACCGACTTGGCCGCAATAAGGCAGAGACACAGTATGCCGGTGGCGATCGTGCATGGGATGATGACATTAAACGCTCCGATTCGATCCGCGAAGAGATTAGGGATGACTCGTCCGAATGTACTCGCCGCATTCAAAATCGCCAGAAGATAGAACCCGAATTCTGCAGACGCGATTCCTGTTTGGATGGCGTAGGTCTGAATGTAAAAGAAGGGCGTGTACAGACCCAAGAAACCGACGAGGGAGCCCAACACAAAAAATGTGAACGGCACTTCTTTCCACGCAGCCAGATCCAAAAATTTCCTTCTCCCGTCTGGCAAGACTCTGACTTTCAGCACTGCATTAGAAACCGCCAGTGTGCCCAACATGATGAACCCCAGCACTCTCGCAGCCCAAGGAAAGCCGATCGTCGGTTGGAGACGATGAAACACGATTGGATATATGACTCCCCCAATCGAGGACCCAGCCGCTGCAAGGCCAACCGCTGTTGCGATTCTTGTACTGAAGTATGTCGAGAGGACAGCGACGCATGGAATGAAGAGACATCCGGTCCCTATGCCTACACATACCGCTTGGGAGAGGAGGACTTGGTAGTAAGTAGTCGAAAGGGAGAGCATCATCTGACCAAAGACAGCGAGAAAGGTTCCTACGGCCACGAGACTCCGTGCGTAGCCTGCATCGTAGATGGGTCCGGTGAAGGTGCCTACGAGCATGAGGAGAGTGGCTTGGAGAGAGCCGATCCATGAGATATCGGAAGGAGTGCTGGAGGAGAGGATGCCGGCTTCGTAAAAAGTCTGGTAGGTGCCAAAAGTGT